>OY813002.1:40207070-41430070 GCA_963681545.1 Germaria angustata
AGTTCTCCGTACTGGACCCTTAGCCGCTATACATTCCTTACAGTTTGCTATCCAGTCTGCTACTGATTGTTGCGCTCCAACCCAGTAAAAACGTTGCTTCAGCTTTTCCAGTGTTTTGTTAACCCCAAGATGACCTCCACTGGGACCATTATGGAACTCTCAAGACTTCCGGTATCTTGGCTGATGGCACAACTATTAAGTTGGAAGTTGTTTTGCCATCTGCACTTTCCCATATACGGTACAAGCACCCGTCTAACAGCTGTAAGCTGTTCCATTGCGCCCAATAAGCCTTACCAAGCGGGCCCTCAGCCGCCATTTCATTGCGTGCAGGCCGGCTATCACTCTCCTTAGCATCCATTATTTTTCCGAGCACCGAGTCATTTTTCTGCGCTGTTGGCCAGTCTTCATGAGAGTCTATGTGCGTCAGTCGAACATCAATTACACTCTCTTTCTGTTCGGCCTTAACGCAATGTCTTGCATTCTAGGCTGCACGGTCGTCTCGAGAGGGCATCTGCGTTGTTGTGTTTTGACCCTCTTCTATGCTCGATGCTAAAATCATAGCTCTGCAGCCGTTCAATCCATTGCACCAACTGTCCCTCCGGGTTTTTGAACTACAACTGCCACCTAAGCGCAGAATGATCAGTCCGCAACGTAAAAGTTTGGCCATACAGGTACTTGTGATAATGCTTTATGCATTCTAACACGGTCAGAAGCTCACGACGTGTCACGCAGTAATTTCTCTCATGCTTGGAAAGTATTCGGCTATAATAGCCTATTACTTTTTCAACTCCATCCACCACTTGGGAGAGTACTCCGCCTATACCGAAGCCACTTGCGTCGGTATCTAGCACAAATCTTCCTGCAGCAACCGGGTATGCTAGAACTGGTGCCGTACACAATAACTCCTTCAGCTTTTGAAATGCTCGTTCCTGCAAGTCTCCCCATTGGTATGATCGTGACTTCTTGGTCAGCTCATGTAGATCGGCGGCTACGCTGGCAAAATTTAGCACAAATCGTCTATAGTATGTGCAAAGTCCCAGAAAACTGCGCAATTCGTGGAGATTTCGTGGATGTGACCAGTCCCTTACTGCCTTTATTTAATCTTCGTCCGTCGAAATACCATCTGCAGTTACGCGATGTCCCAAATATTACACCTCTTTCTGGAACAATGCACACTTCTTTGCGCTAAGAATAAGTCCAGCCGACGATATCCGGTTGAGGACTTCCGCCAAATTTTTCAAGTGCTCGTCAAAAGTGTTCAAGCTTTTAAAAATGTTCAATATAGCACTTAAACTATCTTGAACTAGAACTTGAATTAAGGATGTTCAATATAGCACTTTAACTATCTTGAACTAGAGTTTGATTCAATATAGCACATTAACTATCTTGAACTTGAATTTAATTTGTACAACAACAGCACTTGAACCGTGTTGCTTTCTCTTACTTAAAAGACTTGGGTTTTGCTTTCACAATAAGAGAGTCATTTTATTAGTAATTATTTCCAACTTATATACTAATTTTACAATAAAGGTTATGCTTAATTTGCTAATAATATTTCTGCTGGGTTTACAATAAATTTTAAGTTTAATGTCAATGAAACCAAAATAAGTGAATAAGCGAATTAATTAAAGTTATAGTAAACAACCAAAGAACAAAAAATATTAAATATCAAGTTTCAATTATAAATGAACCAAAGAATAAAAAAAGGTATGCAATTGAATTAACTAAAAGTAGACAAAATATATGCAGAGGTTCAATAAACTTAAAATAAATGAAAAACAATAAAAAATATGTATTAACATGCTCCCCCCGTTGAGTGTAGCTCAAAATATAGCCTGTGGGTGGCATCTGCTGAATTGATGAGAGATTGGGTTGAATTCTGTTTGAAACTTCGTTAAGGTCTGCTGTTGATATTGATCAAATATGCACCGTGAAGTCCGACGTTGTTTGTTGCTTGCGAGGTGCTGGAATCGGTTGGTGTTTACATTTTTGTCTTGCAATTAGATAAACTAAGATGCAGAAAGTAATGATTAAGGCTGAGTAACCGACAGTCATATGATGATTATTATGAGCCTCAATTTTATTTGGTAGCTGAAGTATCTCCTGCGCCCTTAGTGAGGTTTGTAAATCTGTTAGGTTTTGTATTTGTGAACTGTACTCGCTTGTATGTATTTTATTGAGTAATGGCTTTAGACGTGTTGAATGGGTTTCTTCTGTTATTTCCCAAAGCTTGGTGTAAGATGCCTTAAGTGAGCTGGATGTTGTCTGTTGGCCTTGTATTGACACGAACGTATTTTTGAGAGTACATTCCGGTTCCAAATAAAGCAAACCTGAACCCTTTAGTGTAAATTGACTGATATCTTTCTTACACACAGCCGTTGTATGAGTTGCCGTGGGTAGTGCGTAAATCCATTTATTCTGGTGGTGGAGAGGGATCCAAGCATTGGTGGCCTTTATTTGTTGAACTGGGCAGTCAACCTTAGTTTCGTTGTGAAATAAATTTATTTCGCAGGCGCATATTGGTGAACTTGATTCATACAGGATCTGTACTTTGGAACACACAAATCTATCTTCTTTGATGACGTCGCATAAGTTAAGTTCAGTGTTGTCCATAGTAAAATACTGACGACGGTCAACATTGACGGCCAAAATGGAAGAGCATGGTTTTATTGATAATAAGGTATCATTGATCCAATTTGGCACTGCTATAAGGTTGAATACTAAAAACTGGTCACGCTCAACTAATGGCAAATTAACGCGAAATATGACGGTGTTATTCGTGAGCCCACCTTGAACTTTCATCAATTTGTACAATTGCAATGTATCATTCTGTTCTACAGGCAATTCAAGTGACTCTGGTAAATGCATTCTTATTTTGTCTATTTTCTGTTGTAATTGGTGCGGAGTAAGGATAAGCGGGCTTATAATACCGTGATGAGTATTTGTAAGAATATCCAGTATTGAAGACTGTATGTGTTGCAAGTTTGCCGCAGTGATCGTTAGTTGAATGGATAGTGATGAAAAAATGCGGTAGATTCTTTCTTCGTATAGTTCATTGCTGACGTTGTGTATCTTGTTGTATACTTGCGATATTTGTTGGTCGATTTGGTAAAATTTCTTTTTTATTAGCCCTTGGTCTGCTTTCAGGATGTTCATAGTAGAGTCTACAATTGACGTTTGATTTTTTAACAGGCTGAACAGATGTGCCTCATTTTGTTTAACTTGTGAAATCGTGTTTGCCATCTCTTCTGCATATTTTGAGTCCAGTACGCCAAGTAGTGAGTTTGCGATGTTTCCCACTAAATTGATTGCTCCCCTTTTGTGTCTTCTGCCGGAAAGTAGAGTGCTGCTCATGTCTAATTCATTTTCGGTATGTTCAAAGTATTTCACAAGGTTTTGACACGTCGATTTATCTTGCATGTCTTCACATAAATTGCTTAAAGCTCTGGTACCGCTTGCAAACATTTCTGATTCGGCCCAAAATTCCTGTAAGTCGTAATAAATTAGGATTTGCCAGTCTGAAGATGAAATTGCTGCTGATCCAATGGCTTCAAAATTTATGCCTAGTTGTTTCCCGAACTGTTTGTTGTGAATCTGTGCCGTTAATACTAGCGGCATTAAAATGATCGCCATCATTATCGTGAACATGTTTTGGCTTATTGACATCCGTCTTCTTTTTCTCTTACTATCAGGAGTCTCGTCCTGCTTAGTAGTTGTGCCAATTGAGTCATCTTGTTGAGTGGGTTCGTCCTCTTTAGAATTGTTAATTGGTAATGGTGCTAGCCTGGAAATTGGTCTTCTGCAACCCCCTTTGCTGTTTTGACATCTGCTACTCGAATGAAGCCATCATCGCCCTTATGTGTTTTTATGATTCTTCGTAGTGGCCACTGTAATGGAGCTGTGTTGTCTTCCTTTACTACTACCATGTCTCCTGTTTTGATGTTGTCCTGTTGTGTGTGCCATTTGTATCGGTACTGCAGTTCGGAGAGATACTCTCGTGACCAACGCCTCCAAAACTCTGACTTTAAGTGGGCAACTAATTTCCATCTTGTTAACAGATTCCTTCCGTTTTCTGTGCTTTCTGCTTCAATTTGGGAGTTTAGTGGTGCTCCTATAAGAAAATGGCCAGGGGTTAATGCCGCCAAATCGTTTGGATTATCTGACATAGGGCTTATGGGTCGAGAGTTAAGAATTCCTTCAATCTCTATTACCACTGTGTCGAATTCCTCATATGTCAGTGATGCTGTTGACACACTTCTCATCAAGAGATGTTTGGCTGATTTTACAGCTGCTTCCCATAAACCTCCGAAATGAGGTGCTCTTGGTGGTATAAAGTGAAACATTATGCCTCGTGTAGTGCATTCTTTCGACAGCCAAGTTTCC
Organism: Germaria angustata; assembly: GCA_963681545.1. Taxonomy (NCBI): domain Eukaryota; kingdom Metazoa; phylum Arthropoda; class Insecta; order Diptera; family Tachinidae; genus Germaria; species Germaria angustata. Next base: position 40,211,454 of record OY813002.1, read on the forward strand.
GTAAATGGCTTCTGATAATTCTGCTAGTTGATTATTGGCGCCAACAAAGTTAGTAGCATTGTCACAATACAAGTTCTTGCAATGACCTCGTCTGCTTATGAATCTTTTTAATGCCCCTATAAATGCATCTGTAGTTAAACTGCTAACTACTTCTAGATGTACCGCCTTGGTAGCAAAGCAGCAAAATACTGCTATGTAGATTTGAAAAAAGTTTGTTAATCATTGTAAACTCCGATGCGTTACGTTCTATGGCTATAGCAAGTGGTTTTTTTCCACAAATGCCAGAATACCGTAATTTCGTTATCAAGATCATGGTCTATAATATCAAAAGCTTTCGTTTAATCAAAAAATATGCTAATAACACCAGAATATTTCTCATCTAATGCTTTGTAAATGTAATTGACTACATTTAGTACCGCTTTCTTGGTGTTACTTCTTTCTCTAAATATTATTAAAGATATTTACTAAATGAGGTGTTAAATTATCTCTGCTATTTAGAAGTGATTTTGCAAAAAATTATTGCCAGCATTTTTACATGGTGCTAGATTACAAATAATATTATGAACTTCTTCAGATAATACCATTGCTATCCAAAAAAGGCGTTAGATTTTTAAGCAGACTATTTTTGTGTACTGTGTTGTGTATTGCCAAATGTTTTAAATCGTTTTTAAAATCGCACCGCTGCATTGCCCCAATAATGGTGATAGTGGCTCGCTCAAGCTCTAGTGTTGATAAAGTGAAGTTACCTTGTGTCCTTAATCCTCTTGCGTTATTTATAAACCTCAGCATGAAGCCTACTACTCGTTGTAGTTTGTTAAATGATCCATTGTGTTTTATTTCATAAATAATATTTGTTGAACTGTCATTGATTATTGCAACTGTACTTGTTTTCTTTCGTTCCATATCAGTACAATCGGTTCTGCCTTGCACCATCGAATACTCTGGTGGCCAAATATCCTTCCGCCCATGCAGAAACAAAGGGCTGTAGAACCATAATGTATTTGTTATTAACCCTTTTGGGAAAAGACCTCTTGATACAATATCTGCCGGGTTGTCAGTTGATTTAACGTGCCTCCACTGGGCAGCTAATGATGATTCTTGTATAGCAGCAACGCGATTGGCCACAAATGTTTGGTAGGATGATGATGGAGAGTTTATCCAGGCCAAAACGATTTCAGAGTCTGTCCAGAAATAAGTTGGTGTATCTTCAAGTTTTAACTCCTTTTTAACTCTTGCCGTTAGTTGAGCACTTAACAGTGCAGCGCATAACTCGAGACGAGGTAATGTCTGACGTTTTACTGGTGCTACTCGTGATTTGGCGCAAAGTAATCTTACTATTACTTGCTCGTTCTTGATAACAGATCTGATGTACAGTGCTGCACCATACGCCTTTTCCGATGCATCTGCGAATGCATGAAGTTGTATATTTGATGATTCATGTCCTTCAAATACATGTCGGGAGATTTGGATATTGTTTATATTTACTAAGTCCTCGCGGAATGTACACCATTTTTGATGAAGATCAGATGGCAGAGGGTCATCCCAGTTTGAATTTATTTGCCATAGTTCTTGAAGGAACATTTTTGCCGTAACAATGATCGGTGAGAGCAATCCCAATGGATCAAACACTCTAGCTATATCGGAGCTAACTGAGCGTTTTGTGGCAGTTTGCACATCTCCTAGGTTGACCTTGAAGGAGAACTTGTCTAAATTTGGCATCCAGGTTAGCCCTAAAGTTTTAACGTACTGATTGTTTTCATTGTTAAAGTCAATGTTGACTTCTTGTTGTTGTTCAGTAGCGTTTGGGATGAGTTGCTTATGATCTGCGCTCCACTTTTGAAGGTAGAAGCCGTGTTTTTGTAGTATATGTTGTAACTCCCTTTGCTGTACTAGTGCTATGTTTAAGTTGTCATTTCCACCAATGCCATCATCCACGTAAAAATTTTCTAATAGAAATTGAGCTCCATAGGGATACCGTGCCATATTCTCCTTTGCTATCTTTTCTAAGCATTTTGTAGCCAAATACGGTGCTGATCGTGTTCCATAAGTAACTGTGTTAAGTTGGTAGTATTTCAGTGGCATATTGTTGCCTTCTCTCCAGATGATAAGCTGGTATTTTCTATCTTCTGGGTGCATTAGAATTTGTCGATACATCTTTTGGATATCTGTTGTGAAAACAAATCTTGGTAGCCGAAAACGCAACAGGAGTGAAAAAAGGTCACTTTGAATTGTGGGTCCAGTAAATATTAAATCATTTAGTGACATGCCATCAGAAGTTTTAATAGAAGCATCAAATACCACTCGTAATTTGGTTGTTTGACTTTCTGGCCTAACTACGCAATAGTGCGGAATGAAATACTTCGGCTTGTCAGTGGAGTTTATATCTATTTCTGTCATGTGACCCAAGGCTTCGTATTCTTTCATGAACTGGATGTATTGTTTTTTGATTTCTGGAGCCTTAGCTAGACGTCTCTCTAGTGACAGAAATCTGTTGAATGCTACACCATGTGAGTCGCCTAATTCCTCAGGATTTTTGCAAAATGGAATCCTGACCACAAATCTTCCGTTGGTATCTAGTGTGACACTTTGTGCAAAATGAGTTTCACATTGTTTTTCTGACACTGATAGACATTTTTCAGCTGGTTTTACTGTCTCAAGTTCCCAGAGCTTAGCAATGGCTTCTTCTAAGCTGGATTCATCTTCGGTACATACTCCGCATGCTAAAGGCGGTGCATCGAGTCCGCCAACCGGTCCAGCAATAACCCAACCCAGTAGGGTATTCTGTATTGTAGGTAGATCTTTGGCTAGCTGGATTTTTCCGACTGACAGCAACTTATGGTAAAACTCGGCGCCCAGCAAAACATCTATTTTGGCAGGCTGATGAAATTCTGGATCGGCTAGAATGATGTTTTTCGGAATTGGCTAGTTGTTAATATTGATTACTTGCGAAGGTTGTGGTGAACTTATATGTGGAAGTACTGCTGCTTCAAGTGTTGTTGTGAAGTTGTTGATACGTGAGTGTAAAGCGACGTTTACTCGGTATTGAGCCTTTGTGTTACTTGATCCAATTCCATTAATATAAATTGAGGCTGACTTGGGCGATATTCCCAGGCGTTTGACTAGTCGCTCACTAACCAAATTTAGTTGCGAGCCTGAGTCGAGGATTGCTCGGCATTGAATTTCCTTTTGATTTGCCTTAATCGTCACCATTGCTGTACTAAGTAGGATATATTTGTTTGGCTTCGAGGTATTACAGGTGGTAAGCGATGTAGCTTCTTGGTGGTTAATAGGTGAAGGAACGTTATGCACAGCTGATTGGTGCTTAACCGACATCTGGTTTTGTAAAACATTTCTTGTTGGTTTGCTCTCATTTGGAGGGTAGCCATTTAAATGCAATAGCGTGTGGTGTTTTTTATTGCAATGAGTGCACCCTCTTGAAAGGCAGGTTGTTGCTTTATGGCCAGCCTTTAGACAGTTCACACATAGTTTTTGACCTTAGGTGAATTGCAACCGAGCAGAAGGTGAAGCCTTGAGAAATTCTTTACACGCGAATAATGGATGTGTTCCCCTTTTGCACATGTTACACATTTCATTTCGTTGATCCCTGGCTATTATAGAAGTGCAAACCCTTGCCTTGTAATTAGATTTTTCTTTATCCATGGCTTCCATGGATTGAAAATGTTTCTCTAAGAATTCGAGGAATGCTTTAATTGTTGGCACTTCTCGAGGCTGTAAGAGTGACTGCTCATAGCGGAGGCGTGTGGAGTTGTCCAGCCTTTTCAATAAGAGATGCAGAAGTAATGGATCCCAACTTGAAGTATCTATATTTAGATTTTTGAGAGCTAAAAGGCACTCCTGAGTTTTATCATGTAGTGTCTTGTAGTTGTCGCTTGATACCTTGGTGAATCGACTAGTTCTTGCACTAGTTTGCTGACCAATAATCTCTTGTTGTTGTAGCGATCCACCACCAGTGCCCATGCGTCGTGGAAATTTTCGCCAGATGCAGTGAAGTGTTTTATTAGATTTCCAGCTTCCCCAACCAAATGTGTTTTCAAATACCAAATTTTTTGAACCTTTGGTATAGACTGATTTACAATTAGTGATGAAAATAGGTCGTGGAATTCCTGCCATTTTAGGTAATTTCCATCAAACCTTGGAATTGTTATTTTTGGTATTGGCATAGCATCTGATTGACTGCTATTACTGCCACTTGTTGAATTGGGGTTAGTTAAAGTTATGCTTCTGGACGCCGTCCGTAGATGATTTTCTAGCTGGATAAACCTGTCCATATCGTAGCCTTGGTTGCCGTTATCGTCGCACATTTCAGCGATCTCATAATGAATTTTTTTTTTTTTTTTTTTTTCACGCTAATATATGTTTATTGTATCTTCAAATAATTGAACTAACAATAAGTGTTCAAATCTTAAATATATAAATAATTATTAGGCCCAACCAGTGTCGGACATAAACTTAGTGATAATAATTAATAATACATAAAATTCATGTTACGCACAAAAAATATTTTCAAAGAATTTCATCTGGAGAGTTGCGTATTAATGCCGTAGTGTCCCTCTTTTTTAAGCGGATGTGTCCAGGAAAGTTCAAGATGTTACGAGCAAGGGGATTAGGATGGAACTCGAGTTTTGTTAAATATTTTCCAGCATATTTTGCAATTTCAGCGGTCACAAGTGGCATATTTAAATCACGATGTAAAATAGAATTTTTCAAGTACCATGGAGCCGTAGTTATTAACCTTAATATTTTATTTTGCATTCGTTGGATTCTCTCTACATTGGAAGCTGAAGCAGTGCCCCATAGCTGAATTCCGTAACACCATATCGGCTTCAAAAGCGACTTGTATATTAAAAGTTTACAATCTAGACTGAGGGTAGAATTTCTACCAATCAGCCAATGTATCTGGGTTAATTTAAGCTTCATTTGTGTCAGCTTAGAGTCAATGTGGTGTTTCCATGTAAGCCGTCGGTCAAGATGTATACCAAGGTATTTCACCTGTGAATGTTGAGGAACAACTTGATTGTTGATACGAATGGGGGAACAAGTGTCTCTTCGTAGCGTAAATGTGACATGAACACACTTTTGTTCATTTACTTTTATTCTCCATAAGTTCAACCACGGTTCCAACAGGTTAATATATTCCTGGAGATAACGGGTAGCCTCGTGAGGGTTTTCATGCATACTAAGGCAGGCTGTATCATCGGCAAATGTAGAAATGAGGATATTACTGCTCAAAGGCATATCACTGGTATAAATCAAATACAAAACTGGCCCCAGTATACTCCCCTGTGGCACCCCAGATGAGATAGTTTCGGCCACACTCATGAAGTCTCCTTCCACAACAGTGAACTTCCGGGCAAGAATGTAACTTTCTAAAAGATTTACTATGTTTATTGGCAGATATGTCTTCAATTTCAAAATCAGGCCCTCATGCCACACTTTATCAAATGCTTGAGAAACATCAATAAAGAGGGAAGAACAATACTTCTTTTCCTCAAATGTTCTTCTTATGAAATGAACCAATCTATGAGTTTGTTCAATGGTGCTATGCTGACGTCTAAACCCAAATTGATGGTCCGGTATGCACCCATTATCAGTTAGAATTGGGGACAATTTTGTCATGAGCAGTTTTTCGAAGAGCTTTGAAATTGTTGACAGCAAACTTATTGGCCTATATGACTCAGCCTTAGTAAGATCTTTGCCCGCCTTTGGAATCATTTTGACCATGGCAAGTTTCCAGCTGTGTGGATAATACTGCAATCGTAAAATGCCATTAAAAATAAATAACAGGATTCTAATGGCAATACGAGGCAACTTCATCAGCATCTTGTTACTAATTCCATCAATACCCGGGGCCTTCTTTGGGTTGGTTTCAGCAATTAGTTTTTGCACATCACGCATCTTAAACTTTATGGGTCGAGGGGGTAGAGCAACTACGCTCGGCAAATCAACAGCACCAGTACATGCGTTTGGGGTAAATACTTTTTTTAAATGACCAGCTAATATGTTACCTTTTTCAGTATTAGTTCTTGCCCAACCTCCGGTAGAAGTGCGCAGGGGTGGTTTAGACTCAACGGGTGTTTTAAGTTTTTTAGCAGCGCGCCACAAGGAGTAATTAGATGCTGCTGTGACATCGAGACCTTCCAGATAGTTCTTAAGAGAAGCAGATTTTTCAGATGCAAGCAACTCTTGGAGTCGTTTAGTGCATTCTCTAAGTCTGATTTTATGTTGGGGCGATCTGTGCTGTTGCCATTCCCTTCTAGCTCTTCTTTTTTCACATACGAGACGTTCAATATCCGCAGAATAAATTCTATTAAGCCCAGTCTGCGGATAGGAAGTAGTGGCATGTTTAGCAGCCTGTTTAATATTCTCAGTAAGATTGGCAATGTTAAGTTCAATATCATTGGGAGTTCTAAGCCTGATGTTTCCCGTACAATAACTACTGAGATATTTTTTGAACCCCAGCCAATTAACATGATTTATCATCTTCACATATGGGTGAGGCAAGTCACTTCTTAGTGGGCTACAAATTGTAACGATCGTTGGCGAGTGATCGGAGGAGAGATCATGAGAAGCTTCAACATGAATTAAATCCCTAGAGATATTTTTCATGACGCCAAGATCTATAACATCTGGAATTTTTTGTGGGTCAGTAGGCCAGTAAGTGGGCTCCCCGCTCGAAATGACATCCAAACCCATTTTTGAAATTGTGTTGAACAACGCTCGACCTCTAGGTGTAATAAGACGCGATCCCCAGAACGTATGCTTTGCATTGTAGTCCCCAGCTGCTACGAAACAAGGCCCAAGAGTTTTGTAAAACTCCTCATATTGATCCTCAGTGATTGAAAATCTGGGAGGGGAGTAAATTGATGATATCACGAAATTTGTACAAAAATTTTCGATGCAAATATTTGTTGCCTGCAGATGGTCCTCACAAATGTTCTCAAGAATGTAGTGTTTGAGTCTTGACTTTATTAGAATTGCCGATCCACCGCATGCTCTTCCTCTCGGGTCCTTTGTATCATATAAGGTGTAGCCACTCATTTTAAAAAGGCTTCTCGAAGTCAAATGAGTCTCAGATACCAACATTACATCAATATTCTTCACCGTGAGGAAGTGCTCTAGTTCGTTTCTATGTTGGCGAATGCCGTTAGCGTTCCAGAAACATAACTTTAACGTGTTCATGGCTTGTTAACTAATGCTAGAAGTAGTGTGTTCTGCATTCGCAGCATTTCTTGCATCATGCTAGTCATATTTGTTGTAAAGTTGTTTATAGTTTGCACCAAATTGTCAATAGTAGCTTCAAGGCGATTGAAATTAAAGCTTGCATTTGCATTTGTTGTACTAGTTGGTGGTGACACTTTTTGCACTGGAACTGAATTGATCTTCACAGCGTCAGCATACGATACTTGTGTAGAAATTTGTTGGGCCATAGGAGGATAAGTAGCGGAGTACGTATTTCCTGTTTGCGCTGGAGTTACTTTAGGCTTTTGGCTCATAGCTTGTTTAACAAAAGAGAACACAGGACATCCCCTGTAGTTAGCAGTGTGATTACCTCCACAATTACTGCACTTTTTTTCCTTCTGGTCCTTCGACTTATTGCAAATAGCAGTGTTGTGTAATTCACCGCACACAACACAAACAGTAGGCAATTTGCAGTAACTTTTCGTATGGCCATATTCTTGACAGTTATGGCACTGTACGGGTCCTGAACGCTTGTGTGGTTCTTCTACTGTGATTTTCCGGTATAAGAGATATTTTAAGTTATAAATAGGATGTGTCTCATTTTTCTTCAATTTAATATCATTAGGCTCCAGTTCAACGCGAAATAAAGGTTGGGGGATCTTTTCCCTGTTTATTATGTTGGATACATTTTTTACCTTGAATCCTTGGAGGGTGAGAGCATCTTTAATTTCAGCAGGGACAACGTAAGAATCTATGCCCTTCAGTACGACCTGTAGGCCTTTAGCGCTCTTAAGCTGGAACGTGTAAAAACTTGTATTATTTTTCTCAAATTCAGTGACCATTTTGCGGAAGTCTTTTTCATCGTATATTTGAACTTTTGTCTCATCAATGTTACCACGTTTTATTGGAACAATGTGAAATGCCTTTTCACCGATGACCGAGATTAATTTTGTAATAAGTCTGTTCGAATTCTTTTCCCTCAAATAGATTGGTGGTGGTTTGGAGGTTTTTTTCGAGGACACTTCGGGTTTGTCGTTGTCTTCTTGCAATATTTTAAAACGGTTTTGTCGGTTAGCTAAGGCGGCGTCGTTATCCCTGGATATCTTCGGAACAGATGAGATTTTAGATGAATTTGGGCTTCGCCCGCGCTTAATTACTGTTATATATCTGTCCATTCCGACAGGCACTTTAGGTTTCTGAATATTATCGTCTATAGTGATAACTGGGTTAAGTGATGAACACGAGCCCGGAGCGGATAATGGCGCTGATTTAAATAAAGATGTACTAGGCAGCGGTAATGTTATAGAATCACTACTTGGCATCGGAGTAAGCGAATTTGATCGCTCACGTAAGATTGGCTTTGCCGTTAGAAAAAGACTATCATCAATTTTTTTATTTTTATTGTTCGCATTAAGAGCTTCAGAACTCACAGTAAAATAGGCATTTCTGCCGTTAGAACTCACTTCACAATTGTTTGTTTTTGAGGTACTCATGCAGAGTATTCCTCAGTCACTTTGTTTACGGTTGTTTTTTTTTGTTTGTTTTCTTGTTTCAGATTATATGATAAATTATTAATGCAAATAAAGCAAATTTTGCCAAATCTGTACTTATTACGAATCAGTACTTATTACGAATATTTTTTTTTTGTTTGTATTTTTGTTTGCTTAGTATGTGAAAAAAAACTCCGCTAACACGTCTGTTCACTACGAAGGTTCAACATAATGAATGCCTTCAATAGATTGCCAAAGCTTAGTTGCAGATACGATATCTTCATGTGAGAATTCGTGGTTTAATATACGCTCTAGCGTGGACATCATAGCTGCTTGTCTTCGTATAAGTCTGGTGAGCTCACCAGTTTCTAACGTTGTGACTTGAATGCCTCCTGAATGATTTTCAGTTGTAATTTTCTCTTTTGTGATAGGAGGAGCTGTTTTCAAGATTGCTTGCTCAAATTCCTCCATGTATTGGTGAACAATGTTCATGATTGCCGTGTAATATTCATCTGTAAAATATTTATGGTCCAATGGTATATTATCGAGCAGACGAATTTTGTTGTCGGTTGTTTCGAAGGCTGCCCATTCTTCATCCAGCCTTCTCAATCTCTCTTGGAAATAGCTGGGGGATGCTTTCCGGGATGATGAATCCTTTTTGTACTTTCGTATGATGACTTCAATTTTTTCACCAGTCTGCTTTTGACTGGCCACCAATTCATCAAACGAAGCCATGTTGTTGCAGGGATCACGTCGGGGTCACCAAAAATGTTCAAGCTTTTAAAAATGTTCAATATAGCACTTAAACTATCTTGAACTAGAACTTGAATTAAGGATGTTCAATATATTTATTTTATTTTTTTTTTTTTTATTTAAAAATGTTTAGTCTATAGAAAAATTCCTTACAGACTACTTTAACACTTAATCCTCTTGCGTTATTTATAAACCTCAGCATGAAGCCTACTACTCGTTGTAGTTTGTTAAATGATCCATTGTGTTTTATTTCATAAATAATATTTGTTGAACTGTCATTGATTATTGCAACTGTACTTGTTTTCTTTCGTTCCATATCAGTACAATCGGTTCTGCCTTGCACCATCGAATACTCTGGTGGCCAAATATCCTTCCGCCCATGCAGAAACAAAGGGCTGTAGAACCATAATGTATTTGTTATTAACCCTTTTGGGAAAAGACCTCTTGATACAATATCTGCCGGGTTGTCAGTTGATTTAACGTGCCTCCACTGGGCAGCTAATGATGATTCTTGTATAGCAGCAACGCGATTGGCCACAAATGTTTGGTAGGATGATGATGGAGAGTTTATCCAGGCCAAAACGATTTCAGAGTCTGTCCAGAAATAAGTTGGTGTATCTTCAAGTTTTAACTCCTTTTTAACTCTTGCCGTTAGTTGAGCACTTAACAGTGCAGCGCATAACTCGAGACGAGGTAATGTCTGATGTTTTACTGGTGCTACTCGTGATTTGGCGCAAAGTAATCTTACTATTACTTGCTCGTTCTTGATAACAGATCTGATGTACAGTGCTGCACCATACGCCTTTTCCGATGCATCTGCGAATGCATGAAGTTGTATATTTGATGATTCATGTCCTTCAAATACATGTCGGGAGATTTGGATATTGTTTATATTTACTAAGTCCTCGCGGAATGTACACCATTTTTGATGAAGATCAGATGGCAGAGGGTCATCCCAGTTTGAATTTATTTGCCATAGTTCTTGAAGGAACATTTTTGCCGTAACAATGATCGGTGAGAGCAATCCCAATGGATCAAACACTCTAGCTATATCGGAGCTAACTGAGCGTTTTGTGACAGTTTGCACATCTCCTAGGTTGACCTTGAAGGAGAACTTGTCTAAATTTGGCATCCAGGTTAGCCCTAAAGTTTTAACGTACTGATTGTTTTCATTGTTAAAGTCAATGTTGACTTCTTGTTGTTGTTCAGTAGCGTTTGGGATGAGTTGCTTATGATCTGCGCTCCACTTTTGAAGGTAGAAGCCGTGTTTTTGTAGTATATGTTGTAACTCCCTTTGCTGTACTAGTGCTATGTTTAAGTTGTCATTTCCACCAATGCCATCATCCACGTAAAAATTTTCTAATAGAAATTGAGCTCCATAGGGATACCGTGCCATATTCTCCTTTGCTATCTTTTCTAAGCATTTTGTAGCCAAATACGGTGCTGATCGTGTTCCATAAGTAACTGTGTTAAGTTGGTAGTATTTCAGTGGCATATTGTTGCCTTCTCTCCAGATGATAAGCTGGTATTTTCTATCTTCTGGGTGCATTAGAATTTGTCGATACATCTTTTGGATATCTGTTGTGAAAACAAATCTTGGTAGCCGAAAACGCAACAGGAGTGAAAAAAGGTCACTTTGAATTGTGGGTCCAGTAAATATTAAATCATTTAGTGACATGCCATCAGAAGTTTTAATAGAAGCATCAAATACCACTCGTAATTTGGTTGTTTGACTTTCTGGCCTAACTACGCAATAGTGCGGAATGAAATACTTCGGCTTGTCAGTGGAGTTTATATCTATTTCTGTCATGTGACCCAAGGCTTCGTATTCTTTCATGAACTGGATGTATTGTTTTTTGATTTCTGGAGCCTTAGCTAGACGTCTCTCTAGTGACAGAAATCTGTTGAATGCTACACCATGTGAGTCGCCTAATTCCTCAGGATTTTTGCAAAATGGAATCCTGACCACAAATCTTCCGTTGGTATCTAGTGTGACACTTTGTGCAAAATGAGTTTCACATTGTTTTTCTGACACTGATAGACATTTTTCAGCTGGTTTTACTGTCTCAAGTTCCCAGAGCTTAGCAATGGCTTCTTCTAAGCTGGATTCATCTTCGGTACATACTCCGCATGCTAAAGGCGGTGCATCGAGTCCGCCAACCGGTCCAGCAATAACCCAACCCAGTAGGGTATTCTGTATTGTAGGTAGATCTTTGGCTAGCTGGATTTTTCCGACTGACAGCAACTTATGGTAAAACTCGGCGCCCAGCAAAACATCTATTTTGGCAGGCTGATGAAATTCTGGATCGGCTAGAATGATGTTTTTCGGAATTGGCTAGTTGTTAATATTGATTACTTGCGAAGGTTGTGGTGAACTTATATGTGGAAGTACTGCTGCTTCAAGTCTTGTTGTGAAGTTGTTGATACGTGAGTGTAAAGCGACGTTTACTCGGTATTGAGCCTTTGTGTTACTTGATCCAATTCCATTAATATAAATTGAGGCTGACTTGGGCGATATTCCCAGGCGTTTGACTAGTCGCTCACTAACCAAATTTAGTTGCGAGCCTGAGTCGAGGATTGCTCGGCATTGAATTTCCTTTTGATTTGCCTTAATCGTCACCATTGCTGTACTAAGTAGGATATATTTGTTTGGCTTCGAGGTATTACAGGTGGTAAGCGATGTAGCTTCTTGGTGGTTAATAGGTGAAGGAACGTTATGCACAGCTGATTGGTGCTTAACCGACATCTGGTTTTGTAAAACATTTCTTGTTGGTTTGCTCTCATTTGGAGGGTAGCCATTTAAATGCAATAGCGTGTGGTGTTTTTTATTGCAATGAGTGCACCCTCTTGAAAGGCAGGTTGTTGCTTTATGGCCAGCCTTTAGACAGTTCACACATAGTTTTTGACCTTAGGTGAATTGCAACCGAGCAGAAGGTGAAGCCTTGAGAAATTCTTTACACGCGAATAATGGATGTGTTCCCCTTTTGCACATGTTACACATTTCATTTCGTTGATCTCTGGCTATTATAGAAGTGCAAACCCTTGCCTTGTAATTAGATTTTTCTTTATCCATGGCTTCCATGGATTGAAAATGTTTCTCTAAGAATTCGAGGAATGCTTTAATTGTTGGCACTTCTCGAGGCTGTAAGAGTGACTGCTCATAGCGGAGGCGTGTGGAGTTGTCCAGCCTTTTCAATAAGAGATGCAGAAGTAATGGATCCCAACTTGAAGTATCTATATTTAGATTTTTGAGAGCTAAAAGGCACTCCTGAGTTTTATCATGTAGTGTCTTGTAGTTGTCGCTTGATACCTTGGTGAATCGACTAGTTCTTGCACTAGTTTGCTGACCAATAATCTCTTGTTGTTGTAGCGATCCACCACCAGTGCCCATGCGTCGTGGAAATTTTCGCCAGATGCAGTGAAGTGTTTTATTAGATTTCCAGCTTCCCCAACCAAATGTGTTTTCAAATACCAAATTTTTTGAACCTTTGGTATAGACTGATTTACAATTAGTGATGAAAATAGGTCGTGGAATTCCTGCCATTTTAGGTAATTTCCATCAAACCTTGGAATTGTTATTTTTGGTATTGGCATAGCATCTGATTGACTGCTATTACTGCCACTTGTTGAATTGGGGTTAGTTAAAGTTATGCTTCTGGACGCCGTCCGTAGATGATTTTCTAGCTGGATAAACCTGTCCATATCGTAGCCTTGGTTGCCGTTATCGTCGCACATTTCAGCGATCTCATAATGAATGCCTTCAATAGATTGCCAAAGCTTAGTTGCAGATACGATATCTTCATGTGAGAATTCGTGGTTTAATATACGCTCTAGCGTGGACATCATAGCTGCTTGTCTTCGTATAAGTCTGGTGAGCTCACCAGTTTCTAACGTTGTGACTTGAATGCCTCCTGAATGATTTTGAGTTGTAATTTTCTCTTTTGTGATAGGAGGAGCTGTTTTCAAGATTGCTTGCTCAAATTCCTCCATGTATTGGTGAACAATGTTCATGATTGCCGTGTAATATTCATCTGTAAAATATTTATGGTCCAATGGTATATTATCGAGCAGACGAATTTTGTTGTCGGTTGTTTCGAAGGCTGCCCATTCTTCATCCAGCCTTCTCAATCTCTCTTGGAAATAGCTGGGGGATGCTTTCCGGGATGATGAATCCTTTTTGTACTTTCGTATGATGACTTCAATTTTTTCACCAGTCTGCTTTTGACTGGCCACCAATTCATCAAACGAAGCCATGTTGTTGCAGGGATCACGTCGGGGTCACCAAAAATGTTCAAGCTTTTAAAAATGTTCAATATAGCACTTAAACTATCTCGAACTAGAACTTGAATTAAGGATGTTCAATATATTTATTTTATTTTTTTTTTTTTTTATTTATAAATGTTTAGTCTATAGAAAAATTCCTTACAGACTACTTTAACATTAGATACAAAAAACAGATATTTTATAAAATATATATATTACGGATTTAAAGATGATATAACATTACATTTAATGATATTCGTATTTAATGAAAAGTCAACTAGGTAATACATTTCGTTGAAACAGCTACATAATTTCCTTAGTGGATCCGACATCTCATAGTTAGTTCGACAAGTGCTAAGATATAGTGGGTTATAATTTCGTAACGAGCGCTGAGGAATATTAAATGCTACGTTACTTAACAAAAACTCAGAATTGATGTTACCATTAATAAGGTTGACCATAAAAGATATGTTTAGCATAATTCTTCGGCTTTTTAAAGTTGGTAAATTAATTTCCGCTAGTCTTGTGGTATATGCTGGAAGTGACAGATAATCTCTATAAACGTTCCTAAGGCAGAAAATAAGAAATTGTTTCTGGACAGATTCAATTCGATCATTATGGGTGTTGTAAATAGGATCCCAAACAATGCTGCCATATTCCAAAATTGGTCTAACGAGCGAAGTGAAAAGACTTTTTGTGACAAATGGATCATTAAATTCCTTTGCCCATCTTTTAATAAATGCCAGTACGCTGCGAGATTTATTAACAGCCATCGTAATATGTTGAACAAAGTTGAGTTTCGCGTCTAGCAATAGTCCTAAGTCCATTATTGAGTCAACAGATTGTAAATTATAGCCATCAAGAACGTAAGAGTAGGCACTATGATTAATTCTTGAAAATTGCATATGTTTGCATTTGTTTAAATTCAATTGCATCAAATTAAAATGGCACCATTTGTGAAAATTATCAAGATCATTTTGTAAAAGTTTCTGATCAATAGAGTTTTTAACATTCAAAAATAATTTTACATCGTCTGCATACATCAGTACATTACAATGTTTAATTGCTTCAGGCAAATCATTAATAAAAAGAAGGAACAGAATTGGGCCTATGTGACTACCCTGAGGGATTCCAGATGTAACATTAATTTTCTTAGAAACTACAGCATTGAATTTTACGGATTGAGTTCTACAGAGCAGATATGACTTAATCCAGTTCAGGAAGTTGCTGCTGAAACCCATTAAGTCTAATTTTTTTAATAATAACCCATGGTTAACTTTGTCAAACGCCTTGCTAAAATCAGTGTAAATAACATCAGTGTGCTGACCATTGGCAAAAGCTCTATTCACTAATGTTGTTAAGTGGATAATATTTGTCATAGTTGAAAATCCTTTTCGAAAGCCGTGTTGAAGTGGTGACAATAAGGCAGATACTTGATGAGTAAGACAATCCACTAAACATTTTTCAAAGAGTTTTGGAATGTCACTTAATTTGGCTATACCTCTATAATTACATACATCTGATTTATTTCCGGATTTATAGAGCGGGATAATATATGAGTCTCTCCAAACTTTCGGGAAGTAACCAAATTTTAGAGAAGCATTAAAGATTATGGATAAAGGAGTCGCTAAAGCCGTTGCGCAGTTTATTAAAACACAGCTCGGTATGCCATCAGGTCCACTAAAATGCGATGACTTAGTGTTTTTTAAGCAGTTTAAAATATTGGAGGTAGTAATAGTGAAGGCGGAGATGTTTTGATTACACGTTATGTTGTAAGGATAGGCATATCTAGCATCATACAGAGCATCAGAATATGTGGACGCAAAGAAGTCAGCAAACATATTACTAATTACCATTTCATCACGTTTGGTTCATTCACGAATACTAAATCCAGTTTTCCATAAACGTTGCGGTTTCCATTTATTTGATGTAAATATAAATCTGCAATGTTGTTAAAAATTTCATCTCCAAAATCATCAATTTGTGTGGGCAAATAATAATTATGTTCAGGTGAGAACTCCCATGTAATATGAGGTAAATTAAAGTCACCAAACACGAAAATTAAATCAACGGGGCTAAGTTTTAAAACAACGTTTTTTATTGATTCAATGTGTTGTTTATATATTACAGGATCAGAATTAGGTGGGAAGTAAAGACAAGTAATAAAAATTTTAATGTTCTTAATCATTAAAGACACAGCAATGAATTCAATATCAAAAGGAAAGTCTAGATTGATTTCCTCCATTTGAAAAATGTTAGAGATAGCTATTAACACTCCACCACCAGTCGTGGTTGTAACTCTATCACGACGAAAAATATGAAATTCATCGCAAAAAATTTCCGAGTTCAAAAAGGTATTGTTCAGCCAGGTTTCAGTGAAAACAAAAATATGGTGGTTAAAATTGAAACTATTTAAATATAAATTTGTAAGTTTAGATTTAAGACCACGAACGTTCTGGTAAATAATACTAAGTTGAAAATCAGAGTGGTTAATTAGTTTTTTGGAAGCGTTGTTGCACGAGAAGAGAGACGAGCAATATTGCGGTTGTTACCATTGTATTCATATTCTCGAACTAAGACATGAGGAGGCCAGAAAGAGTGATCAACTACTTGATTAAATAAGTGGAAAGGTACTGAGATCTTGAATGATGTTATGTTTCTATCTTGCGCGTATGTAAATTTATGCACTTTTATGCCAGGGCACATTATTGTTTTAGATTTAATATAATAATCAATTTTCTCTGCTGTTGTATCCGATGCAAATCGGGATATAAATATATGTTTGTTTGGAGGAATCACTCGTAGACCTCTATTCACAACAGGTTGTATATTCTCGTTTGAGATTTGAGCATTGACCAACGTGTCTTCTGTGTTGTTAGTTTGAGATGATGGAGAAGGAGTGTCAAAAATAGAATTAATTATAACTGGCGGATCTCCCGTTGGAACAGAACTAGGTTCAGGAGTAGATGTACTCGACTTTTGTGAAGACGATAAAGCAGCAGGTACAGAGAGCGATTCATTTACGTCTTTATTATTAATTCAAGGCGATTTTCGACGTTTAGGCGACGATTGGGGAGAAGATTTTAAGTTATCGAGTGATTTGTAATCATCGAACAATATAGCACTTTAACTATCTTGAACTAGAGTTTGATTCAATATAGCACATTAACTATCTTGGTCTAGTTGCTCCTTATTGCAAGTGGTTGCGTCACATCCCACTTTAATTGTGGCGATTAATATAATTAAATCAAAAATGTTCAAGCTTTTAAAAATGTTCAATATAGCACTTAAACTATCTTGAACTCGAACTTGAATTAAGGATGTTCAATATAGCACTTTAACTATCTTGAACTAGAGTTTGATTCAATATAGCACATTAACTATCTTGAACTTGAATTTAATTTGTACAACAACAGCACTTGAACCGTGTTGCTTTCTCTTACTTAAAGAACTTGGGTTTTGCTTTCACAATAAGAGAGTCATTTTATTAGTAATTATTTCCAACTTATATACTAATTTTACACCAAAGGTTATGCTTAATTTGCTAATAATATTTCTGCTGGGTTTACAATAAATTTTAAGTTTAATGTCAATGAAACCAAAATAAGTGAATAAGCGAATTAATTAAAGTTATAGTAAACAACCAAAGAACAAAAAATATTAAATATCAAGTTTCAATTATAAATAAACCAAAGAATAAAAAAAAGGTATGCAATTGAATTAACTAAAAGTAGACAAAATATATGCAGAGGTTCAATAAACTTAAAATAAATGAAAAACAATAAAAAATATGTATTAACAAAAAGTTTTACCCATTATGATTATATCGCCAAGGTAGACTAAACACGTCCTCCAGTGAAGCCTGGAGAAGCCTGAAGCAAAGCCCACCTATACAGAATGGGCTTATCTGACACGGACATCTGCAGATTTTGCGGTGAAGATGAGGAGTCGATGGAACACTTGATAACAAATTGTGGGGCATTGTGCCACAGGAGACACAGGACTCTACATGCATATACGCTGAGTGAAGAGGATCTGCTAATGCTCCCACTGAAGGAGCTGATCCTATTTGCGAACGTATTAAACTGTTAAGGACAGGGGAAGCACAATAGATCAGCAATGGTCGCAGTGCAAAGGGCTATCCTGGGCCAAACCCCATTGCATTACTTACTTACTTACCATAGACGGTAGCGGCCTCTCCAGTAGCTGTACGCAACCTCACATTATGTAGCGCTTCAACCCTTCCTGGTACCAAATCAGGCCTTATTATGGACTGCGAAGCTCCTGTATCTATTGTTAAGGTTCGCTTCTTCCCATTAATGTATCCATAGACAGTTAAGTTGCTGTTTTTCTGCTGCATTACTGATATGGAAATTGTTGCTCTTCCTTTATTTGAATTTTCGGACAGCGCTTGCAGAACGGCTTTCTTTATCGCACTAACCAATCCATCTCCTGACTCATTAACCACCTCTAACTCCCGTATTTTGTGCACCTGTGGCCGAATTCCGTTCACAAATGCCTCCACTTTAAAGTGATCCAAAAATGAGTGACTCTCCAGGATAGCTAAGCTGTACCAACCGCTCAATTTTCATTGCGTAGTCCTGTAGGGTCTCGTTGGGTCTCTGGGCTCGGCCTCTTAGCTCCATTCTGTGGATCCCCTTCTTATGCTCTCCACCATACTTACGTTGCAGAGCCGCCATAATGTCCTTATAGTTACTTCTTGATGTAGCGGGCACAGTTTCCAGGACTTGTGCAGCAGCGCCTTTTAATGCCAAGATTAACTCATATTGAAAACAATGCAATTCAAACAATGGGTACTTCGATACTGAAATTAGTATTTCAGAAAGATATAATAAACCATGAATATCAAATAGTGAATAAAGAATTCCCAACAGCAACAGATGGCATTCTAGGTAGAGATTTTTTCACTAAATATTTGGCAAAAATAGATTATGAGACATACACATTAACTATCATAATAAATGAAACCGAATACTTTCTACCAATGAGAGCAAATATCAATAAATTCATAATACCACCAAGAACTGAAATGATACAAGCAGTAAATTTACAGATTGAAGAAGATAGTGTAGTATGTGCAAAACAAATTAGAAGCAATGTTTTTGTTGGTAATACAATAATTCCAAAACATGGGACAAAGCACATTAGAATTTTAAATGCTTCAGACGAAGAGGTTACAATATCACGACTAGATTTACAAATCAGACGCTTATCAGATTACAACATCCTATATAATAAAAAAGAAATTGCTGAACAACAGGATAGATGAGAGAAATAATTCTGACTTCAATTATAGAGTTTGTTTTATTTCTTTCAAGAAAACTCCGGCAATTAACTTTGCCATAAGATAGAGCCGTCTGCTACTCTAAGGCTCTAGAATAAAAATAAGAGTACTATAGGGCTTACGCTATAACACAAATATAAATTAAAAGAAAACATAATATAATAATCCCAAACTTATTACATGGCGATCCTGCCAAATCAACACAATTTAACTGCCGAATTAGATCTTGCCGAATAAGATCCTGCCAAATTAAGATCCTTATATTTTCTTGCCTAAATTAATAAAACATTTCTGTTTGTGTATGTTTGTGTATGCATGTATGCACTACACTCAGAACATTTCTCCTCCGCGACCCATGCATTTCTGTTGGCTACAGTTTCAAACTGAAATTGAAAAATGTTGAAAGGCGTGCTGCCATCAAAGGTGGGCGCTTTTGCCCTGCTTGCAGCTTCCGGAATAACTCACATCGGCCCCTCCTGCAGTTGAAGATTACGTACCCTAGGTTCCAGGCTGTGCAGCTTCTGATCGACACCATTCTCCAGCATATCAAACTTCTCCTGCACCTCTTTTTCTAGCACATCAAATTTCCTGTTGACGCTGTGAACTTCTCTCTCCATGTCAGTCAACTTATCTCCAATGATGTTAACCCTTGCTTTCACGGACTCATGTATATCGTCCAGCTTTTTATTTGTTACTTTAGAGCCTTCTTTCATTTTCTGCATCATCATTTCATTAATGGCCTTAGAGCTTTCTTCGATTTTCTGCATCATTGCGGCAAACATAGAGTTTAAGTCCATGTTGCTTGTAGCTGAACGTGTACCCATCTCCAGTTCTTCTTCTTCTTCGAACTCATGGGTACTGATGTCCAGATCAAGCCGAATAAACTCCTCCAGTAGCCTTTTCTGCAGCTCTGCTTTGTTACCAACTGTGGGCAAGTCCAGTTTGGCCAACTCTCGTTTTAGCTGTTCCACTTTAAGCTCGTCGAACTTCATTTTGCAATCCCACTTCTGACACCAATTGTTACTTTTTTACCTTTTTTAAAAAAACGTTTTCCGTGGATTCTTTTATTGCAATGAATTTAAACGCACGATTTTTAATACTTAACAATTTCTACTTTATTTAATTTAATACCACTGTACTATGCTCAAAAGCAATAGTAAGCACTTAATACACTTTTTATAGTTATGACACTTTACGCTGTTACTGTTAAATCCAACTACTGACTGACTGCTGACGTTGATGCGGGCAGCTTTTATACTTTTAATGATCGTTTCTCGAATAATTTGTTTATTTGTTAAAGTTGTTTACATTATCGTACACTCAAATTAAACGTAAACACAAGCCACACACACGTACACGTACCCAATGTTCAAATGCCGACAGACAACAACAGCAATAATCATGATCTTATTTGTTGTCGTTTTGCTAGTAAACAAGTAACTATGTATGCATGTATGTATAGCTGTATAGCTGTTATGTGTTCATTTAAAATGAGTACACAAAAAGCAAATAAGAATAGCAACAATGTAGTGAATAAGAAGTACTAAACAATTCAGTACATAACAATTCAGCAAATAATAAACAACTCAGTAATAAGAATCAATAATTCAATAATTAAGAATAACAACAATTCAGTATATTCTAGAGCAATTACAATAGGACTATTCACTCCAAATTCGTAACAATATATATATATATATATATATATATATATATATATATATATATATATATATATATATATATATAGGTTAGGTTAGGTTATGTTAGGTTGATTGGAGGGGTATGTCAGCCCATGTCATACGACATACACCTAAGCCAGTGAAGGCTTGTTGTGCGCTCCTTTGAATTTAACCATAATATATTGACCCAAAGGCCTAGAGAAACTCCGTGTCACTCACAAAGTTCCTTAGTTTCCTCCAGCATATTCCCCGTAATCGGCTTATGTCCGGTAAGATGTCACCCCCAAGATATCGGGATCTTATTTGTGAGAAGGCGGGGCATTGGCACAAATAGTGTTCCAATGTTTCGCTCTCCTCCCCACATGCTCTACATTCATTTCCTCCCGCTATTCCGACGCGTTTAAGATGTGCCAGTAGTTGAGAGTGCCCTGTTACAACTCCCATTATTCTACTTAGTTCGAGCTTACTAAGTTTTAGCAGCTCCCTCGTTCTTCTCTCGTCTGGATCTCCCCATATATATATATATATATATATATATATATATATATATATATATATATATATATATATATATATATATATATATATATATATATATATATATATATATACATATATATATATGTATATATATATATGTATATATATATATATGTATATATATATGTATATATATATATATATATATATATATATATATATATGTATATATATATATATATATATATATATATATATATATATACATACATATATATATATATATATATATATATATATATATATATACATATATATATATATATATATATATATATATTATTTTTTTTATTTCAAGTCTATGAATTTACAATTCTTACAGACTGATTACATAGGTATATTTATATATGTATGTAAATATGTTTATAAATACAAAATTTGAAAGTATAATAGTTATCGAAAGTTATTCAAAGCAAACAAAATATTACGTTTTATTAGATTATCATTTAACGAGAAATCAATATGAGAGTAAAGTTTATTAAATTCTCTGCAGCTCTTAACAAAGGGATCAGAATTAGCATAGTTTGTTCTAAAGAATTTTATATCCAATGGAGAGTAGTTGCGTGTAGGACGTTGAGGTATACAGAAAGATATATTTTCAACTAAAAATTTAGAACTCGGTTTACCATTAATTGTGGTTAGTGTATCACAGAAACTTTGTTTAAGTAGTTCACTAATGTTTAAGAAAAAAACCGATTTTTGTTTAAGTTCGAATTACTTAAACAACTTTATTATTCTGTTTCTTATTATCAACTAAACTTAATTTACAATATATTAATTGTCGGACCACAAAATATTAAACAAAATCTAACGGCATTAACTTTAAGCAAAAGGAATGTCAACAACAATGCAGTGGCTGAATGGAATGTTGGAGTAAACAACTACTGCTGCGCTGCAATCGTTACTGACATTATTCCTTTTACTTACTTTTGCTAAAGATCAAAAAATAAATATACCAACAAAAATACACAAATATATTGATCCAACGAAACTAATAAGAATACTCATGTAATTTGTTGTTGCTTCGGCAAAACTGTAACAAGTCTATATTAGGGTGGCCCGTAACAAATTAATTAAAACAAATTAATATTAAATAAATTCAATTATATAAAAATAAAATAAAATTAATGGCGATCGTATCCGACATGCTCCCCCCGTTGAAGCTCTTGGTTCAACCTTCATCTGAAGAGGGTAAGGGAGCCACCTTTTGTATGGGACGACGAAATAAGCCATTTTTTGATTTTAACTCAACCTCTCGAACTCGTCCATCAGAGCCAGCTATAGTTTTGGTTACTCGAGCCAATAGCCATTGTTGCGGGGGAGTGTTGTCCTCATTAATTACGACTAGTTGCCCTTCCGTGATGTTAGGTTGTATGTGGTACCATTTTGAACGTTGTTGCAGCGATGAAATGTAATCACGGGACCACAAATGCCAAAACTGTCGCTTTAAAAATGAAATACGTTGCCAACGGTTGAGCAACGTTTGTTTGGTAGCATCAAAGTTTTGATCTGGTAAAGCGACTAGTGATGAGCCATTAAGCAAATGGCCTGGTGTGAGCGCTTCGCCATCATTAGGGTCATCTGACAATGGGCAAATTGGGCGTGAATTCAAAATTGCTTCGACTTCGATGATAAGAGTCTGCAATTCTTCAAAAGTGAGGTAGGCTTGGGCAATATTTTTTACGAGGAGCGTTTTTACAGATTTCACGGCAGCCTCTCATAGGCCACCGAAGTGTGGAGCACGAGGGGGTATAAAACAAAATTCAAATCCGGTTTGTGATGAATATGCTCGTATTTCATGAGCCATGTTTTCATGAAAAAACAACTGCTTCAACTCATGTAGCTTATTGTGAGCTCCAACAAAATTAGTAGCATTATCGCAATAAAGCTTTTGTGGTATTCCTCTGCGACCAACGAAACGTTTGAGGCACAAAATGAAGTTGTTGGTGGACAAGTCTGACACCAGTTCCAGATGCGTTGCCTTTGAACTAAAACAAACGAAAACGGCAATATAAGTTTTGTATGGAACTCTACCTTGAATACGATAAGACGTTAGAAAAGGGCCACAAAAATCCACGCCTATAATTATGAACGGATGTTGAGCTCTGAAGCGGTCAGCTGGTAAATTACCCATGATTTGCTCTAACAATTTCGGTTTATAGCGAAAGCAGTGAACGCAGTCACGAACAACCTTTCTAACTACGTCTCTAGCGTTGACTATCCAGACCTTCTGCAGCAAGATGCCCAGTAGAACCTTAGGACCTGCATGCAAATGACTTCGATGCAAATGTTCAATATATAATTTCACGAAACGATGGTTTTTGGGCAACAAAACTGGAAACCGTGCATCATACGGAATTGGAGCATTTGATAATCGTCCACCAACTCGAATTAAATTGACGAAACCGCTGCCAACATTGGTTTCATGGAGAAATGGAGATAATTTCTGCAGTGATGGATGAACAATTCTTCCTTTAGCCATAGCATTCAAGTCATCTGTAAAATAATATCGCTGAATGTGACCAACGATTCGAAAGAAAATGTGTTCTAGCTCGATAGGTTGAATATGAACAAGGTCCTGGGGCTTCAATGAACGGTCTACTGGGCATCTGTTGAATAAACGAAAAATATAAGCAATTATTCGAATAATTTTAAAATATGATGAATGCTTATCGATAACGCCTTCTATGATGCTTGATGTGACGTCAGAGTATTTAAAAACAGCTGCCTTTCTCCGTTCCAATGGGCTAACGGATATGTCTTATATAGTAGGTGGCCAATTTGAATTGTGTTTCTGAAGAAAAGTTGGACCTCTGAACCAAATTGTATGGGGTAAATCCTGAGCACTGCAACCCCGGGAAACGATATCCGCTGGGTTGCTTTTCGAAGGAACGTGTCTCCAAAAAATACCTCTAGTGTTTTCTTGTAGTTCTGATACTCGATTAGCTACGAAACACTGCAAAGTTGATGAATGTAATTTGAGCCATTGTAGGACTATTTTTGAGTCTGTCCAAAAATAGATTGATGAAACGAATTTTTCAATTTTCGGTTTGATTTTGTGCCAAACTTTGCTTAACAACACAGCAGCACATAATTCGAGGCCAGGAAGTGATTGGGCCTTGATAGGAGCAACCTTGGATTTTGCGATCAAAAGAGAAGTTTTGTAATCACCATCAATGCGAACGCGATAGTAAATACAGCAACCGTATGCACGTTGAAAGGCATCTGCGAAACCATGAATTTCTCCTCTGTGTTCTAGGGTAGTAAGCACATATCGAGGTACCTCAATTTTTTCTATATTTTCCAGATCTTCTTGAATTTGTAGCCAAAGTGATTTAAGGGGATTACTAATGATATCATCCCAGTTACAATTTTGGACCCATATCTCCTGGAGTAGAATTTTGGCACGAACAACAATTGGACTCAAAAGTCCAAGTAAGTCGTAAATTTTTGCAACGACTGACAAAATGGATCTCTTCGTGGGGGCGACAACCTTGGGCAACTGGAATCGAAAACAAAACATATCAATTTTTGGTTTCCAAGACATACCTAATGTTTTGGTGACGTCATCCTCAGCCATTTTAAATTGAATTTCGTCATCTTGCGTGTTGCTGATGTTGCCATAGTTGCTGTTCCATTTTGCTAACTCTAGACCATGTAATTCAAGAATTTTCACAAGTTCGTGTTTCTTTCTTAGCAACGTTTTCACGTCGTTTGATCCAGTAAGAACGTCATCGACATAGAGGTCATCACGAAGAACTTGCAAACCAAGCGGATAAGAGCTGCCATATTTTTCTGCAATGAAGAACAAACTACGTATTGCTAGAAATGGAGCCGACCATAAACCATAAGTGACAGTGTTCAGCTGAAACACTTTTAATTCTTGTTCTTTGTTGCTTCTCCACAATATGAGCTGATATTTTACATCACGCTCATCGACACGAAACTGGCGATACATTTTAGATATGTCTGCGGTGAGAGCAAATTTATTTAAGCGAAACGAAAAGGGCGTTGTAATAAGGTCCTTCTGAATTGTAGGGCCTACCATTAGAATATCATTAAGCGAACGATTCGACGAAGTTTGAGCCGACGCATCGAAGACGACTCGGATTTTTGTTGTAGTACTTTGTGGCCGAAGAACACAATGATGTGGAATGAAATAATTCGGGCTACTCAACGACTTATTGTAGGGCGACATATATCCAAGCGATAAATATTCTTCCATAAATTCGACATACATTGATTTTAGAGTTGCATCACGTTTCAATCGTCTTTCGAGCGACAGAAAACGTCTACGAGCCATTTCAAATGAGTCTCCTAATATTTCGGGCGAATTTTTAAACGACAAACGAACTTCAATTCTGCAATTTTGATTTATGCGCACGTTTTCCATAAAGTGACGTTCGCATGCTCCTTCTTCTGGTGAATATTTTGCTGGAGAATTAGTGTACTCCTCAACTTCCCAAAACTTGGCCAAAATGGAGTCAATGATATGATATGATGAACTAGTGGCGAGTTTGCATGTGGGCAATGAAGATCTAGCTCCTGCGTTAAAAGTTCCACCAACTATCCATCCAAAAACTGTATTAGTGAGACTCGGCATACCTTCTCCCAGTGAATTTCGGTTATCGAGCAACAAATCGAAAAATATTTCAGTACTAATTAATAGATCAATATGTTGTGATTTGTAGAACAAAGGATCTGCTAGTTCTAAAGCCTGTGGTATTTTCCAATGAGATGTTTGAATGTACTCACCAGGCTGCCGGGCTGATATTGATTTAGTAACTGCAAAGGTAGAAGACCACTGGAATGAACTCACACGAGACTTTACTGTAGCGCAAACCGATGATTTAATGTTTGTGCGCACTTCGCCAATTCCAGAAATTTCTTGATAATACGTCTGAGACTTCAATCGGAATCTTTTTGCAGTTTCCTCTGAAATAAAATTAATTTCCGAACACGAATCAAGCAGAGCTCTTACCGGATGAAAGGTGCCAGTGGACTCCTTCAAAAGAACAACAGCAGTGGGGATGATCGCTCGTTTGAATGAGCAGACTACGAATGAGACTGGGTTGTTTTGATTTCCAACAGATGTTTCAGGTTGCGTTTGTGATGTTGAATTATAAGCATGCAGAATTAGAATATTTGTGCAACAGTGTATGATGCAGAGAGTGGCACACACGATAACGAGATTTCGATAAGCATTTCGACATCATATGACCTTTACGGAGACAATTGATGCAGCAATTATTACCTTTTATAAAATTAAATCTTTCGGAAACAGCAAGCGATGAAAACGATGAACATGTTGATATATTGTGATCCGAAGAGCTACAGTATGCACAATTCGAGTTTGAGTTTACAAAGGTATGAGAAGGCTTGTATTTGTTTGGCTTTGGGGTTGCAACTTTCGATTTGTCATGTATTTCAACCTTTTTTCCATGACTTTCCAAAAACTGACAGCGATGGCTTAAAATATTATAACAGGTATCCCACGAAGGCAACGATTTGAAATCTTGTTTTTCATCATAGCTTATTTTAGAATCAGCATCCAATTTCGATAAAACAATATGAGTTAAAAGTCCATTAAGAACACCCATCTCTGACCCGAGCGATAGAAGCGAACCACGAATTGCCGCAACAGTATCAATGATGTTTCGTAGTGAATTACTGTCACCCTTGGACATCGAAGTAATATTGAACAACGTAGAAATATGAGCACCTTGTTATCGTATCGGTCCTCCAGCCTCTTTAGCGCCTTTGGGTAATTCTCCTCTGTTACTTGGAATGGTTCCACAACTGCTAAAGCTGGACCCGACAAACAATTTAATAAATAATTAAATTTGTCGACGCCAGTTATCGAACAATTTCCATGTACCATGTTGTTAAATGTGGTGATGAAACGTTTGTAATCACCATATTTTCCATCGAACTTGGGCAACTTAAGTGAAGGCAAACGAGTATGATGTTGGGTACAAGAAACTGAAGCGTTAAATAACGTTTGATCCATTTGCATAGAGCCAAGTTGTTTGTTCAGTTAACCCATTATTTTTGCCTTAGCAACAATAAAAATTTCTTCCAAATCACTCCTTGCAGCATCAGTAGGGCTAAGTTTTTCGATTTGCCCTTGAATGTGACATAACTGTTTAAAATATGACTCCAAAATTTGAAGCCTACATTCCAAAAAGCATTGTCGCCATCTTTTTCTACCTTTTTTTGAACATTGGTGATGTTTCTCTTCATGTTGCTACGTTGTTGTTTCAGCATTACCAACTCTGAGTTCGCAGTAGCAACCTCTGTCACACCATCAGCGTTGTTGTTGGCCATTGTCTTTCACGGATTGAACGACAATATATGTATATTATGTGACAACGGACCAAGATTGTACAGTTATGTGCAACTTTCGAAACAAAAGTGTAGAAATTTCGAAAATATTGTGAACCACTAACGACGATAAAAGTTTCCGCTTGAAAAATTACCAAATGTAACTTTCTTCCACAAATATTCGGTCGGCTGTAATAAGTTATAGCTCAAATTCTCCGTAATAACAGCAATTGATAAGCGTATTGATAGAGCAACAAATTTGAAATTACGATGCACCAATAAAATTTTTCACTTTCTCGTAGCTCGGAACGATAAAAATTTACTGCTAACGGCTCACGGAATAACTGGTAATCTATGTATATCACTTATTACAGACCGTCCTGTCACGGTCGCCAAAATGTATCACAGAAACTTTGTTTAAGTAGTTCACTAATGTTTAAGAAAAAAACCGATTTTTGTTTAAGTTCGAATTAATTAAACAACTTTATTATTCTGTTTCTTATTATCAACTAAACTTAGTTTACAATATATTAATTGTCGGACCACAAAATATTAAACAAAATCTAACGGCATTAACTTTAAGCAAAAGGAATGTCAACAACAATGCAGTGGCTGAATGGAATGTTGGAGTAAACAACTACTGCTGCGCTGCAATCGTTACTGACATTATTCCTTTTACTTACTTTTGCTGAAGATCAAAAAATAAATATACCAACAAAAATACACAAATATATTGATCCAACGAAACTAATAAGAATATTCATGTAATTTGTTGTTGCTGTTGCTTCGGCAAAACTGTAACAAGTCTATATTAGGGTGGCCCGTAAGAAATTAATTAAAACAAATTAATATTAAATAAATTTAATTACATAAAAATAAAATAAAATTAATGGCGATCTTATCCGACAGTTAGAATAAACATTACATTTAGCATAGATCTTCGACTACTCAAAGATGGTAACTTAATTAGAGCAAGTCTAGCTTTATACGTAGGAAAACAAAGTGGGTTCCATTGTAGTCCGCGAAGACAACATATTAAAAAGTGTTTTTGTACCGTTTCAATTGCATTGATATATATATATATATATATATATATATATATATATATATATATATATATATATATATATATATATATATATATATATATATATATATTAGGTTGTCCCAATATTTTGCAGTTGGATAACTACAAAATTATTAATGAAGAAGTTGCATGCGCCACGTTAAAAACTTTTCTAGGTCATCAGTGGTACTTTACCCCAAAACTAGCTGCATTGGCTTTCTTTGATGAACGTATTGACAGCAAAACTTTGCATTTAATGGTAAAAAATCTACATACGCCATGTAGCGATAATGAAGTAGTAAACGCAATTTTAGTAGAAGACAACCTTAAAAACAAGGAAAGTGAAGGATTCATTTCCAAAGCCAGTCTTATTTTTTTTCATGCTTGCAATATTTCAACTGATTTTTTAAAAACAGATCCAGAAAATTGGAAAGCCAACAAGTCATTTCAAGATTCAAAAAACAAAGTTAAAAATTTACAAGTGGTAAATGATGTGGCAGAACGAGGTGTGGCTTTGGCTAACACCTACATTAATGCCACAACCTCTGAAACAGATTTTCAGAATTTATTGCAGGGCATTGAACTACATCGTAGGAATCCCAATAAATGAATTTTGAATAAACCAAAACAAAAGATTTGATTAATATTATAAACTGAGTACAAAGCTACAAACGGGTATAACTCAGGAACGGTAAAAGCAAATTCAAAAAACTTTTCTCTAAATTATTTAGAATGAAATTATCTTTCAAACTGCATTTTCATTTTTTTTAATTTTTATAGAAATTTTAATAGTTATAAAGCGTTATTTACAAAATTTATGGAAAAATTACGAAAAATTGTAATGTAGGGTGCCTAAATAAACAAATGCATTTCAAAAGGTTGTGGTTTTTGCACACAAAAATAAAGCTTGTTGATTTTTCTTTTAAATTGTGTTCTCAAAAGTGAAAAATTGTGGTTTTTGACAAAGTTATGAAGAAAACTGAGAAAAACGGCCGTCAAACCCGATTTTTGGGAAACATTCGACTTGAGCGACCTCCAAACCTTTTCCGAAAAATCTGAAAAAAATCTCAAAAATACTTCAACCCATAAGCTTTCAAATTATGCTTAATCATCTATGAAAATCGCAAAAAAAAATTTGTTTGGGACAGCCTAATATATATATATATACATATATATAAATATATATATATATATATATATATATATATATATATATATATATATATATATATATATATATATATATACATATATATATATATATATATATATATATATATATATATATATATAATATATATATATAATATATATATATATATATATATATATATATATATATATATATATATATATATATAATATAATATATATATATATATATATATATATATATATATATATATATATATATATAATATATATAAATATATATCACCAAACAACTTTTGACGTAGCTCGTTCGTCCGATTTTGGAATATGCATCATAATATGGGATCCGACATATATATATATATATATATATATATATATATATATATATATATATATATATATATATATATATATATATATATATATATATATATATATATATATATATATATATATATAATATATATATATATATATATATATATATATATATATATATATATATATATATATATATCTATATATATATATATTATATATATATATATATATATATATATATATATGTCGGATCCCATATTATTGATGCATATTCCAAAATCGGACGAACGAGCTACGTAAAAAGTTGTTTGGTGATATACGGGTCATCAAACTCCTCGGCCCAGCGCATCTTGCTTTACTTACAATCCAGGAAATATGTTGGATGAAATTCAGTTTTGGGTCCATTAAAATTCCAAGATCTGTGACAGTAGACACAGTTTCCAGCTCATAACAATCCAAAGAGTATTTAACGTTCATATGGCTTCTTCGGAAGAAACATATATGTTCGCAGTTATAAAAGTTTAGTTTCATTAAATTCAAGTCACCAGGAATGTAAGGAGTTTAAGTCTGCCGGAAGAAATTTATGATCATCATAGTTATTGTAGGTAAGAAATATTTTTACATCATCGGCATACATGAGAATGGAAAAGTTGTTAATACGCTTCCTTGAGGAACACCAGATGTAACTGAAATTAGCTTGGATGCAGCATTTTTAAACAGCACATTTTGTTTCCTGTTATTGAGGTACGATTAAAATTTTGTGTAAATCCCTTTTGGTGAAGTTTCTTCAAAGAAGTACGTGGTTGACTTTATCAAATGCCTTACTGAAATCTGTGTAAACTACATCCGTTTGTATTTTCTTGGTAAAGCCACGATTGACCAAAGTTGTGAATTGTAAGAGGTTGGTTACCGTTGAACAGCCCTTGCGAAAGCAATGTTGACTAGAAGATAATAACGACGACACTTGATGGCCTATGGCTATTTTAGCAATTCCTCTATAATTTTTAATGTCAGTTTTACTACCAGATTTAAAAAGCGGAATGATGACAGAATTCCTCCACATTTCAGGAAATATTCCAAATTTAATTGAACAGTTGCGTAAGAGGAGCAACTAAAGCTTCAGCACAACTAATAAAATACAGCTCGGAACTTTATCCGGTCCACTGTTGTAAGAAAATTTCAGTTTCTTTAAACCATTAAGAATAGACAATTCATCCGTAAAAGGGATTAAGATAGACTGACTTCCAAT
Source organism: Germaria angustata (assembly GCA_963681545.1). Lineage (NCBI taxonomy): Eukaryota > Metazoa > Arthropoda > Insecta > Diptera > Tachinidae > Germaria > Germaria angustata. Next base: position 40,242,802 of record OY813002.1, read on the forward strand.
ATTGGAGCATGGTAGTAGACCAGTGTCACTAATTTGATCATTGGCATAAGTAGATGAAAAGAAATCTGCAATATATATATATATATATATATATATATATATATATATATATATATATATATATATATATATATATATATATATATATCACACGACATACACTTAAGCCAGTGAAGGCTTAAGCTCCCTTAAATTATCAGACACAAACTGCAAGAGTTCTGTGGCAGGATTCGAACCTGGAACCTTCGCACTACGAGGCTAGTACACTACCTACTAGTCTACGAAGGTCAGTTATATATACATATATATATATATATATATATATATATATATATATATATATATATATATATATATATATATATATATATATATATATATATATATATATATATATATATATATATATATATATATATATATATATATGTATGTATATATATATATATATATATATATATATATATATATATATATGTATATATATATATATATATATATATATATATATATATATATATATATATATATATATCTCCAGAAGAACAGAACATTTCGGAGCCAAAGCATAAGAAAAGGTGCTCCTCGTCGACCAGTAAGTCGCCAAAACCGGGCGTCTCCGTTCTTAAAGGAGTCTCTATGAAGAATGATTCTAGTAAGGGAGTCAAAGGTGCAGCACTTACTGAGAAGGCGGGCACGTCGGCGAAATCTTCCGCGGAAGCAGAGAACGCCAAAAAGCGGAATCTCTTCACGCGTAAGAGGAAGCTAGACGTAACTAAGGAAAAAGAGCCGCCATCTTACGCTAAAGTCGCCAGTAGGCTATACAGGGACAATCTCCGCTACGCGGTCATTGACACCTCACGCCAGATTGGCAAAGTACCAGAAAATCAACAGCAAGTGGTTGAGGATCTGGTAAATAACGCGATATTGGAATACGTTATGGCAACCGATAACGGATCTCCAATAAAAATAAACAGCTGCGAGTTTCAAAGGGGCATGTTGTTGCTAGGATTAGCATCGCAGACCTGCGCAGCTACCCTAAAGGAGTTGCTAGAAGGAATTCCTCCGCCATGGGAAGGCTGTAAGCTGGAACTGGTGGAAGGGAGAAATATACCAACTCTAACCAAGGCAACTTTCTACATCAAAGGATGGGGATGCAAATTCGCATCCGACCGTGTTTTGGAGGTTATTGGTAAACAAAACAAAGAACTGGTGGTAGAGAAATGGGAGGTTTTCCACAGAGAGGAGGACAAAAATGGAACTCTTTTTGTGGTGGGCATCGACCAAGGATCTATTTCCAGCCTTTCCAAATCTGAAGGGAAGGTGTTCTTTGTTTCAAAAGCTGTCTATTTGAAAATAGGCAAGTCCTGTATCGGCAGCCAGGGGAAAACCACCCCATCAACGATAGGACAAACAAGGCACAGGCTGCACCTAGCCAAAATCAGGCGGGTGTCTCGGAGGTCCAGACGGCCAAGGAGGAGTTGGAGCAAAAAATCACCAACTCCCAAGAGGACCGCCTATTAGAAGGATGATGTGGGAGGTTATCCAAAGTAATCTCCACCGGAGCGAGACGGCAACTCACGCTTTGATGGAGAAAATTAACAAAGGTAAGATACATGTGGCATTAATACAAGAACCCTGGACGACAAAAAACAGGGTTAATGGATTAAACCATGTAAACTACCAATTATTTTATGCTAAAACAGGGAATCGTCCGAGGACCTGTATTCTTAGTTTTTTTTTCTACTGCTATTTATTTATTGTATCTTCAAATAGAACTAACAATAAGTGTTCAAATCTTAAGTATAAATATAATAATTAGGCCCAACCAGTGTCGGACATAAACTTAGTGATAGTAATTAATAATACATAAATATGTTAAGCACAAAAATATTCAAAAAATTCAATCTGAAGTGTGGCGTATTAAGGCCGTAGTATCCCTCTTTTTTAAGCGGATGTGTCCAGGAAAGTCCAAGATGTTACGAGCAAGCGGATTCGGATGGGACTCGAGTTTTGTTAAATATTTTCCAGCATATTTTGCAATTTCAGCGGTCACAAGTGGCATATTTAAATCACGATGTAAAATTGAATTTTTCATGTACCAAGGAGCCGATGTTATTAACCTTAAAATTTTGTTTTGCATTCGTTGGATTCTCTCTACATTGGAGCTGAAGCAGTGCCCCATAGCTGAATTCCGTAACACCATATGGGTTTCAAAAGCGACTTGTATATTAAAAGTTTACAATCTAGACTGAGGGTAGAATTTCTACCAATCAGCCAATGTATCTGAGTCAATTTAAGTTTTATTTGTGTCAGCTTAGAGTCAATGTGGTTTTTCCATGTGAGGCGTCGGTCGAGGTGTATACCAAGATATTTCACATGTGAATGTTGAGGAACAACTTGATTGTTGATTTGAATGGGGGAACAAGTGTCTCTTCGTAGTGTAAATGTGACATGAACACACTTTTGTTCATTTACTTTTATTCTCCATAAGTTCAACCACAATTCCAACAGGTTAATATGTTGCTGAAGATAACGGGATGCCTCGTGAGGGTTTTCATGCATACTAAGGCAGGCTGTATCATCGGCAAATGTAGAGGTGAGGATATTACTGCTTAAAGGCATATCACAGGTATAGATCAAATACAAAACTGGACCCAGTATACTCCCCTGTGGCACACCGGATGAGATAGTTTCGGGCTCACTCATGAAGTCTCCTTCCACAACAGTGAATTTCCGGGCAAGAATATAACTTTCCAATAGATTTACAATGTTTATTGGCAGATATGTCTTCAATTTTACAATTAGGCCTTCATGCCACACTTTATCAAATGCTTGAGAGACATCAATAAAGAGGGAAGAACAATACTTTTTTTCTTCAAATGCTCTTCTTATGAAATGGACCAATCTATGAGTTTGTTCAATGGTGCTATGCTGACTTCTAAAACCAAATTGATGGTCCGGTATGCACCCATTATCAGTTAGAATTGGGGACAATTTTGTCATGGGCAGCTTTTCGAAGAGCTTTGAAATTGTTGACAGTAAACTTATTGGCCTATAAGACTCAGCCTTGGTAAGATCTTTGCCCGCCTTTGGAATCATTTTGACCATGGCAAGTTTCCAGCTGTGTGGATAATACTCCAGTCGTAAAATGCCATTAAAAATAAATAACAGGATTCTAATAGCAATACGAGGCAACTTCATCAGCATCTTGTTACTAATTCCATCAATACCCGGAGCCTTTTTTGGGTTGGTTTCAGCAATTAGTTTTTGTACATCACGCATCTTAAATTTCATGGGTCGAGGGGGTAGAGCTACTACACTCGGTAAATCAACAGCACCAGTACATGTGTTTGTATTCTTAGTCACAAAAATTTATGCTTTCTTTTATCCACAGAGTTGTCAACAGCAGACGCAACAGTACTGAAGCAGGGAAATGGAAACATATTCCTAGCATCAGTATACTTGCCGTATGATGCACCGACACTACCACCAACGTCGGAATTACAACACTTGGTAGAAGATTGCAGAATAAAAGGTAGGAAAGTACTAATCGGATGCGATACTAATTCGCATCATATTGCATGGGGTAGTACTAACATTAATAAAAGGGGACAGGCTCTTTTACAATTTCTGAATACTAACGATCTATTAACTGTTAATACTGGTAATGCGCTTACCTTTATTAATAGAATTAGAGCGGAGGTATTAGATGTAACCATATGTTCTGAAAACGTAATCGATGAAATTGCTGAATGGAGGGTTCTGAACGAGCACTCATTCTCAGATCATCGTTATATTATGTTTAAATTGCAAGGCAACCGCCAGAACCTATAACCTTTCGAAACAGGGCTAATACTGATTGGGCAAAATTCGAAAGGTCACTTGATTCTCATTTAGGGCAGGTTTCTTTCAATCGCCTAGAAAGAGAGGACATATACAGTAAAGTCAAAATCATTACGGACGCTTAATTGAGTCGTTTGAAGAGAGTTGCCCACTTCGGGAAAGAAAATTCCCATACGAAAAACCCTGGATGACAGCGGAGATTCGGGCAATGGGGAGGGAAGTCCGCCGACTCTATAATAGAGCGAAACGTAAAAGATTACCAGTATATTGGGAGGATTATCGTGATAAACTCCGAAATTACAACAAGAGAATAAGAACAGCTAAACGTACATCCTGGAGGCTTTTCTGTGAACAGGTGGACAGTGTAAGCGATGTTTCTAAAATTAAAAAATTTTTGTCAAAAGCCCACATCCAGGCTGAATCATTAGTGGATAAAACGGGAAAGACAAATGAAAATGTGGAGGAAACCGTTAAACTCCTCATGGATACACATTTTCCATACAGCCCGGCCGAACTTTCGGCTTTGCTGGACGATGGGAGAAGTGGTAAACATGAGGTGCCTATTATCAGCGATAGGATGGTTATGGAAGCGATAAAAAGCTTCTCTCCGTTTAAGGCTGCGGCTCCGGATGGTATCTTTCCGGCGCTCCTGCAGAAAGGGATTAATTTAGTTTCGACACATCTTGCAGGAATTTATAATGCATGCCTAACACATGCATATATTCCAGTAGGCTGGCAGGAAGCGAGGGTAGTGTTTATCCCCAAACCTGGCAAGCCAAATTATTCTTCAACAAAGGCTTATAGACCAATAAGCCTAACTTCCTTCTTGCTGAAAACCATGGAGAGGATAATCGACGACATGGTTAAAGGCAGGATCGCAGGCCATATGCTGAGGTTCAAGCAACACGCATACGTCAAAGGTAGATCAGTGGACACTGCATTGCATAATGTGGTGTACTTTATAGAAAGGTCTCTTAATGAAAAGATGTACACTCTCGCGGTTTGCATTGACATTGAGGGGGCTTTTAACAACGTGCATACCAACACACTTATCCATTCCCTGGACCAGTTTAATGTCAACCGGGCCATACGCGACTGGATTGGCAGTATGCTAAGAAACAGATGGATTAATTGTGAGGCGCACAATGTATGTATAAGAAAAAGGGTGCAATGTGGAACTCCACAAGGGGGATTTTATCACCCCTTCTATGGACCACAACAATATATACCCTTTTTAGGACTCTGACCGATGAGGTATTCGAGACAGTCTGCTATGCAGATGACGTTATGATACTTCTGAAGGGAATGGATCCAAATCATTTGTGCAGGAAGGCCGAGGAGGCATTAACCCTGGCACACAACTGGGCTCAACCAAGAGGGTTGAACGTTAACCCAGAAAAAACTGAAATTGGCCTATTTACAAGAAAGACGAAGATAGCTCCATATGGTGAGCCGCGCTTTCTTGAAAGGACAATAAATATATTTGCGACAGGGTGAAGTATCTAGGAGTCATTCTCGATCGGAAATTAAAATGGAAAGACCACATAAACGAAAGAGTCAAAAAGGCTCATATATGTTAGTCAATCTGTAAACGGGCCATAGGCACAAGATGGGGGCTGAATCCAGAGATGACACACTGGCTTTATAGCAGCGTTATCAGGCCGATTATGACCTATGCTTCTATAGTGTGGTGGACATCGATGGAATATAAATGCAACATCAAAACAATACAGAAAGTTCAGAGAACCTGCTGTCTTGGTATAAGTGGGGCCTTCGGAACGACATCATTATCTATCCAGCCAATCGAAATTCGTATAAAATACGAAGCGGCTCTTGCAGCAAAACGACTAAAGGTGATGGGTGAGTGGATCGATCAGGAACACGAAGCGCATCATCAACGAATCTTTACGGCCATAGGAGAGTCCATACCGGAAAATGTCGCAAGTGACCGGAGACTAGACTAGAGGCCAACTGTGAAACATTGATCCCCGACATCCATTCCTGGTTGACCGACCCTTGGAACCAGATCCCCATGGGACTTCATTGTTACACGGATGGATCAAGGTCGAGAGGGAAAACGGGACTTGGTGTTTACGTAGAAAACACCACGGAACTGTTTTTCCGCCTGCCGGACTTTTGCACAATTTTGCAGGCGGAAGTTCGGGCGATAACGGAGTGTATCAGGGAACTGAATGTAATGGGGAGGTCAGGGCTTGTAAATATATTTACAGGTAGTCAGATGGCCATTAGAGCAATCTCAGCGGAACGCACTAAATCACGTACAGTTTGGGATTGCAAAAACGCTATTAACAGTTACTCTACACATGGTGAACTGCGTATCATATGGTTGCCAGGGCACGCGGGGATAACTGGAAATGAGAGGACAAACTCACTTGCTGTTAGGGCAATAGTGTTAGGTAATATAAGCTTAGAATGCGCGAAACCTTTCGATGCAGTTAAATCCGAGCTAAAGACTTGGGTACAAAGGGCCCATTCAAATCTCTGGAATAACGGAACCATGGGAATCAATACAAAAATTCTATGGGGAGATCCAGACGAGAGAAGAACGAGGGAGCTACTAAGACTTAGCAAGCCCGAACTAGGTAGAATAATGGTAGTTGTCACAGGGCACTCTCAACTACTGGCACATCTTAAACGCGTCGGAATAGCGGGAGGAGATGAATGTAGAGCATGTGGGGAGGAGAGCGAAACACTGGAACACTATTTGTGCCAAGATCCCGATATCTTGGGGGTGACATCTTACTGGACATAAGCCGATTACGGGGAATATGCTGGAGGAAATTAAGGAACTTTGTGAGTGACACGGAGTTTCTCTAGACCTTTGGGTCAATATGTTATGGTTAAATTCAAAGGAGCGCACAACAAGCCTTCACTGGCTTTGGTGTATGTCGTATGACATGGGCTGACATACCCCTCCAATCAACCTAACCTAACCTAACCTAAAAGACAGAAAATATGCTGTATCAGGCACTACAAATGCTAAAAATGGTAATCCACAATGCTGCAGTAACCAATTTAACGAAATCAAAACGATGCAAATCGAAATCAAAACGATGCAAATCGAACCGACGCAAATTGGTGTCAAAACGACGCAACTTGGACTGACGAAACTTGAAATTGCAACGACGCACAGTGGCTGAAAATCGTTTTTCATTAGCCAAAAGTCGAATTTTTTTTGTCACCGATTTTAAAAATTTTTACGCCATTTTGGAGCTAATATATCCATATTAAGTAAGCCAAAAAATTAGGTTAAACTATTGATAATTGTGGGCGTGGCATGCTGTCAAACTCAACTGTTTTTTAATCCTTTTATTTTTTTTATTTAAAAAAAAGCTGAAATATACATCAACTGACACCACAAAAGTGGACCAAACACAAGAACGCTGATGATGAAAGTGTAGGGGCTTTCGAAAACAGCATGTTGTTCCGTTTTGCTAGTGTTTGTCAGAATGATTTACACATGTGTCTTTGGTGTAATTTGTTCTTTGATAACTATCACATGTAATTTGGCTTATAAAATACGATTGAACTAAGTAGCCTATTTAAATTTAAAAAAAATAAAAGGATTACAAACAAGAAAAATGTTCATAAATAAAGAGAAATCTTAAACCTAAAAATATAAATTAACAAAGCTAATGGCTTGTAGCAAAAATTAATAAATATACATACTTATAGTAACAAACCAAAAAAGTTTGTCATAAGTTAAAAACAAACTAAGCAAATTAAAAAACATGTGTATAGTTGGTAAAGAATAGATAACAATGGCCACACTGTTGTAAGTTAGTGAGGTGGAATTTGGGCTTTCCATTACAAAAAAAAAGTTTTCACAAATTGTAATACGAATGAATCAAAAAAATTCACGTATTCTATTTACGGTGAAAAAGTTTGTATAAAAAAAGCTGAAATATACATCAACTAACACCACAAAAGTGGACCAAACACAAGAACGCTGATGATGAAAGTGTAGCGGCTTTCGAAAACAGCATGTTGTTCCGTTCTGCTAGTGTTTGTCAGAATGATTTACACATGTGTCTTTGGTGTAATTTGTTCTTTGATAACTATCACATGTAATTTGGCTTATAAAATACGATTGAACTAAGTAGCCTATTTAAATTTAAAAAAAATAAAAGGATTACAAACAAGAAAAATGTTCATAAATAAAGAGAAATCTTAAACCTAAAAATATAAATCAACTGTTTTTTGTTATTTTAGTAAAAGGTGTTCTTTATCAGTTTTTTGTCAAAAATTAATGGTCACTACTCGCAAGCTATCATCGATAATGGCCTGCGCTCTAGCGTTTAATATTAGAGGTGTTATGAAATATTTATGAAACTACTATATTTTTCTAAAATTTAAACTTTAGTGGAATAGAACTTTTAGGGAACAAGAAACGTATACCACCCGAAGAAAGGCGAAGGTGTCTTCTTTAACCCCATATGTACTTTTGCACCCGCCACGACCCGCCGGTAGAACACTTTTTTAATTTCAACGAAATTACTCCAAAAAAATTCAAATTACTCTAATTTAAACAGCCCTATAATTACTCGTATACAATAGTGTATTAAATTTTCACTTTTTTGCCTAAAGGTTTATGTTTTATTAAACTATTGATAATTGTGGGCGTGGCATGCTGTCAAACTCAACTGTTTTTTAATCCTTTTATTTTTTTTTATTTTAAAAAAAGCTGAAATATACATCAACTGACACCACAAAAGTGGACCAAACACAAGAACGCTGATGATGAAAGTGTAGCGGCTTTCGAAAACAGCATGTTGTTCCGTTTTGCTAGTGTTTGTCAGAATGATTTACACATGTGTCTTTGGTGTAATTTGTTCTTTGATAACTATCACATGTAATTTGGCTTATAAAATACGATTGAACTAAGTAGCCTATTTAAATTAAAAAAAAAATAAAAGGATTACAAACAAGAAAAATGTTCATAAATAAAGAGAAATCTTAAACCTAAAAATATAAATTAACAAAGCTAATGGCTTGTAGCAAAAATTAATAAATATACATACTTATAGTAACAAACCAAAAAAGTTTGTCATAAGTTAAAAACAAACTAAGCAAATTAAAAAACATGTGTATAGTTGGTAAAGAATAGATAACAATGGCCACACTGTTTTAAGTTATTGAGGTGGAATTTGGGCTTTCCTTTACAAAAAAAAAGTTTTCACAAATTGTAATACGAATGAATAAAAAAAATTCACGTATTCTATTTACGGTGAAAAAGTTTGTATAAAAAAAGCTGAAATATACATCAACTAACACCACAAAAGTGGACCAAACACAAGAACGCTGATGATGAAAGTGTAGCGGCTTTCGAAAACAGCATGTTGTTCCGTTCTGCTAGTGTTTGTCAGAATGATTTACACATGTGTCTTTGGTGTAATTTGTTCTTTGATAACTATCACATGTAATTTGGCTTATAAAATACGATTGAACTAAGTAGCCTATTTAAATTTAAAAAAAAATAAAAGGATTACAAACAAGAAAAATGTTCATAAATAAAGAGAAATCTTAAACCTAAAAATATAAATCAACTGTTTTTTGTTATTTTAGTAAAAGGTGTTCTTTATCAGTTTTTTGTCAAAAATTAATGGTCACTACTCGCAAGCTATCATCGATAATGGCCTGCGCTCTAGCGTTTAATATTAGAGGTGTTATGAAATATTTATGAAACTACTATATTTTTCTAAAATTTAAACTTTAGTGGAATAGAACTTTTAGGGAACAAGAAACGTATACCACCCGAAGAAAGGCGAAGGTGTCTTCTTTAACCCCATATGTACTTTTGCACCCGCCACGACCCGCCGGTAGAACACTTTTTTAATTTCAACGAAATTACTCCAAAAAAATTCAAATTACTCTAATTTAAACAGCCCTATAATTACTCGTATACAATAGTGTATTAAATTTTCACTTCTTTGCCTAAAGGTTTATGTTTTTTACTTTAGACTACATTTTTTTCCCCACTAATTTTTATTTTTGTATCTTCAGAACTGAACTAACAAAAAGTGTTCAAATCTTAAATATAGATAGAATAATTAGGCCCAACCAGTGTCGGACATAAACTTAGTGATAATAATTAAAAATACATAAATGTCGTGTTAAGCACAAAATTATTTTCAAAAAGTTTCATCTGCGTTGCGTGTTAAGGCCGTAGTATCCCTCTTTTTTAAGCGGATGTGTCCAGGATAGTTCAAGATATTTCGGGCAAGCGGATTCGGATGGGACTCGAGTTTTGTTAAATATTTGCCTGCATATTTTGCAATTTCAGCGGTCACAAGTGGCATATTTAAATCACGATGTAAAATAGAATTTTTCATGTACCAAGGAACCGATGTTATTAACCTTAAAATTTTGTTTTGCATACGTTGTATTCTCTCTACATTGGAAGCTGAAGCAGTGCCCCATAGCTGAATTCCGTAACACCATATGGGTTTCAAAAGCGACTTGTATATTAAAAGTTTACAATCTAGACTGAGGGTAGAATTTCTACCAATCAGCCAATGTAACTGGGTTAATTTAAGCTTCATTTGTGTTAGCTTAGAGTCAATGTGCTGTTTCCATATAAGCCGTCGGTCAAGATGTATACCAAGGTATTTCACCTGTGAATGTTGAGGAACAACTTGGTTGTTGATTCGAATGGGGGAACAAGTGTCTCTTCGTAGAGTAAATGTGACATGAACACACTTTTGTTCATTTACTTTTATTCTCCATAAGTTCAACCACAGTTCCAACAGCTTAATATGTTCCTGAAGATAACGGGATGCCTCGTGAGGGTTTTCATGCATACTAAGGCAGGCTGTATCATCAGCAAATGTAGAAGTGAGGATATTACTGCTTAATGGCATATCACAGGTATAGATCAAATACAAAACTGGACCCAGTATACTCCCCTGTGGCACACCGGATGAGATAGTTTCGGGCTCACTCATGAAGTCTTCTTCCACAACAGTGAATTTCCGGGCAAGAGTATAACTTTCCAATAGATTTACAATGTTTATTGGCAGATATGTCTTCAATTTTACAATTAGGCCTTCATGCCACACTTTATCAAATGCCTGAGAGACATCAATAAAGAGGGAAGAACAATACTTTTTTTCTTCAAATGCTCTTCTTATGAAATGAACCAATCTATGAGTTTGTTCAATGGTGCTATGCTGACTTCTAAAACCAAATTGATGGTCTGGTATACACCCATTATTAGTTAGAATTGGAGACAATTTTGTCATGAGCAGTTTTTCGAAGAGTTTTGAAATTGTTGACAGCAAACTTATTGGCCTATATGACTCAGCCTTGGTAAGATCTTTGCCCGCCTTTGGAATCATTTTAACCATGACAAGTTTCCAGCTGTGTGGATAATACTCCAGTCGTAAAATACCATTAAAAATAAACAACAGGATTCTAATAGCAACACGAGGCAACTGCATCAGCATCTTGTTACTAACGCCATCAATACCCGGAGCTTTCTTCTGGTTGGTTTCAGCAATTAGTTTTTGTACATCACGCATCTTAAACTTCATGGGTCGAGGGGGTAGAGCAACTACACTCGGCAAATCAACAGCACCAGTACATGAGTTTGGGGTAAATACGTGTTTTAAATGCTCAGCAAATATGTTACCTTTTTCAGTATTGGTTCTTGCCCAACCTCCGGTCGAAGTGCGCAGGGGTGGTTTAAACTCAACGGGTGTTTTAAGTTTTCTAGCTGCGCGCCACAAGGAGTAATTAGATGCTGCTGTGACATCGAGACCTTCCAGATAGTTCTTAAGAGAAGCAGATTTTTCAGATGCAAGCAACTCATGGAGTCGTTTAGTGCATTCTCTAAGTCTGATTTTATGTTGGGGTGATCTGTGCTGTTGCCATTCCCTTCTAGCTCTTCTTTTTTCACATACGAGACGTTCAATATCCGCAGAATAAATTCTATTAAACCCAGTCTGCGGAGAGGAGGTAGTGGCATGTTTAGCAGCCTGTTTAATATTTTCAGTAAGATTGGCAATGTTGAATTCAATATCATCGGAAGTTCTAAGCCTGATGTTTTCCGTACAATGACTACTGAGATATTTTTTGAACCCCAGCCAGTTAACACGATTTATCATCTTCACATATGGGTGAGGTAAGTCACTTCTTAGTAGGCTACAAATTGTAACGATCGTGGGAGAGTGATCGGAGGAGAGATCATGTGAAGCTTCAACATGAATTAAATCCCTAGGGATATTTTTCATGACGCCAAAATCTATAACATCCGGAATTTTTTGTATGTCAGTAGGCCAGTAAATGGGCTCCCCGCTAGAAATGACATCCAAACCCATTTTTGAAATTGTGTTGAACAATGCTCGACCTCTAGGTGTAATAAGACGCGATCCCCAGAACGTATGTTTTGCATTGTAGTCCCCAGCTGCTACGAAACAAGGCCCAAGAATTTTGTAAAACTCCTCATATTGATCCTCAGTGATTGAAAATCTGGGAGGGGAGTAAATTGATGATATCACGAAATTTGTACAAAAATTTTCGATGCAAATATTTGTTGCCTGCAGGTGGTCCTCACAAATGTTCTCAAGAATGTAGTGTTTGAGTCTTGACTTTATTAGAATTGCCGATCCTCCGCATGCTCTTCCTCTCGGGTCCTTTGTATCATATAAGGTGTAGCCACTCATTTTAAAAAGGCTTCTCGAAGTCAAATGAGTCTCAGATACCAACATTATGTCAATATTTTTTGCCGTGAGGAAGTGCTCAAGTTCATTTTTATGTTGGCGAATGCCGTTTGAGTTCCAGAAACATACTTTTAACATGTTCATGGCTTATTAACTAATGCTAGAAGTAGTGTGTTCTGCATTCGCAGCATTTCTTGCATCATGCTAGTCATATTTGTTGTAAAGTTGTTTATTGTTTGCACCAAATTGTCAATAGTAGCTTCAAGGCGATTGAAATTAAAGCTTGCATTTGCATTTGTTGTACTAGTTGGTGGTGACACTTTTTGCACTGGAACTGAATTGATCTTCACAGCGTCAGCATACGATACTTGTGTAGAATTTGGTTGGGCCATAGGAGGATAAGTAGCGGAGTACGTATTTCCTGTTTGCGCTGGAGTTACTTTAGGCTTTTGGCTCATAGCTTGTTTAACAAAAGAGAACACAGGACATCCCCTGTAGTTAGCAGTGTGATTACCTCCACAATTACTGCACTTTTTTTCCTTCTGGTCCTTCGACTTATTGCAAATAGCAGTATTGTGTAATTCACCGCACACAACACAAACACTAGGTAATTTACAGTAAGTTTTCGTATGGCCATATTCTTGGCACTGAACGGGTCCTGAACGCTTGTGTGGTTCTTCAACTGTGATTTTCCGGTATAATAGGTATTTTAAATTGTAAATGGGATGGGTCTCATTTTTCTTCAGTATTACATCATTTGGCTCCAGTTCAACGCGAAATAGGGGTTGGGGGATCTTCTCCCTGTTTATTATGTTAGAGACATTCTTTACCTTAAATCCCTGGAGGGTGAGAGCATCTTTTATTTCAGCAGGGACAACGTAAGAATCTATGCCCTTCAATACGACCTGTAGGCCCTTGGCGCTCTTAAGCTGGAATGTGTAAAAACTTGTTTTATTTTTTTCTAATTCATTAACCATTTTCCGGAAATCTTTTTCATTATATATTTGAACTTTTGTTTCGTCAATGTTACCACGTTTTATTGGAACAATGTGAAATGCCTTTTCACCAATGACCGAGATTAGTTTTTTGATAAGTGTGTTAAAATTTTTTTGCCTTAAATAGATGGGTGGTGGTTTGGAGGTTTTTTTCGAGGATGCTTCGGGTTTTTCGTTGTCATTCTGCAATATTTTAAAACGATTTTGACGGTTAACTGGGGCGGCGTCGTTATCCCTGGATATCTTGGGAACCGATGAGATTTTAGACGAATTTGGGCTACGCCCGCGCTTTACTACTGTAATATATCTGTCCATTCCGACAGGCACCTTAGGTTTCTGTATACTCTTGTCTATTGTGATAACTTGGTTAAGTGAAGAACACGAGCCCGGAGCGGATAATGGCGCTGATTTAAATAAAGAAGTACTAGGCAGCGGTAATGTTAGAGAATCACTACTTGGCATCGGAGTAAGCGAATTTGATCGCTCACGTAAAATTGGCTTTGCCGTTAGAAAAAGACTATCATCAATTTTTTTATTTTTATTGTTTGCATTAAGAGCTTCAGAACTCACAGTAAAATAGGCATTTCTGCCGTTAGAACTCACTTCACAATTGTTTGTTTTTGAGGTACTCATGCAGAGTATTCCTCAGTCACTTTGTTTACGGTTGTTTTTTTTTCTTTTTGTTTTTGTTGTTTCAGATTATATGAAAAATGTTATTAGTGCAAATAAAGCAAATTTCACAAAAACCCGTACTTATTACGAATCAGTACTTATTACGAATATTTTTTTGTTTGTATTTTTTTTGTTTACTATGTAAAAAAAAAACTCCGCTAACACGTCTGTTCACTACGAAGGTTCAACAAAAATAATGACTAGACTACATAAAACTAAAATAATTAAATATAATACCTGCGAAAGGGTTTTATGGCTTTGTTTTGATCAGCAAAAAATCAGTAATAAAAATATCACAATAGGTTCTACAGTAAACATATGATCTCTTTCTAATATAACTGTTAGGGTCAGCCAAAGTCATAAACAATTTTATAATAATAATCGCGATATTAAACCACTAAGGATAAAAAGAACCCCATATTGGCGAGATACTAATTAATTTTACCTGATATTAAGGTATGGATAACAAGTGCAGTTTTGTTCAATTTAAGTACTACCTGCTATGAAATTGAAGATCAATGTGTGAATAACATGTATCAAAAAACGTATAAAACTACGGATTCGATAAGGGATTACTCAATAATAAGTTAATCCTTTACGTGTACGTACGTATATTTGCAAGTGATAAATCATAACAGAAAAATATGGAGAGCTTCGGTTATAAAGAACTGGCCGAAGAGTATTTTAGAAATAAAAATCAGGAAGATGTTCTTACTTAAGTTGAAATAAAATTAAACTTAAATTCGTGTAGCACCGAAATACAAGAGCAATTATCTCATTTTGTAAAAGTACTAAAAAACGCTACAAAGAAGTTAGCTACAGTAAACAAAAGTTTTATATAAAAGTGAAAAGTGGTTAGAAGGCCAACTTACTGTCGCTGCAGCAATAGCAAAGCAAGATAAGGTTGAAAGACCACGCAAATCATTGGACAACTGCAGCGATAGATCTATGAGACGGAAACTTAAAGATGTTAACGATGCAATTGGTTGTACAAATATAAAAGAATCTTTCCTACATCAATTACGATCACAGAACCAATTAACAAAAGTGGATATCATTGAAAAAGTTATTAAAGCTAGTCCAGTGAGAATAAAACGAATTCTTAAAAGTATAGCAACTCCGAGCGATGCAATACAGTACACAAATGAGGAGGCATTAGCCTTATTTCTGGATTTGAAATTAACAACACAGCAATATATTAAGCTCAGATTGCGTGCGATTGAAAAGGGCTCAAATATCTATCCAGCATATCATCACATAACTGCTGCTAAAATGGACTGTTTGCCATCAAATGATACTATTACAATCACACCAATTTCGGCAGAGGTACAACTACAATCTCTACTTGATCACACAGCCGAACGCTTGCTACAATCAATACCAGGAAATGCGTTAAAGAAATATGGAAACACAAAGCTAATTCTTTTTTGCAAATGGGGATGTGATGGTTCTTCGGGACAAAACCAATACAAACAAGTTATATGTGAAAATATTTCGGACTTGGATATGTTCATGGTATCAATTGTACCATTGCGATAGAAAAAGATTTTGGAAGATTCAGAGCCTTCGACTAGTGCCACGCAAACAATGGATATTTGGAAAAATGAGACACCATCTTCTACGAAATACTGCAGGCCAATCAAACTTGAATTCAAAAAAGAAATTCGTGATGCCATTAACAAAGAAATTGGTGATATCAAGGCCCAAATTACAACACTACAGCCATTACAATTACAGTTAGATGGGCAGCAAATTGAAGTAAGCGAAACATTGGAACACTATTTGTGCCAATGCCCCGCCTTCTCACAAATAAGGTCCCGATATCTTGGGGGTGACATCTTACCGGACATAAGCCGATTACGGGGAATATGAATATATATGAATATATATATATATATATATATATATATATATATATATATATATATATATATATATATATATATATGTATATATATATATATATATATATATATATGTGTGTATATATATATATATATATATATATATATATATATATACATATATAAGAAGGAAGGAAGTTAGGCTTATTGGTCTATAAGCCTTTGGTGAAGAATAATTTGGCTTGCCAGGTTTGGGGATAAACACTACCCTCGCTTCCTGCCAGCCTACTGGAATATATGCGTGTGTTAGGCATGCATTATAAATTCCTGCAAGATGTGTCGAAACTAAATTCATCCCTTTCTGCAGGAGCGCCGGAAAGATACCATCCAGAGCCGCAGCCTTAAACAGAGAGAAGCTTTTTATCGCTTCCATAACCATCCTATCGCTGATAATAGGCACCTCATGTTCACCACTTCTCCCATCGTCCAGCAAAGCCGAAAGTTCGACCGGGCTGCATGGAAAATGTGTATCCATGAGGAGTTTAATGGTTTCCTCCACATTTTCAATTGTCTTGCCCGTTTCATCCACTAATGATTCAGCCTGGATGTGGGCTTTTGACAAAAATTTTTTAATTTTAGAAACATCGCTTACACTGTCCATCTGTTCACAGAAAAGCCTCCAGGATGTACGTTTAGCAGTTCTTATTCTCTTGTTGTAATTTCGGAGTTTATCACGATAATCCTCCCAATATACTGGTAACCTTTTACGTTTCGCTCTATTATAGAGTCGGCGGACTTCCCTCCCCATTGCCCAAATCTCCCCTGTCATCCAGGGTTTCCCGTATGGGGATTTTCTTTCCCCAAGTGGGCAACTCTCTTCAAACGACTCAACTAAAGTGTCCGTAATGATTTTGACTTTACTGTCTATGTCCTCTCTTTCTAGGCGATTGAAAGAAACCTGCCCTAAATGAGAATCAAGTGATTTTTCGAATTTTGCCCAATCAATTCTAGCCCTGTTTCGAAAGGTTATAGGTTCTGGCGGTTGCCTTGCAATTTTAAACATAATATAACGATCTTCGGAGTTGGGCACACTCAGTGGAATTGCATCGGGCCCGACAGAAAAGGGGCGGGGTTATGTATAAAATGTGGCGAAAGTGGCCACTTTTTGAAGCAGTGCAATAACCCTGCGAAATGCTGTATATGCTTGGCAGAAGGTAGAACCCTTTTGGACCACCTACCGGGATCGAGAGGCTGCTCAGCAAACAAAAGGGCACAGTGAAGATCCTACAAGCAAACATGCACAGGAGAAAAGTGGCAGATGCACTCCTGCCACAGGTGATGATGGAACAAGGAGCGGACATAGCAGTTATCAGCGAACAGCACAGCATGAAGCAAACCGGTCTATGGATCGAAGACGACGCTAAAACATCAGCAATATGGATACCACAACTGGGAAAACTTACACCAAAGAAGTACGGAAAGGGAAGCTGCTTCACATGGACTCAATTTGAAGACGTAACAGTCATTAGCTGCTACCTAACGCCCAGTGACCACATAGAAGATTTCTTGAAAAAACTGGATGATATCGAGCACTTTGGCCGAGAGATCGGAGGAAATCTCATAGTGGCAGGCGATTTCAATGCCAGAGCAGCTGAATGGGGCATGGAAACAACAAACTCCAGAGGAAGAGGTGTTATTCAAATGATGGCCAAACTGGGAATTCTGGCAGCGAACGTAGGAGATGTACCCACATTTAGACGGCCTGGCTGCAGGGGCACAATACCAGACATCACACTGGTTACAGAAAAAATCGCACACAGAATAACAGACTGGAAGGTCCTCGAAACCTACACAGGCAGCGATCACCAATACATTTCGTATTCAGCTCTAACTGGAAACGTTAACAGCGCAAACGCAGGGCGACAGATCACAACCACACAGAGATGGAATAGCAAAAAACTGGACACAGCAGTACTAATGACAGAAATCGATGACAAAATCGAAAGGATACCAGGTATTACAAACGCCTCCACGACCGTGGAGAAAGTCATGCAAATAATTAAGGAAGGATGTGACAAAGCGATGCCCAGGATTGGACGAAACAACCGAGGGAGAAAAGAAGTTTACTGGTGGAACGAGGACATTGCAAGAGCGAGAAGCGACTGCTGCAGATACAGAAGGAAGTACACCACAGCTAAACGGAGAGGCGAGGCCGTAAGTGAAAAAAACGCATACAAACTTGCGAAAAGGAAACTGCAAAGGGAAATTTTTGAAAGCAAAAGAAGGCTATGGGAACAACTGCGGGAAGATATAAACACAAATCCATGGGGTACGGGTTACAAAATAGTCAAGGAGAAGATGGGGATCAGAACGCCGACACCCCTGATGAACGCAGAAGAGATGGAAAACATTGTAATGTCCCTTTTCCCGACAAATGAGATTCCGGTTGATAAAAGTTATACTGCAGAGATGATAGACATCCCGTTGTTCACCGCGCAAGAACTGGAAACAGCTGCTGGAAAACTAAAACCTAAGAAGGCGCCTGGACCAGACGGTATACCGGCGGAGGTGATCAAGTACATAGCTGAAAAGCGGCCACAAATACTTCTAGATATGTACAACAAGTGCCTCATAGAAGGTCTTTTCCCAAAAGCTTGGAAGCTACAGCAACTGGTGCTTATCAGCAAGGGGAAGGGTGACCCGAACTCGCCATCAGCATACCGACCACTATGTATGCTCGATACAGCAGGCAAACTTTTCGAAAGACTTCTAAAACCTAGGCTACTGAACGCCATATCTACCGGAGGAGGACTCTCAGAAAGGCAACATGGCTTCAGACCAGGAAGATCTACCATCGGAGCATTAAAAGATGTCGTCGATGCTTTTTACGCCGCCCAGCAGAAAAATCATTACAGCAGACAAGTCGTTCTTCTGGCAACACTGGATGTGAAAAACGCTTTTAATAGCCTAAGGTGGCCCGACGTTATCCAAGCTTTAGAGACTTGCTTCCGTATACCGACATATCTCTCGCGAGTGATAAGAAGCTACTTCAAAGACAGAGAGCTTATATATAATACGAAGGATGGACAGAGAAAAATCCCACTTACATCCGGGGCCGCGCAAGGATCAATCTTGGGCCCAGACCTGTGGAACATTAGTTATGACGATATACTGAAGATTGAAATGCCGCAGGACACCTTTCTAGTTGGCTACGCCGACGACATAGCGGCTGTAATAAAGGCCAGAGATACAGAGGAGGCAACACGTAAACTTAAGCAGGTCATGATTAGGACGAAAGCATGGCTTGATGCACATAACCTGCAGCTGGCGATCCAGAAGACGGAACTAGTTCTTTTAACCAGAAAGAACATACCTCTCGAAATAGACATCAACATCGGGGACGTACCGATACGAACAAAGAGATGCGTAAACTACCTCGGCATCCGACTTGACCCTAAGATGACATTTTCAAATCAAGTTCAACATGCAGCAAGCAAAGCGGCAAAGGTTACGACGCAGCTAGGCCGCTTAATGGCAAATATAGGAGGCCCGCGACAAAATAAGAGGAAGCTGCTAATGGAGACAAGCAATAGCATTCTTCTCTACGGTAGTGAAATCTGGGGCAGGGAACTAAATGGAAAACGAACGAAGGCCCTACTGTCTGTACAGAGAACATCTGCTATAAGGATTGCTTCCGCTTACCGAACTGTCTCAACAGCAGCGATTCTTGTTATAGCTGGAACGATCCCAATAGACTTGCAAATACGAGAAAGGGAGAAGCTATGGATAAAGAAACAGACAGACGACCTCGAAGAAAGGGACAAGGAGATTTTAAGACAAGAGACCCTTCAAAGATGGCAGGTAAGATGGAACGAGGAAGATACGGCCAGATGGACGAAGAGACTTATTCCAAGCATAAATAACTGGCTAGAAAGGAGAGACGGAGAGGTAAACTACTACCTGACTCAAATGATGACCGGCCACGGGTACTTCAGGAAATATCTGCACAATATCGGCAAGTGCAGCACGCCGTACTGCTTATATGAAGAAGGAGATATGATCGATGACGCTGAACACACATTTTTTAAGTGTCATAAATGGGCCGACAAACGCCAGGAACTTGAGAACCAAATAGGAGAAATGAGTGTTGAATCCATTGTGTACCGTATGACACAAAATAGGACTTGCTGGCAAGCAGTAGCTAAGTACTGCAAACGCATTCTCATGGAGAAGAAACCTGACCTAGAAGCAGCTGACTAGACACGAACTAGCAAGGCGGGGACCTGGACGCAGGCCAAATTCGAGATGAGGGCTGAAATCTCAGCCAAGAGGAAACCACCCTGAAGTAATGCTTCACAGCGGTCCCGGGGTGGAATCACTTTCCAAGAAGAGGAAATAAGGAGGTTTTTTAGTCGGTATACCAGTTTTTTCCTGGAGAGCCCGACATAACACGGTCAGTGACGACTCCGTTCATGCAGTAATGCATTTTTCCTTCCTTTCCGCCAAAAAAAAAAAAAAAAAAAAAAAAATATTAATATTAATATTAATATTAATATTAATATTAATATTAATATTAATATTAATATTAATATTAATATTAATATTAATATTAATATTAATATTAATATTAATATTAATATTAATATTAATATTAATATTAATATTAATATTAATATTAATATTAATATTAATATTAATATTAATATTAATATTAATATTAATATTAATATTAATATTAATATTAATATTAATATTAATATTAATATTAATATTAATATTAATATTAATATTAATATTAATATTAATATTAATATTAATATTAATATTAATATTAATATAATAATATTAATATATTAATATTAATATTAATATTAATATTAATATTAATATTAATATTAATATTAATATTAATATTAATATTAATATTAATATTAATATTAATATTAATATTAATATTAATATTAATATTAATATTAATATTAATATTAATATTAATATTAATATTAATATTAATATTAATATTAATATTAATATTAATATTAATATTAATATTAATATTAATATTAATATTAATATTAATATTAATATTAATATTAATATTAATATTAATATTAATATTAATATTAATATTAATATTAATATTAATATTAATATTAATATTAATATTAATATTAATATTAATATTAATATTTTTTTTTTTTTTTTTTTTTTTTTTTTTTTTTTTTGGGGAAGGGTAGGAAAAAATGCGTTACGCATCTAACGAGAATCGTCATTCATCGTCGTATGCCGGACTCCTAAAAAGTTTACCGGCTAAAAACCCCCCTTATATCTCTTGGGATATGTTTACCACCTCGGTACCGCTCTCGCATTGCTTCAAGGTGGATCCCTTTTTTCTGTTCTCAGAACATACATATCTGCTGTGCCTGCGTCCAGGCCCCGTTTTTTGTTACCCCTTTGGGTCTATCTTTTTTATTTTTATTTTTATTTTGCTTCTCTCGTCATCGTTGCTCTCTATGCCAGATCAATGTCACGCTTTTTTGTGTGTAGTACGTATTCAACGAACCTTGCCGCTGCCTTCCAGTTTTCTTCGCTCTCGACCATTTTATCTACAATGTTTTCGGCTGTAATTTCTCCTATTTGGGTTTCTACTTCCCTCCGAGCCTCAGACCAGTGGCAACATTTAAAAAACGTGTGCTCAGCATCGTCTACTTTCTTTTCTGCCTCATAAATGCAAAAGGGTGAATTACACTTTCCCATTTTATGCAGGTACTTCCGGAAGTAGCCGTGTCCAGATAACATCTATGTTATGTAGTAATTTACATCTCCATTTCGCCTGTTCACCCATTTTTCTATGTGTGGGATGAGTCTGAAAGTCCATCTGCCATGTGTGTCATTTCTCCAGCGTGTTTGCCACTTCTCTTGTGTTTCTCGTTTTATGGCGTCTATTGCTAACGCTGCTTGAGAGTTGTTTTCCCTAGTATTAAATATTTTCATCCGCTCTACCGCTTGCAGATCTATGGGGCTCATTCCAGCTATTACAAGAACAGCGGATGCGGACACGGTACGATATGCTGATGTTACACGTAGTGCCGCCGTTCTCTGTACTGACAATAGTGTGTTTGCCCTGCGCTTGGTTTCCAATGTCTTAGCCCATATTTCGCTTCCGTATAAGAGGACGCTGTTACAGGCCTCCATTAGAAGTTTCCGTTTAATATTAATATTAATATTAATATTAATATTAATATTAATATTAATATTAATATTAATATTAATATTAATATTAATATTAATATTAATATTAATATTAATATTAATATTAATATTAATATTAATATTAATATTAATATTAATATTAATATTAATATTAATATTAATATTAATATTAATATTAATCCCGTGCGGGGTTTGCTAGGTCCTCCATCGGGACCCTCCCATTCGGCGAATTGGGGACGCTCGTCATGTCTTTCTGCTTTTGAAAGGCATGAAGGGTACCGGGGAAATAAAATACCCGGGGGTGATCAAAATCTAGCACGACGATGGACCGGCAATATCACTGAATAACGATGGATATACTGATTAGGATTTAGACGAACATGGGCTGGGAGCTACCGTATTCTGTGACCTCAGTAAGCACGAGTGATATCGCGCTGAAATGGCTCATGGGCCAATGCGGGGGCTACCACCGTCCCGTTAAAACCCTGGCAGGGCTTGTAGAACGCTCAATGTTCGTAGCCGAGTAGGGCTGTGCAGGTTTAGTTGAGATGACTCCTAATTAGTGCCTGACCTGGCTCTGTACGCAACATCTCATAAGGATCTGCGTCAACCCTCGCGAGGACCTCACTGCTTGCAAAGGCACCCTCGGGGTCAATGAAACGGGCAACTGCACCTTCGAACAAAGATAACGGCTTCAAGCGGGGACCCAGAAGAAAAACATGAACACAATAAAAAAAAACAACGGCGATATAAATCCGTTTCGCCCGAGCGGAAAGGTGACGAGATCCCCACCAAGGCCGGGACATCAAGAAATGGGAAAAAGTACGACAGAGGGCACTCCGAACTTGGCGAGTAAAAAAGACCGGAATGTTCAAACACCTCTTACTACACATGAGGTGCCGAAAGTAACAACACCCGAAACCAGAATTGGAAACACTGCACGGACTTCCCCAAGACAGGAATTTATTTCAAAGATGA
Organism: Germaria angustata; assembly: GCA_963681545.1. NCBI lineage: Eukaryota > Metazoa > Arthropoda > Insecta > Diptera > Tachinidae > Germaria > Germaria angustata. The sequence continues at coordinate 40,266,031 of OY813002.1, forward strand.
GGAATTCGGAAGAGGAAACAATTCAGCGGTGCCTTAGCGTCCTCAAAAAAATAAGATGCGCTATTTCCAGACAAAAGAACATTAACATGGATGTACAAAACGGGGTGTCGGAGTTGGAAGAGCTTTTTGATGTTCTTGGCGACTATCGAAAAAACTGGAAGAAAGCGGAATCAGAAAAGGAGAAAAGCAGAAAAATAGAGGAAAGTACCCGAGCGTCATCAACTACGGATAGCAACTACACACCTCAAAACAAAAGAAGTGCTTCAAGCCCTGCTGAAACAGCAAGGCCAGGCAAAAAACAGAAAGAAAACACACACGAGACCGTAAAAAACGCAGATGCCTCGCGAATAGGAAACGACAAAACAGGAGCGTCAAACACCCTGAAAAACACTCCGAAGAAAGCGAGAAATCCTCCAAAGAAGAAAACACGTTACAAACTACCAAGGGAGAAATCCGAAGCGGTGATCGTCAGACCAAACGAAGGTCACAGTTACGCTGAGGTTCTGAAAAATCTAAGAGAAAATGTAAAGCCAGATGAAGCTAATATCGCGGTACGATCAGTCCGAAAGACGAAAACAGGTTCGATCCTCCTCGAGGTAGCTAAAGGGGGAAATACCGGGCAATTTTGCGATGCCATAAGGAACACACTGAAGGAAGCGGCGGACGTCAGAGACCTAAAGCCTAAAGTCACAATAGAAATAGGAGATATAGATGGTTTCTCTACAATAGAAGAAGTTGTTACTGCCATAACAAAGGCAACCGACACAGCAGAAGAAGACGTTTCGGTACGCATCACAAACCCTAACCTCCGTGACCAAAGAAGAGCTTTTGTCTCGCTTCCCACGTCTGGAGCAAACAGCTTATTAAAGACAGAGCGTATAAAAATCGGATGGACGAACTGCAGAATCAAGTACAGAGAAGAGCTGAAACGTTGCTTTAAATGCTTCGGAGTTGGGCACACTCAGTGGAATTGCATCGGGCCCGACAGAAAAGGGGCGGGGTTATGTATAAAATGTGGCGAAAGTGGCCACTTTTTGAAGCAGTGCAATAACCCTGCGAAATGCTGTATATGCTTGGCAGAAGGTAGAACCCTTTTGGACCACCTACCGGGATCGAGAGGCTGCTCAGCAAACAAAAGGGCACAGTGAAGATCCTACAAGCAAACATGCACAGGGGAAAAGTGGCAGATGCACTCCTGCCACAGGTGATGATGGAACAAGGAGCGGACATAGCAGTTATCAGCGAACAGCACAGCATGAAGCAAACCGGTCTATGGATCGAAGACGACGCTAAAACATCAGCAATATGGATACCACAACTGGGAAAACTTACACCAAAGAAGTACGGAAAGGGAAGCTGCTTCACATGGACTCAATTTGAAGACGTAACAGTCATTAGCTGCTACCTAACGCCCAGTGACCACATAGAAGATTTCCTGAAAAAACTGGATGATATCGAGCACTTTGGCCGAGAGATCGGAGGAAATCTCATAGTGGCAGGCGATTTCAATGCCAGAGCAGCTGAATGGGGCATGGAAACAACAAACTCCAGAGGAAGAGGTGTTATTCAAATGATGGCCAAACTGGGAATTCTGGCAGCGAACGTAGGAGATGTACCCACATTTAGACGGCCTGGCTGCAGGGGCACAATACCAGACATCACACTGGTTACAGAAAAAATCGCACACAGAATAACAGACTGGAAGGTCCTCGAAACCTACACAGGCAGCGATCACCAATACATTTCGTATTCGGCTCTAACTGGAAACGTTAACAGCGCAAACGCAGGGCGACAGATCACAACCACACAGAGATGGAATAGCAAAAAACTGGACACAGCAGTACTAATGACAGAAATCGATGACAAAATCGAAAGGATACCAGGTATTACAAACGCCTCCACGACCGTGGAGAAAGTCATGCAAATAATTAAGGAAGGATGTGACAAAGCGATGCCCAGGATTGGACGAAACAACCGAGGGAGAAAAGAAGTTTACTGGTGGAACGAGGAGATTGCAAGAGCGAGAAGCGACTGCTGCAGATACAGAAGGAAGTACACCAGAGCTAAACGGAGAGGCGAGGCCGTAAGTGAAAAAAACGCATACAAACTTGCGAAAAGGAAACTGCAAAGGGAAATTTTCGAAAGCAAAAGAAGGCTATGGGAACAACTGCGGGAAGATATAAACACAAATCCATGGGGTACGGGTTACAAAATAGTCAAGGAGAAGATGGGGATCAGAACGCCGACACCCCTGATGAACGCAGAAGAGATGGAAAACATTGTAATGTCCCTTTTCCCGACAAATGAGATTCCGGTTGATAGAAGTTATACTGCAGAGATGATAGACATCCCGTTGTTCACCGCGCAAGAACTGGAAACAGCTGCTGGAAAACTAAAACCTAAGAAGGCGCCTGGACCAGACGGTATACCGGCGGAGGTGATCAAGTACATAGCTGAAAAGCGGCCACAAATACTTCTAGATATGTACAACAAGTGCCTCATAGAAGGTCTTTTCCCAAAAGCTTGGAAGCTACAGCAACTGGTGCTTATCAGCAAGGGGAAGGGTGACCCGAACTCGCCATCAGCATACCGACCACTATGTATGCTCGATACAGCAGGCAAACTTTTCGAAAGACTTCTAAAACCTAGGCTACTGAACGCCATATCTACCGGAGGAGGACTCTCAGAAAGGCAACATGGCTTCAGACCAGGAAGATCTACCATCGGAGCATTAAAAGATGTCGTCGATGCTTTTTACGCCGCCCAGCAGAAAAATCATTACAGCAGACAAGTCGTTCTTCTGGCAACACTGGATGTGAAAAACGCTTTTAATAGCCTAAGGTGGCCCGACGTTATCCAAGCTTTAGAGACTTGCTTCCGTATACCGACATATCTCTCGCGAGTGATAAGAAGCTACTTCAAAGACAGAGAGCTTATATATAATACGAAGGATGGACAGAGAAAAATCCCACTTACATCCGGGGCCGCGCAAGGATCAATCTTGGGCCCAGACCTGTGGAACATTAGTTATGACGATATACTGAAGATTGAAATGCCGCAGGACACCTTTCTAGTTGGCTACGCCGACGACATAGCGGCTGTAATAAAGGCCAGAGATACAGAGGAGGCAACACGTAAACTCAAGCAGGTCATGATTAGGACGAAAGCATGGCTTGATGCACATAACCTGCAGCTGGCGATCCAGAAGACGGAACTAGTTCTTTTAACCAGAAAGAACATACCTCTCGAAATAGACATCAACATCGGGGACGTACCGATACGAACAAAGAGATGCGTAAACTACCTCGGCATCCGACTTGACCCTAAGATGACATTTTCAAATCAAGTTCAACATGCAGCAAGCAAAGCGGCAAAGGTTACGACGCAGCTAGGCCGCTTAATGGCAAATATAGGAGGCCCGCGACAAAATAAGAGGAAGCTGCTAATGGAGACAAGCAATAGCATTCTTCTCTACGGTAGTGAAATCTGGGGCAGGGAACTAAATGGAAAACGAACGAAGGCCCTACTGTCTGTACAGAGAACATCTGCTATAAGGATTGCTTCCGCTTACCGAACTGTCTCAACAGCAGCGATTCTTGTTATAGCTGGAACGATCCCAATAGACTTGCAAATACGAGAAAGGGAGAAGCTATGGATAAAGAAACAGACAGACGGCCTCGAAGAAAGGGACAAGGAGATTTTAAGACAAGAGACCCTTCAAAGATGGCAGGTAAGATGGAACGAGGAAGATACGGCCAGATGGACGAAGAGACTTATTCCAAGCATAAATAACTGGCTAGAAAGGAGAGACGGAGAGGTAAACTACTACCTGACTCAAATGATGACCGGCCACGGGTACTTCAGGAAATATCTGCACAATATCGGCAAGTGCAGCACGCCGTACTGCTTATATGAAGAAGGAGATATGATCGATGACGCTGAACACACATTTTTTAAGTGTCATAAATGGGCCGACAAACGCCAGGAACTTGAGAACCAAATAGGAGAAATGAGTGTTGAATCCATTGTGTACCGTATGACACAAAATAGGACTTGCTGGCAAGCAGTAGCTAAGTACTGCAAACGCATTCTCATGGAGAAGAAACCTGACCTAGAAGCAGCTGACTAGACACGAACTAGCAAGGCGGGGACCTGGACGCAGGCCAAATTCGAGATGAGGGCTGAAATCTCAGCCAAGAGGAAACCACCCTGAAGTAATGCTTCACAGCGGTCCCGGGGTGGAATCACTTTCCAAGAAGAGGAAATAAGGAGGTTTTTTAGTCGGTATACCAGTTTTTTCCTGGAGAGCCCGACATAACACGGTCAGTGACGACTCCGTGCATGCAGTAATGCATTTTTCCTTCCTTTCCGCCAAAAAAAAAAAAAAAAAAAAAAAAAAAAAAAAAAATATTAATATTAATATTAATATTAATATTAATATTAATATTAATATTAATATTAATATTAATATTAATATTAATATTAATATTAATATTAATATTAATATTAATATTAATATTAATATTAATATTAATATTAATATTAATATTAATATTAATATTAATATTAATATTAATATTAATATTAATATTAATATTAATATTAATATTAATATTAATATTAATATTAATATTAATATTAATATTAATATTAATATTAATATTAATATTAATATTAATATTAATATTAATATTAATATTAATATTAATATTAATATTAATATTAATATTAATATTAATATTAATATTAATATTAATATCCCGTGCGGGGTTTGCTAGGTCCTCCATCGGGACCCTCCCATTCGGCGAATTGGGGACGCTCGTCATGTCTTTCTGCTTTTGAAAGGCATGAAGGGTACCGGGGAAATAAAATACCCGGGGGTGATCAAAATCTAGCACGACGATGGACCGGCAATATCACTGAATAACGATGGATATACTGATTAGGATTTAGACGAACATGGGCTGGGAGCTACCGTATTCTGTGACCTCAGTAAGCACGAGTGATATCGCGCTGAAATGGCTCATGGGCCAATGCGGGGGCTACCACCGTCCCGTTAAAACCCTGGCAGGGCTTGTAGAACGCTCAATGTTCGTAGCCGAGTAGGGCTGTGCAGGTTTAGTTGAGATGACTCCTAATTAGTGCCTGACCTGGCTCTGTACGCAACATCTCATAAGGATCTGCGTCAACCCTCGCGAGGACCTCACTGCTTGCAAAGGCACCCTCGGGGTCAATGAAACGGGCAACTGCACCTTCGAACAAAGATAACGGCTTCAAGCGGGGACCCAGAAGAAAAACATGAACACAATAAAAAAAAACAACGGCGATATAAATCCGTTTCGCCCGAGCGGAAAGGTGACGAGATCCCCACCAAGGCCGGGACATCAAGAAATGGGAAAAAGTACGACAGAGGGCACTCCGAACTTGGCGAGTAAAAAAGACCGGAATGTTCAAACACCTCTTACTACACATGAGGTGCCGAAAGTAACAACACCCGAAACCAGAATTGGAAACACTGCACGGACTTCCCCAAGACAGGAATTTATTTCAAAGATGAGGAATTCGGAAGAGGAAACAATTCAGCGGTGCCTTAGCGTCCTCAAAAAAATAAGATGCGCTATTTCCAGACAAAAGAACATTAACATGGATGTACAAAACGGGGTGTCGGAGTTGGAAGAGCTTTTTGATGTTCTTGGCGACTATCGAAAAAACTGGAAGAAAGCGGAATCAGAAAAGGAGAAAAGCAGAAAAATAGAGGAAAGTACCCGAGCGTCATCAACTACGGATAGCAACTACACACCTCAAAACAAAAGAAGTGCTTCAAGCCCTGCTGAAACAGCAAGGCCAGGCAAAAAACAGAAAGAAAACACACACGAGACCGTAAAAAACGCAGATGCCTCGCGAATAGGAAACGACAAAACAGGAGCGTCAAACACCCTGAAAAACACTCCGAAGAAAGCGAGAAATCCTCCAAAGAAGAAAACACGTTTCAAACTACCAAGGGAGAAATCCGAAGCGGTGATCGTCAGACCAAACGAAGGTCACAGTTACGCTGAGGTTCTGAAAAATCTAAGAGAAAATGTAAAGCCAGATGAAGCTAATATCGCGGTACGATCAGTCCGAAAGACGAAAACAGGTTCGATCCTCCTCGAGGTAGCTAAAGGGGGAAATACCGGGCAATTTTGCGATGCCATAAGGAACACACTGAAGGAAGCGGCGGACGTCAGAGACCTAAAGCCTAAAGTCACAATAGAAATAGGAGATATAGATGGTTTCTCTACAATAGAAGAAGTTGTTACTGCCATAACAAAGGCAACCGACACAGCAGAAGAAGACGTTTCGGTACGCATCACAAACCCTAACCTCCGTGACCAAAGAAGAGCTTTTGTCTCGCTTCCCACGTCTGGAGCAAACAGCTTATTAAAGACAGAGCGTATAAAAATCGGATGGACGAACTGCAGAATCAAGTACAGAGAAGAGCTGAAACGTTGCTTCGGAGTTGGGCACACTCAGTGGAATTGCATCGGGCCCGACAGAAAAGGGGCGGGGTTATGTATAAAATGTGGCGAAAGTGGCCACTTTTTGAAGCAGTGCAATAACCCTGCGAAATGCTGTATATGCTTGGCAGAAGGTAGAACCCTTTTGGACCACCTACCGGGATCGAGAGGCTGCTCAGCAAACAAAAGGGCACAGTGAAGATCCTACAAGCAAACATGCACAGGGGAAAAGTGGCAGATGCACTCCTGCCACAGGTGATGATGGAACAAGGAGCGGACATAGCAGTTATCAGCGAACAGCACAGCATGAAGCAAACCGGTCTATGGATCGAAGACGACGCTAAAACATCAGCAATATGGATACCACAACTGGGAAAACTTACACCAAAGAAGTACGGAAAGGGAAGCTGCTTCACATGGACTCAATTTGAAGACGTAACAGTCATTAGCTGCTACCTAACGCCCAGTGACCACATAGAAGATTTCCTGAAAAAACTGGATGATATCGAGCACTTTGGCCGAGAGATCGGAGGAAATCTCATAGTGGCAGGCGATTTCAATGCCAGAGCAGCTGAATGGGGCATGGAAACAACAAACTCCAGAGGAAGAGGTGTTATTCAAATGATGGCCAAACTGGGAATTCTGGCAGCGAACGTAGGAGATGTACCCACATTTAGACGGCCTGGCTGCAGGGGCACAATACCAGACATCACACTGGTTACAGAAAAAATCGCACACAGAATAACAGACTGGAAGGTCCTCGAAACCTACACAGGCAGCGATCACCAATACATTTCGTATTCAGCTCTAACTGGAAACGTTAACAGCGCAAACGCAGGGCGACAGATCACAACCACACAGAGATGGAATAGCAAAAAACTGGACACAGCAGTACTAATGACAGAAATCGATGACAAAATCGAAAGGATACCAGGTATTACAAACGCCTCCACGACCGTGGAGAAAGTCATGCAAATAATTAAGGAAGGATGTGACAAAGCGATGCCCAGGATTGGACGAAACAACCGAGGGAGAAAAGAAGTTTACTGGTGGAACGAGGAGATTGCAAGAGCGAGAAGCGACTGCTGCAGATACAGAAGGAAGTACACCAGAGCTAAACGGAGAGGCGAGGCCGTAAGTGAAAAAAACGCATACAAACTTGCGAAAAGGAAACTGCAAAGGGAAATTTTCGAAAGCAAAAGAAGGCTATGGGAACAACTGCGGGAAGATATAAACACAAATCCATGGGGTACGGGTTACAAAATAGTCAAGGAGAAGATGGGGATCAGAACGCCGACACCCCTGATGAACGCAGAAGAGATGGAAAACATTGTAATGTCCCTTTTCCCGACAAATGAGATTCCGGTTGATAGAAGTTATACTGCAGAGATGATAGACATCCCGTTGTTCACCGCGCAAGAACTGGAAACAGCTGCTGGAAAACTAAAACCTAAGAAGGCGCCTGGACCAGACGGTATACCGGCGGAGGTGATCAAGTACATAGCTGAAAAGCGGCCACAAATACTTCTAGATATGTACAACAAGTGCCTCATAGAAGGTCTTTTCCCAAAAGCTTGGAAGCTACAGCAACTGGTGCTTATCAGCAAGGGGAAGGGTGACCCGAACTCGCCATCAGCATACCGACCACTATGTATGCTCGATACAGCAGGCAAACTTTTCGAAAGACTTCTAAAACCTAGGCTACTGAACGCCATATCTACCGGAGGAGGACTCTCAGAAAGGCAACATGGCTTCAGACCAGGAAGATCTACCATCGGAGCATTAAAAGATGTCGTCGATGCTTTTTACGCCGCCCAGCAGAAAAATCATTACAGCAGACAAGTCGTTCTTCTGGCAACACTGGATGTGAAAAACGCTTTTAATAGCCTAAGGTGGCCCGACGTTATCCAAGCTTTAGAGACTTGCTTCCGTATACCGACATATCTCTCGCGAGTGATAAGAAGCTACTTCAAAGACAGAGAGCTTATATATAATACGAAGGATGGACAGAGAAAAATCCCACTTACATCCGGGGCCGCGCAAGGATCAATCTTGGGCCCAGACCTGTGGAACATTAGTTATGACGATATACTGAAGATTGAAATGCCGCAGGACACCTTTCTAGTTGGCTACGCCGACGACATAGCGGCTGTAATAAAGGCCAGAGATACAGAGGAGGCAACACGTAAACTCAAGCAGGTCATGATTAGGACGAAAGCATGGCTTGATGCACATAACCTGCAGCTGGCGATCCAGAAGACGGAACTAGTTCTTTTAACCAGAAAGAACATACCTCTCGAAATAGACATCAACATCGGGGACGTACCGATACGAACAAAGAGATGCGTAAACTACCTCGGCATCCGACTTGACCCTAAGATGACATTTTCAAATCAAGTTCAACATGCAGCAAGCAAAGCGGCAAAGGTTACGACGCAGCTAGGCCGCTTAATGGCAAATATAGGAGGCCCGCGACAAAATAAGAGGAAGCTGCTAATGGAGACAAGCAATAGCATTCTTCTCTACGGTAGTGAAATCTGGGGCAGGGAACTAAATGGAAAACGAACGAAGGCCCTACTGTCTGTACAGAGAACATCTGCTATAAGGATTGCTTCCGCTTACCGAACTGTCTCAACAGCAGCGATTCTTGTTATAGCTGGAACGATCCCAATAGACTTGCAAATACGAGAAAGGGAGAAGCTATGGATAAAGAAACAGACAGACGGCCTCGAAGAAAGGGACAAGGAGATTTTAAGACAAGAGACCCTTCAAAGATGGCAGGTAAGATGGAACGAGGAAGATACGGCCAGATGGACGAAGAGACTTATTCCAAGCATAAATAACTGGCTAGAAAGGAGAGACGGAGAGGTAAACTACTACCTGACTCAAATGATGACCGGCCACGGGTACTTCAGGAAATATCTGCACAATATCGGCAAGTGCAGCACGCCGTACTGCTTATATGAAGAAGGAGATATGATCGATGACGCTGAACACACATTTTTTAAGTGTCATAAATGGGCCGACAAACGCCAGGAACTTGAGAACCAAATAGGAGAAATGAGTGTTGAATCCATTGTGTACCGTATGACACAAAATAGGACTTGCTGGCAAGCAGTAGCTAAGTACTGCAAACGCATTCTCATGGAGAAGAAACCTGACCTAGAAGCAGCTGACTAGACACGAACTAGCAAGGCGGGGACCTGGACGCAGGCCAAATTCGAGATGAGGGCTGAAATCTCAGCCAAGAGGAAACCACCCTGAAGTAATGCTTCACAGCGGTCCCGGGGTGGAATCACTTTCCAAGAAGAGGAAATAAGGAGGTTTTTTAGTCGGTATACCAGTTTTTTCCTGGAGAGCCCGACATAACACGGTCAGTGACGACTCCGTGCATGCAGTAATGCATTTTTCCTTCCTTTCCGCCAAAAAAAAAAAAAAAAAAAAAAAAATATTAATATTAATATTAATATTAATATTAATATTAATATTAATATTAATATTAATATTAATATTAATATTAATATTAATATTAATATTAATATTAATATTAATATTAACATTAATATTTCCGTGTGGAGTTATTCCAGTCTCCCATCGGACGCGTCCCCAGGTGGCGGATAGGGGAACTCTCGGCTGATCTTCAAATCTGCAGGGAAGGTGGCAATTAAAATACCACCCGCGGACCAAAATCCTGGACAGCTGTTTCACCACGCCTGGTGCGGCTGAAGAAGACGGAAAATGGAACGTTTGTGGCTTACGAATATGTCTCACGATCCTGATCCGACTGCCATGGGCTGACGGCTGCAGTATTCCACCACCTTATTATGTAGGAGTGACATCCGCTGAAACGGCTGGTGGGCTAATGCTGCAGCCGCCCCCGTCCCGTTGAAACTGTAGCGAGGCTCTGAGTACGTTCTACATGCGTCGCCGCCGAGGTGGCTGTACAGGTGCAGTTGAGAATGACTCCTGCTTTTTTGCGCCGAGATCCTGGCTCTGAACACAGGTACTCATAAGGCCCTGTGTCAACCCTTGCGTGGACCTCACTGATTTCAAAGGGACCCACGGATATCGTTTGAGGCGACTGTACAAACGCGTAAGGATAGCGGCTCAGAGCGGGGACCCAACAAAGATGAATACAAATAATAATAATAACAACAAATTTAGACAGACAGTTGAGAAGACGAACGAAAACGCGAGCGAAAAGACGAACGGAGAAAAAAATCGAAGAGAGGATTAAGAAGATTAACGAGCGCGGCGCGACACCGGATGCAGCCTTTCGAAAAAGCAGCCTGTTGGCTAGATCGCCACCTGCTAAATGCGAAACGCCCGTAAACACGGCATCGGGCAATGCGACGCGTGCTATTAGTATGGATGCTGAGACTTCATCCAATGCACCTGCTCGACTCCGGACGAACACCGGCACCGATAAGGGAAGTACTCCCAATGCCAACACCGGAGATCCCAAAGAGACGGTGCGAATCACACCGACCAGCACCTACGCATCACGAGCGGCTCTAACTGCTGTCACTCCAGCAGGTGAGGACACCCTTCGCACAGCACGTGCAGTCCAAAAGGGGGGCGTGACAGGTAATTCAACAGGCAGCTCGCCTCGACTGGAGCTAATCCAGAAGATGCGAAAGATGGAAGAAGAAGCGATTATGCAATGCAAATCGTTAATAAGCAACATGCAACAAGTCTTCAACCGGCAGAAGAACATCAGCATTGATGTCAAGACCGGGGTTGCCAAAATGTCCGAGCTGCTGGATGTCACGCTAAATTATAGGCGCGCGTGGAAGAAGGCGGAAGAGGAACGGTCGTTTTCGAATCGACGCGATGTGGGCGTTACACGGCAGACTGAACGCGATTCAACCCCTGTGACGGCGAACCCTAAAAGAACAGCCACTAGCCCTGCAATGCCCGAAAAAAGCAAGAAGGCTAGATCGAAAGAGCCCAGTGGGGACACAGTTGAGCTCCCTCAAGGGGGAGAAGAAAATTGGCGAACCGTCACTAAAAGGGGGGGAAAAAATAAGACGAAAAAGAAACCGGTCGAACCGAACAGAAAGAAGAACGAGCGGCAACAGCGAGCGAAATCGGAAGCGGTAATAATTAAACCCGCAGCAGGTCACAGCTACGCGGAAGTTCTAAAAGATCTGCGCGATAAAATAAAGACGGACGACTCGGTTAGCATAAAGACGATTAGTAAAACGCAGACCGGAGCCATCCTCCTTGAACTCGGAAAAGGGCAACAGGTTAGGCCGGATTTCGTTCAACAGCTGAGCAGTACCATAAGAGATACAGCCTCCGTCGTGGAACTAAAGCCAAAGGCGACTATCGAGATAAGAGATCTCGATTCGCTTACACTTAAGGAGGAGGTAGAAACAGCAGCCCAGAAGCTGCTCAGCAACCCAGGGGAGCAGATCCAGACAAGGATCACCGCACCCAATGTTAGAGAGCAGGTACGAGCCTTCCTCACCCTGTCAGCTGAAAGCGCGGCAAAACTCTTTGAGGTTGGCTATATAAAGATTGGGTGGGTCCGAGCGAGGATGCGATTGTGCGATGACGTTAGGAGATGCTATCGATGTCTTGGAACAGGACACGTACAGACAAATTGTTCAGGTTTAGACAGGAGGAACACTTGTATTAGGTGTGGGGGTCGGGACACAAAATGAAGGACTGTAACGAAACCACCAAATGTGTCCACTGCGCGGATGCAAAACGCGACCGGACTGACCATCTTCCGGGATCGAAAAGATGCCCACTGGTCAGGAAACGATGAATGTGCTTCAAGCAAATATGCACAGAAGTCGGACGGCAGACGCTCTGATCGAGCAAATTGCCGCTGAAAATAGGGTAGACGCCGTCATTATTTGCGAACAATATAGACGTATACCCCGAGGGTCCTGGTACGAAGATGAAACAGGCACGGCTGCTCTGTGGCTACCTAGCGGCAGTAAGCTCGCGGTCACGCAGCTCGGGGAAGGCCACTGTTACCCGTACGTTCGGACGAGACAATACACGCTAATGAGCTGCTACCTTACCCCTAGTGATAGCATAGGCCAGTTCAGGACAAAACTAGACCTGATCGAGGATAGGGTTAGGGAAATAGGCGGACCGTTTATAGTAGCGGGTGATTTCAATGCCAGGGCTGTAGAATGGGGGGACCGGACAACGAACTCACGCGGAAGAAACATTTTAGACATGGCTGCTAGGTTAGGTTTGATAGTGGCAAATACCGGTAATGCCACTACTTTCAGGAGGCCGGGATGTGAACACCCACCCCAGACATCACTTTGGTGTCCGAGAGCTTGGCTACAAGCGTTGAAGGGTGGAGAGTGTTGGAAGACTTCACTGGTAGCGATCACCAGTATATTACCTTCCGGACCACGGAAAGGACGAACTCTGACCAGACGCCAAGAAGGAGAGGCACACGCAAGTGGAATGCAACTAAGCTGAACCACGAAAGATTTCTAAGCAATTTTGACGGGGTCTCAGCTGCGCACACCATGAGTGATGCTGACTCCATGGCAATGACATTGAGGCAGCGCATAGCTCAAAGCTGCGAGGCATCCATGCCACGTGTAACGCAGCAGTCTAGAAGACAGGCTGCGTACTGGTGGACGCCAGAAATAGCTGAGCTCAGACGAACCTGCCTTCGTAACAGAAGAAGATACACCAGAGCCAGGCGAAATGGCGAGGCAACCATGGTAGCCGAAGAATTCAGACAAAGCCGAAAAGCATTGAAATGGGCGATTATTAGAAGCAAGAAGTCGAAATGGGAAGAACTTCGGAACGATCTGAACAGCAACCCCTGGGGACTCGGCTATACGATCGTTACGAGGAAGCTAAACGCTAACCATGCTGCTCCGCATATAGGGAACGATATCAACCACATCGTGGATAACTTGTTTCCCACGCACCCTCCACTGCACGATGAACGCGAAGTCCTTGCTGATGGGATGCCCACGCCCTTCACTGAAGAAGAGCTAAAAATCGCGGCTAGAAGCCTTAAGAGGGGTAAAGCCCCCGGGCCTGATGGAATACCAGCGGAGACACTCATACTTTTAGCCGAAAATCGGCCAGATGCTCTGCTCGAAGTGTACAACGCTTGTATAGCCCAAGGCACTTTTCCCAAAGAGTGGAAAAGACAAAAGCTCATGCTGATTAGCAAGGGAAGAGGCGACCCAACGCAACCATCAGCTTACCGACCTCTATGCATGCTAGATAGCACCGGCAAACTCTTGGAGAAGCTTCTGCAATGCAGATTAGCAGAATCCATCGAGGCAGCCGGAGGACTACCGGTGAGGCAGCACGGCTTTCGACCCGGAAGATCGACTCTTGGTGCTATTGAGGATGTAGTCAGAAGTTTCCAAAATGCACAGAACGGACGCTCCTACCCGAAATATTAATATTAATATTAATATTAATATTAATATTAATATTAATATTAATATTAATATTAATATTAATATTAATATTAATATTAATATTAATATTAATATTAATATTAATATTAATATTAATATTAATATTAATATTAATATTAATATTAATATTAATATTAATATTAATATTAATATTTTTTTATTTTTATTTTTTTTTTTTTTTTGACGGGCGAGGTAGGGTTGAAAATGCCTTCGCACTTACAGTGACCGTCGTCGACTGCGTTGAGTGGTGTTTCCACTAAAAAACTCCCTCCTCCGTTTCTGGTGGGATGCCCTCCCGGGACTGTTTTCTACATTACTTCAAGAAGGCCCAGAAACTTCATCCTCCTAAGAAGGACTTTGCTCGTAACACCCACGTCTGGGTCCGTCATTTTCATGCTTCTGGCTCATTCTTGCTGAGTCTCCGTTGATGGGGACTCATTTTGCCGTGCATCGAGGTCTCTTTTCTTTCTTCTTAAGACATACTCGATGTATTTACTCACAGCATTCCATGTGTTTTCGCATTCGAGCATTCTGTCAACTATGTTGGCAGGGGTGAAAACGCCAATCTGCTCTCTTAATGCGATTCGCTCAGTATTCCATCTGATGCAGTTGAAAAAAGTGTGTTCTGCATCGTCATTTGTTGCATCGCAGTAGATGCAACTGGAATTACTTGTTTTACCCATACGATGTAGATACTTCCGGAAGTATCCATGACCTGAAAGGAACTGGGTCAGGAAGTAGTTAATCTCCCCAAATTTCCTTTGAGTCCACTTTTCTATGTTAGGAATAAGCCTCTTCGTCCATCTACCGGACGTTTCTGCGTTCCATCTGTTTTGCCATCGCTGGATGGTTTCAGATCTCCGCTCTGCAGCACTAATAGTAATTTCCGCCCCCCTAGAGTCCCATGCCTCTTTCCGTTCGCGCGCCAGGAGATCAACCGGAATCTCTCCACTTATTACGAAGACCGCCGCGCCTGAAACTGTACGGTAGGCTGAGGCGATTCTTAGTGCCGCTGTGCGTTGGACTTCTTCTAGAGCCTTACGCTTAGACTTTGCTCTCAGTGCATTTCCCCAAATTTCGCTGCCATATAGCAGTATAGAATTTGTGGTTGCCATAATCAGCCTCCTCTTGCTCTGTGTGGGCCCGCCAATGTTTGCCATTAGCCTGCTCAACATGCCTGAAACTTTTGCTGCCTTTGCAGCCGCATGTTTTATCTGGGCCCAATAAGTGAGCCTACTATCGATTTTTACGCCCAGATATTTTATCGCCCTTTTCGTCACCAGGAGCATGTCATCTATCTGCATGCTAATTTCTAGTGGCATATGCCCTCGCGTCATCATGATTAATTCAGTTTTGTTCACCGCTAGTTCGAGCCCATGGTCCTCGAGCCATGCTCGAGTCCTTATCATTACCTGATTCAATTTTCTTCTAGCGTCGTCCGCGTCCCGTGCCGAAATGACCGCCGCTATGTCGTCCGCGTACCCTACAAGGTGTGTGTCTTCTGGCATATCTATTCCTAATATCTCGTCATAGCTTAGATTCCAGAGGTCAGGACCCAGGACGGATCCCTGGGCTGCCCCCGATGTAATCGTTCTAACTATCTGGCCGTCTGGTGTGTCGTATATAAGTTTACGATCCCTAAGATAGCTCTGGAGAATTCTCATAAGATATCTAGGTATGCGGAATCTTTCCCGCAATGCCTTGATAACATTTGCCCATCGTAAGCTATTAAAAGCGTTGCGTACATCAAGTGTAGCTAGGACGATTATACATTTCGGGTAGGAGCGTCCGTTCTGTGCGTTTTCGAAACTTCTCACTACATCCTCAATGGCACCAAGAGTCGATCTTCCGGGTCGAAAGCCGTGCTGCCTCTCCGATAGTCCTCCGGCTGCCTCGATGGATTCTGCTAATCTGCGTTGCAGAAGCTTCTCCAATAGTTTGCCTGTGCTATCTAACATGCATAGAGGGCGGTAAGCTGATGGTTGCGTTTGGTCGCCTCTTCCCTTGCTAATCAGTATGAGCTTTTGTCTTTTCCACTCTTTGGGAAAAGTGCCTTGGGCAATACAAGCGTTATACACTTCGAGCAGAGCGTCTGGCCGATTTTCGGCTAAAAGTATGAGTGTCTCCGCTGGTATTCCGTCAGGCCCGGGGGCTTTACCCCTCTTAAGGCTTCTAGCTGCGATTTTTAGCTCTTCTTCAGTGAAGGGCGTGTGTATCCCATCAGCAAGAACTTCGCGTTCATCGTGCAGTGGAGGGTGCATGGGGAACAAGTTATCCACGATGTGGTTGATATCGTTCCCTATGTGCGGAGCAGCATGGCTCGCGTTTAGCTTCCTCGTAACGATCTTATAGCCGAGTCCCCAGGGGTTGCTGTTCAGATCGTTCCGAAGTTCTTCCCATTTCAACTTCTTGCTTCTAATAATCGCCCATTTCAGTGCTTTTCGGCATTGTCTGAATTCTTCGGCCTCCATGGATGCCTCGCCATTTCGCCGGGCTCTGGTGTATCTCCTTCTGTTGCGGAGGCAGATTCGTCTGAGCTCAGCTATATCTGGCGTCCACCAGTACGCAGCCTGTCTTCTAGAATGTTGCGTTACACGGGGCATGGATGCCTCACAGCTTTGAACTATGCGCTGCCTCAATGCCGTTGCCATGGAGTCAGCATCACTAATGGTGTGCGCAGCTGAGACCCCGTCGAAATTGCTTAGAAATCTTTCGTGGTTCAGCTTAGTTGCATTCCACTTGCGTGTGCCTCTCCTTCTTTGCGTCCGGTCAGAGTCCGTTCGTTCCGTGGTCTGGAAGGTAATATACTGGTGATCGCTACCAGTGAAGTCTTCCAATACTCTCCACCCTTCAACACTTATAGCCAAGCTTTCGGACACCAAAGTGATGTCTGGGGTGGTGTCTTCACATCCCGGTCTTCTGAAAGTAGTAGCATTACCGGTATTTGCCACTATCAAACCTAACCTAGCAGCCATGTCTAAAATGTTTCTTCCGCGTGAGTTCGTTGTCCGGTCCCCCCATTCTACAGCCCTGGCATTGAAATCACCCGCTACTATAAACGGTCCGCCTATTTCCCTAACCCTATCCTCGATCAGGTCTAGTTTTGTCCTGAACTGGCCTATGCTATCACTAGGGGTAAGGTAGCAGCTCATTAGCGTGTAATGTCTCGTCCGAACGTACGTGTAACAGTGGCCTCCCCCGAACTGCGTGACCGCGAGCTTACTGCCGCTAGGTAGCCACAGAGCAGCCGTGCCTGTTTCATCCTCGTACCAGGACCCTCGGGGTATTCGTCTATATTGTTCGCAAATAATGACGGCGTCTACCCTATTTTCAGCGGCAATTTGCTCGATCAGAGCGTCTGCCGTCCGACTTCTGTGCATATTTGCTTGAAGCACATTCATCGTTTCCTGACCAGTGGGCATCTCTTCGATCCCGGAAGATGGTCAGTCCGGTCGCGTTTTGCATCCGCGCAGTGGACACATTTGGGGGTTTCGTTACAGTCCTTCATTTTGTGTCCCGACCCCCCACACCTAATACAAGCGTTCCTCCTGTCTAAACCTGAACATTTTGCCTGTACGTGCCCCGTTCCTAGACATCGGAAACATCTCCTAACGTCCTCGCACAATCGCATCCTTGCTCGGACCCACCCAATCTTTATATAGCCAACCTCAAGGAGTTTTGCAGCACTTTCGGCTGACAGGGTGAGGAAGGCCCGTACCTGCTCTCTCACATTCGGTGCGGTGATCCTTATATGGATCTGCTCCCCTGGGTTTCCGAGCAGCTTCTGGGCTGCTGTTTCTACCTCCTCCTTAAGGGTAAGCGAATCGAGATCTCTTATCTCGATAGTCGCCTTTGGCTTTAGTTCCGCGACGGAGGCTGTATCCTTTATGGTACTCCTCAACTGTTGAACGAAATCCGGCCTAACTTGTTGCCCTTTTCCGAGTTCAAGGAGGATGGCTCCGGTCTGCGTTTTCCTAACTGTCTTTATGCTAACCGAGTCGTCCGTCTTTATTTTGTCACGCAGATCTTTTAGAACTTCCGCGTAACTATGACCCGCCGCGGGTTTAATTATTACCGCTTCCGACTTCGCGCGCTGTTGCCGCTCGTTCTTCTTTTTGTTCCGTTCGACCGGTTTTTTCTTTTTCTTATTTTTCTTCCCCTTTTTTGCGACGGTTCGCCATTTTTCTTCTCCCCCATGAGGGAGCTCAATTATGTCCCCACTGGGCTCTTTCGACCTAGCCTTTTTGCTCTTTTCGGGCATTGCAGGGCTAGTGGCCGTTCTTTTGGGGTTCGCCGTCACCGGGGTTGAATCGCGTTCAGTTTGCCGCGTAGCGCCCACTTCGTGTCGATTCGAAAGCAACCTTTCCCCTTCCGCCGCCTTCCACGCGCGCCTATAGTTTAACGTGACGTCCAGCAGCTCGGACATTTTGGCAACACCGGTCTTGACATCAATGCTGATGTTCGTTTGCCGGTTAAACACCTGTTGCATATTGCTTATTAGCGATTTGCATTGCATAATCGCTTCTTCCTCCATTTTTCGCATCTTCTGGATTAGCTCCAGTCGAGGCGAGCCGCCTGTTGAATTGCCTGTAACGGCCCCCTTTTGGACTGCGCGTGATGCGCGAAATGTGTCCTCACCTGCCGGAGTGACAGAAGTTAGAGCCGCTCGTGCTGCGTAGGTGCTAGTCGGTGTGGTTCGCACCGTCTCTTTGGGGTCTCCGGAATTGGCACTGGGAGTACTTCCCTTATTGGTGCCAGTGTTCGTCCGGAGTCGAGCAGGTGCAATGGGTGAGATCGCAGCATCCATGCTAATAGCACGTGTCGCATTGCCCGTGGGCGTTGCGCATTTTGCAGGTGGCGATCTAGACAGCAGGCTGCTTCTTCGGAAGGCTGCATCCGGTGCCGCGCCGCGCTCGCTAATTTCCCTAATCTTCTCTTCGCTTTTCCCTTCATTCGTTTTTTCGTTCGTCTTTTCATTCATTTTATCAATTGTTTGTTTACATTTGCTGTTGTTATTATTGCTAGAAATCATCTTTGTTGGGTCCCCGCTCTGAGCCGCTATCCTTACGCGTTTGTACAGTCGCCTCAAACGATCCCCGTGGGTCCTTTTGAAATCAGTGAGGTCCACGCAAGGGTTGACACAGGGCCTTATGAGTACCTGTGTTCAGAGCCAGGATCTCGGCGCAAAAAAGCAGGAGTCATTCTCAACTGCACCTGTACGACCACCTCGGCGGCGACGCATGTAGAACGTACTCAGAGCCTCGCCACAGTTTTAACGGGACGGGGGCGGCTGCAGCATTAGCCCACCAGCCGTTTCAGCGGATGTCACTCCTACATAATAAGGTGATGGAATACTGCAGCCGTCAGCCCATGGCAGTCGGATCAGGATCGTGAGACATATTCGTAAGCCACAAACGTTCCATTTTCCGTCATCTTCAGCCGCACCAGGCGTGGTGAAACAGCTGTCCAGGATTTTGGTCCGCGGGTGGTATTTTAATTGCCACCTTCCCTGCAGATTTGAAGATCAGCCGAGAGTTCCCCTATCCGCCACCTGGGGACGCGTCCGATGGGAGACTGGAATAACTCCACACGGAAATATTAATATTAATATTAATATTAATATTAATATTAATATTAATATTAATATTAATATTAATATTAATATTAATATTAATATTAATATTAATATTAATATTAATATTAATATTAATATTAATATTCCGTGTGGAGTTATTCCAGTCTCCCATCGGACGCGTCCCCAGGTGGCGGATAGGGGAACTCTCGGCTGATCTTCAAATCTGCAGGGAAGGTGGCAATTAAAATACCACCCGCGGACCAAAATCCTGGACAGCTGTTTCACCACGCCTGGTGCGGCTGAAGATGACGGAAAATGGAACGTTTGTGGCTTACGAATATGTCTCACGATCCTGATCCGACTGCCATGGGCTGACGGCTGCAGTATTCCATCACCTTATTATGTAGGAGTGACATCCGCTGAAACGGCTGGTGGGCTAATGCTGCAGCCGCCCCCGTCCCGTTAAAACTGTGGCGAGGCTCTGAGTACGTTCTACATGCGTCGCCGCCGAGGTGGCCGTACAGGTGCAGTTGAGAATGACTCCTGCTTTTTTGCGCCGAGATCCTGGCTCTGAACACAGGTACTCATAAGGCCCTGTGTCAACCCTTGCGTGGACCTCACTGATTTCAAAGGGACCCACGGGGATCGTTTGAGGCGACTGTACAAACGCGTAAGGATAGCGGCTCAGAGCGGGGACCCAACAAAGATGATTTCTAGCAATAATAACAACAGCAAATGTAAACAAACAATTGATAAAATGAATGAAAAGACGAACGAAAAAACGAATGAAGGGAAAAGCGAAGAGAAGATTAGGGAAATTAGCGAGCGCGGCGCGGCATCGGATGCAGCCTTCCGAAGAAGCAGCCTGCTGTCTAGATCGCCACCTGCAAAATGCGCAACGCCCACGGGCAATGCGACACGTGCTATTAGCATGGATGCTGCGATCTCACCCATTGCACCTGCTCGACTCCGGACGAACACTGGCACCAATAAGGGAAGTACTCCCAGTGCCAATTCCGGAGACCCCAAAGAGACGGTGCGAACCACACCGACTAGCACCTACGCAGCACGAGCGGCTCTAACTTCTGTCACTCCGGCAGGTGAGGACACATTTCGCGCATCACGCGCAGTCCAAAAGGGGGCCGTTACAGGCAATTCAACAGGCGGCTCGCCTCGACTGGAGCTAATCCAGAAGATGCGAAAAATGGAGGAAGAAGCGATTATGCAATGCAAATCGCTAGTAAGCAATATGCAACAGGTGTTTAACCGGCAAAAGAACATCAGCATTGATGTCAAGACCGGTGTTGCCAAAATGTCCGAGCTGTTGGACGTCACGTTAAACTATAGGCGCGCGTGGAAGGCGGCGGAAGGGGAAAGGTTGCTTTCGAATCGACACGAAGTGGGCGCTACGCGGCAGACTGAACGCGATTCAACCCCGGTGACGGCGAACCCCAAAAGAACGGCCACTAGCCCTGCAATGCCCGAAAAGAGCAAAAAGGCTAGGTCGAAAGAGCCCAGTGGGGACATAATTGAGCTCCCTCATGGGGGAGAAGAAAAATGGCGAACCGTCGCAAAAAAGGGGAAGAAAAATAAGAAAAAGAAAAAACCGGTCGAACGGAACAAAAAGAAGAACGAGCGGCAACAGCGCGCGAAGTCGGAAGCGGTAATAATTAAACCCGCGGCGGGTCATAGTTACGCGGAAGTTCTAAAAGATCTGCGTGACAAAATAAAGACGGACGACTCGGTTAGCATAAAGACAGTTAGGAAAACGCAGACCGGAGCCATCCTCCTTGAACTCGGAAAAGGGCAACAAGTTAGGCCGGATTTCGTTCAACAGTTGAGGAGTACCATAAAGGATACAGCCTCCGTCGCGGAACTAAAGCCAAAGGCGACTATCGAGATAAGAGATCTCGATTCGCTTACCCTTAAGGAGGAGGTAGAAACAGCAGCCCAGAAGCTGCTCGGAAACCCAGGGAAGCAGATCCATATAAGGATCACCGCACCGAATGTGAGAGAGCAGGTACGGGCCTTCCTCACCCTGTCAGCCGAAAGTGCTGCAAAACTCCTTGAGGTTGGCTATATAAAGATTGGGTGGGTCCGAGCAAGGATGCGATTGTGCGAGGACGTTAGGAGATGTTTCCGATGTCTAGGAACGGGGCACGTACAGGCAAAATGTTCAGGTTTAGACAGGAGGAACGCTTGTATTAGGTGTGGGGGGTCGGGACACAAAATGAAGGACTGTAACGAAACCCCCAAATGTGTCCACTGCGCGGATGCAAAACGCGACCGGACTGACCATCTTCCGGGATCGAAGAGATGCCCACTGGTCAGGAAACGATGAATGTGCTTCAAGCAAATATGCACAGAAGTCGGACGGCAGACGCTCTGATCGAGCAAATTGCCGCTGAAAATAGGGTAGACGCCGTCATTATTTGCGAACAATATAGACGAATACCCCGAGGGTCCTGGTACGAGGATGAAACAGGCACGGCTGCTCTGTGGCTACCTAGCGGCAGTAAGCTCGCGGTCACGCAGTTCGGGGGAGGGCACTGTTACACGTACGTTCGGACGAGACATTACACGCTAATGAGCTGCTACCTTACCCCTAGTGATAGCATAGGCCAGTTCAGGACAAAACTAGACCTGATCGAGGATAGGGTTAGGGAAATAGGCGGACCGTTTATAGTAGCGGGTGATTTCAATGCCAGGGCTGTAGAATGGGGGGACCGGACAACGAACTCACGCGGAAGAAACATTTTAGACATGGCTGCTAGGTTAGGTTTGATAGTGGCAAATACCGGTAATGCTACTACTTTCAGAAGACCGGGATGTGAAGACACCACCCCAGACATCACTTTGGTGTCCGAAAGCTTGGCTATAAGTGTTGAAGGGTGGAGAGTATTGGAAGACTTCACTGGTAGCGATCACCAGTATATTACCTTCCAGACCACGGAACGAACGGACTCTGACCGGACGCAAAGAAGGAGGGGCACACGCAAGTGGAATGCAACTAAGCTGAACCACGAAAGATTTCTAAGCAATTTCGACGGGGTCTCAGCTGCGCACACCATTAGTGATGCTGACTCCATGGCAACGGCATTGAGGCAGCGCATAGTTCAAAGCTGTGAGGCATCCATGCCCCGTGTAACGCAACATTCTAGAAGACAGGCTGCGTACTGGTGGACGCCAGATATAGCTGAGCTCAGACGAATCTGCCTCCGCAACAGAAGGAGATACACCAGAGCCCGGCGAAATGGCGAGGCATCCATGGAGGCCGAAGAATTCAGACAATGCCGAAAAGCACTGAAATGGGCGATTATTAGAAGCAAGAAGTTGAAATGGGAAGAACTTCGGAACGATCTGAACAGCAACCCCTGGGGACTCGGCTATAAGATCGTTACGAGGAAGCTAAACGCGAGCCATGCTGCTCCGCACATAGGGAACGATATCAACCACATCGTGGATAACTTGTTCCCCATGCACCCTCCACTGCACGATGAACGCGAAGTCCTTGCTGATGGGATACACACGCCCTTCACTGAAGAAGAGCTAAAAATCGCAGCTAGAAGCCTTAAGAGGGGTAAAGCCCCCGGGCCTGACGGAATACCAGCGGAGACACTCATACTTTTAGCCGAAAATCGGCCAGACGCTCTGCTCGAAGTGTATAACGCTTGTATTGCCCAAGGCACTTTTCCCAAAGAGTGGAAAAGACAAAAGCTCATACTGATTAGCAAGGGAAGAGGCGACCAAACGCAACCATCAGCTTACCGCCCTCTATGCATGTTAGATAGCACAGGCAAACTATTGGAGAAGCTTCTGCAACGCAGATTAGCAGAATCCATCGAGGCAGCCGGAGGACTATCGGAGAGGCAGCACGGCTTTCGACCCGGAAGATCGACTCTTGGTGCCATTGAGGATGTAGTGAGAAGTTTCGAAAACGCACAGAACGGACGCTCCTACCCGAAACGTATAATCGTCCTAGCTACACTTGATGTACGCAACGCTTTTAATAGCTTACGATGGGCAAATGTTATCAAGGCATTGCGGGAAAGATTCCGCATACCTAGATATCTTATGAGAATTCTCCAGAGCTATCTTAGGGATCGTAAACTTATATACGACACACCAGACGGCCAGATAGTTAGAACGATTACATCGGGGGCAGCCCAGGGATCCGTCCTGGGTCCTGACCTCTGGAATCTAAGCTATGACGAGATATTAGGAATAGATATGCCAGAAGACACACACCTTGTAGGGTACGCGGACGACATAGCGGCGGTCATTTCGGCACGGGACGCGGACGACGCTAGAAGAAAATTGAATCAGGTAATGATAAGGACTCGAGCATGGCTCGAGGACCATGGGCTCGAACTAGCGGTGAACAAAACTGAATTAATCATGATGACGCGAGGGCATATGCCACTAGAAATTAGCATGCAGATAGATGACATGCTCCTGGTGACGAAAAGGGCGATAAAATATCTGGGCGTAAAAATCGATAGTAGGCTCACTTATTGGGCCCAGGTAAAACATGCGGCTGCAAAGGCAGCAAAAGTTTCAGGCATGTTGAGCAGGCTAATGGCAAACATTGGCGGGCCCACACAGAGCAAGAGGAGGCTGATTATGGCAACCACAAATTCTATACTGCTATATGGCAGCGAAATTTGGGGAAATGCACTGAGAGCAAAGTCTAAGCGTAAGGCTCTAGAAGAAGTCCAACGCACAGCGGCACTCAGAATCGCCTCAGCCTACCGTACAGTTTCAGGCGCGGCGGTCTTCGTAATAAGTGGAGAGATTCCGGTTGATCTCCTGGCGCGCGAACGGAAAGAGGCATGGGACTCTAGGGGGGCGGAAATTACTATTAGTGCTGCAGAGCGGAGATCTGAAACCATCCAGCGATGGCAAAACAGATGGAACGCAGAAACGTCCGGTAGATGGACGAAGAGGCTCATTCCTAACATAGAAAAGTGGACTCAAAGGAAATTTGGGGAGATTAACTACTTCCTGACCCAGTTCCTTTCAGGTCATGGATACTTCCGGAAGTATCTACATCGTATGGGTAAAACAAGTAATTCCAGTTGCATCTACTGCGATGCAACAAATGACGATGCAGAACACACTTTTTTCAACTGCATCAGATGGAATACTGAGCGAATCGCATTAAGAGAGCAGATTGGCGTTTTCACCCCTGCCAACATAGTTGACAGAATGCTCGAATGCGAAAACACATGGAATGCTGTGAGTAAATACATCGAGTATGTCTTAAGAAGAAAGAAAAGAGACCTCGATGCACGGCAAAATGAGTCCCCATCAACGGAGACTCAGCAAGAATGAGCCAGCAGCATGAAAATGACGGACCCAGACGTGGGTGTTACGAGCAAAGTCCTTCTTAGGAGGATGAAGTTTCTGGGCCTTCTTGAAGTAATGTAGAAAACAGTCCCGGGAGGGCATCCCACCAGAAACGGAGGAGGGAGTTTTTTAGTGGAAACACCACTCAACGCAGTCGACGACGGTCACTGTAAGTGCGAAGGCATTTTCAACCCTACCTCGCCCGTCAAAAAAAAAAAAAAAAAAAAAAAAAAAAATATTAATATTAATATTAATATTAATATTAATATTAATATTAATATTAATATTAATATTAATATTAATATTAATATTAATATTAATATTTTTTTTTTTTTTTTTTTTTTTTTTTTTGACGGGCGAGGTAGGGTTGAAAATGCCTTCGCACTTACAGTGACCGTCGTCGACTGCGTTGAGTGGTGTTTCCACTAAAAAACTCCCTCCTCCGTTTCTGGTGGGATGCCCTCCCGGGACTGTTTTCTACATTACTTCAAGAAGGCCCAGAAACTTCATCCTCCTAAGAAGGACTTTGCTCGTAACACCCACGTCTGGGTCCGTCATTTTCATGCTGCTGGCTCATTCTTGCTGAGTCTCCGTTGATGGGGACTCATTTTGCCGTGCATCGAGGTCTCTTTTCTTTCTTCTTAAGACATACTCGATGTATTTACTCACAGCATTCCATGTGTTTTCGCATTCGAGCATTCTGTCAACTATGTTGGCAGGGGTGAAAACGCCAATCTGCTCTCTTAATGCGATTCGCTCAGTATTCCATCTGATGCAGTTGAAAAAAGTGTGTTCTGCATCGTCATTTGTTGCATCGCAGTAGATGCAACTGGAATTACTTGTTTTACCCATACGATGTAGATACTTCCGGAAGTATCCATGACCTGAAAGGAACTGGGTCAGGAAGTAGTTAATCTCCCCAAATTTCCTTTGAGTCCACTTTTCTATGTTAGGAATGAGCCTCTTCGTCCATCTACCGGACGTTTCTGCGTTCCATCTGTTTTGCCATCGCTGGATGGTTTCAGATCTCCGCTCTGCAGCACTAATAGTAATTTCCGCCCCCCTAGAGTCCCATGCCTCTTTCCGTTCGCGCGCCAGGAGATCAACCGGAATCTCTCCACTTATTACGAAGACCGCCGCGCCTGAAACTGTACGGTAGGCTGAGGCGATTCTGAGTGCCGCTGTGCGTTGGACTTCTTCTAGAGCCTTACGCTTAGACTTTGCTCTCAGTGCATTTCCCCAAATTTCGCTGCCATATAGCAGTATAGAATTTGTGGTTGCCATAATCAGCCTCCTCTTGCTCTGTGTGGGCCCGCCAATGTTTGCCATTAGCCTGCTCAACATGCCTGAAACTTTTGCTGCCTTTGCAGCCGCATGTTTTACCTGGGCCCAATAAGTGAGCCTACTATCGATTTTTACGCCCAGATATTTTATCGCCCTTTTCGTCACCAGGAGCATGTCATCTATCTGCATGCTAATTTCTAGTGGCATATGCCCTCGCGTCATCATGATTAATTCAGTTTTGTTCACCGCTAGTTCGAGCCCATGGTCCTCGAGCCATGCTCGAGTCCTTATCATTACCTGATTCAATTTTCTTCTAGCGTCGTCCGCGTCCCGTGCCGAAATGACCGCCGCTATGTCGTCCGCGTACCCTACAAGGTGTGTGTCTTCTGGCATATCTATTCCTAATATCTCGTCATAGCTTAGATTCCAGAGGTCAGGACCCAGGACGGATCCCTGGGCTGCCCCCGATGTAATCGTTCTAACTATCTGGCCGTCTGGTGTGTCGTATATAAGTTTACGATCCCTAAGATAGCTCTGGAGAATTCTCATAAGATATCTAGGTATGCGGAATCTTTCCCGCAATGCCTTGATAACATTTGCCCATCGTAAGCTATTAAAAGCGTTGCGTACATCAAGTGTAGCTAGGACGATTATACGTTTCGGGTAGGAGCGTCCGTTCTGTGCGTTTTCGAAACTTCTCACTACATCCTCAATGGCACCAAGAGTCGATCTTCCGGGTCGAAAGCCGTGCTGCCTCTCCGATAGTCCTCCGGCTGCCTCGATGGATTCTGCTAATCTGCGTTGCAGAAGCTTCTCCAATAGTTTGCCTGTGCTATCTAACATGCATAGAGGGCGGTAAGCTGATGGTTGCGTTTGGTCGCCTCTTCCCTTGCTAATCAGTATGAGCTTTTGTCTTTTCCACTCTTTGGGAAAAGTGCCTTGGGCAATACAAGCGTTATACACTTCGAGCAGAGCGTCTGGCCGATTTTCGGCTAAAAGTATGAGTGTCTCCGCTGGTATTCCGTCAGGCCCGGGGGCTTTACCCCTCTTAAGGCTTCTAGCTGCGATTTTTAGCTCTTCTTCAGTGAAGGGCGTGTGTATCCCATCAGCAAGGACTTCGCGTTCATCGTGCAGTGGAGGGTGCATGGGGAACAAGTTATCCACGATGTGGTTGATATCGTTCCCTATGTGCGGAGCAGCATGGCTCGCGTTTAGCTTCCTCGTAACGATCTTATAGCCGAGTCCCCAGGGGTTGCTGTTCAGATCGTTCCGAAGTTCTTCCCATTTCAACTTCTTGCTTCTAATAATCGCCCATTTCAGTGCTTTTCGGCATTGTCTGAATTCTTCGGCCTCCATGGATGCCTCGCCATTTCGCCGGGCTCTGGTGTATCTCCTTCTGTTGCGGAGGCAGATTCGTCTAAGCTCAGCTATTTCTGGCGTCCACCAGTACGCAGCCTGTCTTCTAGAATGTTGCGTTACACGGGGCATGGATGCCTCACAGCTTTGAACTATGCGCTGCCTCAATGCCGTTGCCATGGAGTCAGCATCACTAATGGTGTGCGCAGCTGAGACCCCGTCGAAATTGCTTAGAAATCTTTCGTGGTTCAGCTTAGTTGCATTCCACTTGCGTGTGCCCCTCCTTCTTTGCGTCCGGTCAGAGTCCGTTCGTTCCGTGGTCTGGAAGGTAATATACTGGTGATCGCTACCAGTGAAGTCTTCCAATACTCTCCACCCTTCAACACTTATAGCCAAGCTTTCGGACACCAAAGTGATGTCTGGGGTGGTGTCTTCACATCCCGGTCTTCTGAAAGTAGTAGCATTACCGGTATTTGCCACTATCAAACCTAACCTAGCAGCCATGTCTAAAATGTTTCTTCCGCGTGAGTTCGTTGTCCGGTCCCCCCATTCTACAGCCCTGGCATTGAAATCACCCGCTACTATAAACGGTCCGCCTATTTCCCTAACCCTATCCTCGATCAGGTCTAGTTTTGTCCTGAACTGGCCTATGCTATCACTAGGGGTAAGGTAGCAGCTCATTAGCGTGTAATGTCTCGTCCGAACGTACGTGTAACAGTGCCCTCCCCCGAACTGCGTGACCGCGAGCTTACTGCCGCTAGGTAGCCACAGAGCAGCCGTGCCTGTTTCATCCTCGTACCAGGACCCTCGGGGTATTCGTCTATATTGTTCGCAAATAATGACGGCGTCTACCCTATTTTCAGCGGCAATTTGCTCGATCAGAGCGTCTGCCGTCCGACTTCTGTGCATATTTGCTTGAAGCACATTCATCGTTTCCTGACCAGTGGGCATCTCTTCGATCCCGGAAGATGGTCAGTCCGGTCGCGTTTTGCATCCGCGCAGTGGACACATTTGGGGGTTTCGTTACAGTCCTTCATTTTGTGTCCCGACCCCCCACACCTAATACAAGCGTTCCTCCTGTCTAAACCTGAACATTTTGCCTGTACGTGCCCCGTTCCTAGACATCGGAAACATCTCCTAACGTCCTCGCACAATCGCATCCTTGCTCGGACCCACCCAATCTTTATATAGCCAACCTCAAGGAGTTTTGCAGCACTTTCGGCTGACAGGGTGAGGAAGGCCCGTACCTGCTCTCTCACATTCGGTGCGGTGATCCTTATATGGATCTGCTTCCCTGGGTTTCCGAGCAGCTTCTGGGCTGCTGTTTCTACCTCCTCCTTAAGGGTAAGCGAATCGAGATCTCTTATCTCGATAGTCGCCTTTGGCTTTAGTTCCGCGACGGAGGCTGTATCCTTTATGGTACTCCTCAACTGTTGAACGAAATCCGGCCTAACTTGTTGCCCTTTTCCGAGTTCAAGGAGGATGGCTCCGGTCTGCGTTTTCCTAACTGTCTTTATGCTAACCGAGTCGTCCGTCTTTATTTTGCCACGCAGATCTTTTAGAACTTCCGCGTAACTATGACCCGCCGCGGGTTTAATTATTACCGCTTCCGACTTCGCGCGCTGTTGCCGCTCGTTCTTCTTTTTGTTCCGTTCGACCGGTTTTTTCTTTTTCTTATTTTTCTTCCCCTTTTTTGCGACGGTTCGCCATTTTTCTTCTCCCCCATGAGGGAGCTCAATTATGTCCCCACTGGGCTCTTTCGACCTAGCCTTTTTGCTCTTTTCGGGCATTGCAGGGCTAGTGGCCGTTCTTTTGGGGTTCGCCGTCACCGGGGTTGAATCGCGTTCAGTCTGCCGCGTAGCGCCCACTTCGTGTCGATTCGAAAGCAACCTTTCCCCTTCCGCCGCCTTCCACGCGCGCCTATAGTTTAACGTGACGTCCAACAGCTCGGACATTTTGGCAACACCGGTCTTGACATCAATGCTGATGTTCTTTTGCCGGTTAAACACCTGTTGCATATTGCTTATTAGCGATTTGCATTGCATAATCGCTTCTTCCTCCATTTTTCGCATCTTCTGGATTAGCTCCAGTCGAGGCGAGCCGCCTGTTGAATTGCCTGTAACGGCCCCCTTTTGGACTGCGCGTGATGCGCGAAATGTGTCCTCACCTGCCGGAGTGACAGAAGTTAGAGCCGCTCGTGCTGCGTAGGTGCTAGTCGGTGTGGTTCGCACCGTCTCTTTGGGGTCTCCGGAATTGGCACTGGGAGTACTTCCCTTATTGGTGCCAGTGTTCGTCCGGAGTCGAGCAGGTGCAATGGGTGAGATCGCAGCATCCATGCTAATAGCACGTGTCGCATTGCCCGTGGGCGTTGCGCATTTTGCAGGTGGCGATCTAGACAGCAGGCTGCTTCTTCGGAAGGCTGCATCCGATGCCGCGCCGCGCTCGCTAATTTCCCTAATCTTCTCTTCGCTTTTCCCTTCATTCGTTTTTTCGTTCGTCTTTTCATTCATTTTATCAATTGTTTGTTTACATTTGCTGTTGTTATTATTGCTAGAAATCATCTTTGTTGGGTCCCCGCTCTGAGCCGCTATCCTTACGCGTTTGTACAGTCGCCTCAAACGATCCCCGTGGGTCCCTTTGAAATCAGTGAGGTCCACGCAAGGGTTGACACAGGGCCTTATGAGTACCTGTGTTCAGAGCCAGGATCTCGGCGCAAAAAAGCAGGAGTCATTCTCAACTGCACCTGTACGGCCACCTCGGCGGCGACGCATGTAGAACGTACTCAGAGCCTCGCCACAGTTTTAACGGGACGGGGGCGGCTGCAGCATTAGCCCACCAGCCGTTTCAGCGGATGTCACTCCTACATAATAAGGTGATGGAATACTGCAGCCGTCAGCCCATGGCAGTCGGATCAGGATCGTGAGACATATTCGTAAGCCACAAACGTTCCATTTTCCGTCATCTTCAGCCGCACCAGGCGTGGTGAAACAGCTGTCCAGGATTTTGGTCCGCGGGTGGTATTTTAATTGCCACCTTCCCTGCAGATTTGAAGATCAGCCGAGAGTTCCCCTATCCGCCACCTGGGGACGCGTCCGATGGGAGACTGGAATAACTCCACACGGAATATTAATATTAATATTAATATTAATATTAATATTAATATTAATATTAATATTAATATTAATATTAATATTAATATTAATATTAATATTAATATTAATATTAATATTAATATTAATATTAATATTAATATTAATATTAATATTAATATTAATATTAATATTAATATTAATATTAATATTAATATTAATATTAATATTAATATTAATATTAATATTAATATTAATATTAATATTAATATTAATATTAATATTAATATTAATATTAATATTAATATTAATATTAATATTAATATTAATATTAATATTAATATTAATATTAATATTAATATTAATATTAATATTAATATTAATATTAATATTAATATTAATATTAATATTAATATTAATATTAATATTAATATTAATATTAATATTAATATTAATATTAATATTAATATTAATATTAATATTAATATTAATATTAATATTAATATTAATATTAATATTAATATTTCCGTGTGGAGTTATTCCAGTCTCCCATCGGACGCGTCCCCAGGTGGCGGATAGGGGAACTCTCGGCTGATCTTCAAATCTGCAGGGAAGGTGGCAATTAAAATACCACCCGCGGACCAAAATCCTGGACAGCTGTTTCACCACGCCTGGTGCGGCTGAAGATGACGGAAAATGGAACGTTTGTGGCTTACGAATATGTCTCACGATGTTATCAAGGCATTGCGGGAAAGATTCCGCATACCTAGATATCTTATGAGAATTCTCCAGAGCTATCTTAGGGATCGTAAACTTATATACGACACACCAGACGGCCAGATAGTTAGAACGATTACATCGGGGGCAGCCCAGGGATCCGTCCTGGGTCCTGACCTCTGGAATCTAAGCTATGACGAGATATTAGGAATAGATATGCCAGAAGACACACACCTTGTAGGGTACGCGGACGACATAGCGGCGGTCATTTCGGCACGGGACGCGGACGACGCTAGAAGAAAATTGAATCAGGTAATGATAAGGACTCGAGCATGGCTCGAGGACCATGGGCTCGAACTAGCGGTGAACAAAACTGAATTAATCATGATGACGCGAGGGCATATGCCACTAGAAATTAGCATGCAGATAGATGACATGCTCCTGGTGACGAAAAGGGCGATAAAATATCTGGGCGTAAAAATCGATAGTAGGCTCACTTATTGGGCCCAGGTAAAACATGCGGCTGCAAAGGCAGCAAAAGTTTCAGGCATGTTGAGCAGGCTAATGGCAAACATTGGCGGGCCCACACAGAGCAAGAGGAGGCTGATTATGGCAACCACAAATTCTATACTGCTATATGGCAGCGAAATTTGGGGAAATGCACTGAGAGCAAAGTCTAAGCGTAAGGCTCTAGAAGAAGTCCAACGCACAGCGGCACTCAGAATCGCCTCAGCCTACCGTACAGTTTCAGGCGCGGCGGTCTTCGTAATAAGTGGAGAGATTCCGGTTGATCTCCTGGCGCGCGAACGGAAAGAGGCATGGGACTCTAGGGGGGCGGAAATTACTATTAGTGCTGCAGAGCGGAGATCTGAAACCATCCAGCGATGGCAAAACAGATGGAACGCAGAAACGTCCGGTAGATGGACGAAGAGGCTCATTCCTAACATAGAAAAGTGGACTCAAAGGAAATTTGGGGAGATTAACTACTTCCTGACCCAGTTCCTTTCAGGTCATGGATACTTCCGGAAGTATCTACATCGTATGGGTAAAACAAGTAATTCCAGTTGCATCTACTGCGATGCAACAAATGACGATGCAGAACACACTTTTTTCAACTGCATCAGATGGAATACTGAGCGAATCGCATTAAGAGAGCAGATTGGCGTTTTCACCCCTGCCAACATAGTTGACAGAATGCTCGAATGCGAAAACACATGGAATGCTGTGAGTAAATACATCGAGTATGTCTTAAGAAGAAAGAAAAGAGACCTCGATGCACGGCAAAATGAGTCCCCATCAACGGAGACTCAGCAAGAATGAGCCAGCAGCATGAAAATGACGGACCCAGACGTGGGTGTTACGAGCAAAGTCCTTCTTAGGAGGATGAAGTTTCTGGGCCTTCTTGAAGTAATGTAGAAAACAGTCCCGGGAGGGCATCCCACCAGAAACGGAGGAGGGAGTTTTTTAGTGGAAACACCACTCAACGCAGTCGACGACGGTCACTGTAAGTGCGAAGGCATTTTCAACCCTACCTCGCCCGTCAAAAAAAAAAAAAAAAAAAAAAAAAAAATATTAATATTAATATTAATATTAATATTAATATTAATATTAATATTAATATTAATATTAATATTAATATTAATATTAATATTAATATTAATATTAATATTAATATTAATATTAATATTAATATTAATATTAATATTAATATTAATATTAATATTAATATTAATATTAATATTAATATTAATATTAATATTAATATTAATATTAATATTAATATTAATATTAATATTAATATTAATATTAATATTAATATTAATATTAATATTAATATTAATATTAATATTAATATTAATATTAATATTAATATTAATATTAATATTAATATTAATATTAATATTAATATTAATATTAATATTAATATTAATATTAATATTAATATTAATATTAATATTAATATTAATATTAATATTAATATTAATATTAATATTAATATTAATATTAATATTAATATTAATATTAATATTAATATTAATATTAATATTAATATTAATATTCTCTACGGTAGTGAAATCTGGGGCAGGGAACTAAATGGAAAACGAACGAAGGCCCTACTGTCTGTACAGAGAACATCTGCTATAAGGATTGCTTCCGCTTACCGAACTGTCTCAACAGCAGCGATTCTTGTTATAGCTGGAACGATCCCAATAGACTTGCAAATACGAGAAAGGGAGAAGCTATGGATAAAGAAACAGACAGACGGCCTCGAAGAAAGGGACAAGGA
This sequence comes from Germaria angustata, assembly GCA_963681545.1. Taxonomy (NCBI): domain Eukaryota; kingdom Metazoa; phylum Arthropoda; class Insecta; order Diptera; family Tachinidae; genus Germaria; species Germaria angustata. Next base: position 40,299,609 of record OY813002.1, read on the forward strand.
GTTTTTAAGACAAGAGACCATTCAAAGATGGCAGGTAAGATGGAACGAGGAAGATACGGCCAGATGGACGAAGAGACTTATTCCAAGCATAAATAACTGGCTAGAAAGGAGAGACGGAGAGGTAAACTACTACCTGACTCAAATGATGACCGGCCACGGGTACTTCAGGAAATATCTGCACAATATCGGCAAGTGCAGCACGCCGTACTGCTTATATGAAGAAGGAGATATGATCGATGACGCTGAACACACATTTTTTAAGTGTCATAAATGGGCCGACAAACGCCAGGAACTTGAGAACCAAATAGGAGAAATGAGTGTTGAATCCATTGTGTACCGTATGACACAAAATAGGACTTGCTGGCAAGCAGTAGCTAAGTACTGCAAACGCATTCTCATGGAGAAGAAACCTGACCTAGAAGCAGCTGACTAGACACGAACTAGCAAGGCGGGGACCTGGACGCAGGCCAAATTCGAGATGAGGGCTGAAATCTCAGCCAAGAGGAAACCACCCTGAAGTAATGCTTCACAGCGGTCCCGGGGTGGAATCACTTTCCAAGAAGAGGAAATAAGGAGGTTTTTTAGTCGGTATACCAGTTTTTTCCTGGAGAGCCCGACATAACACGGTCAGTGACGACTCCGTGCATGCAGTAATGCATTTTTCCTTCCTTTCCGCCAAAAAAAAAAAAAAAAAAATATTAATATTAATATTAATATTAATATTAATATTAATATTAATATTAATATTAATATTAATATTAATATTAATATTAATATTAATATTAAAATAAGCTGCAAAGCAAATAAGCAAAAGGCGCAGTGAAAATTCTTCAGGCAAACATGCATCGAGCAAAAATGGCCCATGATCTATTACCGCAAATAGCCATAGAACAAAAAGCAGACATCATAATAATAAGCGAGCAATACACCAAGATAGGAAACGGACTTTGGCTTGAGGATGAATCGGGAACGACCGCAATATGGGCTCCAGCCTCCAGCAATATACAACCGAAGGCCGACGGAAGAGGAAACGGAGTCGTATGGATGCAAGTTAGAAATATAACGATAATAAGCTGTTATCTCACTCCAAGTGATAGCATCGACGAGTTCAACAGGAAGCTCGATAGTATTGAAGACATCATACTGGACAAGGACGGACACCTCATAGTTGCCGGGGATTTTAACTCGCAAGCAGTAGAATGGGGAATGCAAAGAACTAACTCGAGAGGCAGGAAAATTTTGGAAATGGCAGCTAGAACAGGACTAACGATTGCAAATGTAGGAAACGTGCCCACGTTTAGACGTCCTGGGTGTGAAGGCACCATACCCGACATAACTCTGGTATCTGATAGACTCGCAAGCAAGCTGGAGAACTGGAGAGTCCTAGAAATATACACGGGAAGTGACCACCAGTACATCTCGTACTCACTGAAAAGCAGAGATACAATAACGCCAAGGGATACAAACTCTTCCACCCGTAAGTGGAATGTGAATAAGTTAAACCCTGATGTACTTACGGCAGAGGTCGACCGACAAACCAATGTAGTAGAAATTGATGGAGATGCAGATGCCATTGTGAAACTTACCATGCGCATCATTACGACGGCATGCAATAAAGCTATGCCAAAGATGAAGAAACCAAAGAATAAAATGGCAGTGCACTGGTGGAACGATGAAATAAATGAACTTAGACGAAACTGCTTACGTCAAAGGCGTAAATATACAAGGGCCAAACGCAGAGGCGATGCAGAAACAGAGCAAATGGAGTACAAGGAAGCAAAGAAACAACTCCAGAGCGCCATTAACAAAAGTAAAAAAGAAAAATGGGAGGAACTAAGAGTTGATATTAATCGAAACCCCTGGGGACTCGGCTATAAGGTTGTCATGAAGAAACTAGGCAAGAAGAATACCGTGGAAAATATGAATGAGACAACTATGTTAAATATAGTGGAAACGCTCTTTCCCAAACACGAAATGAGGGCAGATGAAGAAGAAGATAGATTAAATATGAATGTCCCGTTATTTACACAGGAAGAGCTCCAAATAGCTGCTCGTAACCTAAAGAATAACAAAGCACCAGGTCCCGATGGAGTTCCATCAGAAGTCTTGAAAGAAATAGCGCAAAACAACCCCCAGATGTTGCTGAAAATGTATAATAGCTGCCTAGAAGAAGGAGTGTTCCCAAATATTTGGAAAAAACAGAGCCTTGTACTAATCAGCAAAGGAAAAGGAGATCCAGAATTACCATCTTCATACAGACCACTATGCATGCTAGATACAGCAGGCAAATTATTAGAACGACTGTTAAAGCCTCGAATTGAAAAAGCTATTCAAGCAGCAGGTAGCTTATCGAAGAGACAACATGGATTCCGCCCAAGAAAATCCACAATAGGAGCCCTTAAAGACGTAGTAGACGCAGTTGAAGCTACACAACTGAGAAATCATTACTCCAGACCATTAGTCCTCTTAGCCACCTTAGACGTAAAGAATGCGTTTAACAGCCTTAGATGGACAGACGTATTGCACGCTCTTAAGACTAACTTCAATTTACCTGAATACCTAATGAAAATAATAAGGAACTACCTTAAAGACAGAGTATTAATATATAATACGAACACAGGCAAGAGAAAAATGAAGATAACCTCAGGAGCAGCGCAGGGCTCTATATTAGGACCTGACCTATGGAATGCCAGCTACGATGGAATTTTTAAACAAGAAATGCCTGAAGGAACATTTTTAGTGGGCTATGCGGACGACATTGCAGCTGTTATCACAGCGAGAAATACGGAAGAAGCTCAGCGCAGGTTGCGACAAGTGATGTTAAGAACCAGGAGTTGGTTAGACGCACACGGGCTACAACTCGCAATGCACAAAACAGAGCTGCTACTACTCACTAGACGTCATATCCCTCTTGAGGTTAACATGCATATAGACGAAATAGTATTGCCCACTATTAAATGTATCAATTACCTGGGAGTCAGGTTGGATTCAAAGCTGACTTACTCACAACAGATCCAACATGCAATACAAAAAGCAGCAAAAATAACAATGCAGCTGAGCCGATTAATGGTAAACATCGGGGGTCCACTTCCGAGCAAAAGAAAGCTGCTAATGGAGGCCTGCAACAGCATTCTTTTATACGGCAGCGAAATATGGGCTCAGGTATTAGAAAAAGAAAACAGAGCGAAAAAACTCCTCGCAGTACAAAGAATAGCAGCTTTGCGGGTCTCATCAGCATACCGAACGGTGTCTGCACCCGCCGTTTTCGTTATAGCAGCAATGAAACCCATAGACTTACAAGCTGTCGAACGGATGAATATCTATAACGCCAAAATAAACAACACCCAACCAAAGGAAGAGATAGAGGCCATAAAGCAGGAAACTACTGCCAAATGGAAAACGCGATGGGAAAATGAAACCCGTGGACGGTGGACTTTCAAATTAATTCCCAATATTACAAAATGGACAAACAGAAAAACCGGAGAAATAAATTATTACATAACGCAGATGTTGTCTGGGCACGGATATTTCCGCAAGTACCTACACAAAATGGGTAAGTGCAGCACACCATTCTGCATCTATGAGGAAGAAGAGATAATAGATGACGCTGAACATACGTTCTTTAAATGTAGCTATTGGATGGATTGTCGCACTCAACTAGAAGACCATATTGGCGAATTAACAGCCGAAACTATCATTGACAAAATGATGAGCAGCGAAGAAAACTGGAAGGCAATCGCACGATACATCGAACACGTTCTCCGCTCAAAAAAGCGTGATTTAGACGCAGCCTAAAACATGGCAATAAGCATTAAATTGGAGCAAGACCATCGGAAGGGGGGCCTAGACGTGGGCCATAAAAGAAGAGGTGTGCACATAAGCGTACATAACAAAGGGATCCACCTGGAAGTAATGCTAAGGCGGTGCCCAGGTGGGCAACACATCCCAAGCTTGACAAGGTGGGTTTTTAGCCGGTAACCAATACAAGGAGTCCGGCATACGGCGTGGATGACGATTCACGTAACATGCTTAAAGCATTTTCCCATCCTACCCCAAAAAAAAAAAAAAAAAAAAAATATTAATATTAATATTAATATTAATATTAATATTAATATTAATATTAATATTAATATTAATATTAATATTAATATTAATATTAATATTAATATTAATATTAATATTAATATTAATATTAATATTAATATTAATATTAATATTAATATTAATATTAATATTAATATTAATATTAATATTAATATTAATATTAATATTAATATTAATATTAATATTAATATTAATATTAATATTAATATTAATATTAATATTAATATTAATATTAATATTAATATTAATATTAATATTTTTTTTTTTTTTTTTTGACGGGCGAGGTAGGGTTGAAAATGCCTTCGCACTTACAGTGACCGTCGTCGACTGCGTTGAGTGGTGTTTCCACTAAAAAACTCCCTCCTCCGTTTCTGGTGGGATGCCCTCCCGGGACTGTTTTCTACATTACTTCAAGAAGGCCCAGAAACTTCATCCTCCTAAGAAGGACTTTGCTTGTAACACCCACCTCTGGGTCCGTCATTTTCATGCTGCTGGCTCATTCTTGCTGAGTCTCCGTTGATGGGGACTCATTTTGCCGTGCATCGAGGTCTCTTTTCTTTCTTCTTAAGACATACTCGATGTATTTACTCACAGCATTCCATGTGTTTTCGCATTCGAGCATTCTGTCAACTATGTTGGCAGGGGTGAAAACGCCAATCTGCTCTCTTAATGCGATTCGCTCAGTATTCCATCTGATGCAGTTGAAAAAAGTGTGTTCTGCATCGTCATTTGTTGCATCGCAGTAGATGCAACTGGAATTACTTGTTTTACCCATACGATGTAGATACTTCCGGAAGTATCCATGACCTGAAAGGAACTGGGTCAGGAAGTAGTTAATCTCCCCAAATTTCCTTTGAGTCCACTTTTCTATGTTAGGAATGAGCCTCTTCGTCCATCTACCGGACGTTTCTGCGTTCCATCTGGTTTGCCATCGCTGGATGGTTTCAGATCTCCGCTCTGCAGCACTAATAGTAATTTCCGCCCCCCTAGAGTCCCATGCCTCTTTCCGTTCGCGCGCCAGGAGATCAACCGGAATCTCTCCACTTATTACGAAGACCGCCGCGCCTGAAACTGTACGGTAGGCTGAGGCGATTCTGAGTGCCGCTGTGCGTTGGACTTCTTCTAGAGCCTTACGCTTAGACTTTGCTCTCAGTGCATTTCCCCAAATTTCGCTGCCATATAGCAGTATAGAATTTGTGGTTGCCATAATCAGCCTCCTCTTGCTCTGTGTGGGCCCGCCAATGTTTGCCATTAGCCTGCTCAACATGCCTGAAACTTTTGCTGCCTTTGCAGCCGCATGTTTTATCTGGGCCCAATAAGTGAGCCTACTATCGATTTTTACGCCCAGATATTTTATCGCCCTTTTCGTCACCAGGAGCATGTCATCTATCTGCATGCTAATTTCTAGTGGCATATGCCCTCGCGTCATCATGATTAATTCAGTTTTGTTCACCGCTAGTTCGAGCCCATGGTCCTCGAGCCATGCTCGAGTCCTTATCATTACCTGATTCAATTTTCTTCTAGCGTCGTCCGCGTCCCGTGCCGAAATGACCGCCGCTATGTCGTCCGCGTACCCTACAAGGTGTGTGTCTTCTGGCATATCTATTCCTAATATCTCGTCATAGCTTAGATTCCAGAGGTCAGGACCCAGGACGGATCCCTGGGCTGCCCCCGATGTAATCGTTCTAACTATCTGGCCGTCTGGTGTGTCGTATATAAGTTTACGATCCCTAAGATAGCTATGGAGAATTCTCATGAGATATCTAGGTATGTGGAATCTTTCCCGCAATGCCTTGATAACATTTGCCCATCGTAAGCTATTAAAAGCGTTGCGTACATCAAGTGTAGCTAGAACGATTATACGTTTCGGGTAGGAGCGTCCGTTCTGTGCGTTTTCGAAACTTCTCACTACATCCTCAATGGCACCAAGAGTCGATCTTCCGGGTCGAAAGCCGTGCTGCCTCTCCGATAGTCCTCCGGCTGCCTCGATGGATTCTGCTAATCTGCGTTGCAGAAGCTTCTCCAATAGTTTGCCTGTGCTATCTAACATGCATAGAGGGCGGTAAGCTGATGGTTGCGTTTGGTCGCCTCTTCCCTTGCTAATCAGTATGAGCTTTTGTCTTTTCCACTCTTTGGGAAAAGTGCCTTGGGCAATACAAGCGTTATACACTTCGAGCAGAGCGTCTGGCCGATTTTCGGCTAAAAGTATGAGTGTCTCCGCTGGTATTCCGTCAGGCCCGGGGGCTTTACCCCTCTTAAGGCTTCTAGCTGCGATTTTTAGCTCTTCTTCAGTGAAGGGCGTGTGTATCCCATCAGCAAGGACTTCGCGTTCATCGTGCAGTGGAGGGTGCATGGGGAACAAGTTATCCACGATGTGGTTGATATCGTTCCCTATGTGCGGAGCAGCATGGCTCGCGTTTAGCTTCCTCGTAACGATCTTATAGCCGAGTCCCCAGGGGTTGCTGTTCAGATCGTTCCGAAGTTCTTCCCATTTCAACTTCTTGCTTCTAATAATCGCCCATTTCAGTGCTTTTCGGCATTGTCTGAATTCTTCGGCCTCCATGGATGCCTCGCCATTTCGCCGGGCTCTGGTGTATCTCCTTCTGTTGCGGAGGCAGATTCGTCTGAGCTCAGCTATATCTGGCGTCCACCAGTACGCAGCCTGTCTTCTAGAATGTTGCGTTACACGGGGCATGGATGCCTCACAGCTTTGAACTATGCGCTGCCTCAATGCCGTTGCCATGGAGTCAGCATCACTAATGGTGTGCGCAGCTGAGACCCCGTCGAAATTGCTTAGAAATCTTTCGTGGTTCAGCTTAGTTGCATTCCACTTGCGTGTGCCTCTCCTTCTTTGCGTCCGGTCAGAGTCCGTTCGTTCCGTGGTCTGGAAGGTAATATACTGGTGATCGCTACCAGTGAAGTCTTCCAATACTCTCCACCCTTCAACACTTATAGCCAAGCTTTCGGACACCAAAGTGATGTCTGGGGTGGTGTCTTCACATCCCGGTCTTCTGAAAGTAGTAGCATTACCGGTATTTGCCACTATCAAACCTAACCTAGCAGCCATGTCTAAAATGTTTCTTCCGCGTGAGTTCGTTGTCCGGTCCCCCCATTCTACAGCCCTGGCATTGAAATCACCCGCTACTATAAACGGTCCGCCTATTTCCCTAACCCTATCCTCGATCAGGTCTAGTTTTGTCCTGAACTGGCCTATGCTATCACTAGGGGTAAGGTAGCAGCTCATTAGCGTGTAATGTCTCGTCCGAACGTACGTGTAACAGTGGCCTCCCCCGAACTGCGTGACCGCGAGCTTACTGCCGCTAGGTAGCCACAGAGCAGCCGTGCCTGTTTCATCCTCGTACCAGGACCCTCGGGGTATTCGTCTATATTGTTCGCAAATAATGACGGCGTCTACCCTATTTTCAGCGGCAATTTGCTCGATCAGAGCGTCTGCCGTCCGACTTCTGTGCATATTTGCTTGAAGCACATTCATCGTTTCCTGACCAGTGGGCATCTCTTCGATCCCGGAAGATGGTCAGTCCGGTCGCGTTTTGCATCCGCGCAGTGGACACATTTGGGGGTTTCGTTACAGTCCTTCATTTTGTGTCCCGACCCCCCACACCTAATACAAGCGTTCCTCCTGTCTAAACCTGAACATTTTGCCTGTACGTGCCCCGTTCCTAGACATCGGAAACATCTCCTAACGTCCTCGCACAATCGCATCCTTGCTCGGACCCACCCAATCTTTATATAGCCAACCTCAAGGAGTTTTGCAGCACTTTCGGCTGACAGGGTGAGGAAGGCCCGTACCTGCTCTCTCACATTCGGTGCGGTGATCCTTATATGGATCTGCTCCCCTGGGTTTCCGAGCAGCTTCTGGGCTGCTGTTTCTACCTCCTCCTTAAGGGTAAGCGAATCGAGATCTCTTATCTCGATAGTCGCCTTTGGCTTTAGTTCCGCGACGGAGGCTGTATCCTTTATGGTACTCCTCAACTGTTGAACGAAATCCGGCCTAACTTGTTGCCCTTTTCCGAGTTCAAGGAGGATGGCTCCGGTCTGCGTTTTCCTAACTGTCTTTATGCTAACCGAGTCGTCCGTCTTTATTTTGTCACGCAGATCTTTTAGAACTTCCGCGTAACTATGACCCGCCGCGGGTTTAATTATTACCGCTTCCGACTTCGCGCGCTGTTGCCGCTCGTTCTTCTTTTTGTTCCGTTCGACCGGTTTTTTCTTTTTCTTATTTTTCTTCCCCTTTTTTGCGACGGTTCGCCATTTTTCTTCTCCCCCATGAGGGAGCTCAATTATGTCCCCACTGGGCTCTTTCGACCTAGCCTTTTTGCTCTTTTCGGGCATTGCAGGGCTAGTGGCCGTTCTTTTGGGGTTCGCCGTCACCGGGGTTGAATCGCGTTCAGTCTGCCGCGTAGCGCCCACTTCGTGTCGATTCGAAAGCAACCTTTCCCCTTCCGCCGCCTTCCACGCGCGCCTATAGTTTAACGTGACGTCCAGCAGCTCGGACATTTTGGCAACACCGGTCTTGACATCAATGCTGATGTTCTTTTGCCGGTTAAACACCTGTTGCATATTGCTTATTAGCGATTTGCATTGCATAATCGCTTCTTCCTCCATTTTTCGCATCTTCTGGATTAGCTCCAGTCGAGGCGAGCCGCCTGTTGAATTGCCTGTAACGGCCCCCTTTTGGACTGCGCGTGATGCGCGAAATGTGTCCTCACCTGCCGGAGTGACAGAAGTTAGAGCCGCTCGTGCTGCGTAGGTGCTAGTCGGTGTGGTTCGCACCGTCTCTTTGGGGTCTCCGGAATTGGCACTGGGAGTACTTCCCTTATTGGTGCCAGTGTTCGTCCGGAGTCGAGCAGGTGCAATGGGTGAGATCGCAGCATCCATGCTAATAGCACGTGTCGCATTGCCCGTGGGCGTTGCGCATTTTGCAGGTGGCGATCTAGACAGCAGGCTGCTTCTTCGGAAGGCTGCATCCGGTGCCGCGCCGCGCTCGCTAATTTCCCTAATCTTCTCTTCGCTTTTCCCTTCATTCGTTTTTTCGTTCGTCTTTTCATTCATTTTATCAATTGTTTGTTTACATTTGCTGTTGTTATTATTGCTAGAAATCATCTTTGTTGGGTCCCCGCTCTGAGCCGCTATCCTTACGCGTTTGTACAGTCGCCTCAAACGATCCCCGTGGGTCCCTTTGAAATCAGTGAGGTCCACGCAAGGGTTGACACAGGGCCTTATGAGTACCTGTGTTCAGAGCCAGGATCTCGGCGCAAAAAAGCAGGAGTCATTCTCAACTGCACCTGTACGGCCACCTCGGCGGCGACGCATGTAGAACGTACTCAGAGCCTCGCCACAGTTTTAACGGGACGGGGGCGGCTGCAGCATTAGCCCACCAGCCGTTTCAGCGGATGTCACTCCTACATAATAAGGTGATGGAATACTGCAGCCGTCAGCCCATGGCAGTCGGATCAGGATCGTGAGACATATTCGTAAGCCACAAACGTTCCATTTTCCGTCATCTTCAGCCGCACCAGGCGTGGTGAAACAGCTGTCCAGGATTTTGGTCCGCGGGTGGTATTTTAATTGCCACCTTCCCTGCAGATTTGAAGATCAGCCGAGAGTTCCCCTATCCGCCACCTGGGGACGCGTCCGATGGGAGACTGGAATAACTCCACACGGAATATTAATATTAATATTAATATTAATATTAATATTAATATTAATATTAATATTAATATTAATATTAATATTAATATTAATATTAATATTAATATTAATATTAATATTAATATTAATATTAATATTAATATTAATATTAATATTAATATTAATATTAATATTAATATTAATATTAATATTAATATTAATATTAATATTAATATTAATATTAATATTAATATTAATATTAATATTAATATTAATATTAATATTAATATTAATATTAATATTAATATTAATATTAATATTAATATTAATATTAATATTAATATTGTGGAGTTATTCCAGTCTCCCATCGGACGCGTCCCCAGGTGGCGGATAGGGGAACTCTCGGCTGATCTTCAAATCTGCAGGGAAGGTGGCAATTAAAATACCACCCGCGGACCAAAATCCTGGACAGCTGTTTCACCACGCCTGGTGCGGCTGAAGATGACGGAAAATGGAACGTTTGTGGCTTACGAATATGTCTCACGATCCTGATCCGACTGCCATGGGCTGACGGCTGCAGTATTCCATCACCTTATTATGTAGGAGTGACATCCGCTGAAACGGCTGGTGGGCTAATGCTGCAGCCGCCCCCGTCCCGTTAAAACTGTGGCGAGGCTCTGAGTACGTTCTACATGCGTCGCCGCCGAGGTGGCCGTACAGGTGCAGTTGAGAATGACTCCTGCTTTTTTGCGCCGAGATCCTGGCTCTGAACACAGGTACTCATAAGGCCCTGTGTCAACCCTTGCGTGGACCTCACTGATTTCAAAGGGACCCACGGGGATCGTTTGAGGCGACTGTACAAACGCGTAAGGATAGCGGCTCAGAGCGGGGACCCAACAATGATGATTTCTAGCAAGCCTCGACTGGAGCTAATCCAGAAGATGCGAAAAATGGAGGAAGAAGCGATTATGCAATGCAAATCGCTAATAAGCAATATGCAACAGGTGTTTAACCGGCAAAAGAACATCAGCATTGATGTCAAGACCGGTGTTGCCAAAATGTCCGAGCTGCTGGACGTCACGTTAAACTATAGGCGCGCGTGGAAGGCGGCGGAAGGGGAAAGGTTGCTTTCGAATCGACACGAAGTGGGCGCTACGCGGCAGACTGAACGCGATTCAACCCCGGTGACGGCGAACCCCAAAAGAACGGCCACTAGCCCTGCAATGCCCGAAAAGAGCAAAAAGGCTAGGTCGAAAGAGCCCAGTGGGGACATAATTGAGCTCCCTCATGGGGGAGAAGAAAAATGGCGAACCGTCGCAAAAAAGGGGAAGAAAAATAAGAAAAAGAAAAAACCGGTCGAACGGAACAAAAAGAAGAACGAGCGGCAACACCGCGCGAAGTCGGAAGCGGTAATAATTAAACCCGCGGCGGGTCATAGTTACGCGGAAGTTCTAAAAGATCTGCGTGACAAAATAAAGACGGACGACTCGGTTAGCATAAAGACAGTTAGGAAAACGCAGACCGGAGCCATCCTCCTTGAACTCGGAAAAGGGCAACAAGTTAGGCCGGATTTCGTTCAACAGTTGAGGAGTACCATAAAGGATACAGCCTCCGTCGCGGAACTAAAGCCAAAGGCGACTATCGAGATAAGAGATCTCGATTCGCTTACCCTTAAGGAGGAGGTAGAAACAGCAGCCCAGAAGCTGCTCGGAAACCCAGGGGAGCAGATCCATATAAGGATCACCGCACCAAATGTGAGAGAGCAGGTACGGGCCTTCCTCACCCTGTCAGCCGAAAGTGCTGCAAAACTCCTTGAGGTTGGCTATATAAAGATTGGGTGGGTCCGAGCAAGGATGCGATTGTGCGAGGACGTTAGGAGATGTTTCCGATGTCTAGGAACGGGGCACGTACAGGCAAAATGTTCAGGTTTAGACAGGAGGAACGCTTGTATTAGGTGTGGGGGGTCGGGACACAAAATGAAGGACTGTAACGAAACCCCCAAATGTGTCCACTGCGCGGATGCAAAACGCGACCGGACTGACCATCTTCCGGGATCGAAGAGATGCCCACTGGTCAGGAAACGATGAATGTGCTTCAAGCAAATATGCACAGAAGTCGGACGGCAGACGCTCTGATCGAGCAAATTGCCGCTGAAAATAGGGTAGACGCCGTCATTATTTGCGAACAATATAGACGAATACCCCGAGGGTCCTGGTACGAGGATGAAACAGGCACGGCTGCTCTGTGGCTACCTAGCGGCAGTAAGCTCGCGGTCACGCAGTTCGGGGGAGGCCACTGTTACACGTACGTTCGGACGAGACATTACACGCTAATGAGCTGCTACCTTACCCCTAGTGATAGCATAGGCCAGTTCAGGACAAAACTAGACCTGATCGAGGATAGGGTTAGGGAAATAGGCGGACCGTTTATAGTAGCGGGTGATTTCAATGCCAGGGCTGTAGAATGGGGGGACCGGACAACGAACTCACGCGGAAGAAACATTTTAGACATGGCTGCTAGGTTAGGTTTGATAGTGGCAAATACCGGTAATGCTACTACTTTCAGAAGACCGGGATGTGAAGACACCACCCCAGACATCACTTTGGTGTCCGAAAGCTTGGCTATAAGTGTTGAAGGGTGGAGAGTATTGGAAGACTTCACTGGTAGCGATCACCAGTATATTACCTTCCAGACCACGGAACGAACGGACTCTGACCGGACGCAAAGAAGGAGAGGCACACGCAAGTGGAATGCAACTAAGCTGAACCACGAAAGATTTCTAAGCAATTTCGACGGGGTCTCAGCTGCGCACACCATTAGTGATGCTGACTCCATGGCAACGGCATTGAGGCAGCGAATAGTTCAAAGCTGTGAGGCATCCATGCCCCGTGTAACGCAACATTCTAGAAGACAGGCTGCGTACTGGTGGACGCCAGAAATAGCTGAGCTTAGACGAATCTGCCTCCGCAACAGAAGGAGATACACCAGAGCCCGGCGAAATGGCGAGGCATCCATGGAGGCCGAAGAATTCAGACAATGCCGAAAAGCACTGAAATGGGCGATTATTAGAAGCAAGAAGTTGAAATGGGAAGAACTTCGGAACGATCTGAACAGCAACCCCTGGGGACTCGGCTATAAGATCGTTACGAGGAAGCTAAACGCGAGCCATGCTGCTCCGCACATAGGGAACGATATCAACCACATCGTGGATAACTTGTTCCCCATGCACCCTCCACTGCACGATGAACGCGAAGTCCTTGCTGATGGGATACACACGCCCTTCACTGAAGAAGAGCTAAAAATCGCAGCTAGAAGCCTTAAGAGGGGTAAAGCCCCCGGGCCTGACGGAATACCAGCAGAGACACTCATACTTTTAGCCGAAAATCGGCCAGACGCTCTGCTCGAAGTGTATAACGCTTGTATTGCCCAAGGCACTTTTCCCAAAGAGTGGAAAAGACAAAAGCTCATACTGATTAGCAAGGGAACAGGCGACCAAACGCAACCATCAGCTTACCGCCCTCTATGCATGTTAGATAGCACAGGCAAACTACTGGAGAAGCTTCTGCAACGCAGATTAGCAGAATCCATCGAGGCAGCCGGAGGACTATCGGAGAGGCAGCACGGCTTTCGACCCGGAAGATCGACTCTTGGTGCCATTGAGGATGTAGTGAGAAGTTTCGAAAACGCACAGAACGGACGCTCCTACCCGAAACGTATAATCGTCCTAGCTACACTTGATGTACGCAACGCTTTTAATAGCTTACGATGGGCAAATGTTATCAAGGCATTGCGGGAAAGATTCCGCATACCTAGATATCTTATGAGAATTCTCCAGAGCTATCTTAGGGATCGTAAACTTATATACGACACACCAGACGGCCAGATAGTAAGAACGATTACATCGGGGGCAGCCCAGGGATCCGTCCTGGGTCCTGACCTCTGGAATCTAAGCTATGACGAGATATTAGGAATAGATATGCCAGAAGACACACACCTTGTAGGGTACGCGGACGACATAGCGGCGGTCATTTCGGCACGGGACGCGGACGACGCTAGAAGAAAATTGAATCAGGTAATGATAAGGACTCGAGCATGGCTCGAGGACCATGGGCTCGAACTAGCGGTGAACAAAACTGAATTAATCATGATGACGCGAGGGCATATGCCACTAGAAATTAGCATGCAGATAGATGACATGCTCCTGGTGACGAAAAGGGCGATAAAATATCTGGGCGTAAAAATCGATAGTAGGCTCACTTATTGGGCCCAGATAAAACATGCGGCTGCAAAGGCAGCAAAAGTTTCAGGCATGTTGAGCAGGCTAATGGCAAACATTGGCGGGCCCACACAGAGCAAGAGGAGGCTGATTATGGCAACCACAAATTCTATACTGCTATATGGCAGCGAAATTTGGGGAAATGCACTGAGAGCAAAGTCTAAGCGTAAGGCTCTAGAAGAAGTCCAACGCACAGCGGCACTCAGAATCGCCTCAGCCTACCGTACAGTTTCAGGCGCGGCGGTCTTCGTAATAAGTGGAGAGATTCCGGTTGATCTCCTGGCGCGCGAACGAAAAGAGGCATGGGACTCTAGGGGGGCGGAAATTACTATTAGTGCTGCAGAGCGGAGATCTGAAACCATCCAGCGATGGCAAAACAGATGGAACGCAGAAACGTCCGGTAGATGGACGAAGAGGCTCATTCCTAACATAGAAAAGTGGACTCAAAGGAAATTTGGGGAGATTAACTACTTCCTGACCCAGTTCCTTTCAGGTCATGGATACTTCCGGAAGTATCTACATCGTATGGGTAAAACAAGTAATTCCAGTTGCATCTACTGCGATGCAACAAATGACGATGCAGAACACACTTTTTTCAACTGCATCAGATGGAATACTGAGCGAATCGCATTAAGAGAGCAGATTGGCGTTTTCACCCCTGCCAACATAGTTGACAGAATGCTCGAATGCGAAAACACATGGAATGCTGTGAGTAAATACATCGAGTATGTCTTAAGAAGAAAGAAAAGAGACCTCGATGCACGGCAAAATGAGTCCCCATCAACGGAGACTCAGCAAGAATGAGCCAGCAGCATGAAAATGACGGACCCAGACGTGGGTGTTACGAGCAAAGTCCTTCTTAGGAGGATGAAGTTTCTGGGCCTTCTTGAAGTAATGTAGAAAACAGTCCCGGGAGGGCATCCCACCAGAAACAAAGGAGGGAGTTTTTTAGTGGAAACACCACTCAACGCAGTCGACGACGGTCACTGTAAGTGCGAAGGCATTTTCAACCCTACCTCTCCCGTCAAAAAAAAAAAAAAAAAAAAAAAAAAAAAAAAAATATTAATATTAATATTAATATTAATATTAATATTAATATTAATATTAATATTAATATTAATATTAATATTAATATTAATATTAATATTAATATTAATATTAATATTAATATTAATATTAATATTAATATTAATATTAATATTAATATTAATATTAATATTAATATTAATATTAATATTAATATTAATATTAATATTAATATTAATATTAATATTAATATTAATATTAATATTAATATTAATATTAATATTAATATTAATATTAATATTAATATTAATATTAATATTAATATTAATATTAATATTAATATTAATATTAATATTAATATTAATATTAATATTAATATTAATATTAATATTAATATTAATATTAATATTAATATTAATATTAATATTAATATTAATATTAATATTAATATTAATATTAATATTAATATTAATATTAATATGGAATGTCAAAAAACTGGACACGGCAGCACTAGTAGCAGAAATTGACAGCCGAATTGACAGTGTACAAGAGACTTTAGATGCCCCCACGACTGTAGGAAAAGTCATGCAAATAATCAGGAAAGGATGTGACAAATCGATGCCCAGGGTTAGAAGGGACAACCTCAGAAGGAAAGAAGTTTATTGGTGGAATGAAGATATTGCAAACGCGAGAAGCGACTGCTGCAGACGCAGAAGGCAATACACCAGGGCTAAGCGAAGGGGCCAAGCGGAACTCGAAAAAAACGCATATAAAGAAGCGAAGAAAAAACTGCAACGGGCGATTTTTGACAGTAAAAGAAAGCTATGGGAGGAACTTCGAGAAGACATAAACACGAACCCATGGGGCACGGGCTATAAAATAGTTAAGAAAAAGTTGAAGACCAGAACAACAACACAGCTGATGGACGAAGAAAAAATGGGAAACATCGTAGCGTCTCTCTTCCCGACGAATGAAATCCCCGTTGATAGAAGGGACATGGTGGCAGAGACAGAAATTCCATTGTTCACTAAACAAGAATTAAAAATAGCCGCGGAAAAACTAAAACCCAAGAAGGCACCTGGACCAGATGGTATACCAGCGGAGGTGATCAAGGATATAGCGCAAAAGCGGCCAGAGCTATTACTTGACATGTATAACAAATGCCTCATAGAAGGCATTTTCCCAAAGGCATGGAAGTTACAGCAGCTAGTGCTTATCAACAAAGGGAAAGGCGACCCGAACTCACCATCAGCTTATCGACCACTATGTATGCTAGACACTGCAGGCAAACTTTTTGAAAGACTCCTGAAACCTAGGCTGACGGAAGCCATAACGAACAGAGGAGGACTATCAGAAAGGCAACACGGCTTCAGACCTGGAAGATCCACCGTGGGCGCGCTAAAAGATGTTGTCGATGCATTCAACGCCGCTCAACAAGGAAATCATTTTAGCAGGCGAATCATTCTCCTCGCCACACTAGATGTTAAAAACGCTTTCAATAGCTTAAGATGGCCCGATGTCCTCCAGGCCCTAGAGATGAGATTTAGCATACCGGTATATTTGTCGCGAATGATAAGAAGCTATTTCAAGGATAGGGAACTCGTGTACAACACGAAGGAGGGACAGAAAAGGATCCCGATAACATCCGGTGCAGCACAGGGATCAATTTTGGGCCCAGATTTATGGAACATTAGTTACGACGACATACTAAAGATTGAAATGCCGCAAGATACGTTCCTTGTGGGCTACGCTGATGACATAGCAGCTGTAATAAAAGCCAGAGATACGGAAGAAGCAACAAGAAAACTCAAGCAGGTAATGATCAGGACGAAGAGCTGGCTTGACGCACATGGTCTTCAACTGGCAGTGCAGAAAACCGAAGTGGTCCTCCTAACCAGAAGAAACATATCGCTGGAAATAAACATTAATATCGAAGAAACACAAATACGTACAAAGAGATTCGTAAACTATCTTGGCATACGACTTGACTCGAGGATGACATTCTCACACCAAGTCCATCATGCAGCAAGCAAGGCGGCAAAGGTGACGGCACAACTAAGCCGATTAATGGCTAATATAGGAGGGCCGCGGCAACACAAGAGGAAGCTACTGATGGAGACTACTAATAGCATCCTTCTTTATGGTAGTGAAATTTGGGGCAATGAAGCTAATATTAATATTAATATTAATATTAATATTAATATTAATATTAATATTAATATTAATATTAATATTAATATTAATATTAATATTAATATTAATATTAATATTAATATTAATAATATATAATATATAATATATTAATATTAATATTAATATTAATATTAATATTAATATTAATATTAATATTAATATTAATATTAATATTAATATTAATATTAATATTAATATTAATATTAATATTAATATTTTTTTTTTTTTTAAGGAGGTAAAAATGCATTACTGCATTCACAGTGGGTTGTTCCCATCTGTGATATGTCGGGCTCCCCTTATAGGTATACCGACTAAAAAACCTCCTTTCTCCGGGAAATAATCCCCACTCCGGGACCGCGTTAGCATTACTTCGAAGTGGGTTCCCAATGGCTGACTATCAGCCACCCTGCTTAATGTAGCCTACTTTTAGGTTGTCGTCTACATAGACGCATTTTTCAGTCATCCTGCATCGTCTAACAAAGGTTTCTTCGACCTTAATATTGTTTCGCAGTACTTCACAACTGCTCGCCATTTGGTCGCATCAGATATCATATTGTCCACAATGTTTTCCACCATGAGTGGTCCTGTAACGGCTTCCAACTCTTCACGGTGTACTGTCCATCGCGAACACTTGAAAAAAGTGTGCTCAGCATCATCCTCAATATCTTCGTTTTCGTATAAGCAAAACGGATTTTCGCATTTCTTCATTTTGTGGAGATATTTTCGGAAGTATCCATGACCTGACAACATCTGAGTCAAGTAGTAGTTTACATCCCCGAAACGTCTATTCACCCACTTCTCTATATTTGGAATGAGTCTTGCGGTCCACCTGCCTTTCGTGCTAGTGTCCCACCTGTCCTGCCAACTCTGCATGATCTCCTGCTGTATGTTGTTATCGTTTTCGGGATCTATGCTGTTAATACGTCTCATCGTCCATAGCTTTCTTCGTCCTAATATTTGTAGATCAATTGGTATCATTCCTGATATCACTAGAACCGCGCATGCTGACACCGTCCGATATGCAGATATCACTCGTAGCGCTGCTGTTCTTTGTACGACCAATAGTTTGTTCGCCCTTTTCCTCACGTTCATTTGCTCGCCCCAAATCTCGCTTCCGTAAAGAAGGATACTGTTGCTAGCCTCCATTAGAAGCTTTCGTTTGCTTTGTACTGGTCCACCTACGTTTGCCATTAGTCGGCTAAGCTGTCCTGTTATCCTGGATGCCTTGTTCACAGCATAATTAATCTGATCCGAGTATGTCAGTTTGCAATCAAGTCTTATTCCTAAATAGTTTACAGATTTTTTTGTGCGTACTATCAGGTCTTCAATATTAACATCTATCTCCACTGGTATATGACGCCTGGTGAGAATGAGGAGTTCAGTCTTGTGCGCTGCCAGCTGCAGGCCGTGCTCATCTAACCAAGCCTTGGTTCTTATCATAACTTGTCTCAGCTTCCGTTTGGCTTCCTCTATATTTCTGGCCTTAATAACTGCGGATATGTCGTCCGCATATCCTACTAGGTAAGTGTCCTGTGGCATTTCTATACTAAATATTCCATCGTAGCTTATATTCCACAAGTCTGGTCCCAATATGGACCCCTGTGCAGCGCCTGATGTTATTTGTATCTTTTTCTGACCCTCCGTTGTGCTGTATACAAGTTCCCTATCCTTAAGATAGTTTCTTATAACCCTTGTCAAGTATTCTGGTGCGTGAAACCTTTCTTCTAGGGCTTGCAGTACATCCGGCCATCGAAGGCTATTGAAGGCATTTTTAACGTCTAGTGTAGCCAGGAACACAAGTGGCCTGGTGCTGTTAGGGCCTGTCTGTGTAGATTTTGCAACGCTTATCACATCATTCACAGCTCCTATAGTGGATCTTTTTGGCCTGAAACCATGTTGCCTCTCCGAAAGTCCTCCACTAGCAATTACAGCTTCATTTAGGCGCGGCTTCAACAACCTTTCGTATAGCTTTCCTGCAGTGTCCAGCATGCAAAGTGGTCTATATGCACATGGAGTGTTTGGGTCTCCTTTGCCCTTGCTAATGAGTACAAGGCGCTGAATCTTCCATATCTTAGGGAACACCCCTTCTTTCAGGCAGTGGTTATACATATTTAACATCATTTCTGGACGTTTCAGGACAATTTCCTTAATTACTTCTGCTGGGATGCCGTCAGGGCCTGGAGCCTTATTGGCCTTCAGTCTACGTGCTGCGTCACACAGTTCTTGTTGCGTGAACTGTGGGGTATACATTACTTCTCCTACGCTTGGTATTTCCTCCCGAATTTCACGTTGTGGAAAAAGTGTAGTTACAATGTTATGCATAGCTTCTGCATTCATTTTACTCATCGGAGCTTTCGCTGCGAGCTTCCCCATAACTAATTTGTAGCCTGTTCCCCAAGGATTATTGTTTATGTCCTCCCGTAGCTCCTCCCAAAGCTGACTTTTGCTATGAAAGATGGCTTTCTGTAGCTTCTTCTTCGCTTCCTTATATTCTATTCGTTCAGATTCTGCGTCGTAGAGTCGTCTTGCTCTGGTATATATCCGTCTTCGTCGAACGCAGTCTCGTCTTGCTTCTGCAATGGTTTCATTCCACCAGTATACTGGTTTCTTCCGGTGTCCGTTCGTTACTATTCTAGGCATAGCCTTGTCACATGCTTCTTTTATTATCCGCATTATCTTCTCTACATTTGCTGAGGCATCTATTGTGTGCTCTATCTCATTTGATCTTCTGTCGATTTCCGCTATTAACGCGGTCTTATTCAACTTTTTGCTATTCCATCTTCGGGTGCTAAAGCTTTGTTGATTTGCTTCCTCTCTATTATTTCTGTCCTCTTCATATGAATATGAAATGTACTGATGATCGCTTGCTGTATATGTTTCCAGCACTCTCCAGTTCTTTATCCTGCGCGCAAAACTATCTGTGACCAATGTTATGTCTGGAATTGTACCCTCGCAGCCAGGCCGTCTGAAAGTAGGTACATTTCCAACATTCGCAACAGTTAGTCCTACTCTGGCAGCCATTTGGGAGATCCTCTTGCCCCTAGAGTTTTCTGTTTGCATGCCCCATTCCGGCGATCGCCCGTTAAAATCACCAGCTACTATGATAGGGCCTTGGAAAAGGCGTATCTTGTCCTCTATTTCATCCAGTTTCTTTTGGAAGTCTTCCATACAGTCAATTAATATTAATATTAATATTAATATTAATATTAATATTAATATTAATATTAATATTAATATTAATATTAATATTAATATTAATATTAATATTAATATTAATATTAATATTAATATTAATATTAATATTAATATTAATATTAATATTAATATTAATATTAATATTAATATTAATATTAATATTAATATTAATATTAATATTAATATTAGGTGATGATGGAACAAGGAGCGGACATAGCAGTTATCAGCGAACAGCACAGCATGAAGCAAACCGGTCTATGGATCGAAGACGACGCTAAAACATCAGCAATATGGATACCACAACTGGGAAAACTTACACCAAAGAAGTACGGAAAGGGAAGCTGCTTCACATGGACTCAATTTGAAGACGTAACAGTCATTAGCTGCTACCTAACGCCCAGTGACCACATAGAAGATTTCCTGAAAAAACTGGATGATATCGAGCACTTTGGCCGAGAGATCGGAGGAAATCTCATAGTGGCAGGCGATTTCAATGCCAGAGCAGCTGAATGGGGCATGGAAACAACAAACTCCAGAGGAAGAGGTGTTATTCAAATGATGGCCAAACTGGGAATTCTGGCAGCGAACGTAGGAGATGTACCCACATTTAGACGGCCTGGCTGCAGGGGCACAATACCAGACATCACACTGGTTACAGAAAAAATCGCACACAGAATAACAGACTGGAAGGTCCTCGAAACCTACACAGGCAGCAATCACCAATACATTTCGTATTCAGCTCTAACTGGAAACGTTAACAGCGCAAACGCAGGGCGACAGATCACAACCACACAGAGATGGAATAGCAAAAAACTGGACACAGCAGTACTAATGACAGAAATCGATGACAAAATCGAAAGGATACCAGGTATTACAAACGCCTCCACGACCGTGGAGAAAGTCATGCAAATAATTAAGGAAGGATGTGACAAAGCGATGCCCAGGATTGGACGAAACAACCGAGGGAGAAAAGAAGTTTACTGGTGGAACGAGGAGATTGCAAGAGCGAGAAGCGACTGCTGCAGATACAGAAGGAAGTACACCAGAGCTAAACGGAGAGGCGAGGCCGTAAGTGAAAAAAACGCATACAAACTTGCGAAAAGGAAACTGCAAAGGGAAATTTTTGAAAGCAAAAGAAGGCTATGGGAACAACTGCGGGAAGATATAAACACAAATCCATGGGGTACGGGTTACAAAATAGTCAAGGAGAAGATGGGGATCAGAACGCCGACACCCCTGATGAACGCAGAAGAGATGGAAAACATTGTAATGTCCCTTTTCCCGACAAATGAGATTCCGGTTGATAGAAGTTATACTGCAGAGATGATAGACATCCCGTTGTTCACCGCGCAAGAACTGGAAACAGCTGCTGGAAAACTAAAACCTAAGAAGGCGCCTGGACCAGACGGTATACCGGCGGAGGTGATCAAGTACATAGCTGAAAAGCGGCCACAAATACTTCTAGATATGTACAACAAGTGCCTCATAGAAGGTCTTTTCCCAAAAGCTTGGAAGCTACAGCAACTGGTGCTTATCAGCAAGGGGAAGGGTGACCCGAACTCGCCATCAGCATACCGACCACTATGTATGCTCGATACAGCAGGCAAACTTTTCGAAAGACTTCTAAAACCTAGGCTACTGAACGCCATATCTACCGGAGGAGGACTCTCAGAAAGGCAACATGGCTTCAGACCAGGAAGATCTACCATCGGAGCATTAAAAGATGTCGTCGATGCTTTTTACGCCGCCCAGCAGAAAAATCATTACAGCAGACAAGTCGTTCTTCTGGCAACACTGGATGTGAAAAACGCTTTTAATAGCCTAAGGTGGCCCGACGTTATCCAAGCTTTAGAGACATGCTTCCGTATACCGACATATCTCTCGCGAGTGATAAGAAGCTACTTCAAAGACAGAGAGCTTATATATAATACGAAGGATGGACAGAGAAAAATCCCACTTACATCCGGGGCCGCGCAAGGATCAATCTTGGGCCCAGACCTGTGGAACATTAGTTATGACGATATACTGAAGATTGAAATGCCGCAGGACACCTTTCTAGTTGGCTACGCCGACGACATAGCGGCTGTAATAAAGGCCAGAGATACAGAGGAGGCAACACGTAAACTTAAGCAGGTCATGATTAGGACGAAAGCATGGCTTGATGCACATAACCTGCAGCTGGCGATCCAGAAGACGGAACTAGTTCTTTTAACCAGAAAGAACATACCTCTCGAAATAGACATCAACATCGGGGACGTACCGATACGAACAAAGAGATGCGTAAACTACCTCGGCATCCGACTTGACCCTAAGATGACATTTTCAAATCAAGTTCAACATGCAGCAAGCAAAGCGGCAAAGGTTACGACGCAGCTAGGCCGCTTAATGGCAAATATAGGAGGCCCGCGACAAAATAAGAGGAAGCTGCTAATGGAGACAAGCAATAGCATTCTTCTCTACGGTAGTGAAATCTGGGGCAGGGAACTAAATGGAAAACGAACGAAGGCCCTACTGTCTGTACAGAGAACATCTGCTATAAGGATTGCTTCCGCTTACCGAACTGTCTCAACAGCAGCGATTCTTGTTATAGCTGGAACGATCCCAATAGACTTGCAAATACGAGAAAGGGAGAAGCTATGGATAAAGAAACAGACAGACGGCCTCGAAGAAAGGGACAAGGAGATTTTAAGACAAGAGACCCTTCAAAGATGGCAGGTAAGATGGAACGAGGAAGATACGGCCAGATGGACGAAGAGACTTATTCCAATCATAAATAACTGGCTAGAAAGGAGAGACGGAGAGGTAAACTACTACCTGACTCAAATGATGACCGGCCACGGGTACTTCAGGAAATATCTGCACAATATCGGCAAGTGCAGCACGCCGTACTGCTTATATGAAGAAGGAGATATGATCGATGACGCTGAACACACATTTTTTAAGTGTCATAAATGGGCCGACAAACGCCAGGAACTTGAGAACCAAATAGGAGAAATGAGTGTTGAATCCATTGTGTACCGTATGACACAAAATAGGACTTGCTGGCAAGCAGTAGCTAAGTACTGCAAACGCATTCTCATGGAGAAGAAACCTGACCTAGAAGCAGCTGACTAGACACGAACTAGCAAGGCGGGGACCTGGACGCAGGCCAAATTCGAGATGAGGGCTGAAATCTCAGCCAAGAGGAAACCACCCTGAAGTAATGCTTCACAGCGGTCCCGGGGTGGAATCACTTTCCAAGAAGAGGAAATAAGGAGGTTTTTTAGTCGGTATACCAGTTTTTTCCTGGAGAGCCCGACATAACACGGTCAGTGACGACTCCGTGCATGCAGTAATGCATTTTTCCTTCCTTTCCGCCAAAAAAAAAAAAAAAAAAAAAAAAATATTAATATTAATATTAATATTAATATTAATATTAATATTAATATTAATATTAATATTAATATTAATATTAATATTAATATTAATATTAATATTAATATTAATATTAATATTAATATTAATATTAATATTAATATTAATATTAATATTAATATTAATATTAATATTAATATTAATATTAATATTAATATTAATATTAATATTAATATTAATATTAATATTAATTTTATTATTTTTATATTAATATTAATATTAATTATTATTATTATTATATTAATATTAATATTAATATTAATATTAATATTAATATTAATATTAATATTAATATTAATATTAATATTAATATTAATATTAATATTAATATTAATATTAATATTAATATTAATATTAATATTAATATTAATATTAATATTAATATTAATATTAATATTAATATTAATATTAATATCAATATTAATATCAATATTAATATTAATATTAATATTACTATTAATATATAATAGCAGTCTAGAAGACAGGCTGCGTACTGGTGGACGCCAGAAATAGCTGAGCTCAGACGAACCTGCCTTCGTAACAGAAGAAGATACACCAGAGCCAGGCGAAATGGCGAGGCAACCATGGTAGCCGAAGAATTCAGACAAAGCCGAAAAGCATTGAAATGGGCGATTATTAGAAGCAAGAAGTCGAAATGGGAAGAACTTCGGAACGATCTGAACAGCAACCCCTGGGGACTCGGCTATAAGATCGTTACGAGGAAGCTAAACGCTAACCATGCTGCTCCGCATATAGGGAACGATATCAACCACATCGTGGATAACTTGTTTCCCACGCACCCTCCACTGCACGATGAACGCGAAGTCCTTGCTGATGGGATGCCCACGCCCTTCACTGAAGAAGAGCTAAAAATCGCGGCTAGAAGCCTTAAGAGGGGTAAAGCCCCCGGGCCTGATGGAATACCAGCGGAGACACTCATACTTTTAGCCGAAAATCGGCCAGATGCTCTGCTCGAAGTGTACAACGCTTGTATAGCCCAAGGCACTTTTCCCAAAGAGTGGAAAAGACAAAAGCTCATGCTGATTAGCAAGGGAAGAGGCGACCCAACGCAACCATCAGCTTACCGACCTCTATGCATGCTAGATAGCACCGGCAAACTCTTGGAGAAGCTTCTGCAACGCAGATTAGCAGAATCCATCGAGGCAGCCGGAGGACTATCGGAGAGGCAGCACGGCTTTCGACCCGGAAGATCGACTCTTGGTGCTATTGAGGATGTAGTCAGAAGTTTCGAAAACGCACAGAACGGACGCTCCTACCCGAAACATATAATCGTTCTCGCAACACTCGATGTACGTAACGCTTTTAATAGCTTACGATGGGCAAATGTTATCCCGGCATTGCGGGAAAGATTCCGCATACCTGTATATCTTATGAGAATTCTCCAGAGTTATCTTAGGGACCGTACAATCATATACGACACACCAGACGGACAGAGAGTTAGAACAATCACATCGGGGGCAGCCCAGGGATCCGTTCTTGGTCCTGACCTCTGGAATCTAAGCTATGACGAGATATTAGGAATAGATATGCCAGAAGACACACACCTTGTAGGGTACGCGGACGACATAGCGGCGGTCATTTCGGCACGGGACGCGGACGACGCTAAGAGAAAATTAAACCAAGTTATGATAAGGACTCGAGCATGGCTCGAGGACCATGGGCTCGAACTTGCAGTAGACAAGACTGAAGTAATCATGATGACACGGGGGCATATGCCTCTAGAAATTAGCATGCCGGTAGATGACATGCTCGTAGTGACGAAAAGGGCGATAAAATATCTGGGCGTACAAATCGATAACAGGCTCACTTATTGGGCCCAGATTAAACATGCGGCTGCAAAGGCAGCAAAAGTTTCAGGCATGTTGAGCAGGCTAATGGCAAACATTGGCGGGCCCACACAGAGCAAGAGGAGGCTGATTATGGCAGCCACAAATTCTATACTGCTATATGGCAGCGAAATTTGGGGCAATGCACTGAGAGCAAAGTCTAAGCGTAAGCCTCTAGAAGAAGTCCAACGCACAGCCGCACTCAGAATCGCCTCAGCCTACCGTACAGTTTCAGGCGCGGCGGTTTTCGTAATAAGTGGTGAGATTCCGGTTGATCTCCAGGCGCGCGAACGGAAAGAGGCATGGGACTCTAGGGGGGCGGAAATTAATATTAGTGCTGCAGAGCGGAGATCTGGAACCATCCAACGATGGCAAAGCAGATGGAACGCAGAACAGTCCGGTAGATGGACGAAAAGGCTCATTCCTAACATAGGAAAGTGGACTCAAAGGAAATTTGGGGAGATTAACTACTTCCTGACCCAATTCCTTTCAGGTCATGGATACTTCCGGAAGTATCTACATCGTATGGGCAAAACAGGTAATTCCAGTTGCATCTACTGCGATGCAACAAACGACGATGCAGAACACACTTTTTTCAACTGCATCAGATGGAATACTGAGCGAATCGCATTAAGAGAGCAGATTGGCGTTTTCACCCCTGCCAACATAGTTGACAGAATGCTCGAATGCGAAAACACATGGAATGCTGTGAGTAAATACATCGAGTATGTCTTAAGAAGAAAGAAAAGAGACCTCGATGCACGGCAAAATGAGTCCCCATCAACGGGGACTCAGTAAGAATGAGCCAGCAGCATGAAAATGACGGACCCAGACGTGGGTGTTACGAGCAAAGTCCTTCTTAGGAGGATGAAGTTTCTGGGCCTTCTTGAAGTAATGTAGAAAACAGTCCCGGGAAGGCATCCCACCAGAAACGGAGGAGGGAGTTTTTTAGTGGAAAACACCACTCAACGCAGTCGACGACGGTCACTGTAAGTGCGAAGGCATTTTCAACCCTACTTCGCCCGTCAAAAAAAAAAAAAAAAAATTAATATTAATATTAATATTAATATTAATATTAATATTAATATTAATATTTTTTTTTTTGCGGGTGAGCTGGGGAAATGCATTACTGCATTCATATTGGATCGTCACCCACTATGATATGTCGGGCTCTCCCATATGGGCATACCGACTAAAACCCCACCTCATCTCTTTGGGAGATACTTCCACCTCGGGACCGCTTTCGCATTACTTCGAGGTGGCTCCCTCCTTGGTCAGGAGACCGCCTTCCGCATGCCTGCGTCCAGGCACCCGCTTTTTTGTTTGTTTTTTTTTCTCTTCTCCTTTGTCTAGCTTAGTCGCTGTCCTAGCCTATCCCAAGCTGCTGTGTGCTCTATCCAGATCTTTCTTCTTAGCTCGAAGCACACATTCGACGTACGTTGCCACTGCGTTCCACGCTTCCGCATTACTTGTCATCTTGTCAACAAGGTTTGCCGTTGTGATCAAACCGATTTGCATCTCCACTTGTTGTCGGCTTATGACCCAGCGTTGGCAGGAGAAAAACGTGTGTTCCGCGTCGTCAACTATATCGCTTTCTTCAACATTCTAGAAGACAGGCTGCGTACTGGTGGACGCCAGAAATAGCTGAGCTCAGACGAATCTGCTTCCGCAACAGAAGGAGATACACCAGAGCCCGGCGAAATGGCGAGGCATCCATGGAGGCCGAAGAATTCAGACAATGCCGAAAAGCACTGAAATGGGCGATTATTAGAAGCAAGAAGTTGAAATGGGAAGAACTTCGGAACGATCTGAACAGCAACCCCTGGGGACTCGGCTATAAGATCGTTACGAGGAAGCTAAACGCGAGCCATGCTGCTCCGCACATAGGGAACGATATCAAACCACATCGTGGATAACTTGTTCCCCATGCACCCTCCACTGCACGATGAACGCGAAGTCCTTGCTGATGGGACACACACGCCCTTCACTGAAGAAGAGCTAAAAATCGCAGCTAGAAGCCTTAAGAGGGGTAAAGCCCTCGGGCCTGACGGAATACCAGCGGAGACACTCATACTTTTAGCCGAAAATCGGCCAGACGCTCTGCTCGAAGTGTATAACGCTTGTATTGCCCAAGGCACTTTTCCCAAAGAGTGGAAAAGACAAAAGCTCATACTGATTAGCAAGGGAAGAGGCGACCAAACGCAACCATCAGCTTACCGCCCTCTATGCATGTTAGATAGCACAGGCAAACTATTGGAGAAGCTTCTGCAACGCAGATTAGCAGAATCCATCGAGGCAGCCGGAGGACTATCGGAGAGGCAGCACGGCTTTCGACCCGGAAGATCGACTCTTGGTGCCATTGAGGATGTAGTGAGAAATTTCGAAAACGCACAGAACGGACGCTCCTACCCGAAACGTATAATCGTCCTAGCTACACTTGATGTACGCAACGCTTTTAATAGCTTACGATGGGCAAATGTTATCAAGGCATTGCGGGAAAGATTCCGCATACCTAGATATCTTATGAGAATTCTCCAGAGCTATCTTAGGGATCGTAAACTTATATACGACACACCAGACGGCCAGATAGTTAGAACGATTACATCGGGGGCAGCCCAGGGATTCGTCCTGGGTCCTGACCTCTGGAATCTAAGCTATGACGAGATATTAGGAATAGATATGCCAGAAGACACACACCTTGTAGGGTACGCGGACGACATAGCGGCGGTCATTTCGGCACGGGACGCGGACGACGCTAGAAGAAAATTGAATCAGGTAATGATAAGGACTCGAGCATGGCTCGAGGACCATGGGCTCGAACTAGCGGTGAACAAAACTGAATTAATCATGATGACGCGAGGGCATATGCCACTAGAAATTAGCATGCAGATAGATGACATGCTCCTGGTGACGAAAAGGGCGATAAAATATCTGGGCGTAAAAATCGATAGTAGGCTCACTTATTGGGCCCAGATAAAACATGCGGCTGCAAAGGCAGCAAAAGTTTCAGGCATGTTGAGCAGGCTAATGGCAAACATTGGTGGGCCCACACAGAGCAAGAGGAGGCTGATTATGGCAGCCACAAATTCTATACTGCTATATGGCAGCGAAATTTGGGGCAATGCACTGAGAGCAAAGTCTAAGCGTAAGCCTCTAGAAGAAGTCCAACGCACAGCCGCACTCAGAATCGCCTCAGCCTACCGTACAGTTTCAGGCGCGGCGGTTTTCGTAATAAGTGGAGAGATTCCGGTTGATCTCCTAGCGCGCGAAGGGAAAGAGGCATGGGACTCTAGGGGGGCGGAAATTACTATTAGTGCTGCAGAGCGGAGATCTGAAACCATCCAGCGATGGCAAAACAGATGGAACGCAGAAACGTCCGGTAGATGGATGAAGAGGATCATTCCTAACATAGAAAAGTGGACTCAAAGGAAATTTGGGGAGATTAACTACTTCCTGACCCAGTTCCTTTCAGGTCATGGATACTTCCGGAAGTATCTACATCGTATGGGCAAAACAGGTAATTCCAGTTGCATCTACTGCGATGCAACAAATGACGATGCAGAACACACTTTTTTCAACTGCATCAGATGGAATACTGAGCGAATCGCATTAAGAGAGCAGACTGGCGTTTTCACCCCTGCCAACATAGTTGACAGAATGCTCGAATGCGAAAACACATGGAATGCTGTGAGTAAATACATCGAGTATGTCTTAAGAAGAAAGAAAAGAGACCTCGATGCACGGCAAAATGAGTCCCCATCAACGGAGACTCAGCAAGAATGAGCCAGCAGCATGAAAATGACGGACCCAGACGTGGGTGTTACGAGCAAAGTCCTTCTTAGGAGGATGAAGTTTCTGGGCCTTCTTGAAGTAATGTAGAAAACAGTCCCAGGAAGGCATCCCACCAGAAACGGAGAAGGGGGTTTTTTAGTGGAAAACACCACTCAACGCAGTCGACGACGGTCACTGTAAGTGCGAAGGCATTTTCAACCCTACCTCGCCCGTCAAAATATTAATATTAATATTAATATTAATATTAATATTAATATTAATATTAATATTAATATTAATATTAATATTAATATTAATATTAATATTAATATTAATATTAATATTAATATTAATATTAATATTAATATTAATATTAATATTAATATTAATATTAATATTAATATTAATATTAATATTAATATTAATATTAATATTAATATTAATATTAATATTAATATTAATATTAATATTAATATTAATATTAATATTAATATTAATATTAATATTAATATTAATATTAATATTAATATTAATATTAATATTAATATTAATATTAATATTAATATTAATATTAATATTAATATTAATATTAATATTAATATTAATATTAATATTAATATTAATATTAATATTAATATTAATATTAATATATTAATATTAATAATAATATTAATAATATTAATATTAATATTAATATTAATATTAATATTAATATTAATATTAATATTAATATTAATATTTTTTTTTTTTTTTTTTTTTTTTTTTTTTTTTTTTTTTTTTTTTTTGACGGGTGAGGTAGGGTTAAAAATGCCTTCGCACTTGCAGTGACCGTCGTCAGCTGTGTCGTGTGGTGTTTCCACTAAAACAATCCCTCCTCCTTTTCTGGTGTGACTGCCTTCCCGGGACTGCTATGTATATTACTTCAGGAAGGCCCAGAATCATCCTCCTAAAAGGACTTTACTCTATGTACCCCCGTCGGGGTCCGTCATATCCGTAGCCAGCGATAGTAGTCCATCTTCTTGGGTATCTGTCAGTGCGATCTCATTGCGTTGTGATGCATCAAGGTCTTTCTTCTTTCTCTGTAAAACAAGTTCGATGTATTTTGCTACAGCTCTCCAATTGTTATCGCACTCAAGCATTTTGTCAACTACATCAGTAGGGGTAAACTCTCCAATCTGTGTGCTTAAGTTGTTTCGCTCAGTATGCCATTGGGTGCAGCTGAAAAAAGTGTGCTCCGCGTCGTCGTTTATCTCGCTGCAATAAATGCAACCGGGGCTACCTGTCTTACCCATGCGGTACAGATATTTTTGGAAGTATCCATGACCGGAAAGAAATTGTGTCAGGTAGTAGTTCACTTCCCCAAATTCTCTTTGCATCCACTTCTCTATATTGGTGATTAGCCTCGCCGTCCATCTGCCTCTTATTTCTGCGTACCACCTATTTTGCCATTGCTGGATTGTCCGCGATCTTCGCTCTGTTATGCTAATAGTAGGATGTAACCCCCTAGAGTTCCATGTCTCCTTTCTTTCTCGCGCCAAGAGGTCAATAGGGATCTCCCCACTTATTACTAAAATCGCTGCAGTCGAAACCGTACGGTAAGCTGAGGCTACCCTAAGTGCCGCTGTTCGTTGTACCGTCTCCAACACTTTACGCCTACTCTTCTCTCTCAGCGCATCTGCCCATATTTCGCTGCCATATAGCAATATCGAGTTAGTGGTTGACATAATAAGCCTCCTCTTACTCTGTGTTGGTCCGCCGATATTTGCCATTAGCCTGCTAAGCATGCCTGTTACTTTTGCTGCCTTGGTAGCCGCGTATTGTATTTGAGCCCAATAAGTGAGCCTGCAGTCGAGTTTGATGCCCAAATATTTCACAGCCTTTTTCGTAACCAGGGTCGTGTCACCTATCTGCATACTAACTTCAAGCGGCATGTGTCTCCGCGTCAACAATATAACCTCGGTTTTATTCCTGGCGAGCTCCAGCCCATGGTCGTCGAGCCATTTTTGGGTCCTTATCATGACTTGGTTCAGCTTTCTTCTGGCGTCCTCCGTATCTCGTGCTGAGATGACCGCCGCTATATCATCTGCATATCCTACCAGGTGTGTACCTTCTGGCATCTCTATGTTTAGGATTTCGTCGTAACTTAGGTTCCAGAGATCAGGACCCAATATTGATCCCTGAGCCGCGCCTGATGTGACTGCTTTGATTCTTTGGCCCTCTGGTGTATCATAAAGGAGTTTACGGTCCTTCAAGTAGTTCTGGAGGATTTTCGTAAGGTATGCGGGGATGCAGAATCTTTCCCGTAGAGCCTTCATAATATCCGTCCATCTAAGGCTATTAAAGGCATTCCGTACATCGAGTGTAGCCAATACAATTATACGTTTCGGATAGGATTGTCCGCGTTGAGCACACTCAAAGCTTCCCACCACGTCCGCAATGGCGCCGAGAGTCGATTTACTGGGTCGGAAACCGTATTGCTTCTCCGATAATCCGCCAGCCATTTGGACGGACTCTGCTAATCTTCGTTGCAATAGCTTTTCTAGTAGCTTTCCGGCACTATCCAGCATGCAAAGAGGGCGATACGCAGCCGGTTGCGTTGGGTCACCTCCACCCTTGCTTATTAGCGTGAGCTTTTGTATCTTCCACAATATTAATATTAATATTAATATTAATATTAATATTAATATTTTTTTTTTTTTTTTTTTTGGGGTAGGATGGGAAAATGCTTTATGCATGTTACGTGAATCGTCATCCACGCCGTATGCCGGACTCCTTGTATTGGTTACCGGCTAAAAACCCACCTTGTCAAGCTTGGGATGTGTTGCCCACCTGGGCACCGCCTTAGCATTACTTCCAGGTGGATCCCTTTGTTATGTACGCTTATGTGCACACCTCTTCTTTTATGGCCCACGTCTAGGCCCCCCTTCCGATGGTCTTGCTCCAATTTAATGCTTATTGCCGTGTTTTAGGCTGCGTCTAAATCACGCTTTTTTGAGCGGAGAACGTGTTCGATGTATCGTGCGATTGCCTTCCAGTTTTCTTCGCTGCTCATCATTTTGTCAATGATAGTTTCGGCTGTTAATTCGCCAATATGGTCTTCTAGTTGAGTGCGACAATCCATCCAATAGCTACATTTAAAGAACGTATGTTCAGCGTCATCTATTATCTCTTCTTCCTCATAGATGCAGAATGGTGTGCTGCACTTACCCATTTTGTGTAGGTACTTGCGGAAATATCCGTGCCCAGACAACATCTGCGTTATGTAATAATTTATTTCTCCGGTTTTTCTGTTTGTCCATTTTGTAATATTGGGAATTAATTTGAAAGTCCACCGTCCACGGGTTTCATTTTCCCATCGCGTTTTCCATTTGGCAGTAGTTTCCTGCTTTATGGCCTCTATCTCTTCCTTTGGTTGGGTGTTGTTTATTTTGGCGTTATAGATATTCATCCGTTCGACAGCTTGTAAGTCTATGGGTTTCATTGCTGCTATAACGAAAACGGCGGGTGCAGACACCGTTCGGTATGCTGATGAGACCCGCAAAGCTGCTATTCTTTGTACTGCGAGGAGTTTTTTCGCTCTGTTTTCTTTTTCTAATACCTGAGCCCATATTTCGCTGCCGTATAAAAGAATGCTGTTGCAGGCCTCCATTAGCAGCTTTCTTTTGCTCGGAAGTGGACCCCCGATGTTTACCATTAATCGGCTCAGCTGCATTGTTATTTTTGCTGCTTTTTGTATTGCATGTTGGATCTGTTGTGAGTAAGTCAGCTTTAATATTAATTCCGTGTGGAGTTATTCCAGTCTCGAGGACCATGGGCTCGAACTAGCGGTGAACAAAACTGAATTAATCATGATGACGCGAGGGCATATGCCACTAGAAATTAGCATGCAGATAGATGACATGCTCCTGGTGACGAAAAGGGCGATAAAATATCTGGGCGTAAAAATCGATAGTAGGCTCACTTAATATTAATATTAATTAATATTAATATTAATATTAATATTAATATTAATATTAATATTAATATTAATATTAATATTAATATTAATATTAATATTAATATTAATATTAATATTAATATTAATATTAATATTAATATTAATATTAATATTTTTTTTTTTTTTTTGACGGGCGAGGTAGGGTTGAAAATGCCTTCGCACTTACAGTGACCGTCGTCGACTGCGTTGAGTGGTGTTTCCACTAAAAAACTCCCTCCTCCGTTTCTGGTGGGATGCCCTCCCGGGACTGTTTTCTACATTACTTCAAGAAGGCCCAGAAACTTCATCCTCCTAAGAAGGACTTTGCTCGTAACACCCACGTCTGGGTCCGTCATTTTCATGCTGCTGGCTCATTCTTGCTGAGTCTCCGTTGATGGGGACTCATTTTGCCGTGCATCGAGGTCTCTTTTCTTTCTTCTTAAGACATACTCGATGTATTTACTCACAGCATTCCATGTGTTTTCGCATTCGAGCATTCTGTCAACTATGTTGGCAGGGGTGAAAACGCCAATCTGCTCTCTTAATGCGATTCGCTCAGTATTCCATCTGATGCAGTTGAAAAAAGTGTGTTCTGCATCGTCATTTGTTGCATCGCAGTAGATGCAACTGGAATTACTTGTTTTACCCATACGATGTAGATACTTCCGGAAGTATCCATGACCTGAAAGGAACTGGGTCAGGA
The DNA here is from genome assembly GCA_963681545.1 of Germaria angustata. Lineage (NCBI taxonomy): Eukaryota > Metazoa > Arthropoda > Insecta > Diptera > Tachinidae > Germaria > Germaria angustata. Next base: position 40,333,766 of record OY813002.1, read on the forward strand.
AGTAGTTAATCTCCCCAAATTTCCTTTGAGTCCACTTTTCTATGTTAGGAATAAGCCTCTTCGTCCATCTACCAGACGTTTCTGCGTTCCATCTGTTTTGCCATCGCTGGATGGTTTCAGATCTCCGCTCTGCAGCACTAATAGTAATTTCCGCCCCCCTAGAGTCCCATGCCTCTTTCCGTTCGCGCGCCAGGAGATCAACCGGAATCTCTCCACTTATTACGAAGACCGCCGCGCCTGAAACTGTACGGTAGGCTGAGGCGATTCTGAGTGCCGCTGTGCGTTGGACTTCTTCTAGAGCCTTACGCTTAGACTTTGCTCTCAGTGCATTTCCCCAAATTTCGCTGCCATATAGCAGTATAGAATTTGTGGTTGCCATATTCAGCCTCCTCTTGCTCTGTGTGGGCCCGCCAATGTTTGCCATTAGCCTGCTCAACATGCCTGAAACTTTTGCTGCCTTTGCAGCCGCATGTTTTATCTGGGCCCAATAAGTGAGCCTACTATCGATTTTTACGCCCAGATATTTTATCGCCCTTTTCGTCACCAGGAGCATGCCATCTATCTGCATGCTAATTTCTAGTGGCATATGCCCTCGCGTCATCATGATTAATTCAGTTTTGTTCACCGCTAGTTCGAGCCCATGGTCCTCGAGCCATGCTCGAGTCCTTATCATTACCTGATTCAATTTTCTTCTAGCGTCGTCCGCGTCCCGTGCCGAAATGACCGCCGCTATGTCGTCCGCGTACCCTACAAGGTGTGTGTCTTCTGGCATATCTATTCCTAATATCTCGTCATAGCTTAGATTCCAGAGGTCAGGACCCAGGACGGATCCCTGGGCTGCCCCCGATGTAATCGTTCTAACTATCTGGCCGTCTGGTGTGTCGTATATAAGTTTACGATCCCTAAGATAGCTCTGGAGAATTCTCATAAGATATCTAGGTATGCGGAATCTTTCCCGCAATGCCTTGATAACATTTGCCCATCGTAAGCTATTAAAAGCGTTGCGTACATCAAGTGTAGCTAGGACGATTATACATTTCGGGTAGGAGCGTCCGTTCTGTGCGTTTTCGAAACTTCTCACTACATCCTCAATGGCACCAAGAGTCGATCTTCCGGGTCGAAAGCCGTGCTGCCTCTCCGATAGTCCTCCGGCTGCCTCGATGGATTCTGCTAATCTGCGTTGCAGAAGCTTCTCCAATAGTTTGCCTGTGCTATCTAACATGCATAGAGGGCGGTAAGCTGATGGTTGCGTTTGGTCGCCTCTTCCCTTGCTAATCAGTATGAGCTTTTGTCTTTTCCACTCTTTGGGAAAAGTGCCTTGGGCAATACAAGCGTTATACACTTCGAGCAGAGCGTCTGGCCGATTTTCGGCTAAAAGTATGAGTGTCTCCGCTGGTATTCCGTCAGGCCCGGGGGCTTTACCCCTCTTAAGGCTTCTAGCTGCGATTTTTAGCTCTTCTTCAGTGAAGGGCGTGTGTATCCCATCAGCAAGGACTTCGCGTTCATCGTGCAGTGGAGGGTGCATGGGGAACAAGTTATCCACGATGTGGTTGATATCGTTCCCTATGTGCGGAGCAGCATGGCTCGCGTTTAGCTTCCTCGTAACGATCTTATAGCCGAGTCCCCAGGGGTTGCTGTTCAGATCGTTCCGAAGTTCTTCCCATTTCAACTTCTTGCTTCTAATAATCGCCCATTTCAGTGCTTTTCGGCATTGTCTGAATTCTTCGGCCTCCATGGATGCCTCGCCATTTCGCCGGGCTATATCTGGCGTCCACCAGTACGCAGCCTGTCTTCTAGAATGTTGCGTTACACGGGGCATGGATGCCTCACAGCTTTGAACTATGCGCTGCCTCAATGCCGTTGCCATGGAGTCAGCATCACTAATGGTGTGCGCAGCTGAGACCCCGTCGAAATTGCTTAGAAATCTTTCGTGGTTCAGCTTAGTTGCATTCCACTTGCGTGTGCCTCTCCTTCTTTGCGTCCGGTCAGAGTCCGTTCGTTCCGTGGTCTGGAAGGTAATATACTGGTGATCGCTACCAGTGAAGTCTTCCAATACTCTCCACCCTTCAACACTTATAGCCAAGCTTTCGGACACCAAAGTGATGTCTGGGGTGGTGTCTTCACATCCCGGTCTTCTGAAAGTAGTAGCATTACCGGTATTTGCCACTATCAAACCTAACCTAGCAGCCATGTCTAAAATGTTTCTTCCGCGTGAGTTCGTTGTCCGGTCCCCCCATTCTACAGCCCTGGCATTGAAATCACCCGCTACTATAAACGGTCCGCCTATTTCCCTAACCCTATCCTCGATCAGGTCTAGTTTTGTCCTGAACTGGCCTATGCTATCACTAGGGGTAAGGTAGCAGCTCATTAGCGTGTAATGTCTCGTCCGAACGTACGTGTAACAGTGGCCTCCCCCGAACTGCGTGACCGCGAGCTTACTGCCGCTAGGTAGCCACAGAGCAGCCGTGCCTGTTTCATCCTCGTACCAGGACCCTCGGGGTATTCGTCTATATTGTTCGCAAATAATGACGGCGTCTACCCTATTTTCAGCGGCAATTTGCTCGATCAGAGCGTCTGCCGTCCGACTTCTGTGCATATTTGCTTGAAGCACATTCATCGTTTCCTGACCAGTGGGCATCTCTTCGATCCCGGAAGATGGTCAGTCCGGTCGCGTTTTGCATCCGCGCAGTGGACACATTTGGGGGTTTCGTTACAGTCCTTCATTTTGTGTCCCGACCCCCACACCTAATACAAGCGTTCCTCCTGTCTAAACCTGAACATTTTGCCTGTACGTGCCCCGTTCCTAGACATCGGAAACATCTCCTAACGTCCTCGCACAATCGCATCCTTGCTCGGACCCACCCAATCTTTATATAGCCAACCTCAAGGAGTTTTGCAGCACTTTCGGCTGACAGGGTGAGGAAGGCCCGTACCTGCTCTCTCACATTCGGTGCGGTGATCCTTATATGGATCTGCTCCCCTGGGTTTCCGAGCAGCTTCTGGGCTGCTGTTTCTACCTCCTCCTTAAGGGTAAGCGAATCGAGATCTCTTATCTCGATAGTCGCCTTTGGCTTTAGTTCCGCGACGGAGGCTGTATCCTTTATGGTACTCCTCAACTGTTGAACGAAATCCGGCCTAACTTGTTGCCCTTTTCCGAGTTCAAGGAGGATGGCTCCGGTCTGCGTTTTCCTAACTGTCTTTATGCTAACCGAGTCGTCCGTCTTTATTTTGTCACGCAGATCTTTTAGAACTTCCGCGTAACTATGACCCGCCGCGGGTTTAATTATTACCGCTTCCGACTTCGCGCGCTGTTGCCGCTCGTTCTTCTTTTTGTTCCGTTCGACCGGTTTTTTCTTTTTCTTATTTTTCTTCCCCTTTTTTGCGACGGTTCGCCATTTTTCTTCTCCCCCATGAGGGAGCTCAATTATGTCCCCACTGGGCATATTAATATTAATATTAATATTAATATTAATATTAATATTAATATTAATATTAATATTAATATTAATATTAATATTAATATTAATATTAATATTAATATTAATATTAATATTAATATTAATATTAATATTAATATTAATATTAATATTAATATTAATATTAATATTAATATTAATATTAATATTATTATTAATATTAATATTTTTTTTTTTTTTTTTTTTTTTTTGGGGGAAGGGTAGGAAAAAATGCGTTACGCATCTAACGAGAATCGTCATTCATCGTCGTATGCCGGACTCCTAAAAAGTTTACCGGCTAAAAACCCCCCTTATATCTCTTGGGATATGTTTACCACCTCGGTACCGCTCTCGCATTGCTTCAAGGTGGATCCCTTTTTTCTGTTCTCAGAACATACATATCTGCTGTGCCTGCGTCCAGGCCCCCGTTTTTTGTTACCCCTTTGGGTCTATCTTTTTTATTTTTATTTTTATTTTGCTTCTCTCGTCATCGTTGCTCTCTATGCCAGATCAATGTCACGCTTTTTTGTGTGTAGTACGTATTCAACGAACCTTGCCGCTGCCTTCCAGTTTTCTTCGCTCTCGACCATTTTATCTACAATGTTTTCGGCTGTAATTTCTCCTATTTGGGTTTCTACTTCCCTCCGAGCCTCAGACCAGTGGCAACATTTAAAAAACGTGTGCTCAGCATCGTCTACTTTCTTTTCTGCCTCATAAATGCAAAAGGGTGAATTACACTTTCCCATTTTATGCAGGTACTTCCGGAAGTAGCCGTGTCCAGATAACATCTGTGTTATGTAGTAATTTACATCTCCATTTCGCCTGTTCACCCATTTTTCTATGTGTGGGATGAGTCTGAAAGTCCATCTGCCATGTGTGTCATTTCTCCAGCGTGTTTGCCACTTCTCTTGTGTTTCTCGTTTTATGGCGTCTATTGCTAACGCTGCTTGAGAGTTGTTTTCCCTAGTATTAAATATTTTCATCCGCTCTACCGCTTGCAGATCTATGGGGCTCATTCCAGCTATTACAAGAACAGCGGATGCGGACACGGTACGATATGCTGATGTTACACGTAGTGCCGCCGTTCTCTGTACTGACAATAGTGTGTTTGCCCTGCGCTTGGTTTCCAATGTCTTAGCCCATATTTCGCTTCCGTATAAGAGGACGCTGTTACAGGCCTCCATTAGAAGTTTCCGTTTGCTTGGCAGTGGTCCACCGATATTTGCCATTAGTCGGCTGAGTTGTGATGTTATTCTCGCTGCTTTTGTTGTCGTGTATTGGATTTGACTGGAGTATGTCAGTTTTGAATCCAATCTTACTCCCAGATAGTTGACCCACCTTTTTGTGAGTAGTGTTACGTCTTCTATCCGCATTTCTATTTCGATGGGAATTTGTCGTTTAGTGAGTAACAGCAGCTCTGTTTTGTGCATTGCCAGTTGCAGACCGTGTGAGTCCAACCAGCTCTTGGTTCTTATCATTACTTGCCGCAATCTGCGTTCTGCAATTTCCGTGCTTCTTGCTTTTATAACGGCTGCAATGTCGTCTGCATATCCGACAAGGAAAGTGTCCTCAGGCATTTCTATTTTGAATATTTCATCGTAGCTAGCGTTCCAGAGATCAGGTCCTAGTATGGATCCTTGAGCGGCTCCGGAGGTGACCCTCATTTTCCTAGTGCCCCTGCTTGTATTGTAAACAAGTACTCTATCCTTCAGGTAGTTCCTGATCATTCTCATGAGATACTGTGGTAAATTAAAATTTCTCTCAAGAGCGTGTAGAACATCTATCCATCTAAGGCTGTTAAATGCATTTTTTACGTCCAGAGTAGCTAGGAGTACCACTGGTCTGCTGAAGTGGTTCCTTTGTTGGGCGGCTGCGACAACTTCTACAACGTCTTTTAGAGCTCCTATTGTAGATTTTCCTGGCTGGAAACCGTGTTGCCTGCTTGATAGACCTCCGGCGATAGTAATGGATTCATTAAGTCGGGGCTTTATGAGTCGCTCAAGCAACTTCCCAGCGGTGTCCAGCATACAAAGTGGTCTGTATGAGGATGGCAACCCTGGATCTCCCTTCCCTTTATCGATAAGTACTAATCTTTGTTCTTTCCAGGGATTTGGGAATATACCTTCTCTTAAGCAGCTGTTATACATCTTCAGTAGTAGCTGAGGTCGGTTTTCCGCTATCTCTTTTATTACTTCGGCTGGGATGCCGTCTGGCCCAGGCGCTTTTTTGTTTTTTAGACCGCGAGCGGCTATTTGAATTTCTTCATATGTGAATGGAGGGACGTTGATAGTTCGTTCGACTTCTGCCTCATCTTCCCTGGCGTCGTGCTTTGGAAAGAGCGTCTTTACTATGTTTAGCATAGTTTCGTCGTCCATATCCTGCACAGAGTTCTTCATGCCAAGCTTCTTCATAACTAACTTGTAACCGAGACCCCAGGGATCTCGATTTATATCCTCTCTCAGTTCTTCCCATTTCTCCTTCTTACTCTTATTTATAGCATTTCGAAGCCTCTTTTTTGCGTCCTTATAGTCCCTATGTTCCATTTCCGCTGCGCCACTGCGTTTGGCTCTTGTATATATTCGTCTTTGCCGAATGCAGTTTCGTCTAGCTTCATCGATCGAGTCGTTCAACCAGTGAACCGCGGTTTTGTTGTTTCGAGGTCGTTTCATCTTCGGCATTGCTTTGTTGCATCCCTTCACGATAATATCCATAACATTTCTTACGATTGTGTTGGCATCTCCTACGATTTCAGTTGTTACCGTTTGTCTATCGATTTCAGTCAGGAGGGCAGAAGTGTCTAATTTATTCACATTCCACTTGCGGGTAGAAACATTTGTTTTTCTTACAGGCTCGGTGTCACTATCTTTCAGTGAAAATGAGATATATTGGTGGTCGCTGGCCGTATATATCTCAAGAACTTTCCAGTTTTCTATACTGCTTGCGATCCTGTCAGACACTAGGGTGATGTCGGGTATGGTTCCGTCACATCCGGGGCGTCTGAATGTGGGCACATTTCCAGTATTCGCAATCGTTAACCCAGTTCTAGCTGCCATTTCTAATATCCTTCTACCTCTCGGGTTGGTTGTTTGCATTCCCCATTCTACTGCACGCGAGTTGAAGTCACCCGCGATTATGACCCTTTTACCGGTGTCTCGTGCGGTATCTTCGATCGCGTCAAGCTTTCTCTTGAAATCTTCGATATTATCACTCGGAGTTAGGTAGCAACTTACTAATGTAATTTGCTCAGACTGCAGCCACACAAATCCATTGCCGCTACCTCTATTTTTCACTTGTAGAAGACTGCTATTTGGGATCCATATTGCAGCGGTTCGTGTGTCGTCTTCAAGCCAGAGACCATTTGTCATTCTTGCATACTGTTCACTTATAATTATGACGTCCACTTTCTGTTCTATAACAATCTGTGGCAGCAAAGCATGCGCCACTTGTCCTCTGTGCATATTTGCTTGTAATATTTTCATAGCGCCTTTTGATTTCCTGCTTTGCAACTTCTCGAGCCGGGTAGGTGGTCTAGCGTGCTATTTCCTTCTTGAGAGCAGATGCAGCATTTTGGAGAGCTTTTGCATTCCTTTAGCTTGTGACCTTTCTGTCCACATCTAATGCATAACCCCATCCCTTTCCTGTCGGGGCCCTCACACTCCCATTGCAGATGGCCTACTCCAAAGCATCGGAAGCAGCGTTTCTTCTCTTCACGATATTTGACTCTGCAGTTCGTGACAGCTATCTTTATCCTCTTAGTCTTGAGAAGTTCATTCGCTCTTGCTACTGGTAGCGAGACGAAGGCTCTTCTTTGTTCCCTGCTATTTGGAGCTGTTAGTCTAACAGTGATGTCCTCTGTTGCCGTGTTTGTAGCTTCGTTTACAGCGGCGACTATTTCTTCTTCTGTGGATAGAGAATCAAGGTCCTGTATCTCTATTGTAGCCTTGGGCCTTAAATCTTGCACAACAGCTGCTCCTTTAAGAGTGGCTTTGACGTCATTACAAAAATCTTCCTTCTTTCCTCCTCTTCCCATCACAAGTAGTATTGCCCCCGTTTTGGTCTTTCGGATGGATTGTACTGCCACCTCTGTCTTCTCCGGTTTCACATTTTGTCTTATGTTTTTAAGTACGTCGGCGTAACTGTGACTTCCTATAGGTTTTATTATGACGGCTTCCGGGCGTTCCTTAGGCTTTTTCCCCGGTTGTTTCCTAGGCATTCTTTGGGTGGTGCCTTCTCTTTCGGCTTTGTCTGTCTTTGCTACTGTGGTAGCCTTACCTGTTTTCTGCCTCGCCCTTTTTTCTGGAGGGTTAGATTCTGCTGGGCTAGAGGCGCCGCGTTTATTCTGAGATACTGAAGGCGTTGTGAAATTTTCATCGGTATTTGCCTTTTTGGTGTTCTCATTTTTTCTTGTCTCCTTTTGCTTTGCTTGAGATCTGTTTATTTGTGTTTCTGCAGTCTTCCAGTTTCTTCGGTAGCTTCCTATTACATCTATGAACTCTTCTAATTCTGATACTCCAGTTTGAACGTCCATGCTTATATATCGTTGCTTGTTCATCGCCAGTCGTATTTTCTTGAGCACCTTTTTGCACTTCTCAAGGGCTTCTTCTTCTGAGGATCTCATTTTTAAGATGAACTCCTGTTTGGGCGAGCTGTGTACCACTGATCTGCTATCCAGATAAATGTCTGTAGCTTGAGGTGTATCAGCAGCTCTCTGTTCTTTGTTTTTGTCGACGTCGACGGAAAAAGTTGTTGGTTTAACCGGAGATCGGAGAGTTTTCGAACTGCTTTTGAAGACAGCTTCGGCTTCTCTATTTTCTCTGTTTTTTGGGGTTTCAAAAGTTGTAATCATTTTTTTTTAATTGGGTCCCACCTTGGAATCGTTATCTATACTCGTTATGCAGTTGCCCTCATAGTGACCCCGAGGGTCCCTTTGCAAGCAGTGAGGTCCTCGCGAGGGTTGACACAAGACCTTACGAGTGCTTGTGTACAGAGCCAGGTCGGGTATTAATTAGGATTTCTTATCAACTAAACCTGCAATGCCAACTTAACGGCTACGAAGTATAGAGCGTTTTCCAAGTCCTTGCCAAGGTTTTAACGGGACGGAAGACAGCTGTGACATTACCCTGAGAGCCGTTTCTGCGAGATGTCACTCTCGCGTACTAAAGTAACAGAATACCACAGCTGCCAGCCCGGTTCATACTATTCAAATCTGTTGTCCAAATCGCTGTTCAGTGTGGTTGCCAGGTGATCAATGTTAAATAGCTTCATATGAAACGTTTGTGCACCAGAGTTTCGTGGGTTTTTTGGCCCTACGCCTGCTGTTCTTAGTCGGAGGTTGCAGTATATGTAGTTTTTTTTTTCTTCACTATCCCCCACCTGCGATAACTCTCAGCTTATGTTTTCCTAGTTTCTAATCAGTCAGCATACCCATCATTATTCGATAATATAGCTGGTCCTTCGTCGTGCTAGATTTTGATCACCCCCGGGTATTTTATTTCCCCGGTACCCTACATGCCTTTCCAAAGAAGAAAGGCATGTCGAGCGTCCCCAATTCGCCGCATGGGAGGGTCCCGATGGAGGATCTAGCAAACCCCGCATTAATATTAATATTAATATTAATATTAATATTAATGTTAATATTAATATTAATATTAATATTAATATTAATATTAATATTAATATTAATATTAATATTAATATTAATATTAATATTAATATTTTTTTTTTTTTTTTTTTTTTGACGGGCGAGGTAGGGTTGAAAATGCCTTCGCACTTACAGTGACCGTCGTCGACTGCGTTGAGTGGTGTTTCCACTAAAAAACTCCCTCCTCCGTTTCTGGTGGGATGCCTTCCCGGGACTGTTTTCTACATTACTTCAAGAAGGCCCAGAAACTTCATCCTCCTAAGAAGGACTTTGCTCGTAACACCCACGTCTGGGTCCGTCATTTTCATGCTGCTGGCTCATTCTTGCTGAGTCTCCGTTAATGGGGACTCATTTTGCCGTGCATCGAGGTCTCTTTTCTTTCTTCTTAAGACATACTCGATGTATTTACTCACAGCATTCCATGTGTTTTCGCATTCGAGCATTCTGTCAACTATGTTGGCAGGGGTGAAAACGCCAATCTGCTCTCTTAATGCGATTCGCTCAGTATTCCATCTGATGCAGTTGAAAAAAGTGTGTTCTGCATCGTCGTTTGTTGCATCGCAGTAGATGCAACTGGAATTACCTGTTTTGCCCATACGATGTAGATACTTCCGGAAGTATCCATGACCTGAAAGGAACTGGGTCAGGAAGTAGTTAATCTCCCCAAATTTCCTTTGAGTCCACTTTCCTATGTTAGGAATGAGCCTTTTCGTCCATCTACCGGACTGTTCTGCGTTCCATCTGCTTTGCCATCGTTGGATGGTTCCAGATCTCCGCTCTGCAGCACTAATATTAATTTCCGCCCCCCTAGAGTCCCATGCCTCTTTCCGTTCGCGCGCCTGGAGATCAACCGGAATCTCACCACTTATTACGAAAACCGCCGCGCCTGAAACCGTACGGTAGGCTGAGGCGATTCTGAGTGCGGCTGTGCGTTGGACTTCTTCTATAGCCTTACGCTTAGACTTTGCTCTCAGTGCATTGCCCCAAATTTCGCTGCCATATAGCAGTATAGAATTTGTGGCTGCCATAATCAGCCTCCTCTTGCTCTGTGTGGGCCCGCCAATGTTTGCCATTAGCCTGCTCAACATGCCTGAAACTTTTGCTGCCTTTGCAGCCGCATGTTTAATCTGGGCCCAATAAGTGAGCCTGTTATCGATTTGTACGCCCAGATATTTTATCGCCCTCTTCGTCACTACGAGCATGTCATCTACCGGCATGCTAATTTCTAGAGGCATATGCCCCCGTGTCATCATGATTACTTCAGTCTTGTCTACTGCAAGTTCGAGCCCATGGTCCTCGAGCCATGCTCGAGTCCTTATCATAACTTGGTTTAATTTTCTCTTAGCGTCGTCCGCGTCCCGTGCCGAAATGACCGCCGCTATGTCGTCCGCGTACCCTACAAGGTGTGTGTCTTCTGGCATATCTATTCCTAATATCTCGTCATAGCTTAGATTCCAGAGGTCAGGCCCAAGAACGGATCCCTGGGCTGCCCCCGATGTGATTGTTCTAACTCTCTGTCCGTCTGGTGTATCGTATATGAGTGTACGGTCCCTAAGATAACTCTGGAGAATTCTCATAAGATATACAGGTATGCGGAATCTTTCCCGCAATGCCTGGATAACATTTGCCCATCGTAAGCTATTAAAAGCGTTACGTACATCGAGTGTTGCGAGAACGATTATATGTTTCGGGTAGGAGCGTCCGTTCTGTGCATTTTCGAAACTTCTGACTACATCCTCAATAGCACCAAGAGTCGATCTTCCGGGTCGAAAGCCGTGCTGCCTCTCCGATAGGCCTCCGGCTGCCTCGATGGATTCTGCTAATCTGCGTTGCAGAAGCTTCTCCAAGAGTTTGCCGGTGCTATCTAGCATGCATAGAGGTCGGTAAGCTGATGGTTGCGTTGGGTCACCTCTTCCCTTGCTAATCAGCATGAGCTTTTGTCTTTTCCACTCTTTGGGAAAAGTGCCTTGGGCTATACAAGCGTTGTACACTTCGAGCAGAGCATCTGGCCGATTTTCGGCTAAAAGTATGAGTGTCTCCGCTGGTATTCCATCAGGCCCGGGGGCTTTACCCCTCTTAAGGCTTCTAGCCGCGATTTTTAGCTCTTCTTCAGTGAAGGGCGTGGGCATCCCATCAGCAAGGACTTCGCGTTCATCGTTCAGTGGAGGGTGCGTGGGAAATAAGTTATCCACGATGTGGTTGATATCGTTCCCTATATGCGGAGCAGCATGGTTAGCGTTTAGCTTCCTCGTAACGATCTTATAGCCGAGTCCCCAGGGGTTGCTGTTCAGATCGTTCCGAAGTTCTTCCCATTTCGACTTCTTGCTTCTAATAATCGCCCATTTCAATGCTTTTCGGCTTTGTCTGAATTCTTCGGCTACCATGGTTGCCTCGCCATTTCGCCTGGCTCTGGTGTATCTTCTTCTGTTACGAAGGCAGGTTCGTCTGAGCTCAGCTATTTCTGGCGTCCACCAGTACGCAGCCTGTCTTCTAGACTGCTGCGTTACACGTGGCATGGATGCCTCGCAGCTTTGAGCTATGCGCTGCCTCAATGTCATTGCCATGGAGTCAGCATCACTCATGGTGTGCGCAGCTGAGACCCCGTCAAACTTGTTTAGAAATCTTTCGTGGTTCAGCTTAGTTGCATTCCACTTGCGTGTGCCTCTCCTTCTTGGCGTCTGGTCAGAGTTCGTCCTTTCCGTGGTCCGGAAGGTAATATACTGGTGATCGCTACCAGTGAAGTCTTCCAACACTCTCCACCCTTCAACGCTTGTAGCCAAGCTCTCGGACACCAAAGTGATGTCTGGGGTGGTGTGTTCGCATCCCGGCCTCCTGAAAGTAGTGGCATTACCGGTATTTGCCACTATCAAACCTAACCTAGCAGCCATGTCTAAAATGTTTCTTCCGCGTGAGTTCGTTGTCCGGTCCCCCCATTCTACAGCCCTGGCATTGAAATCACCCGCTACTATAAACGGTCCGCCTATTTCCCTAACCCTATCCTCGATCAGGTCTAGTTTTGTCCTGAACTGGCCTATGCTATCACTAGGGGTAAGGTAGCAGCTCATTAGCGTGTATTGTCTCGTCCGAACGTACGTGTAACAGTGGCCTCCCCCGAGCTGCGTGACCACGAGCTTACTGCCGCTAGGTAGCCACAGAGCAGCCGTGCCTGTTTCATCTTCGTACCAGGACCCTCGGGGTATACGTCTATATTGTTCGCAAATAATGACGGCGTCTACCCTATTTTCAGCGGCAATTTGCTCGATCAGAGCGTCTGCCGTCCGACTTCTGTGCATATTTGCTTGAAGCACATTCATCGTTTCCTGACCAGTGGGCATCTTTTCGATCCCGGAAGATGGTCAGTCCTGTCGCGTTTTGCATCCGCGCAGTGGACACATTTGGGGGTTTCGTTACAGTCCTTCATTTTGTGTCCCGACCCCCCACACCTAATACAAGTGTTCCTCCTGTCTAAACCTGAACAATTTGTCTGTACGTGTCCTGTTCCAAGACATCGATAGCATCTCCTAACGTCATCGCACAATCGCATCCTCGCTCGGACCCACCCAATCTTTATATAGCCAACCTCAAGGAGTTTTGCCGCGCTTTCAGCTGACAGGGTGAGGAAGGCTCGTACCTGCTCTCTCACATTGGGTGCGGTGATCTTTGTCTGGATCTGCTCCCCTGGGTTGCTGAGCAGCTTCTGGGCTGCTGTTTCTACCTCCTCCTTAAGTGTAAGCGAATCGAGATCTCTTATCTCGATAGTCGCCTTTGGCTTTAGTTCCACGACGGAGGCTGTATCTCTTATGGTACTCCTCAGCTGTTGAACGAAATCCGGCCTAACCTGTTGCCCTTTTCCGAGTTCAAGGAGGATGGCTCCGGTCTGCGTTTTCCTAACCGTCTTTATGCTAACCGAGTCGTCCGTCTTTATTTTATCGCGCAGATCTTTTAGAACTTCCGCGTAGCTGTGACCCGCTGCGGGTTTAATTATTACCGCTTCCGATTTCGCTCGCTGTTGCCGCTCGTTCTTCTTTCTGTTCGGTTCGACCGGTTTCTTTTTCGTCTTATTTTTTCCCCCCCTTTTAGTGACGGTTCGCCAATTTTCTTCTCCCCCTTGAGGGAGCTCAACTGTGTCCCCACTGGGCTCTTTCGATCTAGCCTTCTTGCTTTTTTCGGGCATTGCAGGGCTAGTGGCTGTTCTTTTAGGGTTCGCCGTCACAGGGGTTGAATCGCGTTCAGTCTGCCGTGTAACGCCCACATCGCGTCGATTCGAAAACGACCGTTCCTCTTCCGCCTTCTTCCACGCGCGCCTATAATTTAACGTGACATCCAGCAGCTCAGACATTTTGGCAACCCCGGTCTTGACATCAATGCTGATGTTCTTCTGCCGGTTGAAGACTTGTTGCATGTTGCTTATTAACGATTTGCATTGCATAATCGCTTCTTCTTCCATCTTTCGCATCTTCTGGATTAGCTCCAGTCGAGGCGAGCTGCCTGTTGAATTACCTGTCACGCCCCCCTTTTGGACTGCACGTGCTGTGCGAAGGGTGTCCTCACCTGCTGGAGTGACAGCAGTTAGAGCCGCTCGTGATGCGTAAGTGCTGGTCGGTGTGATTCGCACCGTCTCTTTGGGATCTCCGGTGTTGGCATTGGGAGTACTTCCCTTATCGGTGCCGGTGTTCGTCCGGAGTCGAGCAGGTGCATTGGATGAAGTCTCAGCACCCATACTAATAGCACGCGTCGCATTGCCCGATGCCGTGTTTACGGGCGTTTCGCATTTAGCAGGTGGCGATCTAGCCAACAGGCTGCTTCTTCGAAAGGCTGCATCCGGTGTCGCGCCGCGCTCGTTAATCTTCTTAATCCTCTCTTCGATTTTTTCTCCGTTCGTCTTTTCGCTCGCGTTTTCGTTCGTCTTCTCAACTGTCTGTCTAAATTTGTTGTTATTATTATTATTTGTATTCATCTTTGTTGGGTCCCCGCTCTGAGCCGCTATCCTTACGCGTTTGTACAGTCGCCTCAAACGATCCCCGTGGGTCCCTTTGAAATCAGTGAGGTCCACGCAAGGGTTGACACAGGGCCTTATGAGTACCTGTGTTCAGAGCCAGGATCTCGGCGCAAAAAAGCAGGAGTCATTCTCAACTGCACCTGTACAGCCACCTCGGCGGCGACGCATGTAGAACGTACTCAGAGCCTCGCTACAGTTTTAACGGGACGGGGGCGGCTGCAGCATTAGCCCACCAGCCGTTTCAGCGGATGTCACTCCTACATAATAAGGTGGTGGAATACTGCAGCCGTCAGCCCATGGCAGTCGGATCAGGATCGTGAGACATATTCGTAAGCCACAAACGTTCCATTTTCCGTCTTCTTCAGCCGCACCAGGCGTGGTGAAACAGCTGTCCAGGATTTTGGTCCGCGGGTGGTATTTTAATTGCCACCTTCCCTGCAGATTTGAAGATCAGCCGAGAGTTCCCCTATCCGCCACCTGGGGACGCGTCCGATGGGAGACTGGAATAACTCCACACGGATATTAATATTAATATTAATATTAATATTAATATTAATATTAATATTAATATTAATATTAATATTAATATTAATATTAATATTAATATTAATATTAATATTAATATTAATATTAATATTAATATTAATATTAATATTAATATTAATATTAATATTAATATTAATATTAATATTAATATTAATATTAATATTAATATTAATATTAATATTAATATTAATATTAATATTAATATTAATATTAATATTAATATTAATATTAATATTAATATTAATATTAATATTTTTTTTTTTTTTTTTTTTTGACGGGCGAGGTAGGGTTGAAAATGCCTTCGCACTTACAGTGACCGTCGTCGACTGCGTTGAGTGGTGTTTCCACATTAATATTAATATTAATATTAATATTAATATTAATATTAATATTAATATTTTTTTTTTTTTTTTTTTTTTGACGGGCGAGGTAGGGTTGAAAATGCCTTCGCACTTACAGTGACCGTCGTCGACTGCGTTGAGTGGTGTTTCCACTAAAAAACTCCCTCCTCCGTTTCTGGTGGGATGCCTTCCCGGGACTGTTTTCTACATTACTTCAAGAAGGCCCAGAAACTTCATCCTCCTAAGAAGGACTTTGCTCGTAACACCCACGTCTGGGTCCGTCATTTTCATGATGCTGGCTCATTCTTGCTGAGTCTCCGTTAATGGGGACTCATTTTGCCGTGCATCGAGGTCTCTTTTCTTTCTTCTTAAGACATACTCGATGTATTTACTCACAGCATTCCATGTGTTTTCGCATTCGAGCATTCTGTCAACTATGTTGGCAGGGGTGAAAACGCCAATCTGCTCTCTTAATGCGATTCGCTCAGTATTCCATCTGATGCAGTTGAAAAAAGTGTGTTCTGCATCGTCGTTTGTTGCATCGCAGTAGATGCAACTGGAATTACCTGTTTTGCCCATACGATGTAGATACTTCCGGAAGTATCCATGACCTGAAAGGAATTGGGTCAGGAAGTAGTTAATCTCCCCAAATTTCCTTTGAGTCCACTTTCCTATGTTAGGAATGAGCCTTTTCGTCCATCTACCGGACTGTTCTGCGTTCCATCTGCTTTGCCATCGTTGGATGGTTCCAGATCTCCGCCCTGCAGCACTAATATTAATTTCCGCCCCCCTAGAGTCCCATGCCTCTTTCCGTTCGCGCGCCTGGAGATCAACCGGAATCTCACCACTTATTACGAAAACCGCCGCGCCTGAAACCGTACGGTAGGCTGAGGCGATTCTGAGTGCGGCTGTGCGTTGGACTTCTTCTAGAGCCTTACGCTTAGACTTTGCTCTCAGTGCATTGCCCCAAATTTCGCTGCCATATAGCAGTATAGAATTTGTGGCTGCCATAATCAGCCTCCTCTTGCTCTGTGTGGGCCCGCCAATGTTTGCCATTAGCCTGCTCAACATGCCTGAAACTTTTGCTGCCTTTGCAGCCGCATGTTTAATCTGGGCCCAATAAGTGAGCCTGTTATCGATTTGTACGCCCAGATATTTTATCGCCCTTTTCGTCACTACGAGCATGTCATCTACCGGCATGCTAATTTCTAGAGGCATATGCCCCCGTGTCATCATGATTACTTCAGTCTTGTCTACTGCAAGTTCGAGCCCATGGTCCTCGAGCCATGCTCGAGTCCTTATCATAACTTGGTTTAATTTTCTCTTAGCGTCGTCCGCGTCCCGTGCCGAAATGACCGCCGCTATGTCGTCCGCGTACCCTACAAGGTGTGTGTCTTCTGGCATATCTATTCCTAATATCTCGTCATAGCTTAGATTCCAGAGGTCAGGCCCAAGAACGGATCCCTGGGCTGCCCCCGATGTGATTGTTCTAACTCTCTGTCCGTCTGGTGTATCGTATATGAGTGTACGGTCCCTAAGATAACTCTGGAGAATTCTCATAAGATATACAGGTATGCGGAATCTTTCCCGCAATGCCTGGATAACATTTGCCCATCGTAAGCTATTAAAAGCGTTACGTACATCGAGTGTTGCGAGAACGATTATATGTTTCGGGTAGGAGCGTCCGTTCTGTGCATTTTCGAAACTTCTGACTACATCCTCAATAGCACCAAGAGTCGATCTTCCGGGTCGAAAGCCGTGCTGCCTCTCCGATAGGCCTCCGGCTGCCTCGATGGATTCTGCTAATCTGCGTTGCAGAAGCTTCTCCAAGAGTTTGCCGGTGCTATCTAGCATGCATAGAGGTCGGTAAGCTGATGGTTGCGTTGGGTCACCTCTTCCCTTGCTAATCAGCATGAGCTTTTGTCTTTTCCACTCTTTGGGAAAAGTGCCTTGGGCTATACAAGCGTTGTACACTTCGAGCAGAGCATCTGGCCGATTTTCGGCTAAAAGTATGAGTGTCTCCGCTGGTATTCCATCAGGCCCGGGGGCTTTACCCCTCTTAAGGCTTCTAGCCGCGATTTTTAGCTCTTCTTCAGTGAAGGGCGTGGGCATCCCATCAGCAAGGACTTCGCGTTCATCGTGCAGTGGAGGGTGCGTGGGAAACAAGTTATCCACGATGTGGTTGATATCGTTCCCTATATGCGGAGCAGCATGGTTAGCGTTTAGCTTCCTCGTAACGATCTTATAGCCGAGTCCCCAGGGGTTGCTGTTCAGATCGTTCCGAAGTTCTTCCCATTTCGACTTCTTGCTTCTAATAATCGCCCATTTCAATGCTTTTCGGCTTTGTCTGAATTCTTCGGCTACCATGGTTGCCTCGCCATTTCGCCTGGCTCTGGTGTATCTTCTTCTGTTACGAAGGCAGGTTCGTCTGAGCTCAGCTATTTCTGGCGTCCACCAGTACGCAGCCTGTCTTCTAGACTGCTGCGTTACACGTGGCATGGATGCCTCGCAGCTTTGAGCTATGCGCTGCCTCAATGTCATTGCCATGGAGTCAGCATCACTCATGGTGTGCGCAGCTGAGACCCCGTCAAACTTGTTTAGAAATCTTTCGTGGTTCAGCTTAGTTGCATTCCACTTGCGTGTGCCTCTCCTTCTTGGCGTCTGGTCAGAGTTCGTCCTTTCCGTGGTCCGGAAGGTAATATACTGGTGATCGCTACCAGTGAAGTCTTCCAACACTCTCCACCCTTCAACGCTTGTAGCCAAGCTCTCGGACACCAAAGTGATGTCTGGGGTGGTGTGTTCGCATCCCGGCCTCCTGAAAGTAGTGGCATTACCGGTATTTGCCACTATCAAACCTAACCTAGCAGCCATGTCTAAAATGTTTCTTCCGCGTGAGTTCGTTGTCCGGTCCCCCCATTCTACAGCCCTGGCATTGAAATCACCCGCTACTATAAACGGTCCGCCTATTTCCCTAACCCTATCCTCGATCAGGTCTAGTTTTGTCCTGAACTGGCCTATGCTATCACTAGGGGTAAGGTAGCAGCTCATTAGCGTGTATTGTCTCGTCCGAACGTACGTGTAACAGTGGCCTCCCCCGAGCTGCGTGACCACGAGCTTACTGCCGCTAGGTAGCCACAGAGCAGCCGTGCCTGTTTCATCTTCGTACCAGGACCCTCGGGGTATACGTCTATATTGTTCGCAAATAATGACGGCGTCTACCCTATTTTCAGCGGCAATTTGCTCGATCAGAGCGTCTGCCGTCCGACTTCTGTGCATATTTGCTTGAAGCACATTCATCGTTTCCTGACCAGTGGGCATCTTTTCGATCCCGGAAGATGGTCAGTCCTGTCGCGTTTTGCATCCGCGCAGTGGACACATTTGGGGGTTTCGTTACAGTCCTTCATTTTGTGTCCCGACCCCCCACACCTAATACAAGTGTTCCTCCTGTCTAAACCTGAACAATTTGTCTGTACGTGTCCTGTTCCAAGACATCGATAGCATCTCCTAACGTCATCGCACAATCGCATCCTCGCTCGGACCCACCCAATCTTTATATAGCCAACCTCAAGGAGTTTTGCCGCGCTTTCAGCTGACAGGGTGAGGAAGGCTCGTACCTGCTCTCTCACATTGGGTGCGGTGATCTTTGTCTGGATCTGCTCCCCTGGGTTGCTGAGCAGCTTCTGGGCTGCTGTTTCTACCTCCTCCTTAAGTGTAAGCGAATCGAGATCTCTTATCTCGATAGTCGCCTTTGGCTTTAGTTCCACGACGGAGGCTGTATCTCTTATGGTACTCCTCAGCTGTTGAACGAAATCCGGCCTAACCTGTTGCCCTTTTCCGAGTTCAAGGAGGATGGCTCCGGTCTGCGTTTTTCTAACCGTCTTTATGCTAACCGAGTCGTCCGTCTTTATTTTATCGCGCAGATCTTTTAGAACTTCCGCGTAGCTGTGACCCGCTGCGGGTTTAATTATTACCGCTTCCGATTTCGCTCGCTGTTGCCGCTCGTTCTTCTTTCTGTTCGGTTCGACCGGTTTCTTTTTCGTCTTATTTTTTCCCCCCCCTTTTAGTGACGGTTCGCCAATTTTCTTCTCCCCCTTGAGGGAGCTCAACTGTGTCCCCACTGGGCTCTTTCGATCTAGCCTTCTTGCTTTTTTCGGGCATTGCAGGGCTAGTGGCTGTTCTTTTAGGGTTCGCCGTCACAGGGGTTGAATCGCGTTCAGTCTGCCGTGTAACGCCCACATCGCGTCGATTCGAAAACGACCGTTCCTCTTCCGCCTTCTTCCACGCGCGCCTATAATTTAACGTGACATCCAGCAGCTCAGACATTTTGGCAACCCCGGTCTTGACATCAATGCTGATGTTCTTCTGCCGGTTGAAGACTTGTTGCATGTTGCTTATTAACGATTTGCATTGCATAATCGCTTCTTCTTCCATCTTTCGCATCTTCTGGATTAGCTCCAGTCGAGGCGAGCTGCCTGTTGAATTACCTGTCACGCCCCCCTTTTGGACTGCACGTGCTGTGCGAAGGGTGTCCTCACCTGCTGGAGTGACAGCAGTTAGAGCCGCTCGTGATGCGTAAGTGCTGGTCGGTGTGATTCGCACCGTCTCTTTGGGATCTCCGGTGTTGGCATTGGGAGTACTTCCCTTATCGGTGCCGGTGTTCGTCCGGAGTCGAGCTGGTGCATTGGATGAAGTCTCAGCACCCATACTAATAGCACGCGTCGCATTGCCCGATGCCGTGTTTACGGGCGTTTCGCATTTAGCAGGTGGCGATCTAGCCAACAGGCTGCTTCTTCGAAAGGCTGCATCCGGTGTCGCGCCGCGCTCGTTAATCTTCTTAATCCTCTCTTCGATTTTTTCTCCGTTCGTCTTTTCGCTCGCGTTTTCGTTCGTCTTCTCAACTGTCTGTCTAAATTTGTTGTTATTATTATTATTTGTATTCATCTTTGTTGGGTCCCCGCTCTGAGCCGCTATCCTTACGCGTTTGTACAGTCGCCTCAAACGATCCCCGTGGGTCCCTTTGAAATCAGTGAGGTCCACGCAAGGGTTGACACAGGGCCTTATGAGTACCTGTGTTCAGAGCCAGGATCTCGGCGCAAAAAAGCAGGAGTCATTCTCAACTGCACCTGTACAGCCACCTCGGCGGCGACGCATGTAGAACGTACTCAGAGCCTCGCTACAGTTTTAACGGGACGGGGGCGGCTGCAGCATTAGCCCACCAGCCGTTTCAGCGGATGTCACTCCTACATAATAAGGTGGTGGAATACTGCAGCCGTCAGCCCATGGCAGTCGGATCAGGATCGTGAGACATATTCGTAAGCCATAAAACGTTCCATTTTCCGTCTTCTTCAGCCGCACCAGGCGTGGTGAAACAGCTGTCCAGGATTTTGGTCCGCGGGTGGTATTTTAATTGCCACCTTCCCTGCAGATTTGAAGATCAGCCGAGAGTTCCCCTATCCGCCACCTGGGGACGCGTCCGATGGGAGACTGGAATAACTCCACACGGACTAATATTAATATTAATATTAATATTAATATTAATATTAATATTAATATTAATATTAATATTAATATTAATATTAATATTAATATTAATATTAATATTAATATTAATATTAATATTAATATTAATATTAATATTAATATTAATATTAATATTAATATTAATATTAATATTAATATTTTTTTTTTTTTTTTTGGCGGAAAGGAAGGAAAAATGCATTACTGCATGCACGGAGTCGTCACTGACCGTGTTATGTCGGGCTCTCCAGGAAAAAACTGGTATACCGACTAAAAAACCTCCTTATTTCCTCTTCTTGGAAAGTGATTCCACCCCGGGACCGCTGTGAAGCATTACTTCAGGGTGGTTTCCTCTTGGCTGAGATTTCAGCCCTCATCTCGAATTTGGCCTGCGTCCAGGTCCCCGCCTTGCTAGTTCGTGTCTAGTCAGCTGCTTCTAGGTCAGGTTTCTTCTCCATGAGAATGCGTTTGCAGTACTTAGCTACTGCTTGCCAGCAAGTCCTATTTTGTGTCATACGGTACACAATGGATTCAACACTCATTTCTCCTATTTGGTTCTCAAGTTCCTGGCGTTTGTCGGCCCATTTATGACACTTAAAAAATGTGTGTTCAGCGTCATCGATCATATCTCCTTCTTCATATAAGCAGTACGGCGTGCTGCACTTGCCGATATTGTGCAGATATTTCCTGAAGTACCCGTGGCCGGTCATCATTTGAGTCAGGTAGTAGTTTACCTCTCCGTCTCTCCTTTCTAGCCAGTTATTTATGCTTGGAATAAGTCTCTTCGTCCATCTGGCCGTATCTTCCTCGTTCCATCTTACCTGCCATCTTTGAAGGGTCTCTTGTCTTAAAATCTCCTTGTCCCTTTCTTCGAGGCCGTCTGTCTGTTTCTTTATCCATAGCTTCTCCCTTTCTCGTATTTGCAAGTCTATTGGGATCGTTCCAGCTATAATAAGAATCGCTGCTGTTGAGACAGTTCGGTAAGCGGAAGCAATCCTTATAGCAGATGTTCTCTGTACAGACAGTAGGGCCTTCGTTCGTTTTCCATTTAGTTCCCTGCCCCAGATTTCACTACCGTAGAGAAGAATGCTATTGCTTGTCTCCATTAGCAGCTTCCTCTTATTTTGTCGCGGGCCTCCTATATTTGCCATTAAGCGGCCTAGCTGCGTCGTAACCTTTGCCGCTTTGCTTGCTGCATGTTGAACTTGATTTGAAAATGTCATCTTAGGGTCAAGTCGGATGCCGAGGTAGTTTACGCATCTCTTTGTTCGTATCGGTACGTCCCCGATGTTGATGTCTATTTCGAGAGGTATGTTCTTTCTGGTTAAAAGAACTAGTTCCGTCTTCTGGATCGCCAGCTGCAGGTTATGTGCATCAAGCCATGCTTTCGTCCTAATCATGACCTGCTTAAGTTTACGTGTTGCCTCCTCTGTATCTCTGGCCTTTATTACAGCCGCTATGTCGTCGGCGTAGCCAACTAGAAAGGTGTCCTGCGGCATTTCAATCTTCAGTATATCGTCATAACTAATGTTCCACAGGTCTGGGCCCAAGATTGATCCTTGCGCGGCCCCGGATGTAAGTGGGATTTTTCTCTGTCCATCCTTCGTATTATATATAAGCTCTCTGTCTTTGAAGTAGCTTCTTATCACTCGCGAGAGATATGTCGGTATACGGAAGCAAGTCTCTAAAGCTTGGATAACGTCGGGCCACCTTAGGCTATTAAAAGCGTTTTTCACATCCAGTGTTGCCAGAAGAACGACTTGTCTGCTGTAATGATTTTTCTGCTGGGCGGCGTAAAAAGCATCGACGACATCTTTTAATGCTCCGATGGTAGATCTTCCTGGTCTGAAGCCATGTTGCCTTTCTGAGAGTCCTCCTCCGGTAGATATGGCGTTCAGTAGCCTAGGTTTTAGAAGTCTTTCGAAAAGTTTGCCTGCTGTATCGAGCATACATAGTGGTCGGTATGCTGATGGCGAGTTCGGGTCACCCTTCCCCTTGCTGATAAGCACCAGTTGCTGTAGCTTCCAAGCTTTTGGGAAAAGACCTTCTATGAGGCACTTGTTGTACATATCTGGAAGTATTTGTGGCCGCTTTTCAGCTATGTACTTGATCACCTCCGCCGGTATACCGTCTGGTCCAGGCGCCTTCTTAGGTTTTAGTTTTCCAGCAGCTGTTTCCAGTTCTTGCGCGGTGAACAACGGGATGTCTATCATCTCTGCAGTATAACTTCTATCAACCGGAATCTCATTTGTCGGGAAAAGGGACATTACAATGTTTTCCATCTCTTCTGCGTTCATCAGGGGTGTCGGCGTTCTGATCCCCATCTTCTCCTTGACTATTTTGTAACCCGTACCCCATGGATTTGTGTTTATATCTTCCCGCAGTTGTTCCCATAGCCTTCTTTTGCTTTCAAAAATTTCCCTTTGCAGTTTCCTTTTCGCAAGTTTGTATGCGTTTTTTTCACTTACGGCCTCGCCTCTCCGTTTAGCTCTGGTGTACTTCCTTCTGTATCTGCAGCAGTCGCTTCTCGCTCTTGCAATCTCCTCGTTCCACCAGTAAACTTCTTTTCTCCCTCGGTTGTTTCGTCCAATCCTGGGCATCGCTTTGTCACATCCTTCCTTAATTATTTGCATGACTTTCTCCACGGTCGTGGAGGCGTTTGTAATACCTGGTATCCTTTCGATTTTGTCATCGATTTCTGTCATTAGTACTGCTGTGTCCAGTTTTTTGCTACTCCATCTCTGTGTGGTTGTGATCTGTCGCCCTGCGTTTGCGCTGTTAACGTTTCCAGTTAGAGCTGAATACGAAATGTATTGGTGATCGCTGCCTGTGTAGGTTTCGAGGACCTTCCAGTCTGTTATTCTGTGTGCGATTTTTTCTGTAACCAGTGTGATGTCTGGTATTGTGCCCCTGCAGCCAGGCCGTCTAAATGTGGGTACATCTCCTACGTTCGCTGCCAGAATTCCCAGTTTGGCCATCATTTGAATAACACCTCTTCCTCTGGAGTTTGTTGTTTCCATGCCCCATTCAGCTGCTCTGGCATTGAAATCGCCTGCCACTATGAGATTTCCTCCGATCTCTCGGCCAAAGTGCTCGATATCATCCAGTTTTTTCAGGAAATCTTCTATGTGGTCACTGGGCGTTAGGTAGCAGCTAATGACTGTTACGTCTTCAAATTGAGTCCATGTGAAGCAGCTTCCCTTTCCGTACTTCTTTGGTGTAAGTTTTCCCAGTTGTGGTATCCATATTGCTGATGTTTTAGCGTCGTGTTCGATCCATAGACCGGTTTGCTTCATGCTGTGCTGTTCGCTGATAACTGCTATGTCCGCTCCTTGTTCCATCATCACCTGTGGCAGGAGTGCATCTGCCACTTTTCCCCTGTGCATGTTTGCTTGTAGGATCTTCACTGTGCCCTTTTGTTTGCTGAGCAGCCTCTCGATCCCGGTAGGTGGTCCAAAAGGGTTCTACCTTCTGCCAAGCATATACAGCATTTCGCAGGGTTATTGCACTGCTTCAAAAAGTGGCCACTTTCGCCACATTTTATACATAACCCCGCCCCTTTTCTGTCGGGCCCGATGCAATTCCACTGAGTGTGCCCAACTCCGAAGCATTTAAAGCAACGTTTCAGCTCTTCTCTGTACTTGATTCTGCAGTTCGTCCATCCGATTTTTATACGCTCTGTCTTTAATAAGCTGTTTGCTCCAGACGTGGGAAGCGAGACAAAAGCTCTTCTTTGGTCACGGAGGTTAGGGTTTGTGATGCGTACCGAAACGTCTTCTTCTGCTGTGTCGGTTGCCTTTGTTATGGCAGTAACAACTTCTTCTATTGTAGAGAAACCATCTATATCTCCTATTTCTATTGTGACTTTAGGCTTTAGGTCTCTGACGTCCGCCGCTTCCTTCAGTGTGTTCCTTATGGCATCGCAAAATTGCCCGGTATTTCCCCCTTTAGCTACCTCGAGGAGGATCGAACCTGTTTTCGTCTTTCGGACTGATCGTACCGCGATATTAGCTTCATCTGGCTTTACATTTTCTCTTAGATTTTTCAGAACCTCAGCGTAACTGTGACCTTCGTTTGGTCTGACGATCACCGCTTCGGATTTCTCCCTTGGTAGTTTGAAACGTGTTTTCTTCTTTGGAGGATTTCTCGCTTTCTTCGGAGTGTTTTTCAGGGTGTTTGACGCTCCTGTTTTGTCGTTTCCTATTCGCGAGGCATCTGCGTTTTTTACGGTCTCGTGTGTGTTTTCTTTCTGTTTTTTGCCTGGCCTTGCTGTTTCAGCAGGGCTTGAAGCACTTCTTTTGTTTTGAGGTGTGTAGTTGCTATCCGTAGATATTAATATTAATATTAATATAAATATTAATATTAATATTAATATTAATATTAATATTAATATTAATATTAATATTAATATTAATATTAATATTAATATTAATATTAATATTAATATTAATATTAATATTAATATTAATATTAATATTAATATTAATATTAATATTAATATTAATATTAATATTAATATTAATATTAATATTAATATTAATATTAATATTAATATTAATATTAATATTAATATTAATATTAATATTAATATTAATATTAATATTAATATTAATATTAATATTAATATTAATATTAATATTAATATTAATATTAATATTAATATTAATATTAATATTAATATTAATATTTTTTTTTTTTTTTTTTTTTTTTTGACGGGCGAGGTAGGGTTGAAAATGCCTTCGCACTTACAGTGACCGTCGTCGTCTGCGTTGAGTGGTGTTTCCACTAAAAAACTCCCTCCTCCGTTTCTGGTGGGATGCCCTCCCGGGACTGTTTTCTACATTACTTCAAGAAGGCCCAGAAACTTCATCCTCCTAAGAAGGACTTTGCTCGTAACACCCACGTCTGGGTCCGTCATTTTCATGCTGCTGGCTCATTCTTGCTGAGTCTCCGTTGATGGGGACTCATTTTGCCGTGCATCGAGGTCTCTTTTCTTTCTTCTTAAGACATACTCGATGTATTTACTCACAGCATTCCATGTGTTTTCGCATTCGAGCATTCTGTCAACTATGTTGGCAGGGGTGAAAACGCCAATCTGCCCTCTTAATGCGATTCGCTCAGTATTCCATCTGATGCAGTTGAAAAAAGTGTGTTCTGCATCGTCATTTGTTGCATCGCAGTAGATGCAACTGGAATTACTTGTTTTACCCATACGATGTAGATACTTCCGGAAGTATCCATGACCTGAAAGGAACTGGGTCAGGAAGTAGTTAATCTCCCCAAATTTCCTTTGAGTCCACTTTTCTATGTTAGGAATGAGCCTCTTCGTCCATCTACCGGACGTTTCTGCGTTCCATCTGTTTTGCCATCGCTGGATGGTTTCAGATCTCCGCTCTGCAGCACTAATAGTAATTTCCGCCCCCCTAGAGTCCCATGCCTCTTTCCGTTCGCGCGCCAGGAGATCAACCGGAATCTCTCCACTTATTACGAAGACCGCCGCGCCTGAAACTGTACGGTAGGCTGAGGCGATTCTGAGTGCCGCTGTGCGTTGGACTTCTTCTAGAGCCTTACGCTTAGACTTTGCTCTCAGTGCATTTCCCCAAATTTCGCTGCCATATAGCAGTATAGAATTTGTGGTTGCCATAATCAGCCTCCTCTTGCTCTGTGTGGGCCCGCCAATGTTTGCCATTAGCCTGCTCAACATGCCTGAAACTTTTGCTGCCTTTGCAGCCGCATGTTTTATCTGGGCCCAATAAGTGAGCCTACTATCGATTTTTACGCCCAGATATTTTATCGCCCTTTTCGTCACCAGGAGCATGTCATCTATCTGCATGCTAATTTCTAGTGGCATATGCCCTCGCGTCATCATGATTAATTCAGTTTTGTTCACCGCTAGTTCGAGCCCATGGTCCTCGAGCCATGCTCGAGTCCTTATCATTACCTGATTCAATTTTCTTCTAGCGTCGTCCGCGTCCCGTGCCGAAATGACCGCCGCTATGTCGTCCGCGTACCCTACAAGGTGTGTGTCTTCTGGCATATCTATTCCTAATATCTCGTCATAGCTTAGATTCCAGAGGTCAGGACCCAGGACGGATCCCTGGGCTGCCCCCGATGTAATCGTTCTAACTATCTGGCCGTCTGGTGTGTCGTATATAAGTTTACGATCCCTAAGATAGCTCTGGAGAATTCTCATGAGATATCTAGGTATGTGGAATCTTTCCCGCAATGCCTTGATAACATTTGCCCATCGTAAGCTATTAAAAGCGTTGCGTACATCAAGTGTAGCTAGGACGATTATACGTTTCGGGTAGGAGCGTCCGTTCTGTGCGTTTTCGAAACTTCTCACTACATCCTCAATGGCACCAAGAGTCGATCTTCCGGGTCGAAAGCCGTGCTGCCTCTCCGATAGTCCTCCGGCTGCCTCGATGGATTCTGCTAATCTGCGTTGCAGAAGCTTCTCCAATAGTTTGCCTGTGCTATCTAACATGCATAGAGGGCGGTAAGCTGATGGTTGCGTTTGGTCGCCTCTTCCCTTGCTAATCAGTATGAGCTTTTGTCTTTTCCACTCTTTGGGAAAAGTGCCTTGGGCAATACAAGCGTTATACACTTCGAGCAGAGCGTCTGGCCGATTTTCGGCTAAAAGTATGAGTGTCTCCGCTGGTATTCCGTCAGGCCCGGGGGCTTTACCCCTCTTAAGGCTTCTAGCTGCGATTTTTAGCTCTTCTTCAGTGAAGGGCGTGTGTATCCCATCAGCAAGGACTTCGCGTTCATCGTGCAGTGGAGGGTGCATGGGGAACAAGTTATCCACGATGTGGTTGATATCGTTCCCTATGTGCGGAGCAGCATGGCTCGCGTTTAGCTTCCTCGTAACGATCTTATAGCCGAGTCCCCAGGGGTTGCTGTTCAGATCGTTCCGAAGTTCTTCCCATTTCAACTTCTTGCTTCTAATAATCGCCCATTTCAGTGCTTTTCGGCATTGTCTGAATTCTTCGGCCTCCATGGATGCCTCGCCATTTCGCCGGGCTCTGGTGTATCTCCTTCTGTTGCGGAGGCAGATTCGTCTGAGCTCAGCTATATCAGGCGTCCACCAGTACGCAGCCTGTCTTCTAGAATGTTGCGTTACACGGGGCATGGATGCCTCACAGCTTTGAACTATGCGCTGCCTCAATGCCGTTGCCATGGAGTCAGCATCACTAATGGTGTGCGCAGCTGAGACCCCGTCGAAATTGCTTAGAAATCTTTCGTGGTTCAGCTTAGTTGCATTCCACTTGCGTGTGCCTCTCCTTCTTTGCGTCCGGTCAGAGTCCGTTCGTTCCGTGGTCTGGAAGGTAATATACTGGTGATCGCTACCAGTGAAGTCTTCCAATACTCTCCACCCTTCAACACTTATAGCCAAGCTTTCGGACACCAAAGTGATGTCTGGGGTGGTGTCTTCACATCCCGGTCTTCTGAAAGTAGTAGCATTACCGGTATTTGCCACTATCAAACCTAACCTAGCAGCCATGTCTAAAATGTTTCTTCCGCGTGAGTTCGTTGTCCGGTCCCCCCATTCTACAGCCCTGGCATTGAAATCACCCGCTACTATAAACGGTCCGCCTATTTCCCTAACCCTATCCTCGATCAGGTCTAGTTTTGTCCTGAACTGGCCTATGCTATCACTAGGGGTAAGGTAGCAGCTCATTAGCGTGTAATGTCTCGTCCGAACGTACGTGTAACAGTGGCCTCCCCCGAACTGCGTGACCGCGAGCTTACTGCCGCTAGGTAGCCACAGAGCAGCCGTGCCTGTTTCATCCTCGTACCAGGACCCTCGGGGTATTCGTCTATATTGTTCGCAAATAATGACGGCGTCTACCCTATTTTCAGCGGCAATTTGCTCGATCAGAGCGTCTGCCGTCCGACTTCTGTGCATATTTGCTTGAAGCACATTCATCGTTTCCTGACCAGTGGGCATCTCTTCGATCCCGGAAGATGGTCAGTCCGGTCGCGTTTTGCATCCGCGCAGTGGACACATTTGGGGGTTTCGTTACAGTCCTTCATTTTGTGTCCCGACCCCCCACACCTAATACAAGCGTTCCTCCTGTCTAAACCTGAACATTTTGCCTGTACGTGCCCCGTTCCTAGACATCGGAAACATCTCCTAACGTCCTCGCACAATCGCATCCTTGCTCGGACCCACCCAATCTTTATATAGCCAACCTCAAGGAGTTTTGCAGCACTTTCGGCTGACAGGGTGAGGAAGGCCCGTACCTGCTCTCTCACATTCGGTGCGGTGATCCTTATATGGATCTGCTCCCCTGGGTTTCCGAGCAGCTTCTGGGCTGCTGTTTCTACCTCCTCCTTAAGGGTAAGCGAATCGAGATCTCTTATCTCGATAGTCGCCTTTGGCTTTAGTTCCGCGACGGAGGCTGTATCCTTTATGGTACTCCTCAACTGTTGAACGAAATCCGGCCTAACTTGTTGCCCTTTTCCGAGTTCAAGGAGGATGGCTCCGGTCTGCGTTTTCCTAACTGTCTTTATGCTAACCGAGTCGTCCGTCTTTATTTTGTCACGCAGATCTTTTAGAACTTCCGCGTAACTATGACCCGCCGCGGGTTTAATTATTACCGCTTCCGACTTCGCGCGCTGTTGCCGCTCGTTCTTCTTTTTGTTCCGTTCGACCGGTTTTTTCTTTTTCTTATTTTTCTTCCCCTTTTTTGCGACGGTTCGCCATTTTTCTTCTCCCCCATGAGGGAGCTCAATTATGTCCCCACTGGGCTCTTTCGACCTAGCCTTTTTGCTCTTTTCGGGCATTGCAGGGCTAGTGGCCGTTCTTTTGGGGTTCGCCGTCACCGGGGTTGAATCGCGTTCAGTCTGCCGCGTAGCGCCCACTTCGTGTCGATTCGAAAGCAACCTTTCCCCTTCCGCCGCCTTCCACGCGCGCCTATAGTTTAACGTGACGTCCAGCAGCTCGGACATTTTGGCAACACCGGTCTTGACATCAATGCTGATGTTCTTTTGCCGGTTAAACACCTGTTGCATATTGCTTATTAGCGATTTGCATTGCATAATCGCTTCTTCCTCCATTTTTCGCATCTTCTGGATTAGCTCCAGTCGAGGCGAGCCGCCTGTTGAATTGCCTGGAACGGCCCCCTTTTGGACTGCGCGTGATGCGCGAAATGTGTCCTCACCTGCCGGAGTGACAGAAGTTAGAGCCGCTCGTGCTGCGTAGGTGCTAGTCGGTGTGGTTCGCACCGTCTCTTTGGGGTCTCCGGAATTGGCACTGGGAGTACTTCCCTTATTGGTGCCAGTGTTCGTCCGGAGTCGAGCAGGTGCAATGGGTGAGATCGCAGCATCCATGCTAATAGCACGTGTCGCATTGCCCGTGGGCGTTGCGCATTTTGCAGGTGGCGATCTAGACAGCAGGCTGCTTCTTCGGAAGGCTGCATCCGGTGCCGCGCCGCGTTCGCTAATTTCCCTAATCTTCTCTTCGCTTTTCCCTTCATTCGTTTTTTCGTTCGTCTTTTCATTCATTTTATCAATTGTTTGTTTACATTTGCTGTTGTTATTATTGCTAGAAATCATCTTTGTTGGGTCCCCGCTCTGAGCCGCTATCCTTACGCGTTTGTACAGTCGCCTCAAACGATCCCCGTGGGTCCCTTTGAAATCAGTGAGGTCCACGCAAGGGTTGACACAGGGCCTTATGAGTACCTGTGTTCAGAGCCAGGATCTCGGCGCAAAAAAGCAGGAGTCATTCTCAACTGCACCTGTACGGCCACCTCGGCGGCGACGCATGTAGAACGTACTCAGAGCCTCGCCACAGTTTTAACGGGACGGGGGCGGCTGCAGCATTAGCCCACCAGCCGTTTCAGCGGATGTCACTCCTACATAATAAGGTGATGGAATACTGCAGCCGTCAGCCCATGGCAGTCGGATCAGGATCGTGAGACATATTCGTAAGCCACAAACGTTCCATTTTCCGTCATCTTCAGCCGCACCAGGCGTGGTGAAACAGCTGTCCAGGATTTTGGTCCGCGGGTGGTATTTTAATTGCCACCTTCCCTGCAGATTTGAAGATCAGCCGAGAGTTCCCCTATCCGCCACCTGGGGACGCGTCCGATGGGAGACTGGAATAACTCCACACGGAATATTAATATTAATATTAATATTAATATTAATATTAATATTAATATTAATATTAATATTAATATTAATATTAATATTAATATTAATATTAATATTAATATTAATATTAATATTAATATTAATATTAATATTAATATTAATATTAATATTAATATTAATATTAATATTAATATTAATATTAATATTAATATTAATATTAATATTAATATTAATATTAATATTAATATTAATATTAATATTAATATTAATATTAATATTAATATTAATATTAATATTAATATTAATATTAATATTAATATTAATATTAATATTAATATTAATATTAATATTATAATTAATATTAATATTAATATTATATTATTATATTTTTTTTTTTGCGGAAAGGAAGGAAAAATGCATTACTGCATACACGGAGTCGTCACTGACCGTGTTATGTCGGGCTCTCCAGGAAAAAACTGGTATACCGACTAAAAAACCTCCTTATTTCCTCTTCTTGGAAAGTGATTCCACCCCGGGACCGCTGTGATGCATTACTTCAGGGTGGTTTCCTCTTGGCTGAGATTTCAGCCCTCATCTCGAATTTGGCCTGCGTCCAGGTCCCCGCCTTGCTAGTTCGTGTCTAGTCAGCTGCTTCTAGGTCAGGTTTCTTCTCCATGAGAATGCGTTTGCAGTACTTAGCTACTGCTTGCCAGCAAGTCCTATTTTGTGTCATACGGTACACAATGGATTCAACACTCATTTCTCCTAGTTGGTTCTCAAGTTCCTGGCGTTTGTCGGCCCATTTATGACACTTAAAAAATGTGTGTTCAGCATCATCGATTATATCTCCTTCTTCATATAAGCAGTACGGCGTGCTGCACTTGCCGATATTGTGCAGATATTTCCTGAAGTACCCGTGGCCGGTCATCATTTGAGTCAGGTAGTAGTTTACCTCTCCGTCTCTCCTTTCTAGCCAGTTATTTATGTTTGGAATAAGTCTCTTCGTCCATCTGGCCGTATCTTCCTCGTTCCATCTTACCTGCCATCTTTGAAGGGTCTCTTGTCTTAAAATCTCCTTGTCCCTTTGTTCGAGGCCGTCTGTCTGTTTCTTTATCCATAGCTTCTCCCTTTCTCGTATTTGCAAGTCTATTGGGATCGTTCCAGCTATAACAAGAATCGCTGCTGTTGAGACAGTGCGGTAAGCGGAAGCAATCCTTATAGCAGATGTTCTCTGTACAGACAGTAGGGCCTTCGTTCGCTTTCCATTTAGTTCCCTGCCCCAGATTTCACTACCGTAGAGAAGAATGCTATTGCTTGTCTCCATTAGCAGCTTCCTCTTATTTTGTCGCGGGCCTCCTATATTTGCCATTAAGCGGCCTAGCTGCGTCGTAACCTTTGCCGCTTTGCTTGCTGCATGTTGAACTTGATTTGAAAATGTCATCTTAGGGTCAAGTCGGATGCCGAGGTAGTTTACGCATCTCTTTGTTCGTATCGGTACGTCCCCGATGTTGATGTCTATTTCGAGAGGTATGTTCTTTCTGGTTAAAAGAACTAGTTCCGTCTTCTGGATCGCCAGCTGCAGGTTATGTGCATCAAGCCATGCTTTCGTCCTAATCATGACCTGCTTGAGTTTACGTGTTGCCTCCTCTGTATCTCTGGCCTTTATTACAGCCGCTATGTCGTCGGCGTAGCCAACTAGAAAGGTGTCCTGCGGCATTTCAATCTTCAGTATATCGTCATAACTAATGTTCCACAGGTCTGGGCCCAAGATTGATCCTTGCGCGGCCCCGGATGTAAGTGGGATTTTCCTCTGTCCCTCCTTCGTATTATATATAAGCTCTCTGTCTTTGAAGTAGCTTCTTATCACTCGCGAGAGATATGTCGGTATACGGAAGCAAGTCTCTAAAGCTTGGATAACGTCGGGCCACCTTAGGCTATTAAAAGCGTTTTTCACATCCAGTGTTGCCAGAAGAACGACTTGTCTGCTGTAATGATTTTTCTGCTGGGCGGCGTAGAAAGCATCGACGACATCTTTTAGTGCTCCGATGGTAGATCTTCCTGGTCTGAAGCCATGTTGCCTTTCTGAGAGTCCTCCTCCGGTAGATATGGCGTTCAGTAGCCTAGGTTTTAGAAGTCTTTCGAAAAGTTTGCCTGCTGTGTCGAGCATGCATAGTGGTCGGTATGCTGATGGCGAGTTCGGGTCACCCTTCCCCTTGCTGATAAGCACCAGTTGCTGTAGCTTCCAAACTTTTGGGAAAAGACCTTCTATGAGGCACTTGTTGTACATATCTAAAAGTATTTGTGGCCGCTTTTCGGCTTTGTACTTGATTACCTCCGCCGGTATACCGTCTGGTCCAGGCGCCTTCTTAGGTTTTAGTTTTCCAGCAGCTGTTTCCAGTTCTTGCGCGGTGAACAACGGGATGTCTATCATCTCTGTAGTGTAACTTCTATCAACCGGAATCTCATTTGTCGGGAAAAGGGACATTACAATGTTTTCCATCTCTTCTGCGTTCATCAGGGGTGTCGGCGTTCTGATCCCCATCTTCTCCTTGACTGTTTTGTAACCCGTACCCCATGGATTTGTGTTTATATCTTCCCGCAGTTGTTCCCATAGCCTTCTTTTGCTTTCAAAAATTTCCCTTTGCAGTTTCCTTTTCGCAAGTTTGTATGCGTTTTTTTCACTTACGGCCTCGCCTCTCCGTTTAGCTCTGGTGTACTTCCTTCTGTATCTGCAGCAGTCGCTTCTCGCTCTTGCAATCTCCTCGTTCCACCAGTAAACTTCTTTTCTCCCTCGGTTGTTTCGTCCAATCCTGGGCATCGCTTTGTCACATCCTCCCTTAATTATTTGCATGACTAATATTAATATTAATATTAATATTAATATTAATATTAATATTAATATTAATATTAATATTAATATTAATATTAATATTAATATTAATATTAATATTAATATTAATATTAATATTAATATTAATATTAATATTAATATTAATATTAATATTAATATTAATATTAATATTAATATTAATATTAATATTAATATTAATATTAATATTAATATTAATATTAATATTAATATTAATATTAATATTAATATTAATATTAATATTAATATTAATATTAATATTAATATTAATATTAATATTAATATTAATATTAATATTAATATTAATATTAATATTAATATTAATATTAATATTAATATTAATATTAATATTAATATTAATATTAATATTCCGTGTGGAGTTATTCCAGTCTCCCATCGGACGCGTCCCCAGGTGGCGGATAGGGGAACTCTCGGCTGATCTTCAAATCTGCAGGGAAGGTGGCAATTAAAATACCACCCGCGGACCAAAATCCTGGACAGCTGTTTCACCACGCCTGGTGCGGCTGAAGATGACGGAAAATGGAACGTTTGTGGCTTACGAATATGTCTCACGATCCTGATCCGACTGCCATGGGCTGACGGCTGCAGTATTCCATCACCTTATTATGTAGGAGTGACATCCGCTGAAACGGCTGGTGGGCTAATGCTGCAGCCGCCCCCGTCCCGTTAAAACTGTGGCGAGGCTCTGAGTACGTTCTACATGCGTCGCCGCCGAGGTGGCCGTACAGGTGCAGTTGAGAATGACTCCTGCTTTTTTGCGCCGAGATCCTGGCTCTGAACACAGGTACTCATAAGGCCCTGTGTCAACCCTTGCGTGGACCTCACTGATTTCAAAGGGACCCACGGGGATCGTTTGAGGCGACTGTACAAACGCGTAAGGATAGCGGCTCAGAGCGGGGACCCAACAAAGATGATTTCTAGCAATAATAACAACAGCAAATGTAAACAAACAATTGATAAAATGAATGAAAAGACGAACGAAAAAACGAATGAAGGGAAAAGCGAAGAGAAGATTAGGGAAATTAGCGAGCGCGGCGCGGCACCGGATGCAGCCTTCCGAAGAAGCAGCCTGCTGTCTAGATCGCCACCTGCAAAATGCGCAACGCCCACGGGCAATGCGACACGTGCTATTAGCATGGATGCTGCGATCTCACCCATTGCACCTGCTCGACTCCGGACGAACACTGGCACCAATAAGGGAAGTACTCCCAGTGCCAATTCCGGAGACCCCAAAGAGACGGTGCGAACCACACCGACTAGCACCTACGCAGCACGAGCGGCTCTAACTTCTGTCACTCCGGCAGGTGAGGACACATTTCGCGCATCACGCGCAGTCCAAAAGGGGGCCGTTACAGGCAATTCAACAGGCGGCTCGCCTCGACTGGAGCTAATCCAGAAGATGCGAAAAATGGAGGAAGAAGCGATTATGCAATGCAAATCGCTAATAAGCAATATGCAACAGGTGTTTAACCGGCAAAAGAACATCAGCATTGATGTCAAGACCGGTGTTGCCAAAATGTCCGAGCTGCTGGACGTCACGTTAAACTATAGGCGCGCGTGGAAGGCGGCGGAAGGGGAAAGGTTGCTTTCGAATCGACACGAAGTGGGCGCTACGCGGCAGACTGAACGCGATTCAACCCCGGTGACGGCGAACCCCAAAAGAACGGCCACTAGCCCTGCAATGCCCGAAAAGAGCAAAAAGGCTAGGTCGAAAGAGCCCAGTGGGGACATAATTGAGCTCCCTCATGGGGGAGAAGAAAAATGGCGAACCGTCGCAAAAAAGGGGAAGAAAAATAAGAAAAAGAAAAAACCGGTCGAACGGAACAAAAAGAAGAACGAGCGGCAACAGCGCGCGAAGTCGGAAGCGGTAATAATTAAACCCGCGGCGGGTCATAGTTACGCGGAAGTTCTAAAAGATCTGCGTGACAAAATAAAGACGGACGACTCGGTTAGCATAAAGACAGTTAGGAAAACGCAGACCGGAGCCATCCTCCTTGAACTCGGAAAAGGGCAACAAGTTAGGCCGGATTTCGTTCAACAGTTGAGGAGTACCATAAAGGATACAGCCTCCGTCGCGGAACTAAAGCCAAAGGCGACTATCGAGATAAGAGATCTCGATTCGCTTACCCTTAAGGAGGAGGTAGAAACAGCAGCCCAGAAGCTGCTCGGAAACCCAGGGGAGCAGATCCATATAAGGATCACCGCACCGAATGTGAGAGAGCAGGTACGGGCCTTCCTCACCCTGTCAGCCGAAAGTGCTGCAAAACTCCTTGAGGTTGGCTATATAAAGATTGGGTGGGTCCGAGCAAGGATGCGATTGTGCGAGGACGTTAGGAGATGTTTCCGATGTCTAGGAACGGGGCACGTACAGGCAAAATGTTCAGGTTTAGACAGGAGGAACGCTTGTATTAGGTGTGGGGGGTCGGGACACAAAATGAAGGACTGTAACGAAACCCCCAAATGTGTCCACTGCGCGGATGCAAAACGCGACCGGACTGACCATCTTCCGGGATCGAAGAGATGCCCACTGGTCAGGAAACGATGAATGTGCTTCAAGCAAATATGCACAGAAGTCGGACGGCAGACGCTCTGATCGAGCAAATTGCCGCTGAAAATAGGGTAGACGCCGTCATTATTTGCGAACAATATAGACGAATACCCCGAGGGTCCTGGTACGAGGATGAAACAGGCACGGCTGCTCTGTGGCTACCTAGCGGCAGTAAGCTCGCGGTCACGCAGTTCGGGGGAGGCCACTGTTACACGTACGTTCGGACGAGACATTACACGCTAATGAGCTGCTACCTTACCCCTAGTGATAGCATAGGCCAGTTCAGGACAAAACTAGACCTGATCGAGGATAGGGTTAGGGAAATAGGCGGACCGTTTATAGTAGCGGGTGATTTCAATGCCAGGGCTGTAGAATGGGGGGACCGGACAACGAACTCACGCGGAAGAAACATTTTAGACATGGCTGCTAGGTTAGGTTTGATAGTGGCAAATACCGGTAATGCTACTACTTTCAGAAGACCGGGATGTGAAGACACCACCCCAGACATCACTTTGGTGTCCGAAAGCTTGGCTATAAGTGTTGAAGGGTGGAGAGTATTGGAAGACTTCACTGGTAGCGATCACCAGTATATTACCTTCCAGACCACGGAACGAACGGACTCTGACCGGACGCAAAGAAGGAGAGGCACACGCAAGTGGAATGCAACTAAGCTGAACCACGAAAGATTTCTAAGCAATTTCGACGGGGTCTCAGCTGCGCACACCATTAGTGATGCTGACTCCATGGCAACGGCATTGAGGCAGCGCATAGTTCAAAGCTGTGAGGCATCCATGCCCCGTGTAACGCAACATTCTAGAAGACAGGCTGCGTACTGGTGGACGCCAGATATAGCTGAGCTCAGACGAATCTGCCTCCG
Source organism: Germaria angustata (assembly GCA_963681545.1). Lineage (NCBI taxonomy): Eukaryota > Metazoa > Arthropoda > Insecta > Diptera > Tachinidae > Germaria > Germaria angustata. Next base: position 40,370,681 of record OY813002.1, read on the forward strand.
CAACAGAAGGAGATACACCAGAGCCCGGCGAAATGGCGAGGCATCCATGGAGGCCGAAGAATTCAGACAATGCCGAAAAGCACTGAAATGGGCGATTATTAGAAGCAAGAAGTTGAAATGGGAAGAACTTCGGAACGATCTGAACAGCAACCCCTGGGGACTCGGCTATAAGATCGTTACGAGGAAGCTAAACGCGAGCCATGCTGCTCCGCACATAGGGAACGATATCAACCACATCGTGGATAACTTGTTCCCCATGCACCCTCCACTACACGATGAACGCGAAGTCCTTGCTGATGGGATACACACGCCCTTCACTGAAGAAGAGCTAAAAATCGCAGCTAGAAGCCTTAAGAGGGGTAAAGCCCCCGGGCCTGACGGAATACCAGCGGAGACACTCATACTTTTAGCCGAAAATCGGCCAGACGCTCTGCTCGAAGTGTATAACGCTTGTATTGCCCAAGGCACTTTTCCCAAAGAGTGGAAAAGACAAAAGCTCATACTGATTAGCAAGGGAAGAGGCGACCAAACGCAACCATCAGCTTACCGCCCTCTATGCATGTTAGATAGCACAGGCAAACTATTGGAGAAGCTTCTGCAACGCAGATTAGCAGAATCCATCGAGGCAGCCGGAGGACTATCGGAGAGGCAGCACGGCTTTCGACCCGGAAGATCGACTCTTGGTGCCATTGAGGATGTAGTGAGAAGTTTCGAAAACGCACAGAACGGACGCTCCTACCCGAAACGTATAATCGTCCTAGCTACACTTGATGTACGCAACGCTTTTAATAGCTTACGATGGGCAAATGTTATCAAGGCATTGCGGGAAAGATTCCGCATACCTAGATATCTTATGAGAATTCTCCAGAGCTATCTTAGGGATCGTAAACTTATATACGACACACCAGACGGCCAGATAGTTAGAACGATTACATCGGGGGCAGCCCAGGGATCCGTCCTGGGTCCTGACCTCTGGAATCTAAGCTATGACGAGATATTAGGAATAGATATGCCAGAAGACACACACCTTGTAGGGTACGCGGACGACATAGCGGCGGTCATTTCGGCACGGGACGCGGACGACGCTAGAAGAAAATTGAATCAGGTAATGATAAGGACTCGAGCATGGCTCGAGGACCATGGGCTCGAACTAGCGGTGAACAAAACTGAATTAATCATGATGACGCGAGGGCATATGCCACTAGAAATTAGCATGCAGATAGATGACATGCTCCTGGTGACGAAAAGGGCGATAAAATATCTGGGCGTAAAAAAAAAATCGATAGTAGGCTCACTTATTGGGCCCAGATAAAACATGCGGCTGCAAAGGCAGCAAAAGTTTCAGGCATGTTGAGCAGGCTAATGGCAAACATTGGCGGGCCCACACAGAGCAAGAGGAGGCTGATTATGGCAACCACAAATTCTATACTGCTATATGGCAGCGAAATTTGGGGAAATGCACTGAGAGCAAAGTCTAAGCGTAAGGCTCTAGAAGAAGTCCAACGCACAGCGGCACTCAGAATCGCCTCAGCCTACCGTACAGTTTCAGGCGCGGCGGTCTTCGTAATAAGTGGAGAGATTCCGGTTGATCTCCTGGCGCGCGAACGGAAAGAGGCATGGGACTCTAGGGGGGCGGAAATTACTATTAGTGCTGCAGAGCGGAGATCTGAAACCATCCAGCGATGGCAAAACAGATGGAACGCAGAAACGTCCGGTAGATGGACGAAGAGGCTCATTCCTAACATAGAAAAGTGGACTCAAAGGAAATTTGGGGAGATTAACTACTTCCTGACCCAGTTCCTTTCAGGTCATGGATACTTCCGGAAGTATCTACATCGTATGGGTAAAACAAGTAATTCCAGTTGCATCTACTGCGATGCAACAAATGACGATGCAGAACACACTTTTTTCAACTGCATCAGATGGAATACTGAGCGAATCGCATTAAGAGAGCAGATTGGCGTTTTCACCCCTGCCAACATACTTGACAGAATGCTCGAATGCGAAAACACATGGAATGCTGTGAGTAAATACATCGAGTATGTCTTAAGAAGAAAGAAAAGAGACCTCGATGCACGGCAAAATGAGTCCCCATCAACGGAGACTCAGCAAGAATGAGCCAGCAGCATGAAAATGACGGACCCAGACGTGGGTGTTACGAGCAAAGTCCTTCTTAGGAGGATGAAGTTTCTGGGCCTTCTTGAAGTAATGTAGAAAACAGTCCCGGGAGGGCATCCCACCAGAAACGGAGGAGGGAGTTTTTTAGTGGAAACACCACTCAACGCAGTCGACGACGGTCACTGTAAGTGCGAAGGCATTTTCAACCCTACCTCGCCCGTCAAAAAAAAAAAAAAAAAAAAAAAAAAAAAAAATATTAATATTAATATTAATATTAATATTAATATTAATATTAATATTAATATTAATATTAATATATAATAGATGACGCTGAACATACGTTCTTTAAATGTAGCTATTGGATGGATTGTCGCACTCAACTAGAAGACCATATTGGCGAATTAACAGCCGAAACTATCATTGACAAAATGATGAGCAGCGAAGAAAACTGGAAGGCAATCGCACGATACATCGAACACGTTCTCCGCTCAAAAAAGCGTGATTTAGACGCAGCCTAAAACACGGCAATAAGCATTAAATTGGAGCAAGACCATCGGAAGGGGGGCCTAGACGTGGGCCATAAAAGAAGAGGTGTGCACATAAGCGTACATAACAAAGGGATCCACCTGGAAGTAATGCTAAGGCGGTGCCCAGGTGGGCAACACATCCCAAGCTTGACAAGGTGGGTTTTTAGCCGGTAACCAATACAAGGAGTCCGGCATACGGCGTGGATGACGATTCACGTAACATGCATAAAGCATTTTCCCATCCTACCCCAAAAAAAAAAAAAAAAAAAAAAAAAAAAAAAAAAAAAAAAAAAAAAAAAAAAAATATTAATATTAATATTAATATTAATATTAATATTAATATTAATATTAATATTAATATTAATATTAATATTAATATTAATATTAATATTAATATTAATATTAATATTAATATTAATATTAATATTAATATTAATATTAATATTAATATTAATATTAATATTAATATTAATATTAATATTAATATTAATATTAATATTAATATTAATATTAATATTAATATTAATATTAATATTAATATTAATATTAATATTAATATTAATATTAATATTAATATTAATATTAATATTAATATTAATATTAATATTAATATTAATATTAATATTAATATTAATATTAATATTAATATTAATATTAATATTAATATTAATATTAATATTAATATTAATATTAATATTAATATTAATATTAATATTAATATTAATATTAATATTAATATTAATATTAATATTAATATTAATATTAATATTAATATTAATATTAATATTAATATTAATATTAATATTAATATTAATATTAATATTAATATTAATATTAATATTAATATTAATATTAATATTAATATTAATATTAATATTAATATTAATATTAATATTAATATTAATATTAATATTAATATTAATATTAATATTAATATTAATATTAATATTAATATTAATATTAATATTAATATTAATATTAATATTAATATTAATATTAATATTAATATTAATATTAATATTAATATTAATATTAATATTAATATTAATATTAATATTAATATTAATATTAATATTAATATTAATATTAATATTAATATTAATATTAATATTAATATTAATATTAATATTAATACACATAGGGAACGATATCAACCACATCGTGGATAACTTGTTCCCCATGCACCCTCCACTGCACGATGAACGCGAAGTCCTTGCTGATGGGATACACACGCCCTTCACTGAAGAAGAGCTAAAAATCGCAGCTAGAAGCCTTAAGAGGGGTAAAGTCCCCGGGCCTGACGGAATACCAGCGGAGACACTCATACTTTTAGCCGAAAATCGGCCAGACGCTCTGCTCGAAGTGTATAACGCTTGTATTGCCCAAGGCACTTTTCCCAAAGAGTGGAAAAGACAAAAGCTCATACTGATTAGCAAGGGAAGAGGCGACCAAACGCAACCATCAGCTTACCGCCCTCTATGCATGTTAGATAGCACAGGCAAACTATTGGAGAAGCTTCTGCAACGCAGATTAGCAGAATCCATCGAGGCAGCCGGAGGACTATCGGAGAGGCAGCACGGCTTTCGACCCGGAAGATCGACTCTTGGTGCCATTGAGGATGTAGTGAGAAGTTTCGAAAACGCACAGAACGGACGCTCCTACCCGAAACGTATAATCGTCCTAGCTACACTTGATGTACGCAACGCTTTTAATAGCTTACGATGGCCAAATGTTATCAAGGCATTGCGGGAAAGATTCCACATACCTAGATATCTCATGAGAATTCTCCAGAGCTATCTTAGGGATCGTAAACTTATATACGACACACCAGACGGCCAGATAGTTAGAACGATTACATCGGGGGCAGCCCAGGGATCCGTCCTGGGTCCTGACCTCTGGAATCTAAGCTATGACGAGATATTAGGAATAGATATGCCAGAAGACACACACCTTGTAGGGTACGCGGACGACATAGCGGCGGTCATTTCGGCACGGGACGCGGACGACGCTAGAAGAAAATTGAATCAGGTAATGATAAGGACTCGAGCATGGCTCGAGGACCATGGGCTCGAACTAGCGGTGAACAAAACTGAATTAATCATGATGACGCGAGGGCATATGCCACTAGAAATTAGCATGCAGATAGATGACATGCTCCTGGTGACGAAAAGGGCGATAAAATATCTGGGCGTAAAAATCGATAGTAGGCTCACTTATTGGGCCCAGATAAAACATGCGGCTGCAAAGGCAGCAAAAGTTTCAGGCATGTTGAGCAGGCTAATGGCAAACATTGGCGGGCCCACACAGAGCAAGAGAAGGCTGATTATGGCAACCACAAATTCTATACTGCTATATGGCAGCGAAATTTGGGGAAATGCACTGAGAGCAAAGTCTAAGCGTAAGGCTCTAGAAGAAGTCCAACGCACAGCGGCACTCAGAATCGCCTCAGCCTACCGTACAGTTTCAGGCGCGGCGGTCTTCGTAATAAGTGGAGAGATTCCGGTTGATCTCCTGGCGCGCGAACGGAAAGAGGCATGGGACTCTAGGGGGGCGGAAATTACTATTAGTGCTGCAGAGCGGAGATCTGAAACCATCCAGCGATGGCAAAACAGATGGAACGCAGAAACGTCCGGTAGATGGACGAAGAGGCTCATTCCTAACATAGAAAAGTGGACTCAAAGGAAATTTGGGGAGATTAACTACTTCCTGACCCAGTTCCTTTCAGGTCATGGATACTTCCGGAAGTATCTACATCGTATGGGTAAAACAAGTAATTCCAGTTGCATCTACTGCGATGCAACAAATGACGATGCAGAACACACTTTTTTCAACTGCATCAGATGGAATACTGAGCGAATCGCATTAAGAGAGCAGATTGGCGTTTTCACCCCTGCCAACATAGTTGACAGAATGCTCGAATGCGAAAACACATGGAATGCTGTGAGTAAATACATCGAGTATGTCTTAAGAAGAAAGAAAAGAGACCTCGATGCACGGCAAAATGAGTCCCCATCAACGGAGACTCAGCAAGAATGAGCCAGCAGCATGAAAATGACGGACCCAGACGTGGGTGTTACGAGCAAAGTCCTTCTTAGGAGGATGAAGTTTCTGGGCCTTCTTGAAGTAATGTAGAAAACAGTCCCGGGAGGGCATCCCACCAGAAACGGAGGAGGGAGTTTTTTAGTGGAAACACCACTCAACGCAGTCGACGACGGTCACTGTAAGTGCGAAGGCATTTTCAACCCTACCTCGCCCGTCAAAAAAAAAAAAAAAAAAAAAAAAATATTAATATTAATATTAATATTAATATTAATATTAATATTAATATTAATATTAATATTAATATTAATATTAATATTAATATTAATATTAATATTAATATTAATATTAATATTAATATTAATATTAATATTAATATTAATATTAATATTAATATTAATATTAATATTAATATTAATATTAATATTAATATTAATATTAATATTAATATTAATATTAATATTAATATTAATATTAATATTAATATTAATATTAATATTAATATTAATATTAATATTAATATTAATATTAATATTAATATTAATATTAATATTAATATTAATATTAATATTAATATTAATATTAATATTAATATTAATATTAATATTAATATTAATATTAATATTAATATTAATATTAATATTAATATTAATATTAATATTAATATTAATATTAATATTAATATTAATATTAATATTAATATTAATATTAATATTAATATTAATATTAATATTAATATTAATATTATTAATATTCGTGCTATTAGCATGGATGCTGCGATCTCACCCATTGCACCTGCTCGACTCCGGACGAACACTGGCACCAATAAGGGAAGTACTCCCAGTGCCAATTCCGGAGACCCCAAAGAGACGGTGCGAACCACACCGACTAGCACCTACGCAGCACGAGCGGCTCTAACTTCTGTCACTCCGGCAGGTGAGGACACATTTCGCGCATCACGCGCAGTCCAAAAGGGGGCCGTTACAGGCAATTCAACAGGCGGCTCGCCTCGACTGGAGCTAATCCAGAAGATGCGAAAAATGGAGGAAGAAGCGATTATGCAATGCAAATCGCTAATAAGCAATATGCAACAGGTGTTTAACCGGCAAAAGAACATCAGCATTGATGTCAAGACCGGTGTTGCCAAAATGTCCGAGCTGTTGGACGTCACGTTAAACTATAGGCGCGCGTGGAAGGCGGCGGAAGGGGAAAGGTTGCTTTCGAATCGACACGAAGTGGGCGCTACGCGGCAGACTGAACGCGATTCAACCCCGGTGACGGCGAACCCCAAAAGAACGGCCACTAGCCCTGCAATGCCCGAAAAGAGCAAAAAGGCTAGGTCGAAAGAGCCCAGTGGGGACATAATTGAGCTCCCTCATGGGGGAGAAGAAAAATGGCGAACCGTCGCAAAAAAGGGGAAGAAAAATAAGAAAAAGAAAAAACCGGTCGAACGGAACAAAAAGAAGAACGAGCGGCAACAGCGCGCGAAGTCGGAAGCGGTAATAATTAAACCCGCGGCGGGTCATAGTTACGCGGAAGTTCTAAAAGATCTGCGTGACAAAATAAAGACGGACGACTCGGTTAGCATAAAGACAGTTAGGAAAACGCAGACCGGAGCCATCCTCCTTGAACTCGGAAAAGGGCAACAAGTTAGGCCGGATTTCGTTCAACAGTTGAGGAGTACCATAAAGGATACAGCCTCCGTCGCGGAACTAAAGCCAAAGGCGACTATCGAGATAAGAGATCTCGATTCGCTTACCCTTAAGGAGGAGGTAGAAACAGCAGCCCAGAAGCTGCTCGGAAACCCAGGGGAGCAGATCCATATAAGGATCACCGCACCGAATGTGAGAGAGCAGGTACGGGCCTTCCTCACCCTGTCAGCCGAAAGTGCTGCAAAACTCCTTGAGGTTGGCTATATAAAGATTGGGTGGGTCCGAGCAAGGATGCGATTGTGCGAGGACGTTAGGAGATGTTTCCGATGTCTAGGAACGGGGCACGTACAGGCAAAATGTTCAGGTTTAGACAGGAGGAACGCTTGTATTAGGTGTGGGGGGTCGGGACACAAAATGAAGGACTGTAACGAAACCCCCAAATGTGTCCACTGCGCGGATGCAAAACGCGACCGGACTGACCATCTTCCGGGATCGAAGAGATGCCCACTGGTCAGGAAACGATGAATGTGCTTCAAGCAAATATGCACAGAAGTCGGACGGCAGACGCTCTGATCGAGCAAATTGCCGCTGAAAATAGGGTAGACGCCGTCATTATTTGCGAACAATATAGACGAATACCCCGAGGGTCCTGGTACGAGGATGAAACAGGCACGGCTGCTCTGTGGCTACCTAGCGGCAGTAAGCTCGCGGTCACGCAGTTCGGGGGAGGGCACTGTTACACGTACGTTCGGACGAGACATTACACGCTAATGAGCTGCTACCTTACCCCTAGTGATAGCATAGGCCAGTTCAGGACAAAACTAGACCTGATCGAGGATAGGGTTAGGGAAATAGGCGGACCGTTTATAGTAGCGGGTGATTTCAATGCCAGGGCTGTAGAATGGGGGGACCGGACAACGAACTCACGCGGAAGAAACATTTTAGACATGGCTGCTAGGTTAGGTTTGATAGTGGCAAATACCGGTAATGCTACTACTTTCAGAAGACCGGGATGTGAAGACACCACCCCAGACATCACTTTGGTGTCCGAAAGCTTGGCTATAAGTGTTGAAGGGTGGAGAGTATTGGAAGACTTCACTGGTAGCGATCACCAGTATATTACCTTCCAGACCACGGAACGAACGGACTCTGACCGGACGCAAAGAAGGAGGGGCACACGCAAGTGGAATGCAACTAAGCTGAACCACGAAAGATTTCTAAGCAATTTCGACGGGGTCTCAGCTGCGCACACCATTAGTGATGCTGACTCCATGGCAACGGCATTGAGGCAGCGCATAGTTCAAAGCTGTGAGGCATCCATGCCCCGTGTAACGCAACATTCTAGAAGACAGGCTGCGTACTGGTGGACGCCAGATATAGCTGAGCTCAGACGAATCTGCCTCCGCAACAGAAGGAGATACACCAGAGCCCGGCGAAATGGCGAGGCATCCATGGAGGCCGAAGAATTCAGACAATGCCGAAAAGCACTGAAATGGGCGATTATTAGAAGCAAGAAGTTGAAATGGGAAGAACTTCGGAACGATCTGAACAGCAACCCCTGGGGACTCGGCTATAAGATCGTTACGAGGAAGCTAAACGCGAGCCATGCTGCTCCGCACATAGGGAACGATATCAACCACATCGTGGATAACTTGTTCCCCATGCACCCTCCACTGCACGATGAACGCGAAGTCCTTGCTGATGGGATACACACGCCCTTCACTGAAGAAGAGCTAAAAATCGCAGCTAGAAGCCTTAAGAGGGGTAAAGCCCCCGGGCCTGACGGAATACCAGCGGAGACACTCATACTTTTAGCCGAAAATCGGCCAGACGCTCTGCTCGAAGTGTATAACGCTTGTATTGCCCAAGGCACTTTTCCCAAAGAGTGGAAAAGACAAAAGCTCATACTGATTAGCAAGGGAAGAGGCGACCAAACGCAACCATCAGCTTACCGCCCTCTATGCATGTAAGATAGCACAGGCAAACTATTGGAGAAGCTTCTGCAACGCAGATTAGCAGAATCCATCGAGGCAGCCGGAGGACTATCGGAGAGGCAGCACGGCTTTCGACCCGGAAGATCGACTCTTGGTGCCATTGAGGATGTAGTGAGAAGTTTCGAAAACGCACAGAACGGACGCTCCTACCCGAAACGTATAATCGTCCTAGCTACACTTGATGTACGCAACGCTTTTAATAGCTTACGATGGGCAAATGTTATCAAGGCATTGCGGGAAAGATTCCGCATACCTAGATATCTTATGAGAATTCTCCAGAGCTATCTTAGGGATCGTAAACTTATATACGACACACCAGACGGCCAGATAGTTAGAACGATTACATCGGGGGCAGCCCAGGGATCCGTCCTGGGTCCTGACCTCTGGAATCTAAGCTATGACGAGATATTAGGAATAGATATGCCAGAAGACACACACCTTGTAGGGTACGCGGACGACATAGCGGCGGTCATTTCGGCACGGGACGCGGACGACGCTAGAAGAAAATTGAATCAGGTAATGATAAGGACTCGAGCATGGCTCGAGGACCATGGGCTCGAACTAGCGGTGAACAAAACTGAATTAATCATGATGACGCGAGGGCATATGCCACTAGAAATTAGCATGCAGATAGATGACATGCTCCTGGTGACGAAAAGGGCGATAAAATATCTGGGCGTAAAAATCGATAGTAGGCTCACTTATTGGGCCCAGGTAAAACATGCGGCTGCAAAGGCAGCAAAAGTTTCAGGCATGTTGAGCAGGCTAATGGCAAACATTGGCGGGCCCACACAGAGCAAGAGGAGGCTGATTATGGCAACCACAAATTCTATACTGCTATATGGCAGCGAAATTTGGGGAAATGCACTGAGAGCAAAGTCTAAGCGTAAGGCTCTAGAAGAAGTCCAACGCACAGCGGCACTCAGAATCGCCTCAGCCTACCGTACAGTTTCAGGCGCGGCGGTCTTCGTAATAAGTGGAGAGATTCCGGTTGATCTCCTGGCGCGCGAACGGAAAGAGGCATGGGACTCTAGGGGGGCGGAAATTACTATTAGTGCTGCAGAGCGGAGATCTGAAACCATCCAGCGATGGCAAAACAGATGGAACGCAGAAACGTCCGGTAGATGGACGAAGAGGCTCATTCCTAACATAGAAAAGTGGACTCAAAGGAAATTTGGGGAGATTAACTACTTCCTGACCCAGTTCCTTTCAGGTCATGGATACTTCCGGAAGTATCTACATCGTATGGGTAAAACAAGTAATTCCAGTTGCATCTACTGCGATGCAACAAATGACGATGCAGAACACACTTTTTTCAACTGCATCAGATGGAATACTGAGCGAATCGCATTAAGAGAGCAGATTGGCGTTTTCACCCCTGCCAACATAGTTGACAGAATGCTCGAATGCGAAAACACATGGAATGCTGTGAGTAAATACATCGAGTATGTCTTAAGAAGAAAGAAAAGAGACCTCGATGCACGGCAAAATGAGTCCCCATCAACGGAGACTCAGCAAGAATGAGCCAGCAGCATGAAAATGACGGACCCAGACGTGGGTGTTACGAGCAAAGTCCTTCTTAGGAGGATGAAGTTTCTGGGCCTTCTTGAAGTAATGTAGAAAACAGTCCCGGGAGGGCATCCCACCAGAAACGGAGGAGGGAGTTTTTTAGTGGAAACACCACTCAACGCAGTCGACGACGGTCACTGTAAGTGCGAAGGCATTTTCAACCCTACCTCGCCCGTCAAAAAAAAAAAAAAAAAAAAAAAAAAAAAATATTATTAATATTAATATTAACATTTGCCCATCGTAAGCTATTAAAAGCGTTGCGTACATCAAGTGTAGCTAGGACGATTATACGTTTCGGGTAGGAGCGTCCGTTCTGTGCGTTTTCGAAATTTCTCACTACATCCTCAATGGCACCAAGAGTCGATCTTCCGGGTCGAAAGCCGTGCTGCCTCTCCGATAGTCCTCCGGCTGCCTCGATGGATTCTGCTAATCTGCGTTGCAGAAGCTTCTCCAATAGTTTGCCTGTGCTATCTAACATGCATAGAGGGCGGTAAGCTGATGGTTGCGTTTGGTCGCCTCTTCCCTTGCTAATCAGTATGAGCTTTTGTCTTTTCCACTCTTTGGGAAAAGTGCCTTGGGCAATACAAGCGTTATACACTTCGAGCAGAGCGTCTGGCCGATTTTCGGCTAAAAGTATGAGTGTCTCCGCTGGTATTCCGTCAGGCCCGAGGGCTTTACCCCTCTTAAGGCTTCTAGCTGCGATTTTTAGCTCTTCTTCAGTGAAGGGCGTGTGTGTCCCATCAGCAAGGACTTCGCGTTCATCGTGCAGTGGAGGGTGCATGGGGAACAAGTTATCCACGATGTGGTTGATATCGTTCCCTATGTGCGGAGCAGCATGGCTCGCGTTTAGCTTCCTCGTAACGATCTTATAGCCGAGTCCCCAGGGGTTGCTGTTCAGATCGTTCCGAAGTTCTTCCCATTTCAACTTCTTGCTTCTAATAATCGCCCATTTCAGTGCTTTTCGGCATTGTCTGAATTCTTCGGCCTCCATGGATGCCTCGCCATTTCGCCGGGCTCTGGTGTATCTCCTTCTGTTGCGGAAGCAGATTCGTCTGAGCTCAGCTATTTCTGGCGTCCACCAGTACGCAGCCTGTCTTCTAGAATGTTGAAGAAAGCGATATAGTTGACGACGCGGAACACACGTTTTTCTCCTGCCAACGCTGGGTCATAAGCCGACAACAAGTGGAGATGCAAATCGGTTTGATCACAACGGCAAACCTTGTTGACAAGATGACAAGTAATGCGGAAGCGTGGAACGCAGTGGCAACGTACGTCGAATGTGTGCTTCGAGCTAAGAAGAAAGATCTGGATAGAGCACACAGCAGCTTGGGATAGGCTAGGACAGCGACTAAGCTAGACAAAGGAGAAGAGAAAAAAAAACAAACAAAAAAGCGGGTGCCTGGACGCAGGCATGCGGAAGGCGGTCTCCTGACCAAGGAGGGAGCCACCTCGAAGTAATGCGAAAGCGGTCCCGAGGTGGAAGTATCTCCCAAAGAGATGAGGTGGGGTTTTAGTCGGTATGCCCATATGGGAGAGCCCGACATATCATAGTGGGTGACGATCCACTATGAATGCAGTAATGCATTTCCCCAGCTCACCCGCAAAAAAAAAAATATTAATATTAATATTAATTTTTTTTTTTTTTTTGACGGGCGAAGTAGGGTTGAAAATGCCTTCGCACTTACAGTGACCGTCGTCGACTGCGTTGAGTGGTGTTTTCCACTAAAAAACTCCCTCCTCCGTTTCTGGTGGGATGCCTTCCCGGGACTGTTTTCTACATTACTTCAAGAAGGCCCAGAAACTTCATCCTCCTAAGAAGGACTTTGCTCGTAACACCCACGTCTGGGTCCGTCATTTTCATGCTGCTGGCTCATTCTTACTGAGTCCCCGTTGATGGGGACTCATTTTGCCGTGCATCGAGGTCTCTTTTCTTTCTTCTTAAGACATACTCGATGTATTTACTCACAGCATTCCATGTGTTTTCGCATTCGAGCATTCTGTCAACTATGTTGGCAGGGGTGAAAACGCCAATCTGCTCTCTTAATGCGATTCGCTCAGTATTCCATCTGATGCAGTTGAAAAAAGTGTGTTCTGCATCGTCGTTTGTTGCATCGCAGTAGATGCAACTGGAATTACCTGTTTTGCCCATACGATGTAGATACTTCCGGAAGTATCCATGACCTGAAAGGAATTGGGTCAGGAAGTAGTTAATCTCCCCAAATTTCCTTTGAGTCCACTTTCCTATGTTAGGAATGAGCCTTTTCGTCCATCTACCGGACTGTTCTGCGTTCCATCTGCTTTGCCATCGTTGGATGGTTCCAGATCTCCGCTCTGCAGCACTAATATTAATTTCCGCCCCCCTAGAGTCCCATGCCTCTTTCCGTTCGCGCGCCTGGAGATCAACCGGAATCTCACCACTTATTACGAAAACCGCCGCGCCTGAAACTGTACGGTAGGCTGAGGCGATTCTGAGTGCGGCTGTGCGTTGGACTTCTTCTAGAGCCTTACGCTTAGACTTTGCTCTCAGTGCATTGCCCCAAATTTCGCTGCCATATAGCAGTATAGAATTTGTGGCTGCCATAATCAGCCTCCTCTTGCTCTGTGTGGGCCCGCCAATGTTTGCCATTAGCCTGCTCAACATGCCTGAAACTTTTGCTGCCTTTGCAGCCGCATGTTTAATCTGGGCCCAATAAGTGAGCCTGTTATCGATTTGTACGCCCAGATATTTTATCGCCCTTTTCGTCACTACGAGCATGTCATCTACCGGCATGCTAATTTCTAGAGGCATATGCCCCCGTGTCATCATGATTACTTCAGTCTTGTCTACTGCAAGTTCGAGCCCATGGTCCTCGAGCCATGCTCGAGTCCTTATCATAACTTGGTTTAATTTTCTCTTAGCGTCGTCCGCGTCCCGTGCCGAAATGACCGCCGCTATGTCGTCCGCGTACCCTACAAGGTGTGTGTCTTCTGGCATATCTATTCCTAATATCTCGTCATAGCTTAGATTCCAGAGGTCAGGACCAAGAACGGATCCCTGGGCTGCCCCCGATGTGATTGTTCTAACTCTCTGTCCGTCTGGTGTGTCGTATATGATTGTACGGTCCCTAAGATAACTCTGGAGAATTCTCATAAGATATACAGGTATGCGGAATCTTTCCCGCAATGCCGGGATAACATTTGCCCATCGTAAGCTATTAAAAGCGTTACGTACATCGAGTGTTGCGAGAACGATTATATGTTTCGGGTAGGAGCGTCCGTTCTGTGCGTTTTCGAAACTTCTGACTACATCCTCAATAGCACCAAGAGTCGATCTTCCGGGTCGAAAGCCGTGCTGCCTCTCCGATAGTCCTCCGGCTGCCTCGATGGATTCTGCTAATCTGCGTTGCAGAAGCTTCTCCAAGAGTTTGCCGGTGCTATCTAGCATGCATAGAGGTCGGTAAGCTGATGGTTGCGTTGGGTCGCCTCTTCCCTTGCTAATCAGCATGAGCTTTTGTCTTTTCCACTCTTTGGGAAAAGTGCCTTGGGCTATACAAGCGTTGTACACTTCGAGCAGAGCATCTGGCCGATTTTCGGCTAAAAGTATGAGTGTCTCCGCTGGTATTCCATCAGGCCCGGGGGCTTTACCCCTCTTAAGGCTTCTAGCCGCGATTTTCAGCTCTTCTTCAGTGAAGGGCGTGGGCATCCCATCAGCAAGGACTTCGCGTTCATCGTGCAGTGGAGGGTGCGTGGGAAACAAGTTATCCACGATGTGGTTGATATCGTTCCCTATATGCGGAGCAGCATGGTTAGCGTTTAGCTTCCTCGTAACGATCTTATAGCCGAGTCCCCAGGGGTTGCTGTTCAGATCGTTCCGAAGTTCTTCCCATTTCGACTTCTTGCTTCTAATAATCGCCCATTTCAATGCTTTTCGGCTTTGTCTGAATTCTTCGGCTACCATGGTTGCCTCGCCATTTCGCCTGGCTCTGGTGTATCTTCTTCTGTTACGAAGGCAGGTTCGTCTGAGCTCAGCTATTTCTGGCGTCCACCAGTACGCAGCCTGTCTTCTAGACTGCTATTATATATTAATAGTAATATTAATATTAATATTAATATTAATATTAATATTAATATTAATATTAATATTAATATTAATATTAATATTAATATTAATATTAATATTAATATTAATATTAATATTAATATTAATATTAATATTAATATTAATATTAATATTAATATTAATATTAATATTAATATTAATATTAATATTAATATTAATATTAATATTAATATTAATATTAATATTAATATTAATATTAATATTAATATTAATATTAATATTAATATTAATAATATTAATATTAATATTAATATTAATATTAATATTACCTGTTTTGCCCATACGATGTAGATACTTCCGGAAGTATCCATGACCTGAAAGGAATTGGGTCAGGAAGTAGTTAATCTCCCCAAATTTCCTTTGAGTCCACTTTCCTATGTTAGGAATGAGCCTTTTCGTCCATCTACCGGACTGTTCTGCGTTCCATCTGCTTTGCCATCGTTGGATGGTTCCAGATCTCCGCTCTGCAGCACTAATATTAATTTCCGCCCCCCTAGAGTCCCATGCCTCTTTCCGTTCGCGCGCCTGGAGATCAACCGGAATCTCACCACTTATTACGAAAACCGCCGCGCCTGAAACTGTACGGTAGGCTGAGGCGATTCTGAGTGCGGCTGTGCGTTGGACTTCTTCTAGAGCCTTACGCTTAGACTTTGCTCTCAGTGCATTGCCCCAAATTTCGCTGCCATATAGCAGTATAGAATTTGTGGCTGCCATAATCAGCCTCCTCTTGCTCTGTGTGGGCCCGCCAATGTTTGCCATTAGCCTGCTCAACATGCCTGAAACTTTTGCTGCCTTTGCAGCCGCATGTTTAATCTGGGCCCAATAAGTGAGCCTGTTATCGATTTGTACGCCCAGATATTTTATCGCCCTTTTCGTCACTACGAGCATGTCATCTACCGGCATGCTAATTTCTAGAGGCATATGCCCCCGTGTCATCATGATTACTTCAGTCTTGTCTACTGCAAGTTCGAGCCCATGGTCCTCGAGCCATGCTCGAGTCCTTATCATAACTTGGTTTAATTTTCTCTTAGCGTCGTCCGCGTCCCGTGCCGAAATGACCGCCGCTATGTCGTCCGCGTACCCTACAAGGTGTGTGTCTTCTGGCATATCTATTCCTAATATCTCGTCATAGCTTAGATTCCAGAGGTCAGGACCAAGAACGGATCCCTGGGCTGCCCCCGATGTGATTGTTCTAACTCTCTGTCCGTCTGGTGTGTCGTATATGATTGTACGGTCCCTAAGATAACTCTGGAGAATTCTCATAAGATATACAGGTATGCGGAATCTTTCCCGCAATGCCGGGATAACATTTGCCCATCGTAAGCTATTAAAAGCGTTACGTACATCGAGTGTTGCGAGAACGATTATATGTTTCGGGTAGGAGCGTCCGTTCTGTGCGTTTTCGAAACTTCTGACTACATCCTCAATAGCACCAAGAGTCGATCTTCCGGGTCGAAAGCCGTGCTGCCTCTCCGATAGTCTTCCGGCTGCCTCGATGGATTCTGCTAATCTGCGTTGCAGAAGCTTCTCCAAGAGTTTGCCGGTGCTATCTAGCATGCATAGAGGTCGGTAAGCTGATGGTTGCGTTGGGTCGCCTCTTCCCTTGCTAATCAGCATGAGCTTTTGTCTTTTCCACTCTTTGGGAAAAGTGCCTTGGGCTATACAAGCGTTGTACACTTCGAGCAGAGCATCTGGCCGATTTTCGGCTAAAAGTATGAGTGTCTCCGCTGGTATTCCATCAGGCCCGGGGGCTTTACCCCTCTTAAGGCTTCTAGCCGCGATTTTTAGCTCTTCTTCAGTGAAGGGCGTGGGCATCCCATCAGCAAGGACCTCGGGTTCATCGTGCAGTGGAGGGTGCGTGGGAAACAAGTTATCCACGATGTGGTTGATATCGTTCCCTATATGCGGAGCAGCATGGTTAGCGTTTAGCTTCCTCGTAACGATCTTATAGCCGAGTCCCCAGGGGTTGCTGTTCAGATCGTTCCGAAGTTCTTCCCATTTCGACTTCTTGCTTCTAATAATCGCCCATTTCAATGCTTTTCGGCTTTGTCTGAATTCTTCGGCTACCATGGTTGCCTCGCCATTTCGCCTGGCTCTGGTGTATCTTCTTCTGTTACGAAGGCAGGTTCGTCTGAGCTCAGCTATTTCTGGCGTCCACCAGTACGCAGCCTGTCTTCTAGACTGCTATTATATATTAATAGTAATATTAATATTAATATTAATATTAATATTAATATTAATATTAATATTAATATTAATATTAATATTAATATTAATATTAATATTAATATTAATATTAATATTAATATTAATATTAATATTAAACGCCTTCCTGAGGGAAGGCGTTTTTCCAGAGCCGTGGAAAAAACAAAAGCTAGTGCTTATAAGCAAAGGAAAAGGAGAACCACACCTGCCATCATCATACAGACCACTCTGTATGCTGGATTCGGCAGGAAAACTATTGGAGAAACTACTCAAGCCCCGCCTAGAAGAAGCTATCAATAGGGGGGTGGCTTATCCAGGAGACAATATGGATTTCGGCCAGGCAGGTGTACAATAGATGCCGTGAAGGAGATAACAGATGTTGTCAAAGTTGTCCAGCAGAGAAACCATTTCAGCAGGCCCGTGGTTCTTCTCGCCACTCTCGACGTAAGGAATGCTTTCAATAGCCTAAGATGGACAGACGTGTTGAAAGCCTTAAAGAGAAATTTCGCAGTGCCAACATATCTAATGAAGATAATTGGTAACTATTTGAAAGACAGGGTTCTCTTATACGACACCAAGGAGGGCCCGAAAAGTATGGTCGTCACCTCGGGAGCGGCACAAGGCTCGATTTTAGGACCAGATTTGTGGAACGCGAGCTATGATGAAATCCTGAGAATCGAAATGCCAGAGGACACATTCTTAGTTGGCTACGCAGATGACATCGCAGCAGTCATCACAGCTAGGAACACGGACGATGCCCAGAGGAGACTCAGACAAGTGATGATAAGAACCAGGGCCTGGCTAGACTCACATGGGCTGGAGCTAGCCACACACAAAACGGAGTTGGTGTTTCTCACAGGACGGCACATGCCAACCGAGATAGAAATGCGGTTCGAGGATGTTTTAATAACCACCAAGGAAAGCGTGAACTACCTAGGTATAAGGATGGATAGGAGGTTGACATACTCACAACACATTCAATATGTATCCACAAAAGCGGCAAAGATAACGAGCAGATTAATGGCGAATGTTGGAGGACCTCTATCATGCAAAAGGAAGCTGCTGATGGAAGCATGCAACAGTGTCCTTTTGTACGGATGTGAAATCTGGGCAGACACGCTGAGTACCAAGAGAAGAGCAAATGCATTACTCTCAGTGCAGAGGACAGCGGCGTTGCGCGTGGCATCGGCATACCGCACAGTATCGGCATCCGCTGTCTTTGTGATAGCAGGCATGCTTCCAATCGACCTTCACGCAGTGGAACGCAAGAGAGTATTTATCACAAGACGATCTACAGCGGACACAATGCCTTTGCCAGATGCTAGACAGGCAACTATTGAAAGATGGCAAGCACTATGGACCGAAGATAGGAACGGTAGATGGACAGCCAAACTTATACCAGATATACGGAAATGGATGGAAAGAAAACACGGAGAGGTGAACTATTACTTGACACAGATGCTCTCCGGACACGGCTATTTTAGAAAATATTTGCACAGAATGGGAAAGTGCAGTACACCATTTTGTTTGTACGAAGAAAGCGATATAGTTGACGATGCGGAACACACGTTTTTCTCCTGCCAACGCTGGGTCATAAGCCGACAACAAGTTGAGATGCAAATCGGTTTGATCACAACGGCAAACCTTGTTGACAAGATGACAAGTAATGCGGAAGCGTGGAATGCAGTGGCAACGTACGTCGAATGTGTGCTTCGAGCTAAGAAGAAAGATCTGGATAGAGCACACAGCAGCCTGGGATAGGCTAGGACAGCGACTAAGCTAGACAAAGGAGAAGAGAAAAAAAAACAAACAAAAAAGCGGGTGCCTGGACGCAGGCATGCGGAAGGCGGTCTCCTGACCAAGGAGGGAGCCACCTCGAAGTAATGCGAAAGCGGTCCCGAGGTGGAAGTATCTCCCAAAGAGATGAGGTGGGGTTTTAGTCGGTATGCCCATATGGGAGAGCCCGACATATCATAGTGGGTGACGATCCACTATGAATGCAGTAATGCATTTCCCCAGCTCACCCGCAAAAAAAAAAAAAAAAAAAAAAAAAAAAAAAATATTAATATTAATATTAATATTAATATTAATATTAATATTAATATTAATATTAATATTAATATTAATATTAATATTAATATTAATATTAATATTAATATTAATATTAATATTAATATTAATATTAATATTAATATTAATATTAATATTAATATTAATATTAATATTAATATTAATATTAATATTAATATTAATATTAATATTAATATTAATATTAATATTAATATTAATATATTTTTTTTTTTTTTTGGCGGAAAGGAAGGAAAAATGCATTACTGCATGCACGGAGTCGTCACTGACCGTGTTATGTCGGGCTCTCCAGGAAAAAACTGGTATACCGACTAAAAAACCTCCTTATTTCCTCTTCTTGGAAAGTGATTCCACCCCGGGACCGCTGTGAAGCATTACTTCAGGGTGGTTTCCTCTTGGCTGAGATTTCAGCCCTCATCTCGAATTTGGCCTGCGTCCAGGTCCCCGCCTTGCTAGTTCGTGTCTAGTCAGCTGCTTCTAGGTCAGGTTTCTTCTCCATGAGAATGCGTTTGCAGTACTTAGCTACTGCTTGCCAGCAAGTCCTATTTTGTGTCATACGGTACACAATGGATTCAACACTCATTTCTCCTATTTGGTTCTCAAGTTCCTGGCGTTTGTCGGCCCATTTATGACACTTAAAAAATGTGTGTTCAGCGTCATCGATCATATCTCCTTCTTCATATAAGCAGTACGGCGTGCTGCACTTGCCGATATTGTGCAGATATTTCCTGAAGTACCCGTGGCCGGTCATCATTTGAGTCAGGTAGTAGTTTACCTCTCCGTCTCTCCTTTCTAGCCAGTTATTTATGCTTGGAATAAGTCTCTTCGTCCATCTGGCCGTATCTTCCTCGTTCCATCTTACCTGCCATCTTTGAAGGGTCTCTTGTCTTAAAATCTCCTTGTCCCTTTCTTCGAGGCCGTCTGTCTGTTTCTTTATCCATAGCTTCTCCCTTTCTCGTATTTGCAAGTCTATTGGGATTGTTCCAGCTATAACAAGAATCGCTGCTGTTGAGACAGTTCGGTTAATTTATATTTGTGTTCTAGTGTGAGTCCTATAGTACTCTTATTTTTATTCTAGAGCCTTAGAGTAGCAGACGGCTCTATCTTATGGCAAAGTTAATTGCCGAAGTTTTTTTTGAAAGAAATAAAACAAACTCTATATTTGAAGTCAGAATTATTTCTCTGGTTTATTTACAATTTTCTTCAGCTTATATACTATTTCTTATTCTATGTTTTCTACAATAATCTTATTCTATTTCTATGTTATTTTCATATTCATTTCCCCTACTTAATTTGTTTATGTTTTATTTGTGAAAATGTGCACATGGAATTATTTGTGATCATGTGCACATGGCATATTCAATTTCATTAGTTTTTATTTAATGCAGTTCTAGTGACCCGTTTTAATCAACACCAGGTACTTGAACTAGTAACCCAGTTTAATTAACACCAGTCACTTGAAATTGCATAACATAGTATTCTTTTATTTTGTGTTCTTATATTTTATTTGATTGTTTATACTTTTGTTTGGGTATGTATGTTTGTTGTTTACATTTCTATTTGTGTATGTTTGTATGTATGCATGTATGCACTACACCCTTACCGCTAAAAAGAAAAAAAATTTTTTTTTTTGAAAATTTTTTTTTTGATAATATTGAATTACAAAAGTAGTACCTAAAATAATTTTATTCTATTCTTATGTATAGTCATTGGTTTATTATCTTTTAAAATAGTGATATTTACATCTTGTGTATTTATTACTTCAAATGGTCCAGTATATTGGCTTTCATTTTTCTTTGCGTTTTCTTTTCTTAAAAATACTTTATCTCCTATTTTTATTTGAATATCGTTAGTGTTCTTATCTTTAATATTTTTTTGCTTTATTTTGTTTTCTAATAATTTTCTGTTTGCCATTTCATGTGCATGTTTTAATTTTATTTTTAATTCTGTAATATAATCTTCATAATTATAAAATTTATCGTTCGACATGGGTTCAGTTGGTATTGACGCCAATCTTCCGTAAACAAGTTCAAATGGAGAAAAACCTGTGGATGAGTGTGGTGTTGTATTATACGCGAATGTATAATATGGAATCCATTCATCCCAATTGTGCTGTTCTGTGAAAGAACGCATGTATTCGTTTAAAACTTTATGATTTCTTTCTATACTACCTAAAGTTTCATGGTGGTATGCTGTTGAAGTTACATGCTTGATTTTCATAAGTGTACAAATTCTATTAAATAATTCGTTTATAAATTCAGTTCCTCTGTCCGTTTTTATCGTATCAAAACATCCATATTTTAGTATAAATCTTTCTACTAATATTCTTCCTATCTCAGATGCTTCTTTAGTTTCTATTGGAAATGCGTCAATATATTTTGTTAGTTCGCATTGTGCTGTTAATATGTATCTATACCCGTTAGATATTCTTAGCGGACCTACAGTGTCTAATTGTATAAATTGAAATGGTTTTGTAGGTGTATTAGTTATTTGGATTGGTGCCTTGGTATGCTTAATGACTTTGTTCTTTTTACAAGATTCGCAATGACTGATGAAATCTTTTATCATTTTGTACATATTTTTCCATATGTACTTTTGCTTTAATCTAATGATTGTTCTACGTACTCCCGTATGACCTCCGTATGGAGTTTCATGATATTCTTTTATTATCTCTTTTTGTCTATCTTTTTCCAGTATTTTCTCTGGTTGTTTAAACAATATTATTTCTATAGGTCTCTGCCTATGTTTATCTTTATTCTGCATGCTATTATATATTTTTATCAATTTTTCCTCACGTATGAGTTTGAAAATCGTATCATCCTTCGCTAGCGTTATTGTGAATATTTGATTATCTCGTAAAGTCTTAGTTAACTTCTGCAAGACTGAACCTAAATTCGAGTATGCATTTTCATTACAAGTTACTATTACGCGATTTCTACAAATTTCAACTTTTGGCATGCTTTTATTCATTTTATCTATAACAAAATTTAATCTTGGATATCCCTTAATTTGTGAAAACGATATGCTATTCCACATATAGATGTGATCAGTTTCTCTGTCACTGTTTCTTTTCTTATTATTCTCATCTTTTCTAAACGAAGTACTTTCTTTATTAGTATTGTAGCTACTTTTCTTTAAATCTTTAGTCATTTTTCTAGTCATTACGTTTATAATTTTTGGCATCATGTCTTTCAAATCATTAGAATCTATTTTGATTCTTGATAATGCATCGGCATTAGTATTTATTTTTCCTTGCTTATATATAATCTCGAAGTCATAATCCATGAGATCTAATCTAATTCTAGTTAATCTTGATGAAGGATTACTATGAGTAAACAATGATATTAGTGGTCTGTGGTCAGTTACTACTTTGAACTTTCTACCATATAAGTATGGTCGAAAATGAGTGATTCCCCAATGAATAGCTAAAAGTTCTTTTTCTATCACGGGTTTGTTAATTTCATGTTTATTGAGAGAACGGCTTGCATATGAGATTGGTAAATCGCTATTTATTTCACCTTGTGAAAGTACTGCTCCTAACGCGTAATTTGATGCGTCGGTAGTAAGTATGAATTCTTTTTCAAAATCTGGGTATTGTAATATCGGTGGATTTGAAACTATAGATTTTAACATTTCAAAAGATCTTTGGCAATTTTCTGACCAAATAAATTGTTGGTTTTTCTTTAACAGTTCATTGAGAGGTTTAGCTATCTGTGCAAAATTTTTAACAAAACGTCTGTAATAGTTACAAAAAGCTACGAATCTTCTAGTGTCATCTGCATTCTTTGGAATTGGATAAGTTTCAAGTGCCTTGCATTTACTTGGATCTGTCATTATTCCTTTATCTGTGATAAGATGTCCTAAATAAACCACTTCTGGTTTCAAAAAATTACATTTGTTTGGATTTAATTTGAGATTGTAGGTTTTTAATCTTTGAAATACTTTTCTTAAATTATCATTATGGTGTTTTAAAGAACATCCAAAAACAATTATATCATCTACGTATATAAATGCATTGGAATCTAAACCTGTTAATGCTATTGTAAATGTTTCATAATCTATTTTGCAGATATTTCCTTAAAAAGTCTATTGGAATAATTTATAATCTTAGTGTTTCGCTAAAAATTAATTTGTGAATATCATTATATTAACTTCAAATCCTGTTTTAGAATTCTAACATTTTTGTTTAATAATAATATAATATAATGTTCAAAATAATTTATAATCTTGATGTTGATTATAATGATGAGTAATCGTTGGATGAGTTAAGGGCTGCTGGTGCATTTGCTTTATTTGAGTTGCAACATGGTGATAAGGAATTTGTTGACGATATTGTTTGTGCTGTAGCTGTTGATGGATTTAAATAATACAGACATTGGTAGTAGATGTCGCAACGCTACTTGAATATTGCTACGCAACTGAAGATGTTTGGTACGAAGTGTACTGAGGGTGATGTTGTAATTGTTGCTGTTGAGCCTGAGCGTGCATTGTTTTGCTATACCTCGATTTGCTATATCCATGATGCAAATCGGTATACGGCTGAGCTTTTTTATTGAAATGCCAAGTTATATACTGCTTCAACTTCTTTGAAGGTGTGGCGTGAAAAATATTTGGCTCTACTAGGTTGATCGAATACATTTTCCAATCTTGTTAATGGAGATGTAGGATCGCAGGATATACAATGGTTGCAAATTTAACAATAGTTGCAGGGTTAAACTGTTAACTGGCAGGATCTTATTCGCAAGATCTAATTCGGCAGTTAAAATGAATTTTGATTTGGCAGGATCTTATTCGCAAGATCTAATTCGGCAGTTAAAATGAATTTTGATTTGGCAGGATCGCCATGTAATAAGTTTTAGGATTATTATATATTGTTTTCTTTTAATTTATATTTGTGTTCTAGTGTGAGTCCTATAGTACTCTTATTTTTATTCTAGAGCCTTAGAGTAGCAGACGGCTCTATCTTATGGCAAAGTTAATTGCCGAAGTTTTTTTTGAAAGAAATAAAACAAACTCTATATTTGAAGTCAGAATTATTTCTCTGGTTTATTTACAATTTTCTTCAGCTTATATACTATTTCTTATTCTATGTTTTCTACAATAATCTTATTCTATTTCTATGTTATTTTCATATTCATTTCCCCTACTTAATTTGTTTATGTTTTATTTGTGAAAATGTGCACATGGAATTATTTGTGATCATGTGCACATGGCATATTCAATTTCATTAGTTTTTATTTAATGCAGTTCTAGTGACCCGTTTTAATCAACACCAGGTACTTGAACTAGTAACCCAGTTTAATTAACACCAGTCACTTGAAATTGCATAACATAGTATTCTTTTATTTTGTGTTCTTATATTTTATTTGATTGTTTATACTTTTGTTTGGGTATGTATGTTTGTTGTTTACATTTCTATTTGTGTATGTTTGTATGTATGCATGTATGCACTACATCGGTAAGCGGAAGCAATCCTTATAGCAGATGTTCTCTGTACAGACAGTAGGGCCTTCGTTCGTTTTCCATTTAGTTCCCTGCCCCAGATTTCACTACCGTAGAGAAGAATGCTATTGCTTGTCTCCATTAGCAGCTTCCTCTTATTTTGTCGCGGGCCTCCTATATTTGCCATTAAGCGGCCTAGCTGCGTCGTAACCTTTGCCGCTTTGCTTGCTGCATGTTGAACTTGATTTGAAAATGTCATCTTAGGGTCAAGTCGGATGCCGAGGTAGTTTACGCATCTCTTTGTTCGTATTGGTACGTCCCCGATGTTGATGTCTATTTCGAGAGGTATGTTCTTTCTGGTTAAAAGAACTAGTTCCGTCTTCTGGATCGCCAGCTGCAGGTTATGTGCATCAAGCCATGCTTTCGTCCTAATCATGACCTGCTTAAGTTTACGTGTTGCCTCCTCTGTATCTCTGGCCTTTATTACAGCCGCTATGTCGTCGGCGTAGCCAACTAGAAAGGTGTCCTGCGGCATTTCAATCTTCAGTATATCGTCATAACTAATGTTCCACAGGTCTGGGCCCAAGATTGATCCTTGCGCGGCCCCGGATGTAAGTGGGATTTTTCTCTGTCCATCCTTCGTATTATATATAAGCTCTCTGTCTTTGAAGTAGCTTCTTATCACTCGCGAGAGATATGTCGGTATACGGAAGCAAGTCTCTAAAGCTTGGATAACGTCGGGCCACCTTAGGCTATTAAAAGCGTTTTTCACATCCAGTGTTGCCAGAAGAACGACTTGTCTGCTGTAATGATTTTTCTGCTGGGCGGCGTAAAAAGCATCGACGACATCTTTTAATGCTCCGATGGTAGATCTTCCTGGTCTGAAGCCATGTTGCCTTTCTGAGAGTCCTCCTCCGGTAGATATGGCGTTCAGTAGCCTAGGTTTTAGAAGTCTTTCGAAAAGTTTGCCTGCTGTATCGAGCATACATAGTGGTCGGTATGCTGATGGCGAGTTCGGGTCACCCTTCCCCTTGCTGATAAGCACCAGTTGCTGTAGCTTCCAAGCTTTTGGGAAAAGACCTTCTATGAGGCACTTGTTGTACATATCTAGAAGTATTTGTGGCCGCTTTTCAGCTATGTACTTGATCACCTCCGCCGGTATACCGTCTGGTCCAGGCGCCTTCTTAGGTTTTAGTTTTCCAGCAGCTGTTTCCAGTTCTTGCGCGGTAAACAACGGGATGTCTATCATCTCTGCAGTATAACTTCTATCAACCGGAATCTCATTTGTCGGGAAAAGGGACATTACAATGTTTTCCATCTCTTCTGCGTTCATCAGGGGTGTCGGCGTTCTGATCCCCATCTTCTCCTTGACTATTTTGTAACCCGTACCCCATGGATTTGTGTTTATATCTTCCCGCAGTTGTTCCCATAGCCTTCTTTTGCTTTCAAAAATTTCCCTTTGCAGTTTCCTTTTCGCAAGTTTGTATGCGTTTTTTTCACTTACGGCCTCGCCTCTCCGTTTAGCTCTGGTGTACTTCCTTCTGTATCTGCAGCAGTCGCTTCTCGCTCTTGCAATCTCCTCGCTCCACCAGTAAACTTCTTTTCTCCCTCGGTTGTTTCGTCCAATCCTGGGCATCGCTTTGTCACATCCTTCCTTAATTATTTGCATGACTTTCTCCACGGTCGTGGAGGCGTTTGTAATACCTGGTATCCTTTCGATTTTGTCATCGATTTCTGTCATTAGTACTGCTGTGTCCAGTTTTTTGCTATTCCATCTCTGTGTGGTTGTGATCTGTCGCCCTGCGTTTGCGCTGTTAACGTTTCCAGTTAGAGCTGAATACGAAATGTATTGGTGATCGCTGCCTGTGTAGGTTTCGAGGACCTTCCAGTCTGTTATTCTATGTGCGATTTTTTCTGTAACCAGTGTGATGTCTGGTATTGTGCCCCTGCAGCCAGGCCGTCTAAATGTGGGTACATCTCCTACGTTCGCTGCCAGAATTCCCAGTTTGGCCATCATTTGAATAACACCTCTTCCTCTGGAGTTTGTTGTTTCCATGCCCCATTCAGCTGCTCTGGCATTGAAATCGCCTGCCACTATGAGATTTCCTCCGATCTCTCGGCCAAAGTGCTCGATATCATCCAGTTTTTTCAGGAAATCTTCTATGTGGTCACTGGGCGTTAGGTAGCAGCTAATGACTGTTACGTCTTCAAATTGAGTCCATGTGAAGCAGCTTCCCTTTCCGTACTTCTTTGGTGTAAGTTTTCCCAGTTGAGGTATCCATATTGCTGATGTTTTAGCGTCGTCTTCGATCCATAGACCGGTTTGCTTCATGCTGTGCTGTTCGCTGATAACTGCTATGTCCGCTCCTTGTTCCATCATCACCTGTGGCAGGAGTGCATCTGCCACTTTTCCCCTGTGCATGTTTGCTTGTAGGATCTTCACTGTGCCCTTTTGTTTGCTGAGCAGCCTCTCGATCCCGGTAGGTGGTCCAAAAGGGTTCTACCTTCTGCCAAGCATATACAGCATTTCGCAGGGTTATTGCACTGCTTCAAAAAGTGGCCACTTTCGCCACATTTTATACATAACCCCGCCCCTTTTCTGTCGGGCCCGATGCAATTCCACTGAGTGTGCCCAACTCCGAAGCATTTAAAGCAACGTTTCAGCTCTTCTCTGTACTTGATTCTGCAGTTCGTCCATCCGATTTTTATACGCTCTGTCTTTAATAAGCTGTTTGCTCCAGACGTGGGAAGCGAGACAAAAGCTCTTCTTTGGTCACGGAGGTTAGGGTTTGTGATGCGTACCGAAACGTCTTCTTCTGCTGTGTCGGTTGCCTTTGTTATGGCAGTAACAACTTCTTCTATTGTAGAGAAACCATCTATATCTCCTATTTCTATTGTGACTTTAGGCTTTAGGTCTCTGACGTCCGCCGCTTCCTTCAGTGTGTTCCTTATGGCATCGCAAAATTGCCCGGTATTTCCCCCTTTAGCTACCTCGAGGAGGATCGAACCTGTTTTCGTCTTTCGGACTGATCGTACCGCGATATTAGCTTCATCTGGCTTTACATTTTCTCTTAGATTTTTCAGAACCTCAGCGTAACTGTGACCTTCGTTTGGTCTGACGATCACCGCTTCGGATTTCTCCCTTGGTAGTTTGAAACGTGTTTTCTTCTTTGGAGGATTTCTCGCTTTCTTCGGAGTGTTTTTCAGGGTGTTTGACGCTCCTGTTTTGTCGTTTCCTATTCGCGAGGCATCTGCGTTTTTTACGGTCTCGTGTGTGTTTTCTTTCTGTTTTTTGCCTGGCCTTGCTGTTTCAGCAGGGCTTGAAGCACTTCTTTTGTTTTGAGGTGTGTAGTTGCTATCCGTAGTTGATGACGCTCGGGTACTTTCCTCTATTTTTCTGCTTTTCTCCTTTTCTGATTCCGCTTTCTTCCAGTTTTTTCGATAGTCGCCAAGAACATCAAAAAGCTCTTCCAACTCCGACACCCCGTTTTGTACATCCATGTTAATGTTCTTTTGTCTGGAAATAGCGCATCTTATTTTTTTGAGGACGCTAAGGCACCGCTGAATTGTTTCCTCTTCCGAATTCCTCATCTTTGAAATAAATTCCTGTCTTGGGGAAGTCCGTGCAGTGTTTCCAATTCTGGTTTCGGGTGTTGTTACTTTCGGCACCTCATGTGTAGTAAGAGGTGTTTGAACATTCCGGTCTTTTTTACTCGCCAAGTTCGGAGTGCCCTCTGTCGTACTTTTTCCCATTTCTTGATGTCCCGGCCTTGGTGGGGATCTCGTCACCTTTCCGCTCGGGCGAAACGGATTTATATCGCCGTTGTTTTTTTTTATTGTGTTCATGTTTTTCTTCTGGGTCCCCGCTTGAAGCCGTTATCTTTGTTCGAAGGTGCAGTTGCCCGTTTCATTGACCCCGAGGGTGCCTTTGCAAGCAGTGAGGTCCTCGCGAGGGTTGACGCAAATCCTTATGAGATGTTGCGTACAGAGCCAGGTCAGGCACTAATTAGGAGTCATCTCAACTAAACCTGCACAGCCCTACTCGGCTACGAACATTGAGCGTTCTACAAGCCCTGCCAGGGTTTTAACGGGACGGTGGTAGCCCCCGCATATATATATTAATATTAATATTAATATTAATATTAATATTAATATTAATATTAATATTAATATTAATATTAATATTAATATTAATATTAATATTAATATTAATATTAATATTAATATTAATATTAATATTAATATTAATATTAATATTAATATTAATATTAATATTAATATTAATATTAATATTAATATTAATATTAATATTAATATTAATATTAATAATATTAATATTAATATTAATATTAATATTAATATTAATATTAATATTAATATTAATATTAATATTAATATTAATATTAATATTAATATTAATATTAATATTAATATTAATATTAATATTAATATTAATATTAATATTAATATTAATATTAATATTAATATTAATATTAATATTAATATTAATATTAATATTAATATTAATATTAATATTAATATTTTTTTTTTTTTTTTTTTTTTTTTTTTGACGGGCGAGGTAGGGTTGAAAATGCCTTCGCACTTACAGTGACCGTCGTCGACTGCGTTGAGTGGTGTTTCCACTAAAAAACTCCCTCCTCCGTTTCTGGTGGGATGCCCTCCCGGGACTGTTTTCTACATTACTTCAAGAAGGCCCAGAAACTTCATCCTCCTAAGAAGGACTTTGCTCGTAACACCCACGTCTGGGTCCGTCATTTTCATGCTGCTGGCTCATTCTTGCTGAGTCTCCGTTGATGGGGACTCATTTTGCCGTGCATTGAGGTCTCTTTTCTTTCTTCTTAAGACATACTCGATGTATTTACTCACAGCATTCCATGTGTTTTCGCATTCGAGCACTCTGTCAACTATGTTGGCAGGGGTGAAAACGCCAATCTGCTCTCTTAATGCGATTCGCTCAGTATTCCATCTGATGCAGTTGAAAAAAGTGTGTTCTGCATCGTCATTTGTTGCATCGCAGTAGATGCAACTGGAATTACTTGTTTTACCCATACGATGTAGATACTTCCGGAAGTATCCATGACCTGAAAGGAACTGGGTCAGGAAGTAGTTAATCTCCCCAAATTTCCTTTGAGTCCACTTTTCTATGTTAGGAATGAGCCTCTTCGTCCATCTACCGGACGTTTCTGCGTTCCATCTGTTTTGCCATCGCTGGATGGTTTCAGATCTCCGCTCTGCAGCACTAATAGTAATTTCCGCCCCCCTAGAGTCCCATGCCTCTTTCCGTTCGCGCGCCAGGAGATCAACCGGAATCTCTCCACTTATTACGAAGACCGCCGCGCCTGAAACTGTACGGTAGGCTGAGGCGATTCTGAGTGCCGCTGTGCGTTGGACTTCTTCTAGAGCCTTACGCTTAGACTTTGCTCTCAGTGCATTTCCCCAAATTTCGCTGCCATATAGCAGTATAGAATTTGTGGTTGCCATAATCAGCCTCCTCTTGCTCTGTGTGGGCCCGCCAATGTTTGCCATTAGCCTGCTCAACATGCCTGAAACTTTTGCTGCCTTTGCAGCCGCATGTTTTATCTGGGCCCAATAAGTGAGCCTACTATCGATTTTTACGCCCAGATATTTTATCGCCCTTTTCGTCACCAGGAGCATGTCATCTATCTGCATGCTAATTTCTAGTGGCATATGCCCTCGCGTCATCATGATTAATTCAGTTTTGTTCACCGCTAGTTCGAGCCCATGGTCCTCGAGCCATGCTCGAGTCCTTATCATTACCTGATTCAATTTTCTTCTAGCGTCGTCCGCGTCCCGTGCCGAAATGACCGCCGCTATGTCGTCCGCGTACCCTACAAGGTGTGTGTCTTCTGGCATATCTATTCCTAATATCTCGTCATAGCTTAGATTCCAGAGGTCAGGACCCAGGACGGATCCCTGGGCTGCCCCCGATGTAATCGTTCTAACTATCTGGCCGTCTGGTGTGTCGTATATAAGTTTACGATCCCTAAGATAGCTCTGGAGAATTCTCATAAGATATCTAGGTATGCGGAATCTTTCCCGCAATGCCTTGATAACATTTGCCCATCGTAAGCTATTAAAAGCGTTGCGTACATCAAGTGTAGCTAGGACGATTATACGTTTCGGGTAGGAGCGTCCGTTCTGTGCGTTTTCGAAACTTCTCACTACATCCTCAATGGCACCAAGAGTCGATCTTCCGGGTCGAAAGCCGTGCTGCCTCTCCGATAGTCCTCCGGCTGCCTCGATGGATTCTGCTAATCTGCGTTGCAGAAGCTTCTCCAATAGTTTGCCTGTGCTATCTAACATGCATAGAGGGCGGTAAGCTGATGGTTGCGTTTGGTCGCCTCTTCCCTTGCTAATCAGTATGAGCTTTTGTCTTTTCCACTCTTTGGGAAAAGTGCCTTGGGCAATACAAGCGTTATACACTTCGAGCAGAGCGTCTGGCCGATTTTCGGCTAAAAGTATGAGTGTCTCCGCTGGTATTCCGTCAGGCCCGGGGGCTTTACCCCTCTTAAGGCTTCTAGCTGCGATTTTTAGCTCTTCTTCAGTGAAGGGCGTGTGTATCCCATCAGCAAGGACTTCGCGTTCATCGTGCAGTGGAGGGTGCATGGGGAACAAGTTATCCACGATGTGGTTGATATCGTTCCCTATGTGCGGAGCAGCATGGCTCGCGTTTAGCTTCCTCGTAACGATCTTATAGCCGAGTCCCCAGGGGTTGCTGTTCAGATCGTTCCGAAGTTCTTCCCATTTCAACTTCTTGCTTCTAATAATCGCCCATTTCAGTGCTTTTCGGCATTGTCTGAATTCTTCGGCCTCCATGGATGCCTCGCCATTTCGCCGGGCTCTGGTGTATCTCCTTCTGTTGCGGAGGCAGATTCGTCTGAGCTCAGCTATATCTGGCGTCCACCAGTACGCAGCCTGTCTTCTAGAATGTTGCGTTACACGGGGCATGGATGCCTCACAGCTTTGAACTATGCGCTGCCTCAATGCCGTTGCCATGGAGTCAGCATCACTAATGGTGTGCGCAGCTGAGACCCCGTCGAAATTGCTCAGAAATCGTTCGTGGTTCAGCTTAGTTGCATTCCACTTGCGTGTGCCTCTCCTTCTTTGCGTCCGGTCAGAGTCCGTTCGTTCCGTGGTCTGGAAGGTAATATACTGGTGATCGCTACCAGTGAAGTCTTCCAATACTCTCCACCCTTCAACACTTATAGCCAAGCTTTCGGACACCAAAGTGATGTCTGGGGTGGTGTCTTCACATCCCGGTCTTCTGAAAGTAGTAGCATTACCGGTATTTGCCACTATCAAACCTAACCTAGCAGCCATGTCTAAAATGTTTCTTCCGCGTGAGTTCGTTGTCCGGTCCCCCCATTCTACAGCCCTGGCATTGAAATCACCCGCTACTATAAACGGTCCGCCTATTTCCCTAACCCTATCCTCGATCAGGTCTAGTTTTGTCCTGAACTGGCCTATGCTATCACTAGGGGTAAGGTAGCAGCTCATTAGCGTGTAATGTCTCGTCCGAACGTACGTGTAACAGTGGCCTCCCCCGAACTGCGTGACCGCGAGCTTACTGCCGCTAGGTAGCCACAGAGCAGCCGTGCCTGTTTCATCCTCGTACCAGGACCCTCGGGGTATTCGTCTATATTGTTCGCAAATAATGACGGCGTCTACCCTATTTTCAGCGGCAATTTGCTCGATCAGAGCGTCTGCCGTCCGACTTCTGTGCATATTTGCTTGAAGCACATTCATCGTTTCCTGACCAGTGGGCATCTCTTCGATCCCGGAAGATGGTCAGTCCGGTCGCGTTTTGCATCCGCGCAGTGGACACATTTGGGGGTTTCGTTACAGTCCTTCATTTTGTGTCCCGACCCCCACACCTAATACAAGCGTTCCTCCTGTCTAAACCTGAACATTTTGCCTGTACGTGCCCCGTTCCTAGACATCGGAAACATCTCCTAACGTCCTCGCACAATCGCATCCTTGCTCGGACCCACCCAATCTTTATATAGCCAACCTCAAGGAGTTTTGCAGCACTTTCGGCTGACAGGGTGAGGAAGGCCCGTACCTGCTCTCTCACATTCGGTGCGGTGATCCTTATATGGATCTGCTCCCCTGGGTTTCCGAGCAGCTTCTGGGCTGCTGTTTCTACCTCCTCCTTAAGGGTAAGCGAATCGAGATCTCTTATCTCGATAGTCGCCTTTGGCTTTAGTTCCGCGACGGAGGCTGTATCCTTTATGGTACTCCTCAACTGTTGAACGAAATCCGGCCTAACTTGTTGCCCTTTTCCGAGTTCAAGGAGGATGGCTCCGGTCTGCGTTTTCCTAACTGTCTTTATGCTAACCGAGTCGTCCGTCTTTATTTTGTCACGCAGATCTTTTAGAACTTCCGCGTAACTATGACCCGCCGCGGGTTTAATTATTACCGCTTCCGACTTCGCGCGCTGTTGCCGCTCGTTCTTCTTTTTGTTCCGTTCGACCGGTTTTTTCTTTTTCTTATTTTTCTTCCCCTTTTTTGCGACGGTTCGCCATTTTTCTTCTCCCCCATGAGGGAGCTCAATTATGTCCCCACTGGGCTCTTTCGACCTAGCCTTTTTGCTCTTTTCGGGCATTGCAGGGCTAGTGGCCGTTCTTTTGGGGTTCGCCGTCACCGGGGTTGAATCGCGTTCAGTCTGCCGCGTAGCGCCCACTTCGTGTCGATTCGAAAGCAACCTTTCCCCTTCCGCCGCCTTCCACGCGCGCCTATAGTTTAACGTGACGTCCAGCAGCTCGGACATTTTGGCAACACCGGTCTTGACATCAATGCTGATGTTCTTTTGCCGGTTAAACACCTGTTGCATATTGCTTATTAGCGATTTGCATTGCATAATCGCTTCTTCCTCCATTTTTCGCATCTTCTGGATTA
Source organism: Germaria angustata (assembly GCA_963681545.1). NCBI lineage: Eukaryota > Metazoa > Arthropoda > Insecta > Diptera > Tachinidae > Germaria > Germaria angustata. Next base: position 40,404,354 of record OY813002.1, read on the forward strand.
GCTCCAGTCGAGGCGAGCCGCCTGTTGAATTGCCTGTAACGGCCCCCTTTTGGACTGCGCGTGATGCGCGAAATGTGTCCTCACCTGCCGGAGTGACAGAAGTTAGAGCCGCTCGTGCTGCGTAGGTGCTAGTCGGTGTGGTTCGCACCGTCTCTTTGGGGTCTCCGGAATTGGCACTGGGAGTACTTCCCTTATTGGTGCCAGTGTTCGTCCGGAGTCGAGCAGGTGCAATGGGTGAGATCGCAGCATCCATGCTAATAGCACGTGTCGCATTGCCCGTGGGCGTTGCGCATTTTGCAGGTGGCGATCTAGACAGCAGGCTGCTTCTTCGGAAGGCTGCATCCGGTGCCGCGCCGCGCTCGCTAATTTCCCTAATCTTCTCTTCGCTTTTCCCTTCATTCGTTTTTTCGTTCGTCTTTTCATTCATTTTATCAATTGTTTGTTTACATTTGCTGTTGTTATTATTGCTAGAAATCATCTTTGTTGGGTCCCCGCTCTGAGCCGCTATCCTTACGCGTTTGTACAGTCGCCTCAAACGATCCCCGTGGGTCCCTTTGAAATCAGTGAGGTCCACGCAAGGGTTGACACAGGGCCTTATGAGTACCTGTGTTCAGAGCCAGGATCTCGGCGCAAAAAAGCAGGGGGCAAATCACGGCATTCGATATCGATCGAAATTTCAAACAAAATTGTATTGAAATTTCGATCGATATCGAATGCCGTGATTTGCCCCCAGGAGTCATTCTCAACTGCACCTGTACGGCCACCTCGGCGGCGACGCATGTAGAACGTACTCAGAGCCTCGCCACAGTTTTAACGGGACGGGGGCGGCTGCAGCATTAGCCCACCAGCCGTTTCAGCGGATGTCACTCCTACATAATAAGGTGATGGAATACTGCAGCCGTCAGCCCATGGCAGTCGGATCAGGATCGTGAGACATATTCGTAAGCCACAAACGTTCCATTTTCCGTCATCTTCAGCCGCACCAGGCGTGGTGAAACAGCTGTCCAGGATTTTGGTCCGCGGGTGGTATTTTAATTGCCACCTTCCCTGCAGATTTGAAGATCAGCCGAGAGTTCCCCTATCCGCCACCTGGGGACGCGTCCGATGGGAGACTGGAATAACTCCACACGGAATTAATATTAATATTAATATTAATATTAATATTAATATTAATATTAATATTAATATTAATATTAATATTAATATTAATATTAATATTAATATTAATATTAATATTAATATTAATATTAATATTAATATTAATATTAATATTAATATTAATATTAATATTAATATTAATATTAATATTAATATTAATATTAATATTAATATTAATATTAATATTAATATTAATATTAATATTAATATTAATATTAATATTAATATTAATATTAATATTAATATTAATATTAATATTAATATTAATATTAATATTAATATTAATATTAATATTAATATTAATATTAATATTAATATTAATATTAATATTAATATTAATATTAATATTAATATTAATATTAATATTAATATTAATATTAATATTAATATTAATATTAATATTAATATTAATCATGCCTTTATTAAGGTTTGAAGGGTACCAGGGAAATAAAATACCTGGGGGTGATCAAAATCTAGCACGTTGATGGACCGGATATGAAATTGGATACACGATGTACGGATGTGATTTTGAATTGTTCGATTTTGGGCCGGCATGTATGGCAGCCTGTTACCTTAATATACCGGAGTGAAATCTTGTAGAAACGGCTCTCAGGGAAATGTCATACATGTCTCCCGTCCCGCTAAAACCCTGGCAAGGACTCAAAGAACGCTCCGCATACCGTAGCCATTTAGTTGGCCATGCAGGTTTAGTTGATATGACATCCTAATTAATGCCCGATCTGGCTCTGAACACATGATCTCATAAGGACATGTGTCAACCCTCGCGAGGACCTCACTGCATGCATAGGGACCCTCGGGATCATTATAAGGGCGACTGCATAAACGGGTGCGGATAACGACTTTAAGTTGGGACCCAGTTGCACCGATCAAAATGTCAAATTTTCAAACCCCCAAAAGTATTGGCCAAAGAGAAACTGCAGCGCTTTTCGCTAGCAGTACAAAAACTAAGAGATCACCGGTTAACCAGCCGCCATCCACCACATGTATCGAGGAGCGGATTATCTCTACACCCCTTAGCGAATGTAGTGAAGTAGTAAACTGTACAGAAAAACACGCAGCGACATATAGCTCACCAAGACAAGAATTCATCCTGAAAATGCGGCTATCTGAAGAAGAAGCTCTTGAGAAATGCCACAAAACACTTCGTAAAATACGGGCTGCAATGAATAAACAGAGAAACATCAATATGGAAGTTCAAAATGGAGTATCGGAGTTAGAGGAACTTATGGATGTTATCACAAGCTACCGACGGACCTGGAAAACCGCGGAAACAGCAAGAGATAAAGACAAGAAACAGCCACAGCAGAATGAGACCATCGAGAAAATAAATGTGGCGGAAAAAGCCACAACACCAGTAACAACACAAAGTAAGCGCAGTGCAACGAGCCCAGCAGAACATAAACCAGGAAAGAAAAAGAAGAAACTAGTGAATGAGAAAATTACAATATCAGGGATGGATAAGTGCTTAGAAAACGCTAAGACGCCCAGCAAAGAAACAAAAACCAAAACGAGAAAGGCTCCACAAAAAAAGCCAAAATTAAAACAAGAAGCAGTAATAATTAAACCGCAAGATGGACACAGTTATGCTGACGTGCTAAGAAACATCAGGCAAAATGTAAAACCGGAGGAAACAGAAGTTGCAGTGCAATCCATCCGAAAAACAAAAACTGGTGCAATATTGCTCGTGATGGGTAGAGGAGGAAAGAAAGATGATTTCTACAATAATATTAGAAAAACTCTCAAAGAAGCAGCCGTTGTACAAGACGCAAGACCTAAAGCCACAGTAGAGATACAAGACCTTGACTCCCTCTCTACAGAAGAAGAAGTTATAGATGCTGTTGGCAAAGAAACGGGCATTACAAAGGAGGACATAACTGTGCGACTAACAGCTACAAACAGCAGAGAACAGAAAAGAGCTTTCGTTTCTTTACCACAAGAAGGAGTACATAAACTTCTTAAAACCAGCAGAATAAAAATAGCGGTAACAAATTGTCGACTAAGATTTATTGAGGAAAGAAAACGCTGTTTCCGATGCTTTGGAGTGGACCACATGCAGTGGGAATGCAAAGGCCCCGACAGGAAGGGAATGGGACTATGCATTAAGTGCGGAGAGAAAGGCCATAAGTTAAAAGAATGCAAGAACCCCCCAAAGTGCTGCATCTGTTCCGAGAAAGAAGCTGGCATGACAAATCATTTGCCAGGCTCAAGAAGCTGCAAAGCAAATAAGCAAAAGGCGCAGTGAAAATTCTTCAGGCAAACATGCATCGAGCAAAAATGGCCCATGATCTATTACCGCAAATAGCCATAGAACAAAAAGCAGACATCATAATAATAAGCGAGCAATACACCAAGATAGGAAACGGACTTTGGCTTGAGGATGAATCGGGAACGACCGCAATATGGGCTCCAGCCTCCAGCAATATACAACCGAAGGCCGACGGAAGAGGAAACGGAGTCGTATGGATGCAAGTTAGAAATATAACGATAATAAGCTGTTATCTCACTCCAAGTGATAGCATCGACGAGTTCAACAGGAAGCTCGATAGTATTGAAGACATCATACTGGACAAGGACGGACACCTCATAGTTGCCGGGGATTTTAACTCGCAAGCAGTAGAATGGGGAATGCAAAGAACTAACTCGAGAGGCAGGAAAATTTTGGAAATGGCAGCTAGAACAGGACTAACGATTGCAAATGTAGGAAACGTGCCCACGTTTAGACGTCCTGGGTGTGAAGGCACCATACCCGACATAACTCTGGTATCTGATAGACTCGCAAGCAAGCTGGAGAACTGGAGAGTCCTAGAAATATACACGGGAAGTGACCACCAGTACATCTCGTACTCACTGAAAAGCAGAGATACAATAACGCCAAGGGATACAAACTCTTCCACCCGTAAGTGGAATGTGAATAAGTTAAACCCTGATGTACTTACGGCAGAGGTCGACCGACAAACCAATGTAGTAGAAATTGATGGAGATGCAGATGCCATTGTGAAACTTACCATGCGCATCATTACGACGGCATGCAATAAAGCTATGCCAAAGATGAAGAAACCAAAGAATAAAATGGCAGTGCACTGGTGGAACGATGAAATAAATGAACTTAGACGAAACTGCTTACGTCAAAGGCGTAAATATACAAGGGCCAAACGCAGAGGCGATGCGGAAACAGAGCAAATGGAGTACAAGGAAGCAAAGAAACAACTCCAGAGCGCCATTAACAAAAGTAAAAAAGAAAAATGGGAGGAACTAAGAGTTGATATTAATCGAAACCCCTGGGGACTCGGCTATAAGGTTGTCATGAAGAAACTAGGCAAGAAGAATACCGTGGAAAATATGAATGAGACAACTATGTTAAATATAGTGGAAACGCTCTTTCCCAAACACGAAATGAGGGCAGATGAAGAAGAAGATAGATTAAATATGAATGTCCCGTTATTTACACAGGAAGAGCTCCAAATAGCTGCTCGTAACCTAAAGAATAACAAAGCACCAGGTCCCGATGGAGTTCCATCAGAAGTCTTGAAAGAAATAGCGCAAAACAACCCCCAGATGTTGCTGAAAATGTATAATAGCTGCCTAGAAGAAGGAGTGTTCCCAAATATTTGGAAAAAACAGAGCCTTGTACTAATCAGCAAAGGAAAAGGAGATCCAGAATTACCATCTTCATACAGACCACTATGCATGCTAGATACAGCAGGCAAATTATTAGAACGACTGTTAAAGCCTCGAATTGAAAAAGCTATTCAAGCAGCAGGTAGCTTATCGAAGAGACAACATGGATTCCGCCCAAGAAAATCCACAATAGGAGCCCTTAAAGACGTAGTAGACGCAGTTGAAGCTACACAACTGAGAAATCATTACTCCAGACCATTAGTCCTCTTAGCCACCTTAGACGTAAAGAATGCGTTTAACAGCCTTAGATGGACAGACGTATTGCACGCTCTTAAGACTAACTTCAATTTACCTGAATACCTAATGAAAATAATAAGGAACTACCTTAAAGACAGAGTATTAATATATAATACGAACACAGGCAAGAGAAAAATGAAGATAACCTCAGGAGCAGCGCAGGGCTCTATATTAGGACCTGACCTATGGAATGCCAGCTACGATGGAATTTTTAAACAAGAAATGCCTGAAGGAACATTTTTAGTGGGCTATGCGGACGACATTGCAGCTGTTATCACAGCGAGAAATACGAAAGAAGCTCAGCGCAGGTTGCGACAAGTGATGTTAAGAACCAGGAGTTGGTTAGACGCACACGGGCTACAACTCGCAATGCACAAAACAGAGCTGCTACTACTCACTAGACGTCATATCCCTCTTGAGGTTAACATGCATATAGACGAAATAGTATTGCACACTATTAAATGTATCAATTACCTGGGAGTCAGGTTGGATTCAAAGCTGACTTACTCACAACAGATCCAACATGCAATACAAAAAGCAGCAAAAATAACAATGCAGCTGAGCCGATTAATGGTAAACATCGGGGGTCCACTTCCGAGCAAAAGAAAGCTGCTAATGGAGGCCTGCAACAGCATTCTTTTATACGGCAGCGAAATATGGGCTCAGGTATTAGAAAAAGAAAACAGAGCGAAAAAACTCCTCGCAGTACAAAGAATAGCAGCTTTGCGGGTCTCATCAGCATACCGAACGGTGTCTGCACCCGCCGTTTTCGTTATAGCAGCAATGAAACCCATAGACTTACAAGCTGTCGAACGGATGAATATCTATAACGCCAAAATAAACAACACCCAACCAAAGGAAGAGATAGAGGCCATAAAGCAGGAAACTACTGCCAAATGGAAAACGCGATGGGAAAATGAAACCCGTGGACGGTGGACTTTCAAATTAATTCCCAATATTACAAAATGGACAAACAGAAAAACCGGAGAAATAAATTATTACATAACGCAGATGTTGTCTGGGCACGGATATTTCCGCAAGTACCTACACAAAATGGGTAAGTGCAGCACACCATTCTGCATCTATGAGGAAGAAGAGATAATAGATGACGCTGAACATACGTTCTTTAAATGTAGCTATTGGATGGATTGTCGCACTCAACTAGAAGACCATATTGGCGAATTAACAGCCGAAACTATCATTGACAAAATGATGAGCAGCGAAGAAAACTGGAAGGCAATCGCACGATACATCGAACACGTTCTCCGCTCAAAAAAGCGTGATTTAGACGCAGCCTAAAACACGGCAATAAGCATTAAATTGGAGCAAGACCATCGGAAGGGGGGCCTAGACGTGGGCCATAAAAGAAGAGGTGTGCACATAAGCGTACATAACAAAGGGATCCACCTGGAAGTAATGCTAAGGCGGTGCCCAGGTGGGCAACACATCCCAAGCTTGACAAGGTGGGTTTTTAGCCGGTAACCAATACAAGGAGTCCGGCATACGGCGTGGATGACGATTCACGTAACATGCATAAAGCATTTTCCCATCCTACCCCAAAAAAAAAAAAAAAAAAAAAAAAAAAAAAAAAAAAAATATTAATAATAATATTAATATTAATATTAATATTAATATTAATATTAATATTAATATTAATATTAATATTAATATTAATATTAATATTAATATTAATATTAATATTAATATTAATATTAATATTAATATTAATATTAATATTAATATTAATATTACTATTAATATATAATAGCAGTCTAGAAGACAGGCTGCGTACTGGTGGACGCCAGAAATAGCTGAGCTCAGACGAACCTGCCTTCGTAACAGAAGAAGATACACCAGAGCCAGGCGAAATGGCGAGGCAACCATGGTAGCCGAAGAATTCAGACAAAGCCGAAAAGCATTGAAATGGGCGATTATTAGAAGCAAGAAGTCGAAATGGGAAGAACTTCGGAACGATCTGAACAGCAACCCCTGGGGACTCGGCTATAAGATCGTTACGAGGAAGCTAAACGCTAACCATGCTGCTCCGCATATAGGGAACGATATCAACCACATCGTGGATAACTTGTTTCCCACGCACCCTCCACTGCACGATGAACGCGAAGTCCTTGCTGATGGGATGCCCACGCCCTTCACTGAAGAAGAGCTAAAAATCGCGGCTAGAAGCCTTAAGAGGGGTAAAGCCCCCGGGCCTGATGGAATACCAGCGGAGACACTCATACTTTTAGCCGAAAATCGGCCAGATGCTCTGCTCGAAGTGTACAACGCTTGTATAGCCCAAGGCACTTTTCCCAAAGAGTGGAAAAGACAAAAGCTCATGCTGATTAGCAAGGGAAGAGGCGACCCAACGCAACCATCAGCTTACCGACCTCTATGCATGCTAGATAGCACCGGCAAACTCTTGGAGAAGCTTCTGCAACGCAGATTAGCAGAATCCATCGAGGCAGCCGGAGGACTATCGGAGAGGCAGCACGGCTTTCGACCCGGAAGATCGACTCTTGGTGCTATTGAGGATGTAGTCAGAAGTTTCGAAAACGCACAGAACGGACGCTCCTACCCGAAACATATAATCGTTCTCGCAACACTCGATGTACGTAACGCTTTTAATAGCTTACGATGGGCAAATGTTATCCCGGCATTGCGGGAAAGATTCCGCATACCTGTATATCTTATGAGAATTCTCCAGAGTTATCTTAGGGACCGTACAATCATATACGACACACCAGACGGACAGAGAGTTAGAACAATCACATCGGGGGCAGCCCAGGGATCCGTTCTTGGTCCTGACCTCTGGAATCTAAGCTATGACGAGATATTAGGAATAGATATGCCAGAAGACACACACCTTGTAGGGTACGCGGACGACATAGCGGCGGTCATTTCGGCACGGGACGCGGACGACGCTAAGAGAAAATTAAACCAAGTTATGATAAGGACTCGAGCATGGCTCGAGGACCATGGGCTCGAACTTGCAGTAGACAAGACTGAAGTAATCATGATGACACGGGGGCATATGCCTCTAGAAATTAGCATGCCGGTAGATGACATGCTCGTAGTGACGAAAAGGGCGATAAAATATCTGGGCGTACAAATCGATAACAGGCTCACTTATTGGGCCCAGATTAAACATGCGGCTGCAAAGGCAGCAAAAGTTTCAGGCATGTTGAGCAGGCTAATGGCAAACATTGGCGGGCCCACACAGAGCAAGAGGAGGCTGATTATGGCAGCCACAAATTCTATACTGCTATATGGCAGCGAAATTTGGGGCAATGCACTGAGAGCAAAGTCTAAGCGTAAGGCTCTAGAAGAAGTCCAACGCACAGCCGCACTCAGAATCGCCTCAGCCTACCGTACAGTTTCAGGCGCGGCGGTTTTCGTAATAAGTGGTGAGATTCCGGTTGATCTCCAGGCGCGCGAACGGAAAGAGGCATGGGACTCTAGGGGGGCGGAAATTAATATTAGTGCTGCAGAGCGGAGATCTGGAACCATCCAACGATGGCAAAGCAGATGGAACGCAGAACAGTCCGGTAGATGGACGAAAAGGCTCATTCCTAACATAGGAAAGTGGACTCAAAGGAAATTTGGGGAGATTAACTACTTCCTGACCCAATTCCTTTCAGGTCATGGATACTTCCGGAAGTATCTACATCGTATGGGCAAAACAGGTAATTCCAGTTGCATCTACTGCGATGCAACAAACGACGATGCAGAACACACTTTTTTCAACTGCATCAGATGGAATACTGAGCGAATCGCATTAAGAGAGCAGATTGGCGTTTTCACCCCTGCCAACATAGTTGACAGAATGCTCGAATGCGAAAACACATGGAATGCTGTGAGTAAATACATCGAGTATGTCTTAAGAAGAAAGAAAAGAGACCTCGATGCACGGCAAAATGAGTCCCCATCAACGGGGACTCAGTAAGAATGAGCCAGCAGCATGAAAATGACGGACCCAGACGTGGGTGTTACGAGCAAAGTCCTTCTTAGGAGGATGAAGTTTCTGGGCCTTCTTGAAGTAATGTAGAAAACAGTCCCGGGAAGGCATCCCACCAGAAACGGAGGAGGGAGTTTTTTAGTGGAAAACACCACTCAACGCAGTCGACGACGGTCACTGTAAGTGCGAAGGCATTTTCAACCCTACTTCGCCCGTCAAAAAAAAAAAAAAATTAATATTAATATTAATATTAATATTAATATTTTTTTTTTTGCGGGTGAGCTGGGGAAATGCATTACTGCATTCATAGTGGATCGTCACCCACTATGATATGTCGGGCTCTCCCATATGGGCATACCGACTAAAACCCCACCTCATCTCTTTGGGAGATACTTCCACCTCGGGACCGCTTTCGCATTACTTCGAGGTGGCTCCCTCCTTGGTCAGGAGACCGCCTTCCGCATGCCTGCGTCCAGGCACCCGCTTTTTTGTTTGTTTTTTTTTCTCTTCTCCTTTGTCTAGCTTAGTCGCTGTCCTAGCCTATCCCAAGCTGCTGTGTGCTCTATCCAGATCTTTCTTCTTAGCTCGAAGCACACATTCGACGTACGTTGCCACTGCGTTCCACGCTTCCGCATTACTTGTCATCTTGTCAACAAGGTTTGCCGTTGTGATCAAACCGATTTGCATCTCCACTTGTTGTCGGCTTATGACCCAGCGTTGGCAGGAGAAAAACGTGTGTTCCGCGTCGTCAACTATATCGCTTTCTTCAACATTCTAGAAGACAGGCTGCGTACTGGTGGACGCCAGAAATAGCTGAGCTCAGACGAATCTGCTTCCGCAACAGAAGGAGATACACCAGAGCCCGGCGAAATGGCGAGGCATCCATGGAGGCCGAAGAATTCAGACAATGCCGAAAAGCACTGAAATGGGCGATTATTAGAAGCAAGAAGTTGAAATGGGAAGAACTTCGGAACGATCTGAACAGCAACCCCTGGGGACGCGGCTATAAGATCGTTACGAGGAAGCTAAACGCGAGCCATGCTGCTCCGCACATAGGGAACGATATCAACCACATCGTGGATAACTTGTTCCCCATGCACCCTCCACTGCACGATGAACGCGAAGTCCTTGCTGATGGGACACACACGCCCTTCACTGAAGAAGAGCTAAAAATCGCAGCTAGAAGCCTTAAGAGGGGTAAAGCCCTCGGGCCTGACGGAATACCAGCGGAGACACTCATACTTTTAGCCGAAAATCGGCCAGACGCTCTGCTCGAAGTGTATAACGCTTGTATTGCCCAAGGCACTTTTCCCAAAGAGTGGAAAAGACAAAAGCTCATACTGATTAGCAAGGGAAGAGGCGACCAAACGCAACCATCAGCTTACCGCCCTCTATGCATGTTAGATAGCACAGGCAAACTATTGGAGAAGCTTCTGCAACGCAGATTAGCAGAATCCATCGAGGCAGCCGGAGGACTATCGGAGAGGCAGCACGGCTTTCGACCCGGAAGATCGACTCTTGGTGCCATTGAGGATGTAGTGAGAAATTTCGAAAACGCACAGAACGGACGCTCCTACCCGAAACGTATAATCGTCCTAGCTACACTTGATGTACGCAACGCTTTTAATAGCTTACGATGGGCAAATGTTATCAAGGCATTGCGGGAAAGATTCCGCATACCTAGATATCTTATGAGAATTCTCCAGAGCTATCTTAGGGATCGTAAACTTATATACGACACACCAGACGGCCAGATAGTTAGAACGATTACATCGGGGGCAGCCCAGGGATCCGTCCTGGGTCCTGACCTCTGGAATCTAAGCTATGACGAGATATTAGGAATAGATATGCCAGAAGACACACACCTTGTAGGGTACGCGGACGACATAGCGGCGGTCATTTCGGCACGGGACGCGGACGACGCTAGAAGAAAATTGAATCAGGTAATGATAAGGACTCGAGCATGGCTCGAGGACCATGGGCTCGAACTAGCGGTGAACAAAACTGAATTAATCATGATGACGCGAGGGCATATGCCACTAGAAATTAGCATGCAGATAGATGACATGCTCCTGGTGACGAAAAGGGCGATAAAATATCTGGGCGTAAAAATCGATAGTAGGCTCACTTAATATTAATATTAATATTAATATTAATATTAATATTAATATTAATATTAATATTAATATTAATATTAATATTAATATTAATATTAATATTAATATTAATATTAATATTAATATTAATATTAATATTAATATTAATATTAATATTAATATTAATATTAATATTAATATTAATATTAATATTAATATTAATATTAATATTAATATTAATATTAATATTAATATTAATATTAATATTAATATTAATATTAATATTAATATTAATATTAATATTAATATTAATATTAATATTAATATTAATATTAATATTAATATTAATATTAATATTAATATTAATATTAATATTAATATTATTAATATTTTTTTTTTTTTTTTTTTTTTTTTTTTTTTTTTTTTTTGACGGGCGAGGTAGGGTTGAAAATGCCTTCGCACTTACAGTGACCGTCGTCGACTGCGTTGAGTGGTGTTTCCACTAAAAAACTCCCTCCTCCGTTTCTGGTGGGATGCCCTCCCGGGACTGTTTTCTACATTACTTCAAGAAGGCCCAGAAACTTCATCCTCCTAAGAAGGACTTTGCTCGTAACACCCACGTCTGGGTCCGTCATTTTCATGCTGCTGGCTCATTCTTGCTGAGTCTCCGTTGATGGGGACTCATTTTGCCGTGCATCGAGGTCTCTTTTCTTTCTTCTTAAGACATACTCGATGTATTTACTCACAGCATTCCATGTGTTTTCGCATTCGAGCATTATGTCAACTATGTTGGCAGGGGTGAAAACGCCAATCTGCTCTCTTAATGCGATTCGCTCAGTATTCCATCTGATGCAGTTGAAAAAAGTGTGTTCTGCATCGTCATTTGTTGCATCGCAGTAGATGCAACTGGAATTACTTGTTTTACCCATACGATGTAGATACTTCCGGAAGTATCCATGACCTGAAAGGAACTGGGTCAGGAAATAGTTAATCTCCCCAAATTTCCTTTGAGTCCACTTTTCTATGTTAGGAATGAGCCTCTTCGTCCATCTACCGGACGTTTCTGCGTTCCATCTGTTTTGCCATCGCTGGATGGTTTCAGATCTCCGCTCTGCAGCACTAATAGTAATTTCCGCCCCCCTATAGTCCCATGCCTCTTTCCGTTCGCGCGCCAGGAGATCAACCGGAATCTCTCCACTTATTACGAAGACCGCCGCGCCTGAAACTGTACGGTAGGCTGAGGCGATTCTGAGTGCCGCTGTGCGTTGGACTTCTTCTAGAGCCTTACGCTTAGACTTTGCTCTCAGTGCATTTCCCCAAATTTCGCTGCCATATAGCAGTATAGAATTTGTGGTTGCCATAATCAGCCTCCTCTTGCTCTGTGTGGGCCCGCCAATGTTTGCCATTAGCCTGCTCAACATGCCTGAAACTTTTGCCGCCTTTGCAGCCGCATGTTTTATCTGGGCCCAATAAGTGAGCCTACTATCGATTTTTACGCCCAGATATTTTATCGCCCTTTTCGTCACCAGGAGCATGTCATCTATCTGCATGCTAATTTCTAGTGGCATATGCCCTCGCGTCATCATGATTAATTCAGTTTTGTTCACCGCTAGTTCGAGCCCATGGTCCTCGAGCCATGCTCGAGTCCTTATCATTACCTGATTCAATTTTCTTCTAGCGTCGTCCGCGTCCCGTGCCGAAATGACCGCCGCTATGTCGTCCGCGTACCCTACAAGGTGTGTGTCTTCTGGCATATCTATTCCTAATATCTCGTCATAGCTTAGATTCCAGAGGTCAGGACCCAGGACGGATCCCTGGGCTGCCCCCGATGTAATCGTTCTAACTATCTGGCCGTCTGGTGTGTCGTATATAAGTTTACGATCCCTAAGATAGCTCTGGAGAATTCTCATAAGATATCTAGGTATGCGGAATCTTTCCCGCAATGCCTTGATAACATTTGCCCATCGTAAGCTATTAAAAGCGTTGCGTACATCAAGTGTAGCTAGGACGATTATACGTTTCGGGTAGGAGCGTCCGTTCTGTGCGTTTTCGAAACTTCTCACTACATCCTCAATGGCACCAAGAGTCGATCTTCCGGGTCGAAAGCCGTGCTGCCTCTCCGATAGTCCTCCGGCTGCCTCGATGGATTCTGCTAATCTGCGTTGCAGAAGCTTCTCCAATAGTTTGCCTGTGCTATCTAACATGCATAGAGGGCGGTAAGCTGATGGTTGCGTTTGGTCGCCTCTTCCCTTGCTAATCAGTATGAGCTTTTGTCTTTTCCACTCTTTGGGAAAAGTGCCTTGGGCAATACAAGCGTTATACACTTCGAGCAGAGCGTCTGGCCGATTTTCGGCTAAAAGTATGAGTGTCTCCGCTGGTATTCCGTCAGGCCCGGGGGCTTTACCCCTCTTAAGGCTTCTAGCTGCGATTTTTAGCTCTTCTTCAGTGAAGGGCGTGTGTATCCCATCAGCAAGGACTTCGCGTTCATCGTGCAGTGGAGGGTGCATGGGGAACAAGTTATCCACGATGTGGTTGATATCGTTCCCTATGTGCGGAGCAGCATGGCTCGCGTTTAGCTTCCTCGTAACGATCTTATAGCCGAGTCCCCAGGGGTTGCTGTTCAGATCGTTCCGAAGTTCTTCCCATTTCAACTTCTTGCTTCTAATAATCGCCCATTTCAGTGCTTTTCGGCATTGTCTGAATTCTTCGGCCTCCATGGATGCCTCGCCATTTCGCCGGGCTCTGGTGTATCTCCTTCTGTTGCGGAGGCAGATTCGTCTGAGCTCAGCTATATCTGGCGTCCACCAGTACGCAGCCTGTCTTCTAGAATGTTGCGTTACACGGGGCATGGATGCCTCACAGCTTTGAACTATGCGCTGCCTCAATGCCGTTGCCATGGAGTCAGCATCACTAATGGTGTGCGCAGCTGAGACCCCGTCGAAATTGCTTAGAAATCTTTCGTGGTTCAGCTTAGTTGCATTCCACTTGCGTGTGCCTCTCCTTCTTTGCGTCCGGTCAGAGTCCGTTCGTTCCGTGGTCTGGAAGGTAATATACTGGTGATCGCTACCAGTGAAGTCTTCCAATACTCTCCACCCTTCAACACTTATAGCCAAGCTTTCGGACACCAAAGTGATGTCTGGGGTGGTGTCTTCACATCCCGGTCTTCTGAAAGTAGTAGCATTACCGGTATTTGCCACTATCAAACCTAACCTAGCAGCCATGTCTAAAATGTTTCTTCCGCGTGAGTTCGTTGTCCGGTCCCCCCATTCTACAGCCCTGGCATTGAAATCACCCGCTACTATAAACGGTCCGCCTATTTCCCTAACCCTATCCTCGATCAGGTCTAGTTTTGTCCTGAACTGGCCTATGCTATCACTAGGGGTAAGGTAGCAGCTCATTAGCGTGTAATGTCTCGTCCGAACGTACGTGTAACAGTGGCCTCCCCCGAACTGCGTGACCGCGAGCTTACTGCCGCTAGGTAGCCACAGAGCAGCCGTGCCTGTTTCATCCTCGTACCAGGACCCTCGGGGTATTCGTCTATATTGTTCGCAAATAATGACGGCGTCTACCCTATTTTCAGCGGCAATTTGCTCGATCAGAGCGTCTGCCGTCCGACTTCTGTGCATATTTGCTTGAAGCACATTCATCGTTTCCTGACCAGTGGGCATCTCTTCGATCCCGGAAGATGGTCAGTCCGGTCGCGTTTTGCATCCGCGCAGTGGACACATTTGGGGGTTTCGTTACAGTCCTTCATTTTGTGTCCCGACCCCCCACACCTAATACAAGCGTTCCTCCTGTCTAAACCTGAACATTTTGCCTGTACGTGCCCCGTTCCTAGACATCGGAAACATCTCCTAACGTCCTCGCACAATCGCATCCTTGCTCGGACCCACCCAATCTTTATATAGCCAACCTCAAGGAGTTTTGCAGCACTTTCGGCTGACAGGGTGAGGAAGGCCCGCACCTGCTCTCTCACATTCGGTGCGGTGATCCTTATATGGATCTGCTCCCCTGGGTTTCCGAGCAGCTTCTGGGCTGCTGTTTCTACCTCCTCCTTAAGGGTAAGCGAATCGAGATCTCTTATCTCGATAGTCGCCTTTGGCTTTAGTTCCGCGACGGAGGCTGTATCCTTTATGGTACTCCTCAACTGTTGAACGAAATCCGGCCTAACTTGTTGCCCTTTTCCGAGTTCAAGGAGGATGGCTCCGGTCTGCGTTTTCCTAACTGTCTTTATGCTAACCGAGTCGTCCGTCTTTATTTTGTCACGCAGATCTTTTAGAACTTCCGCGTAACTATGACCCGCCGCGGGTTTAATTATTACCGCTTCCGACTTCGCGCGCTGTTGCCGCTCGTTCTTCTTTTTGTTCCGTTCGACCGGTTTTTTCTTTTTCTTATTTTTCTTCCCCTTTTTTGCGACGGTTCGCCATTTTTCTTCTCCCCCATGAGGGAGCTCAATTATGTCCCCACTGGGCTCTTTCGACCTAGCCTTTTTGCTCTTTTCGGGCATTGCAGGGCTAGTGGCCGTTCTTTTGGGGTTCGCCGTCACCGGGGTTGAATCGCGTTCAGTCTGCCGCGTAGCGCCCACTTCGTGTCGATTCGAAAGCAACCTTTCCCCTTCCGCCGCCTTCCACGCGCGCCTATAGTTTAACGTGACGTCCAGCAGCTCGGACATTTTGGCAACACCGGTCTTGACATCAATGCTGATGTTCTTTTGCCGGTTAAACACCTGTTGCATATTGCTTATTAGCGATTTGCATTGCATAATCGCTTCTTCCTCCATTTTTCGCATCTTCTGGATTAGCTCCAGTCGAGGCGAGCCGCCTGTTGAATTGCCTGTAACGGCCCCCTTTTGGACTGCGCGTGATGCGCGAAATGTGTCCTCACCTGCCGGAGTGACAGAAGTTAGAGCCGCTCGTGCTGCGTAGGTGCTAGTCGGTGTGGTTCGCACCGTCTCTTTGGGGTCTCCGGAATTGGCACTGGGAGTACTTCCCTTATTGGTGCCAGTGTTCGTCCGGAGTCGAGCAGGTGCAATGGGTGAGATCGCAGCATCCATGCTAATAGCACGTGTCGCATTGCCCGTGGGCGTTGCGCATTTTGCAGGTGGCGATCTAGACAGCAGGCTGCTTCTTCGGAAGGCTGCATCCGGTGCCGCGCCGCGCTCGCTAATTTCCCTAATCTTCTCTTCGCTTTTCCCTTCATTCGTTTTTTCGTTCGTCTTTTCATTCATTTTATCAATTGTTTGTTTACATTTGCTGTTGTTATTATTGCTAGAAATCATCTTTGTTGGGTCCCCGCTCTGAGCCGCTATCCTTACGCGTTTGTACAGTCGCCTCAAACGATCCCCGTGGGTCCCTTTGAAATCAGTGAGGTCCACGCAAGGGTTGACACAGGGCCTTATGAGTACCTGTGTTCAGAGCCAGGATCTCGGCGCAAAAAAGCAGGAGTCATTCTCAACTGCACCTGTACGGCCACCTCGGCGGCGACGCATGTAGAACGTACTCAGAGCCTCGCCACAGTTTTAACGGGACGGGGGCGGCTGCAGCATTAGCCCACCAGCCGTTTCAGCGGATGTCACTCCTACATAATAAGGTGATGGAATACTGCAGCCGTCAGCCCATGGCAGTCGGATCAGGATCGTGAGACATATTCGTAAGCCACAAACGTTCCATTTTCCGTCATCTTCAGCCGCACCAGGCGTGGTGAAACAGCTGTCCAGGATTTTGGTCCGCGGGTGGTATTTTAATTGCCACCTTCCCTGCAGATTTGAAGATCAGCCGAGAGTTCCCCTATCCGCCACCTGGGGACGCGTCCGATGGGAGACTGGAATAACTCCACACGGATTAATATTAATATTAATATTAATATTAATATTAATATTAATATTAATATTAATATTAATATTAATATTAATATTAATATTAATATTAATATTAATATTAATATTAATATTAATATTAATATTAATATTAATATTAATATTAATATTAATATTAATATTAATATTAATATTAATATTAATATTAATATTAATATTAATATTAATATTAATATTAATATTAATATTAATATTAATATTAATATTAATATTAATATTAATATTAATATTAATATTAATATTAATTAATATTAATATTAAGTGAGCCTACTATCGATTTTTACGCCCAGATATTTTATCGCCCTTTTCGTCACCAGGAGCATGTCATCTATCTGCATGCTAATTTCTAGTGGCATATGCCCTCGCGTCATCATGATTAATTCAGTTTTGTTCACCGCTAGTTCGAGCCCATGGTCCTCGAGCCATGCTCGAGTCCTTATCATTACCTGATTCAATTTTCTTCTAGCGTCGTCCGCGTCCCGTGCCGAAATGACCGCCGCTATGTCGTCCGCGTACCCTACAAGGTGTGTGTCTTCTGGCATATCTATTCCTAATATCTCGTCATAGCTTAGATTCCAGAGGTCAGGACCCAGGACGGATCCCTGGGCTGCCCCCGATGTAATCGTTCTAACTATCTGGCCGTCTGGTGTGTCGTATATAAGTTTACGATCCCTAAGATAGCTCTGGAGAATTCTCATAAGATATCTAGGTATGCGGAATCTTTCCCGCAATGCCTTGATAACATTTGCCCATCGTAAGCTATTAAAAGCGTTGCGTACATCAAGTGTAGCTAGGACGATTATACGTTTCGGGTAGGAGCGTCCGTTCTGTGCGTTTTCGAAATTTCTCACTACATCCTCAATGGCACCAAGAGTCGATCTTCCGGGTCGAAAGCCGTGCTGCCTCTCCGATAGTCCTCCGGCTGCCTCGATGGATTCTGCTAATCTGCGTTGCAGAAGCTTCTCCAATAGTTTGCCTGTGCTATCTAACATGCATAGAGGGCGGTAAGCTGATGGTTGCGTTTGGTCGCCTCTTCCCTTGCTAATCAGTATGAGCTTTTGTCTTTTCCACTCTTTGGGAAAAGTGCCTTGGGCAATACAAGCGTTATACACTTCGAGCAGAGCGTCTGGCCGATTTTCGGCTAAAAGTATGAGTGTCTCCGCTGGTATTCCGTCAGGCCCGAGGGCTTTACCCCTCTTAAGGCTTCTAGCTGCGATTTTTAGCTCTTCTTCAGTGAAGGGCGTGTGTGTCCCATCAGCAAGGACTTCGCGTTCATCGTGCAGTGGAGGGTGCATGGGGAACAAGTTATCCACGATGTGGTTGATATCGTTCCCTATGTGCGGAGCAGCATGGCTCGCGTTTAGCTTCCTCGTAACGATCTTATAGCCGAGTCCCCAGGGGTTGCTGTTCAGATCGTTCCGAAGTTCTTCCCATTTCAACTTCTTGCTTCTAATAATCGCCCATTTCAGTGCTTTTCGGCATTGTCTGAATTCTTCGGCCTCCATGGATGCCTCGCCATTTCGCCGGGCTCTGGTGTATCTCCTTCTGTTGCGGAAGCAGATTCGTCTGAGCTCAGCTATTTCTGGCGTCCACCAGTACGCAGCCTGTCTTCTAGAATGTTGAAGAAAGCGATATAGTTGACGACGCGGAACACACGTTTTTCTCCTGCCAACGCTGGGTCATAAGCCGACAACAAGTGGAGATGCAAATCGGTTTGATCACAACGGCAAACCTTGTTGACAAGATGACAAGTAATGCGGAAGCGTGGAACGCAGTGGCAACGTACGTCGAATGTGTGCTTCGAGCTAAGAAGAAAGATCTGGATAGAGCACACAGCAGCTTGGGATAGGCTAGGACAGCGACTAAGCTAGACAAAGGAGAAGAGAAAAAAAAACAAACAAAAAAGCGGGTGCCTGGACGCAGGCATGCGGAAGGCGGTCTCCTGACCAAGGAGGGAGCCACCTCGAAGTAATGCGAAAGCGGTCCCGAGGTGGAAGTATCTCCCAAAGAGATGAGGTGGGGTTTTAGTCGGTATGCCCATATGGGAGAGCCCGACATATCATAGTGGGTGACGATCCACTATGAATGCAGTAATGCATTTCCCCAGCTCACCCGCAAAAAAAAAATATTAATATTAATATTAATATTAATATTAATTTTTTTTTTTTTTTGACGGGCGAAGTAGGGTTGAAAATGCCTTCGCACTTACAGTGACCGTCGTCGACTGCGTTGAGTGGTGTTTTCCACTAAAAAACTCCCTCCTCCGTTTCTGGTGGGATGCCTTCCCGGGACTGTTTTCTACATTACTTCAAGAAGGCCCAGAAACTTCATCCTCCTAAGAAGGACTTTGCTCGTAACACCCACGTCTGGGTCCGTCATTTTCATGCTGCTGGCTCATTCTTACTGAGTCCCCGTTGATGGGGACTCATTTTGCCGTGCATCGAGGTCTCTTTTCTTTCTTCTTAAGACATACTCGATGTATTTACTCACAGCATTCCATGTGTTTTCGCATTCGAGCATTCTGTCAACTATGTTGGCAGGGGTGAAAACGCCAATCTGCTCTCTTAATGCGATTCGCTCAGTATTCCATCTGATGCAGTTGAAAAAAGTGTGTTCTGCATCGTCGTTTGTTGCATCGCAGTAGATGCAACTGGAATTACCTGTTTTGCCCATACGATGTAGATACTTCCGGAAGTATCCATGACCTGAAAGGAATTGGGTCAGGAAGTAGTTAATCTCCCCAAATTTCCTTTGAGTCCACTTTCCTATGTTAGGAATGAGCCTTTTCGTCCATCTACCGGACTGTTCTGCGTTCCATCTGCTTTGCCATCGTTGGATGGTTCCAGATCTCCGCTCTGCAGCACTAATATTAATTTCCGCCCCCCTAGAGTCCCATGCCTCTTTCCGTTCGCGCGCCTGGAGATCAACCGGAATCTCACCACTTATTACGAAAACCGCCGCGCCTGAAACTGTACGGTAGGCTGAGGCGATTCTGAGTGCGGCTGTGCGTTGGACTTCTTCTAGAGCCTTACGCTTAGACTTTGCTCTCAGTGCATTGCCCCAAATTTCGCTGCCATATAGCAGTATAGAATTTGTGGCTGCCATAATCAGCCTCCTCTTGCTCTGTGTGGGCCCGCCAATGTTTGCCATTAGCCTGCTCAACATGCCTGAAACTTTTGCTGCCTTTGCAGCCGCATGTTTAATCTGGGCCCAATAAGTGAGCCTGTTATCGATTTGTACGCCCAGATATTTTATCGCCCTTTTCATCACTACGAGCATGTCATCTACCGGCATGCTAATTTCTAGAGGCATATGCCCCCGTGTCATCATGATTACTTCAGTCTTGTCTACTGCAAGTTCGAGCCCATGGTCCTCGAGCCATGCTCGAGTCCTTATCATAACTTGGTTTAATTTTCTCTTAGCGTCGTCCGCGTCCCGTGCCGAAATGACCGCCGCTATGTCGTCCGCGTACCCTACAAGGTGTGTGTCTTCTGGCATATCTATTCCTAATATCTCGTCATAGCTTAGATTCCAGAGGTCAGGACCAAGAACGGATCCCTGGGCTGCCCCCGATGTGATTGTTCTAACTCTCTGTCCGTCTGGTGTGTCGTATATGATTGTACGGTCCCTAAGATAACTCTGGAGAATTCTCATAAGATATACAGGTATGCGGAATCTTTCCCGCAATGCCGGGATAACATTTGCCCATCGTAAGCTATTAAAAGCGTTACGTACATCGAGTGTTGCGAGAACGATTATATGTTTCGGGTAGGAGCGTCCGTTCTGTGCGTTTTCGAAACTTCTGACTACATCCTCAATAGCACCAAGAGTCGATCTTCCGGGTCGAAAGCCGTGCTGCCTCTCCGATAGTCCTCCGGCTGCCTCGATGGATTCTGCTAATCTGCGTTGCAGAAGCTTCTCCAAGAGTTTGCCGGTGCTATCTAGCATGCATAGAGGTCGGTAAGCTGATGGTTGCGTTGGGTCGCCTCTTCCCTTGCTAATCAGCATGAGCTTTTGTCTTTTCCACTCTTTGGGAAAAGTGCCTTGGGCTATACAAGCGTTGTACACTTCGAGCAGAGCATCTGGCCGATTTTCGGCTAAAAGTATGAGTGTCTCCGCTGGTATTCCATCAGGCCCGGGGGCTTTACCCCTCTTAAGGCTTCTAGCCGCGATTTTTAGCTCTTCTTCAGTGAAGGGCGTGGGCATCCCATCAGCAAGGACTTCGCGTTCATCGTGCAGTGGAGGGTGCGTGGGAAACAAGTTATCCACGATGTGGTTGATATCGTTCCCTATATGCGGAGCAGCATGGTTAGCGTTTAGCTTCCTCGTAACGATCTTATAGCCGAGTCCCCAGGGGTTGCTGTTCAGATCGTTCCGAAGTTCTTCCCATTTCGACTTCTTGCTTCTAATAATCGCCCATTTCAATGCTTTTCGGCTTTGTCTGAATTCTTCGGCTACCATGGTTGCCTCGCCATTTCGCCTGGCTCTGGTGTATCTTCTTCTGTTACGAAGGCAGGTTCGTCTGAGCTCAGCTATTTCTGGCGTCCACCAGTACGCAGCCTGTCTTCTAGACTGCTATTATATATTAATAGTAATATTAATATTAATATTAATATTAATATTAATATTAATATTAATATTAATATTAATATTAATATTAATATTAATATTAATATTAATATTAATATTAATATTAATATTAATATTAATATTAATATTAATATTAATATTAATATTAATATTAATATTAATATTAATATTAATATTAACCCGTGCGGGGTTTGCTAGGTCCTCCATCGGGACCCTCCCATTCGGCGAATTGGGGACGCTCGTCATGTCTTTCTGCTTTTGAAAGGCATGAAGGGTACCGGGGAAATAAAATACCCGGGGGTGATCAAAATCTAGCACGACGATGGACCGGCAATATCACTGAATAACGATGGATATACTGATTAGGATTTAGACGAACATGGGCTGGGAGCTACCGTATTCTGTGACCTCAGTAAGCACGAGTGATATCGCGCTGAAATGGCTCATGGGCCAATGCGGGGGCTACCACCGTCCCGTTAAAACCCTGGCAGGGCTTGTAGAACGCTCAATGTTCGTAGCCGAGTAGGGCTGTGCAGGTTTAGTTGAGATGACTCCTAATTAGTGCCTGACCTGGCTCTGTACGCAACATCTCATAAGGATCTGCGTCAACCCTCGCGAGGACCTCACTGCTTGCAAAGGCACCCTCGGGGTCAATGAAACGGGCAACTGCACCTTCGAACAAAGATAACGGCTTCAAGCGGGGACCCAGAAGAAAAACATGAACACAATAAAAAAAAACAACGGCGATATAAATCCGTTTCGCCCGAGCGGAAAGGTGACGAGATCCCCACCAAGGCCGGGACATCAAGAAATGGGAAAAAGTACGACAGAGGGCACTCCGAACTTGGCGAGTAAAAAAGACCGGAATGTTCAAACACCTCTTACTACACATGAGGTGCCGAAAGTAACAACACCCGAAACCAGAATTGGAAACACTGCACGGACTTCCCCAAGACAGGAATTTATTTCAAAGATGAGGAATTCGGAAGAGGAAACAATTCAGCGGTGCCTTAGCGTCCTCAAAAAAATAAGATGCGCTATTTCCAGACAAAAGAACATTAACATGGATGTACAAAACGGGGTGTCGGAGTTGGAAGAGCTTTTTGATGTTCTTGGCGACTATCGAAAAAACTGGAAGAAAGCGGAATCAGAAAAGGAGAAAAGCAGAAAAATAGAGGAAAGTACCCGAGCGTCATCAACTACGGATAGCAACTACACACCTCAAAACAAAAGAAGTGCTTCAAGCCCTGCTGAAACAGCAAGGCCAGGCAAAAAACAGAAAGAAAACACACACGAGACCGTAAAAAACGCAGATGCCTCGCGAATAGGAAACGACAAAACAGGAGCGTCAAACACCCTGAAAAACACTCCGAAGAAAGCGAGAAATCCTCCAAAGAAGAAAACACGTTACAAACTACCAAGGGAGAAATCCGAAGCGGTGATCGTCAGACCAAACGAAGGTCACAGTTACGCTGAGGTTCTGAAAAATCTAAGAGAAAATGTAAAGCCAGATGAAGCTAATATCGCGGTACGATCAGTCCGAAAGACGAAAACAGGTTCGATCCTCCTCGAGGTAGCTAAAGGGGGAAATACCGGGCAATTTTGCGATGCCATAAGGAACACACTGAAGGAAGCGGCGGACGTCAGAGACCTAAAGCCTAAAGTCACAATAGAAATAGGAGATATAGATGGTTTCTCTACAATAGAAGAAGTTGTTACTGCCATAACAAAGGCAACCGACACAGCAGAAGAAGACGTTTCGGTACGCATCACAAACCCTAACCTCCGTGACCAAAGAAGAGCTTTTGTCTCGCTTCCCACGTCTGGAGCAAACAGCTTATTAAAGACAGAGCGTATAAAAATCGGATGGACGAACTGCAGAATCAAGTACAGAGAAGAGCTGAAACGTTGCTTTAAATGCTTCGGAGTTGGGCACACTCAGTGGAATTGCATCGGGCCCGACAGAAAAGGGGCGGGGTTATGTATAAAATGTGGCGAAAGTGGCCACTTTTTGAAGCAGTGCAATAACCCTGCGAAATGCTGTATATGCTTGGCAGAAGGTAGAACCCTTTTGGACCACCTACCGGGATCGAGAGGCTGCTCAGCAAACAAAAGGGCACAGTGAAGATCCTACAAGCAAACATGCACAGGGGAAAAGTGGCAGATGCACTCCTGCCACAGGTGATGATGGAACAAGGAGCGGACATAGCAGTTATCAGCGAACAGCACAGCATGAAGCAAACCGGTCTATGGATCGAAGACGACGCTAAAACATCAGCAATATGGATACCACAACTGGGAAAACTTACACCAAAGAAGTACGGAAAGGGAAGCTGCTTCACATGGACTCAATTTGAAGACGTAACAGTCATTAGCTGCTACCTAACGCCCAGTGACCACATAGAAGATTTCCTGAAAAAACTGGATGATATCGAGCACTTTGGCCGAGAGATCGGAGGAAATCTCATAGTGGCAGGCGATTTCAATGCCAGAGCAGCTGAATGGGGCATGGAAACAACAAACTCCAGAGGAAGAGGTGTTATTCAAATGATGGCCAAACTGGGAATTCTGGCAGCGAACGTAGGAGATGTACCCACATTTAGACGGCCTGGCTGCAGGGGCACAATACCAGACATCACACTGGTTACAGAAAAAATCGCACACAGAATAACAGACTGGAAGGTCCTCGAAACCTACACAGGCAGCGATCACCAATACATTTCGTATTCGGCTCTAACTGGAAACGTTAACAGCGCAAACGCAGGGCGACAGATCACAACCACACAGAGATGGAATAGCAAAAAACTGGACACAGCAGTACTAATGACAGAAATCGATGACAAAATCGAAAGGATATCAGGTATTACAAACGCCTCCACGACCGTGGAGAAAGTCATGCAAATAATTAAGGAAGGATGTGACAAAGCGATGCCCAGGATTGGACGAAACAACCGAGGGAGAAAAGAAGTTTACTGGTGGAACGAGGAGATTGCAAGAGCGAGAAGCGACTGCTGCAGATACAGAAGGAAGTACACCAGAGCTAAACGGAGAGGCGAGGCCGTAAGTGAAAAAAACGCATACAAACTTGCGAAAAGGAAACTGCAAAGGGAAATTTTCGAAAGCAAAAGAAGGCTATGGGAACAACTGCGGGAAGATATAAACACAAATCCATGGGGTACGGGTTACAAAATAGTCAAGGAGAAGATGGGGATCAGAACGCCGACACCCCTGATGAACGCAGAAGAGATGGAAAACATTGTAATGTCCCTTTTCCCGACAAATGAGATTCCGGTTGATAGAAGTTATACTGCAGAGATGATAGACATCCCGTTGTTCACCGCGCAAGAACTGGAAACAGCTGCTGGAAAACTAAAACCTAAGAAGGCGCCTGGACCAGACGGTATACCGGCGGAGGTGATCAAGTACATAGCTGAAAAGCGGCCACAAATACTTCTAGATATGTACAACAAGTGCCTCATAGAAGGTCTTTTCCCAAAAGCTTGGAAGCTACAGCAACTGGTGCTTATCAGCAAGGGGAAGGGTGACCCGAACTCGCCATCAGCATACCGACCACTATGTATGCTCGATACAGCAGGCAAACTTTTCGAAAGACTTCTAAAACCTAGGCTACTGAACGCCATATCTACCGGAGGAGGACTCTCAGAAAGGCAACATGGCTTCAGACCAGGAAGATCTCCAGGAAGATCTACCATCGGAGCATTAAAAGATGTCGTCGATGCTTTTTACGCCGCCCAGCAGAAAAATCATTACAGCAGACAAGTCGTTCTTCTGGCAACACTGGATGTGAAAAACGCTTTTAATAGCCTAAGGTGGCCCGACGTTATCCAAGCTTTAGAGACTTGCTTCCGTATACCGACATATCTCTCGCGAGTGATAAGAAGCTACTTCAAAGACAGAGAGCTTATATATAATACGAAGGATGGACAGAGAAAAATCCCACTTACATCCGGGGCCGCGCAAGGATCAATCTTGGGCCCAGACCTGTGGAACATTAGTTATGACGATATACTGAAGATTGAAATGCCGCAGGACACCTTTCTAGTTGGCTACGCCGACGACATAGCGGCTGTAATAAAGGCCAGAGATACAGAGGAGGCAACACGTAAACTCAAGCAGGTCATGATTAGGACGAAAGCATGGCTTGATGCACATAACCTGCAGCTGGCGATCCAGAAGACGGAACTAGTTCTTTTAACCAGAAAGAACATACCTCTCGAAATAGACATCAACATCGGGGACGTACCGATACGAACAAAGAGATGCGTAAACTACCTCGGCATCCGACTTGACCCTAAGATGACATTTTCAAATCAAGTTCAACAAGCAGCAAGCAAAGCGGCAAAGGTTACGACGCAGCTAGGCCGCTTAATGGCAAATATAGGAGGCCCGCGACAAAATAAGAGGAAGCTGCTAATGGAGACAAGCAATAGCATTCTTCTCTACGGTAGTGAAATCTGGGGCAGGGAACTAAATGGAAAACGAACGAAGGCCCTACTGTCTGTACAGAGAACATCTGCTATAAGGATTGCTTCCGCTTACCGAACTGTCTCAACAGCAGCGATTCTTGTTATAGCTGGAACGATCCCAATAGACTTGCAAATACGAGAAAGGGAGAAGCTATGGATAAAGAAACAGACAGACGGCCTCGAAGAAAGGGACAAGGAGATTTTAAGACAAGAGACCCTTCAAAGATGGCAGGTAAGATGGAACGAGGAAGATACGGCCAGATGGACGAAGAGACTTATTCCAAGCATAAATAACTGGCTAGAAAGGAGAGACGGAGAGGTAAACTACTACCTGACTCAAATGATGACCGGCCACGGGTACTTCAGGAAATATCTGCACAATATCGGCAAGTGCAGCACGCCGTACTGCTTATATGAAGAAGGAGATATGATCGATGACGCTGAACACACATTTTTTAAGTGTCATAAATGGGCCGACAAACGCCAGGAACTTGAGAACCAAATAGGAGAAATGAGTGTTGAATCCATTGTGTACCGTATGACACAAAATAGGACTTGCTGGCAAGCAGTAGCTAAGTACTGCAAACGCATTCTCATGGAGAAGAAACCTGACCTAGAAGCAGCTGACTAGACACGAACTAGCAAGGCGGGGACCTGGACGCAGGCCAAATTCGAGATGAGGGCTGAAATCTCAGCCAAGAGGAAACCACCCTGAAGTAATGCTTCACAGCGGTCCCGGGGTGGAATCACTTTCCAAGAAGAGGAAATAAGGAGGTTTTTTAGTCGGTATACCAGTTTTTTCCTGGAGAGCCCGACATAACACGGTCAGTGACGACTCCGTGCATGCAGTAATGCATTTTTCCTTCCTTTCCGCCAAAAAAAAAAAAAAAAAAAAAAAAAAAAAAAAAAAAATATTAATATTAATATTAATATTAATATTAATATTAATATTAATATTAATATTAATATTAATATTAATATTAATATTAATATTAATATTAATATTAATATTAATATTAATATTAATATTAATATTAATATTAATATTAATATTAATATTAATATTAATATTAATATTAATATTAATATTAATATTAATATTAATATTAATATTAATATTAATATTAATATTAATATTAATATTAATATTAATATTAATATTAATATTAATATTAATATTAATATTAATATTAATATTAATATTAATATTAATATTAATATTAATATTATATTCGGCGAATTGGGGACGCTCGTCATGTCTTTCTGCTTTTGAAAGGCATGAAGGGTACCGGGGAAATAAAATACCC
The DNA here is from genome assembly GCA_963681545.1 of Germaria angustata. Lineage (NCBI taxonomy): Eukaryota > Metazoa > Arthropoda > Insecta > Diptera > Tachinidae > Germaria > Germaria angustata. Next base: position 40,431,758 of record OY813002.1, read on the forward strand.
GGGGGTGATCAAAATCTAGCACGACGATGGACCGGCAATATCACTGAATAACGATGGATATACTGATTAGGATTTAGACGAACATGGGCTGGGAGCTACCGTATTCTGTGACCTCAGTAAGCACGAGTGATATCGCGCTGAAATGGCTCACGGGCCAATGCGGGGGCTACCACCGTCCCGTTAAAACCCTGGCAGGGCTTGTAGAACGCTCAATGTTCGTAGCCGAGTAGGGCTGTGCAGGTTTAGTTGAGATGACTCCTAATTAGTGCCTGACCTGGCTCTGTACGCAACATCTCATAAGGATCTGCGTCAACCCTCGCGAGGACCTCACTGCTTGCAAAGGCACCCTCGGGGTCAATGAAACGGGCAACTGCACCTTCGAACAAAGATAACGGCTTCAAGCGGGGACCCAGAAGAAAAACATGAACACAATAAAAAAAAACAACGGCGATATAAATCCGTTTCGCCCGAGCGGAAAGGTGACGAGATCCCCACCAAGGCCGGGACATCAAGAAATGGGAAAAAGTACGACAGAGGGCACTCCGAACTTGGCGAGTAAAAGAGACCGGAATGTTCAAACACCTCTTACTACACATGAGGTGCCGAAAGTAACAACACCCGAAACCAGAATTGGAAACACTGCACGGACTTCCCCAAGACAGGAATTTATTTCAAAGATGAGGAATTCGGAAGAGGAAACAATTCAGCGGTGCCTTAGCGTCCTCAAAAAAATAAGATGCGCTATTTCCAGACAAAAGAACATTAACATGGATGTACAAAACGGGGTGTCGGAGTTGGAAGAGCTTTTTGATGTTCTTGGCGACTATCGAAAAAACTGGAAGAAAGCGGAATCAGAAAAGGAGAAAAGCAGAAAAATAGAGGAAAGTACCCGAGCGTCATCAACTACGGATAGCAACTACACACCTCAAAACAAAAGAAGTGCTTCAAGCCCTGCTGAAACAGCAAGGCCAGGCAAAAAACAGAAAGAAAACACACACGAGACCGTAAAAAACGCAGATGCCTCGCGAATAGGAAACGACAAAACAGGAGCGTCAAACACCCTGAAAAACACTCCGAAGAAAGCGAGAAATCCTCCAAAGAAGAAAACACGTTTCAAACTACCAAGGGAGAAATCCGAAGCGGTGATCGTCAGACCAAACGAAGGTCACAGTTACGCTGAGGTTCTGAAAAATCTAAGAGAAAATGTAAAGACAGATGAAGCTAATATCGCGGTACGATCAGTCCGAAAGACGAAAACAGGTTCGATCCTCCTCGAGGTAGCTAAAGGGGGAAATACCGGGCAATTCTGCGATGCCATAAGGAACACACTGAAGGAAGCGGCGGACGTCAGAGACCTAAAGCCTAAAGTCACAATAGAAATAGGAGATATAGATGGTTTCTCTACAATAGAAGAAGTTGTTACTGCCATAACAAAGGCAACCGACACAGCAGAAGAAGACGTTTCGGTACGCATCAGAAACCCTAACCTCCGTGACCAAAGAAGAGCTTTTGTCTCGCTTCCCACGTCTGGAGCAAACAGCTTATTAAAGACAGAGCGTATAAAAATCGGATGGACGAACTGCAGAATCAAGTACAGAGAAGAGCTGAAACGTTGCTTTAAATGCTTCGGAGTTGGGCACACTCAGTGGAATTGCATCGGGCCCGACAGAAAAGGGGCGGGGTTATGTATAAAATGTGGCGAAAGTGGCCACTTTTTGAAGCAGTGCAATAACCCTGCGAAATGCTGTATATGCTTGGCAGAAGGTAGAACCCTTTTGGACCACCTACCGGGATCGAGAGGCTGCTCAGCAAACAAAAGGGCACAGTGAAGATCCTACAAGCAAACATGCACAGGGGAAAAGTGGCAGATGCACTCCTGCCACAGGTGATGATGGAACAAGGAGCGGACATAGCAGTTATCAGCGAACAGCACAGCATGAAGCAAACCGGTCTATGGATCGAAGACGACGCTAAAACATCAGCAATATGGATACCACAACTGGGAAAACTTACACCAAAGAAGTACGGAAAGGGAAGCTGCTTCACATGGACTCAATTTGAAGACGTAACAGTCATTAGCTGCTACCTAACGCCCAGTGACCACATAGAAGATTTCCTGAAAAAACTGGATGATATCGAGCACTTTGGCCGAGAGATCGGAGGAAATCTCATAGTGGCAGGCGATTTCAATGCCAGAGCAGCTGAATGGGGCATGGAAACAACAAACTCCAGAGGAAGAGGTGTTATTCAAATGATGGCCAAACTGGGAATTCTGGCAGCGAACGTAGGAGATGTACCCACATTTAGACGGCCTGGCTGCAGGGGCACAATACCAGACATCACACTGGTTACAGAAAAAATCGCACACAGAATAACAGACTGGAAGGTCCTCGAAACCTACACAGGCAGCGATCACCAATACATTTCGTATTCAGCTCTAACTGGAAACGCTAACAGCGCAAACGCAGGGCGACAGATCACAACCACACAGAGATGGAATAGCAAAAAACTGGACACAGCAGTACTAATGACAGAAATCGATGACAAAATCGAAAGGATACCAGGTATTACAAACGCCTCCACGACCGTGGAGAAAGTCATGCAAATAATTAAGGAAGGATGTGACAAAGCGATGCCCAGGATTGGACGAAACAACCGAGGGAGAAAAGAAGTTTACTGGTGGAACGAGGAGATTGCAAGAGCGAGAAGCGACTGCTGCAGATACAGAAGGAAGTACACCAGAGCTAAACGGAGAGGCGAGGCCGTAAGTGAAAAAAACGCATACAAACTTGCGAAAAGGAAACTGCAAAGGGAAATTTTTGAAAGCAAAAGAAGGCTATGGGAACAACTGCGGGAAGATATAAACACAAATCCATGGGGTACGGGTTACAAAATAGTCAAGGAGAAGATGGGGATCAGAACGCCGACACCCCTGATGAACGCAGAAGAGATGGAAAACATTGTAATGTCCCTTTTCCCGACAAATGAGATTCCGGTTGATAGAAGTTATACTGCAGAGATGATAGACATCCCGTTGTTCACCGCGCAAGAACTGGAAACAGCTGCTGGAAAACTAAAACCTAAGAAGGCGCCTGGACCAGACGGTATACCGGCGGAGGTGATCAAGTACATGGCTGAAAAGCGGCCACAAATACTTCTAGATATGTACAACAAGTGCCTCATAGAAGGTCTTTTCCCAAAAGCTTGGAAGCTACAGCAACTGGTGCTTATCAGCAAGGGGAAGGGTGACCCGAACTCGCCATCAGCATACCGACCACTATGTATGCTCGATACAGCAGGCAAACTTTTCGAAAGACTTCTAAAACCTAGGCTACTGAACGCCATATCTACCGGAGGAGGACTCTCAGAAAGGCAACATGGCTTCAGACCAGGAAGATCTACCATCGGAGCATTAAAGGATGTCGTCGATGCTTTTTACGCCGCCCAGCAGAAAAATCATTACAGCAGACAAGTCGTTCTTCTGGCAACACTGGATGTGAAAAACGCTTTTAATAGCCTAAGGTGGCCCGACGTTATCCAAGCTTTAGAGACTTGCTTCCGTATACCGACATATCTCTCGCGAGTGATAAGAAGCTACTTCAAAGACAGAGAGCTTATATATAATACGAAGGATGGACAGAGAAAAATCCCACTTACATCCGGGGCCGCGCAAGGATCAATCTTGGGCCCAGACCTGTGGAACATTAGTTATGACGATATACTGAAGATTGAAATGCCGCAGGACACCTTTCTAGTTGGCTACGCCGACGACATAGCGGCTGTAATAAAGGCCAGAGATACAGAGGAGGCAACACGTAAACTTAAGCAGGTCATGATTAGGACGAAAGCATGGCTTGATGCACATAACCTGCAGCTGGCGATCCAGAAGACGGAACTAGTTCTTTTAACCAGAAAGAACATACCTCTCGAAATAGACATCAACATCGGGGACGTACCGATACGAACAAAGAGATGCGTAAACTACCTCGGCATCCGACTTGACCCTAAGATGACATTTTCAAATCAAGTTCAACATGCAGCAAGCAAAGCGGCAAAGGTTACGACGCAGCTAGGCCGCTTAATGGCAAATATAGGAGGCCTATATATAATAATATTAATATTAATATTAATATTAATATTAATATTAATATTAATATTAATATTAATATTAATATTAATATTAATATTAATATTAATATTAATATTAATATTAATATTAATATTAATATTAATATTAATATTAATATTAATATTAATATTAATATTAATATTAATATTAATATTAATATTAATATTAATATTAATATTAATATTAATATTAATATTAATATTAATATTAATATTAATATTAATATTAATATTAATATTAATATTAATATTAATATTAATATTAATATTAATATTAATATTAATATTAATATTAATATTAATATTAATATTAATATTAATATTAATATTAATATTAATATTGATGATAGAAGTTATACTGCAGAGATGATAGACATCCCGTTGTTCACCGCGCAAGAACTGGAAACAGCTGCTGGAAAACTAAAACCTAAGAAGGCGCCTGGACCAGACGGTATACCGGCGGAGGTGATCAAGTACATAGCTGAAAAGCGGCCACAAATACTTCTAGATATGTACAACAAGTGCCTCATAGAAGGTCTTTTCCCAAAAGCTTGGAAGCTACAGCAACTGGTGCTTATCAGCAAGGGGAAGGGTGACCCGAACTCGCCATCAGCATACCGACCACTATGTATGCTCGATACAGCAGGCAAACTTTTCGAAAGACTTCTAAAACCTAGGCTACTGAACGCCATATCTACCGGAGGAGGACTCTCAGAAAGGCAACATGGCTTCAGACCAGGAAGATCTACCATCGGAGCATTAAAAGATGTCGTCGATGCTTTTTACGCCGCCCAGCAGAAAAATCATTACAGCAGACAAGTCGTTCTTCTGGCAACACTGGATGTGAAAAACGCTTTTAATAGCCTAAGGTGGCCCGACGTTATCCAAGCTTTAGAGACTTGCTTCCGTATACCGACATATCTCTCGCGAGTGATAAGAAGCTACTTCAAAGACAGAGAGCTTATATATAATACGAAGGATGGACAGAGAAAAATCCCACTTACATCCGGGGCCGCGCAAGGATCAATCTTGGGCCCAGACCTGTGGAACATTAGTTATGACGATATACTGAAGATTGAAATGCCGCAGGACACCTTTCTAGTTGGCTACGCCGACGACATAGCGGCTGTAATAAAGGCCAGAGATACAGAGGAGGCAACACGTAAACTCAAGCAGGTCATGATTAGGACGAAAGCATGGCTTGATGCACATAACCTGCAGCTGGCGATCCAGAAGACGGAACTAGTTCTTTTAACCAGAAAGAACATACCTCTCGAAATAGACATCAACATCGGGGACGTACCGATACGAACAAAGAGATGCGTAAACTACCTCGGCATCCGACTTGACCCTAAGATGACATTTTCAAATCAAGTTCAACATGCAGCAAGCAAAGCGGCAAAGGTTACGACGCAGCTAGGCCGCTTAATGGCAAATATAGGAGGCCCGCGACAAAATAAGAGGAAGCTGCTAATGGAGACAAGCAATAGCATTCTTCTCTACGGTAGTGAAATCTGGGGCAGGGAACTAAATGGAAAACGAACGAAGGCCCTACTGTCTGTACAGAGAACATCTGCTATAAGGATTGCTTCCGCTTACCGAACTGTCTCAACAGCAGCGATTCTTGTTATAGCTGGAACGATCCTAATAGACTTGCAAATACGAGAAAGGGAGAAGCTATGGATAAAGAAACAGACAGACGGCCTCGAAGAAAGGGACAAGGAGATTTTAAGACAAGAGACCCTTCAAAGATGGCAGGTAAGATGGAACGAGGAAGATACGGCCAGATGGACGAAGAGACTTATTCCAAGCATAAATAACTGGCTAGAAAGGAGAGACGGAGAGGTAAACTACTACCTGACTCAAATGATGACCGGCCACGGGTACTTCAGGAAATATCTGCACAATATCGGCAAGTGCAGCACGCCGTACTGCTTATATGAAGAAGGAGATATGATCGATGACGCTGAACACACATTTTTTAAGTGTCATAAATGGGCCGACAAACGCCAGGAACTTGAGAACCAAATAGGAGAAATGAGTGTTGAATCCATTGTGTACCGTATGACACAAAATAGGACTTGCTGGCAAGCAGTAGCTAAGTACTGCAAACGCATTCTCATGGAGAAGAAACCTGACCTAGAAGCAGCTGACTAGACACGAACTAGCAAGGCGGGGACCTGGACGCAGGCCAAATTCGAGATGAGGGCTGAAATCTCAGCCAAGAGGAAACCACCCTGAAGTAATGCTTCACAGCGGTCCCGGGGTGGAATCACTTTCCAAGAAGAGGAAATAAGGAGGTTTTTTAGTCGGTATACCAGTTTTTTCCTGGAGAGCCCGACATAACACGGTCAGTGACGACTCCGTGCATGCAGTAATGCATTTTTCCTTCCTTTCCGCCAAAAAAAAAAAAAAAAAAAAAAAAAAAAATATTAATATTAATATTAATATTAATATTAATATTAATATTAATATTAATATTAATATTAATATTAATATTAATATTAATATTAATATTAATATTAATATTAATATTAATATTAATATTAATATTAATATTAATATTAATATTAATATTAATATTAATATTAATATTAATATTAATATTAATATTAATATTAATATTAATATTAATATTAATATTAATATTAATATTAATATTAATATTAATATTAATATTAATATTAATATTAATATTAATATTAATATTAATATTAATATTAATATTAATATTAATATTAATATTAATATTAATATTAATATTAATATTAATATTAATATTAATATTAATATTAATATTAATATTAATATTAATATTAATATTAATATTAATATTAATATTAATATTAATATTAATATTTTAATATTTAATTTATTTAATATTAATATTAATATTAATATTAATATTAATATTAATATTAATATTAATATTAATATTAATATTAATATTAATATTAATATTAATATTAATATTTTGACGGGCGAGGTAGGGTTGAAAATGCCTTCGCACTTACAGTGACCGTCGTCGACTGCGTTGAGTGGTGTTTTCCACTAAAAAACCTCCTTCTCCGTTTCTGGTGGGATGCCTTCCTGGGACTGTTTTCTACATTACTTCAAGAAGACCCAGAAACTTCATCCTCCTAAGAAGGACTTTGCTCGTAACACCCACGTCTGGGTCCGTCATTTTCATGCTGCTGGCTCATTCTTGCTGAGTCTCCGTTGATGGGGACTCATTTTGCCGTGCATCGAGGTCTCTTTTCTTTCTTCTTAAGACATACTCGATGTATTTACTCACAGCATTCCATGTGTTTTCGCATTCGAGCATTCTGTCAACTATGTTGGCAGGGGTGAAAACGCCAGTCTGCTCTCTTAATGCGATTCGCTCAGTATTCCATCTGATGCAGTTGAAAAAAGTGTGTTCTGCATCGTCATTTGTTGCATCGCAGTAGATGCAACTGGAATTACCTGTTTTGCCCATACGATGTAGATACTTCCGGAAGTATCCATGACCTGAAAGGAACTGGGTCAGGAAGTAGTTAATCTCCCCAAATTTCCTTTGAGTCCACTTTTCTATGTTAGGAATGAGCCTCTTCATCCATCTACCGGACGTTTCTGCGTTCCATCTGTTTTGCCATCGCTGGATGGTTTCAGATCTCCGCTCTGCAGCACTAATAGTAATTTCCGCCCCCTAGAGTCCCATGCCTCTTTCCGTTCGCGCGCTAGGAGATCAACCGGAATCTCTCCACTTATTACGAAAACCGCCGCGCCTGAAACTGTACGGTAGGCTGAGGCGATTCTGAGTGCGGCTGTGCGTTGGACTTCTTCTAGAGGCTTACGCTTAGACTTTGCTCTCAGTGCATTGCCCCAAATTTCGCTGCCATATAGCAGTATAGAATTTGTGGCTGCCATAATCAGCCTCCTCTTGCTCTGTGTGGGCCCACCAATGTTTGCCATTAGCCTGCTCAACATGCCTGAAACTTTTGCTGCCTTTGCAGCCGCATGTTTTATCTGGGCCCAATAAGTGAGCCTACTATCGATTTTTACGCCCAGATATTTTATCGCCCTTTTCGTCACCAGGAGCATGTCATCTATCTGCATGCTAATTTCTAGTGGCATATGCCCTCGCGTCATCATGATTAATTCAGTTTTGTTCACCGCTAGTTCGAGCCCATGGTCCTCGAGCCATGCTCGAGTCCTTATCATTACCTGATTCAATTTTCTTCTAGCGTCGTCCGCGTCCCGTGCCGAAATGACCGCCGCTATGTCGTCCGCGTACCCTACAAGGTGTGTGTCTTCTGGCATATCTATTCCTAATATCTCGTCATAGCTTAGATTCCAGAGGTCAGGACCCAGGACGAATCCCTGGGCTGCCCCCGATGTAATCGTTCTAACTATCTGGCCGTCTGGTGTGTCGTATATAAGTTTACGATCCCTAAGATAGCTCTGGAGAATTCTCATAAGATATCTAGGTATGCGGAATCTTTCCCGCAATGCCTTGATAACATTTGCCCATCGTAAGCTATTAAAAGCGTTGCGTACATCAAGTGTAGCTAGGACGATTATACGTTTCGGGTAGGAGCGTCCGTTCTGTGCGTTTTCGAAATTTCTCACTACATCCTCAATGGCACCAAGAGTCGATCTTCCGGGTCGAAAGCCGTGCTGCCTCTCCGATAGTCCTCCGGCTGCCTCGATGGATTCTGCTAATCTGCGTTGCAGAAGCTTCTCCAATAGTTTGCCTGTGCTATCTAACATGCATAGAGGGCGGTAAGCTGATGGTTGCGTTTGGTCGCCTCTTCCCTTGCTAATCAGTATGAGCTTTTGTCTTTTCCACTCTTTGGGAAAAGTGCCTTGGGCAATACAAGCGTTATACACTTCGAGCAGAGCGTCTGGCCGATTTTCGGCTAAAAGTATGAGTGTCTCCGCTGGTATTCCGTCAGGCCCGGGGGCTTTACCCCTCTTAAGGCTTCTAGCTGCGATTTTTAGCTCTTCTTCAGTGAAGGGCGTGTGTATCCCATCAGCAAGGACTTCGCGTTCATCGTGCAGTGGAGGGTGCATGGGGAACAAGTTATCCACGATGTGGTTGATATCGTTCCCTATGTGCGGAGCAGCATGGCTCGCGTTTAGCTTCCTCGTAACGATCTTATAGCCGAGTCCCCAGGGGTTGCTGTTCAGATCGTTCCGAAGTTCTTCCCATTTCAACTTCTTGCTTCTAATAATCGCCCATTTCAGTGCTTTTCGGCATTGTCTGAATTCTTCGGCCTCCATGGATGCCTCGCCATTTCGCCGGGCTCTGGTGTATCTCCTTCTGTTGCGGAGGCAGATTCGTCTGAGCTCAGCTATATCTGGCGTCCACCAGTACGCAGCCTGTCTTCTAGAATGTTGCGTTACACGGGGCATGGATGCCTCACAGCTTTGAACTATGCGCTGCCTCAATGCCGTTGCCATGGAGTCAGCATCACTAATGGTGTGCGCAGCTGAGACCCCGTCGAAATTGCTTAGAAATCTTTCGTGGTTCAGCTTAGTTGCATTCCACTTGCGTGTGCCTCTCCTTCTTTGCGTCCGGTCAGAGTCCGTTCGTTCCGTGGTCTGGAAGGTAATATACTGGTGATCGCTACCAGTGAAGTCTTCCAATACTCTCCACCCTTCAACACTTATAGCCAAGCTTTCGGACACCAAAGTGATGTCTGGGGTGGTGTCTTCACATCCCGGTCTTCTGAAAGTAGTAGCATTACCGGTATTTGCCACTATCAAACCTAACCTAGCAGCCATGTCTAAAATGTTTCTTCCGCGTGAGTTCGTTGTCCGGTCCCCCCATTCTACAGCCCTGGCATTGAAATCACCCGCTACTATAAACGGTCCGCCTATTTCCCTAACCCTATCCTCGATCAGGTCTAGTTTTGTCCTGAACTGGCCTATGCTATCACTAGGGGTAAGGTAGCAGCTCATTAGCGTGTAATGTCTCGTCCGAACGTACGTGTAACAGTGGCCTCCCCCGAACTGCGTGACCGCGAGCTTACTGCCGCTAGGTAGCCACAGAGCAGCCGTGCCTGTTTCATCCTCGTACCAGGACCCTCGGGGTATTCGTCTATATTGTTCGCAAATAATGACGGCGTCTACCCTATTTTCAGCGGCAATTTGCTCGATCAGAGCGTCTGCCGTCCGACTTCTGTGCATATTTGCTTGAAGCACATTCATCGTTTCCTGACCAGTGGGCATCTCTTCGATCCCGGAAGATGGTCAGTCCGGTCGCGTTTTGCATCCGCGCAGTGGACACATTTGGGGGTTTCGTTACAGTCCTTCATTTTGTGTCCCGACCCCCCACACCTAATACAAGCGTTCCTCCTGTCTAAACCTGAACATTTTGCCTGTACGTGCCCCGTTCCTAGACATCGGAAACATCTCCTAACGTCCTCGCACAATCGCATCCTTGCTCGGACCCACCCAATCTTTATATAGCCAACCTCAAGGAGTTTTGCAGCACTTTCGGCTGACAGGGTGAGGAAGGCCCGCACCTGCTCTCTCACATTCGGTGCGGTGATCCTTATATGGATCTGCTCCCCTGGGTTTCCGAGCAGCTTCTGGGCTGCTGTTTCTACCTCCTCCTTAAGGGTAAGCGAATCGAGATCTCTTATCTCGATAGTCGCCTTTGGCTTTAGTTCCGCGACGGAGGCTGTATCCTTTATGGTACTCCTCAACTGTTGAACGAAATCCGGCCTAACTTGTTGCCCTTTTCCGAGTTCAAGGAGGATGGCTCCGGTCTGCGTTTTCCTAACTGTCTTTATGCTAACCGAGTCGTCCGTCTTTATTTTGTCACGCAGATCTTTTAGAACTTCCGCGTAACTATGACCCGCCGCGGGTTTAATTATTACCGCTTCCGACTTCGCGCGCTGTTGCCGCTCGTTCTTCTTTTTGTTCCGTTCGACCGGTTTTTTCTTTTTCTTATTTTTCTTCCCCTTTTTTGCGACGGTTCGCCATTTTTCTTCTCCCCCATGAGGGAGCTCAATTATGTCCCCACTGGGCTCTTTCGACCTAGCCTTTTTGCTCTTTTCGGGCATTGCAGGGCTAGTGGCCGTTCTTTTGGGGTTCGCCGTCACCGGGGTTGAATCGCGTTCAGTCTGCCGCGTAGCGCCCACTTCGTGTCGATTCGAAAGCAACCTTTCCCCTTCCGCCGCCTTCCACGCGCGCCTATAGTTTAACGTGACGTCCAGCAGCTCGGACATTTTGGCAACACCGGTCTTGACATCAATGCTGATGTTCTTTTGCCGGTTAAACACCTGTTGCATATTGCTTATTAGCGATTTGCATTGCATAATCGCTTCTTCCTCCATTTTTCGCATCTTCTGGATTAGCTCCAGTCGAGGCGAGCCGCCTGTTGAATTGCCTGTAACGGCCCCCTTTTGGACTGCGCGTGATGCGCGAAATGTGTCCTCACCTGCCGGAGTGACAGAAGTTAGAGCCGCTCGTGCTGCGTAGGTGCTAGTCGGTGTGGTTCGCACCGTCTCTTTGGGGTCTCCGGAATTGGCACTGGGAGTACTTCCCTTATTGGTGCCAGTGTTCGTCCGGAGTCGAGCAGGTGCAATGGGTGAGATCGCAGCATCCATGCTAATAGCACGTGTCGCATTGCCCGTGGGCGTTGCGCATTTTGCAGGTGGCGATCTAGACAGCAGGCTGCTTCTTCGGAAGGCTGCATCCGGTGCCGCGCCGCGCTCGCTAATTTCCCTAATCTTCTCTTCGCTTTTCCCTTCATTCGTTTTTTCGTTCGTCTTTTCATTCATTTTATCAATTGTTTGTTTACATTTGCTGTTGTTATTATTGCTAGAAATCATCTTTGTTGGGTCCCCGCTCTGAGCCGCTATCCTTACGCGTTTGTACAGTCGCCTCAAACGATCCCCGTGGGTCCCTTTGAAATCAGTGAGGTCCACGCAAGGGTTGACACAGGGCCTTATGAGTACCTGTGTTCAGAGCCAGGATCTCGGCGCAAAAAAGCAGGAGTCATTCTCAACTGCACCTGTACGGCCACCTCGGCGGCGACGCATGTAGAACGTACTCAGAGCCTCGCCACAGTTTTAACGGGACGGGGGCGGCTGCAGCATTAGCCCACCAGCCGTTTCAGCGGATGTCACTCCTACATAATAAGGTGATGGAATACTGCAGCCGTCAGCCCATGGCAGTCGGATCAGGATCGTGAGACATATTCGTAAGCCACAAACGTTCCATTTTCCGTCATCTTCAGCCGCACCAGGCGTGGTGAAACAGCTGTCCAGGATTTTGGTCCGCGGGTGGTATTTTAATTGCCACCTTCCCTGCAGATTTGAAGATCAGCCGAGAGTTCCCCTATCCGCCACCTGGGGACGCGTCCGATGGGAGACTGGAATAACTCCACACGGAATATTAATATTAATATTAATATTAATATTAATATTAATATTAATATTAATATTAATATTAATATTAATATTAATATTAATATTAATATTAATATTAATATTAATATTAATATTAATATTAATATTAATATTAATATTAATATTAATATTAATATTAATATTAATATTAATATTAATATTAATATTAATATTAATATTAATATTAATATTAATATTAATATTAATATTAATATTAATATTAATATTAATATTAATATTAATATTAATATCGAGATAAGAGATCTCGATTCGCTTACCCTTAAGGAGGAGGTAGAAACAGCAGCCCAGAAGCTGCTCGGAAACCCAGGGGAGCAGATCCATATAAGGATCACCGCACCGAATGTGAGAGAGCAGGTACGGGCCTTCCTCACCCTGTCAGCCGAAAGTGCTGCAAAACTCCTTGAGGTTGGCTATATAAAGATTGGGTGGGTCCGAGCAAGGATGCGATTGTGCGAGGACGTTAGGAGATGTTTCCGATGTCTAGGAACGGGGCACGTACAGGCAAAATGTTCAGGTTTAGACAGGAGGAACGCTTGTATTAGGTGTGGGGGGTCGGGACACAAAATGAAGGACTGTAACGAAACCCCCAAATGTGTCCACTGCGCGGATGCAAAACGCGACCGGACTGACCATCTTCCGGGATCGAAGAGATGCCCACTGGTCAGGAAACGATGAATGTGCTTCAAGCAAATATGCACAGAAGTCGGACGGCAGACGCTCTGATCGAGCAAATTGCCGCTGAAAATAGGGTAGACGCCGTCATTATTTGCGAACAATATAGACGAATACCCCGAGGGTCCTGGTACGAGGATGAAACAGGCACGGCTGCTCTGTGGCTACCTAGCGGCAGTAAGCTCGCGGTCACGCAGTTCGGGGGAGGCCACTGTTACACGTACGTTCGGACGAGACATTACACGCTAATGAGCTGCTACCTTACCCCTAGTGATAGCATAGGCCAGTTCAGGACAAAACTAGACCTGATCGAGGATAGGGTTAGGGAAATAGGCGGACCGTTTATAGTAGCGGGTGATTTCAATGCCAGGGCTGTAGAATGGGGGGACCGGACAACGAACTCACGCGGAAGAAACATTTTAGACATGGCTGCTAGGTTAGGTTTGATAGTGGCAAATACCGGTAATGCTACTACTTTCAGAAGACCGGGATGTGAAGACACCACCCCAGACATCACTTTGGTGTCCGAAAGCTTGGCTATAAGTGTTGAAGGGTGGAGAGTATTGGAAGACTTCACTGGTAGCGATCACCAGTATATTACCTTCCAGACCACGGAACGAACGGACTCTGACCGGACGCAAAGAAGGAGAGGCACACGCAAATGGAATGCAACTAAGCTGAACCACGAAAGATTTCTAAGCAATTTCGACGGGGTCTCAGCTGCGCACACCATTAGTGATGCTGACTCCATGGCAACGGCATTGAGGCAGCGCATAGTTCAAAGCTGTGAGCCTCCGCAACAGAAGGAGATACACCAGAGCCCGGCGAAATGGCGAGGCATCCATGGAGGCCGAAGAATTCAGACAATGCCGAAAAGCACTGAAATGGGCGATTATTAGAAGCAAGAAGTTGAAATGGGAAGAACTTCGGAACGATCTGAACAGCAACCCCTGGGGACTCGGCTATAAGATCGTTACGAGGAAGCTAAACGCGAGCCATGCTGCTCCGCACATAGGGAATGATATCAACCACATCGTGGATAACTTGTTCCCCATGCACCCTCCACTGCACGATGAACGCGAAGTCCTTGCTGATGGGATACACACGCCCTTCACTGAAGAAGAGCTAAAAATCGCAGCTAGAAGCCTTAAGAGGGGTAAAGCCCCCGGGCCTGACGGAATACCAGCGGAGACACTCATACTTTTAGCCGAAAATCGGCCAGACGCTCTGCTCGAAGTGTATAACGCTTGTATTGCCCAAGGCACTTTTCCCAAAGAGTGGAAAAGACAAAAGCTCATACTGATTAGCAAGGGAAGAGGCGACCAAACGCAACCATCAGCTTACCGCCCTCTATGCATGTTAGATAGCACAGGCAAACTATTGGAGAAGCTTCTGCAACGCAGATTAGCAGAATCCATCGAGGCAGCCGGAGGACTATCGGAGAGGCAGCACGGCTTTCGACCCGGAAGATCGACTCTTGGTGCCATTGAGGATGTAGTGAGAAGTTTCGAAAACGCACAGAACGGACGCTCCTACCCGAAACGTATAATCGTCCTAGCTACACTTGATGTACGCAACGCTTTTAATAGCTTACGATGGGCAAATGTTATCAAGGCATTGCGGGAAAGATTCCACATACCTAGATATCTCATGAGAATTCTCCAGAGCTATCTTAGGGATCGTAAACTTATATACGACACACCAGACGGCCAGATAGTTAGAACGATTACATCGGGGGCAGCCCAGGGATCCGTCCTGGGTCCTGACCTCTGGAATCTAAGCTATGACGAGATATTAGGAATAGATATGCCAGAAGACACACACCTTGTAGGGTACGCGGACGACATAGCGGCGGTCATTTCGGCACGGGACGCGGACGACGCTAGAAGAAAATTGAATCAGGTAATGATAAGGACTCGAGCATGGCTCGAGGACCATGGGCTCGAACTAGCGGTGAACAAAACTGAATTAATCATGATGACGCGAGGGCATATGCCACTAGAAATTAGCATGCAGATAGATGACATGCTCCTGGTGACGAAAAGGGCGATAAAATATCTGGGCGTAAAAATCGATAGTAGGCTCACTTATTGGGCCCAGATAAAACATGCGGCTGCAAAGGCAGCAAAAGTTTCAGGCATGTTGAGCAGGCTAATGGCAAACATTGGCGGGCCCACACAGAGCAAGAGGAGGCTGATTATGGCAACCACAAATTCTATACTGCTATATGGCAGCGAAATTTGGGGAAATGCACTGAGAGCAAAGTCTAAGCGTAAGGCTCTAGAAGAAGTCCAACGCACAGCGGCACTCAGAATCGCCTCAGCCTACCGTACAGTTTCAGGCGCGGCGGTCTTCGTAATAAGTGGAGAGATTCCGGTTGATCTCCTGGCGCGCGAACGGAAAGAGGCATGGGACTCTAGGGGGGCGGAAATTACTATTAGTGCTGCAGAGCGGAGATCTGAAACCATCCAGCGATGGCAAAACAGATGGAACGCAGAAACGTCCGGTAGATGGACGAAGAGGCTCATTCCTAACATAGAAAAGTGGACTCAAAGGAAATTTGGGGAGATTAACTACTTCCTGACCCAGTTCCTTTCAGGTCATGGATACTTCCGGAAGTATCTACATCGTATGGGTAAAACAAGTAATTCCAGTTGCATCTACTGCGATGCAACAAATGACGATGCAGAACACACTTTTTTCAACTGCATCAGATGGAATACTGAGCGAATCGCATTAAGAGAGCAGATTGGCGTTTTCACCCCTGCCAACATAGTTGACAGAATGCTCGAATGCGAAAACACATGGAATGCTGTGAGTAAATACATCGAGTATGTCTTAAGAAGAAAGAAAAGAGACCTCGATGCACGGCAAAATGAGTCCCCATCAACGGAGACTCAGCAAGAATGAGCCAGCAGCATGAAAATGACGGACCCAGACGTGGGTGTTACGAGCAAAGTCCTTCTTAGGAGGATGAAGTTTCTGGGCCTTCTTGAAGTAATGTAGAAAACAGTCCCGGGAGGGCAAGGGCATCCCACCAGAAACGGAGGAGGGAGTTTTTTAGTGGAAACACCACTCAACGCAGTCGACGACGGTCACTGTAAGTGCGAAGGCATTTTCAACCCTACCTCGCCCGTCAAAAAAAAAAAAAAAAAAAAAAAAAAAAAAAAAAATATTAATATTAATATTAATATTAATATTAATATTAATATTAATATTAATATTAATATTAATATTAATATTAATATTAATATTAATATTAATATTAATATTAATATTAATATTAATATTAATATTAATATTAATATTAATATTAATATTAATATTAATATTAATATTAATATTAATATTAATATTAATATTAATATTAATATTAATATTAATATTAATATTAATATTAATATTAATATTAATATTAATATTAATATTAATATTAATATTAATATTAATATTAATATTAATATTAATATTAATATTAATATTAATATTAATATTAATATTAATATTAATATTAATATTAATATTAATATTAATATTAATATTAATATTAATATTAATATTAATATTAATATTAATATTAATATTAATATTAATATTAATATTAATATTAATATTAATATTAATATTAATATTAATATTAATATTAATATTAATATTAATATTAATATTAATATTAATATTAATATTAATATTAATATTAATATTAATATTAATATTAATATTAATATTAATATTAATATTAATATTAATATTAATATTAATATTAATATTAATATTAATATTAATATTAATATTTTTTTTTTTTAAGGAGGTAAAAATGCATTACTGCATTCACAGTGGGTTGTTCCCATCTGTGATATGTCGGGCTCCCCTTATAGGTATACCGACTAAAAAACCTCCTTTCTCCGGGAAATAATCCCCACTCCGGGACCGCGTTAGCATTACTTCGAAGTGGGTTCCCAATGGCTGACTATCAGCCACCCTGCTTAATGTAGCCTACTTTTAGGTTGTCGTCTACATAGACGCATTTTTCAGTCATCCTGCATCGTCTAACAAAGGTTTCTTCGACCTTAATATTGTTTCGCAGTACTTCACAACTGCTCGCCATTTGGTCGCATCAGATATCATATTGTCCACAATGTTTTCCACCATGAGTGGTCCTGTAACGGCTTCCAACTCTTCACGGTGTACTGTCCATCGCGAACACTTGAAAAAAGTGTGCTCAGCATCATCCTCAATATCTTCGTTTTCGTATAAGCAAAACGGATTTTCGCATTTCTTCATTTTGTGGAGATATTTTCGGAAGTATCCATGACCTGACAACATCTGAGTCAAGTAGTAGTTTACATCCCCGAAACGTCTATTCACCCACTTCTCTATATTTGGAATGAGTCTTGCGGTCCACCTGCCTTTCGTGCTAGTGTCCCACCTGTCCTGCCAACTCTGCATGATCTCCTGCTGTATGTTGTTATCGTTTTCGGGATCTATGCTGTTAATACGTCTCATCGTCCATAGCTTTCTTCGTCCTAATATTTGTAGATCAATTGGTATCATTCCTGATATCACTAGAACCGCGCATGCTGACACCGTCCGATATGCAGATATCACTCGTAGCGCTGCTGTTCTTTGTACGACCAATAGTTTGTTCGCCCTTTTCCTCACGTTCATTTGCTCGCCCCAAATCTCGCTTCCGTAAAGAAGGATACTGTTGCTAGCCTCCATTAGAAGCTTTCGTTTGCTTTGTACTGGTCCACCTACGTTTGCCATTAGTCGGCTAAGCTGTCCTGTTATCCTGGATGCCTTGTTCACAGCATAATTAATCTGATCCGAGTATGTCAGTTTGCAATCAAGTCTTATTCCTAAATAGTTTACAGATTTTTTTGTGCGTACTATCAGGTCTTCAATATTAACATCTATCTCCACTGGTATATGACGCCTGGTGAGAATGAGGAGTTCAGTCTTGTGCGCTGCCAGCTGCAGGCCGTGCTCATCTAACCAAGCCTTGGTTCTTATCATAACTTGTCTCAGCTTCCGTTTGGCTTCCTCTATATTTCTGGCCTTAATAACTGCGGATATGTCGTCCGCATATCCTACTAGGTAAGTGTCCTGTGGCATTTCTATACTAAATATTCCATCGTAGCTTATATTCCACAAGTCTGGTCCCAATATGGACCCCTGTGCAGCGCCTGATGTTATTTGTATCTTTTTCTGACCCTCCGTTGTGCTGTATACAAGTTCCCTATCCTTAAGATAGTTTCTTATAACCCTTGTCAAGTATTCTGGTGCGTGAAACCTTTCTTCTAGGGCTTGCAGTACATCCGGCCATCGAAGGCTATTGAAGGCATTTTTAACGTCTAGTGTAGCCAGGAACACAAGTGGCCTGGTGCTGTTAGGGCCTGTCTGTGTAGATTTTGCAACGCTTATCACATCATTCACAGCTCCTATAGTGGATCTTTTTGGCCTGAAACCATGTTGCCTCTCCGAAAGTCCTCCACTAGCAATTACAGCTTCATTTAGGCGCGGCTTCAACAACCTTTCGTATAGCTTTCCTGCAGTGTCCAGCATGCAAAGTGGTCTATATGCACATGGAGTGTTTGGGTCTCCTTTACCCTTGCTAATGAGTACAAGGCGCTGAATCTTCCATATCTTAGGGAACACCCCTTCTTTCAGGCAGTGGTTATACATATTTAACATCATTTCTAGACGTTTCAGGACAATTTCCTTAATTACTTCTGCTGGGATGCCGTCAGGGCCTGGAGCCTTATTGGCCTTCAGTCTACGTGCTGCGTCACACAGTTCTTGTTGCGTGAACTGTGGGGTATACATTACTTCTCCTACGCTTGGTATTTCCTCCCGAATTTCACGTTGTGGAAAAAGTGTAGTTACAATGTTATGCATAGCTTCTGCATTCATTTTACTCATCGGAGCTTTCGCTGCGAGCTTCCCCATAACTAATTTGTAGCCTGTTCCCCAAGGATTATTGTTTATGTCCTCCCGTAGCTCCTCCCAAAGCTGACTTTTGCTATGAAAGATGGCTTTCTGTAGCTTCTTCTTCGCTTCCTTATATTCTATTCGTTCAGATTCTGCGTCGTAGAGTCGTCTTGCTCTGGTATATATCCGTCTTCGTCGAACGCAGTCTCGTCTTGCTTCTGCAATGGTTTCATTCCACCAGTATACTGGTTTCTTCCGGTGTCCGTTCGTTACTATTCTAGGCATAGCCTTGTCACATGCTTCTTTTATTATCCGCATTATCTTCTCTACATTTGCTGAGGCATCTATTGTGTGCTCTATCTCATTTGATCTTCTGTCGATTTCCGCTATTAACGCGGTCTTATTCAACTTTTTGCTATTCCATCTTCGGGTGCTAAAGCTTTGTTGATTTGCTTCCTCTCTATTATTTCTGTCCTCTTCATATGAATATGAAATGTACTGATGATCGCTTGCTGTATATGTTTCCAGCACTCTCCAGTTCTTTATCCTGCGCGCAAAACTATCTGTGACCAATGTTATGTCTGGAATTGTACCCTCGCAGCCAGGCCGTCTGAAAGTAGGTACATTTCCAACATTCGCAACAGTTAGTCCTACTCTGGCAGCCATTTGGGAGATCCTCTTGCCCCTAGAGTTTTCTGTTTGCATGCCCCATTCCGGCGATCGCCCGTTAAAATCACCAGCTACTATGATAGGGCCTTGGAAAAGGCGTATCTTGTCCTCTATTTCATCCAGTTTCTTTTGGAAGTCTTCCATACAGTCAATTAATATTAATATTAATATTAATATTAATATTAGGTGATGATGGAACAAGGAGCGGACATAGCAGTTATCAGCGAACAGCACAGCATGAAGCAAACCGGTCTATGGATCGAAGACGACGCTAAAACATCAGCAATATGGATACCACAACTGGGAAAACTTACACCAAAGAAGTACGGAAAGGGAAGCTGCTTCACATGGACTCAATTTGAAGACGTAACAGTCATTAGCTGCTACCTAACGCCCAGTGACCACATAGAAGATTTCCTGAAAAAACTGGATGATATCGAGCACTTTGGCCGAGAGATCGGAGGAAATCTCATAGTGGCAGGCGATTTCAATGCCAGAGCAGCTGAATGGGGCATGGAAACAACAAACTCCAGAGGAAGAGGTGTTATTCAAATGATGGCCAAACTGGGAATTCTGGCAGCGAACGTAGGAGATGTACCCACATTTAGACGGCCTGGCTGCAGGGGCACAATACCAGACATCACACTGGTTACAGAAAAAATCGCACACAGAATAACAGACTGGAAGGTCCTCGAAACCTACACAGGCAGCGATCACCAATACATTTCGTATTCAGCTCTAACTGGAAACGTTAACAGCGCAAACGCAGGGCGACAGATCACAACCACACAGAGATGGAATAGCAAAAAACTGGACACAGCAGTACTAATGACAGAAATCGATGACAAAATCGAAAGGATACCAGGTATTACAAACGCCTCCACGACCGTGGAGAAAGTCATGCAAATAATTAAGGAAGGATGTGACAAAGCGATGCCCAGGATTGGACGAAACAACCGAGGGAGAAAAGAAGTTTACTGGTGGAACGAGGAGATTGCAAGAGCGAGAAGCGACTGCTGCAGATACAGAAGGAAGTACACCAGAGCTAAACGGAGAGGCGAGGCCGTAAGTGAAAAAAACGCATACAAACTTGCGAAAAGGAAACTGCAAAGGGAAATTTTTGAAAGCAAAAGAAGGCTATGGGAACAACTGCGGGAAGATATAAACACAAATCCATGGGGTACGGGTTACAAAATAGTCAAGGAGAAGATGGGGATCAGAACGCCGACACCCCTGATGAACGCAGAAGAGATGGAAAACATTGTAATGTCCCTTTTCCCGACAAATGAGATTCCGGTTGATAGAAGTTATACTGCAGAGATGATAGACATCCCGTTGTTCACCGCGCAAGAACTGGAAACAGCTGCTGGAAAACTAAAACCTAAGAAGGCGCCTGGACCAGACGGTATACCGGCGGAGGTGATCAAGTACATAGCTGAAAAGCGGCCACAAATACTTCTAGATATGTACAACAAGTGCCTCATAGAAGGTCTTTTCCCAAAAGCTTGGAAGCTACAGCAACTGGTGCTTATCAGCAAGGGGAAGGGTGACCCGAACTCGCCATCAGCATACCGACCACTATGTATGCTCGATACAGCAGGCAAACTTTTCGAAAGACTTCTAAAACCTAGGCTACTGAACGCCATATCTACCGGAGGAGGACTCTCAGAAAGGCAACATGGCTTCAGACCAGGAAGATCTACCATCGGAGCATTAAAAGATGTCGTCGATGCTTTTTACGCCGCCCAGCAGAAAAATCATTACAGCAGACAAGTCGTTCTTCTGGCAACACTGGATGTGAAAAACGCTTTTAATAGCCTAAGGTGGCCCGACGTTATCCAAGCTTTAGAGACATGCTTCCGTATACCGACATATCTCTCGCGAGTGATAAGAAGCTACTTCAAAGACAGAGAGCTTATATATAATACGAAGGATGGACAGAGAAAAATCCCACTTACATCCGGGGCCGCGCAAGGATCAATCTTGGGCCCAGACCTGTGGAACATTAGTTATGACGATATACTGAAGATTGAAATGCCGCAGGACACCTTTCTAGTTGGCTACGCCGACGACATAGCGGCTGTAATAAAGGCCAGAGATACAGAGGAGGCAACACGTAAACTTAAGCAGGTCATGATTAGGACGAAAGCATGGCTTGATGCACATAACCTGCAGCTGGCGATCCAGAAGACGGAACTAGTTCTTTTAACCAGAAAGAACATACCTCTCGAAATAGACATCAACATCGGGGACGTACCGATACGAACAAAGAGATGCGTAAACTACCTCGGCATCCGACTTGACCCTAAGATGACATTTTCAAATCAAGTTCAACATGCAGCAAGCAAAGCGGCAAAGGTTACGACGCAGCTAGGCCGCTTAATGGCAAATATAGGAGGCCCGCGACAAAATAAGAGGAAGCTGCTAATGGAGACAAGCAATAGCATTCTTCTCTACGGTAGTGAAATCTGGGGCAGGGAACTAAATGGAAAACGAACGAAGGCCCTACTGTCTGTACAGAGAACATCTGCTATAAGGATTGCTTCCGCTTACCGAACTGTCTCAACAGCAGCGATTCTTGTTATAGCTGGAACGATCCCAATAGACTTGCAAATACGAGAAAGGGAGAAGCTATGGATAAAGAAACAGACAGACGGCCTCGAAGAAAGGGACAAGGAGATTTTAAGACAAGAGACCCTTCAAAGATGGCAGGTAAGATGGAACGAGGAAGATACGGCCAGATGGACGAAGAGACTTATTCCAATCATAAATAACTGGCTAGAAAGGAGAGACGGAGAGGTAAACTACTACCTGACTCAAATGATGACCGGCCACGGGTACTTCAGGAAATATCTGCACAATATCGGCAAGTGCAGCACGCCGTACTGCTTATATGAAGAAGGAGATATGATCGATGACGCTGAACACACATTTTTTAAGTGTCATAAATGGGCCGACAAACGCCAGGAACTTGAGAACCAAATAGGAGAAATGAGTGTTGAATCCATTGTGTACCGTATGACACAAAATAGGACTTGCTGGCAAGCAGTAGCTAAGTACTGCAAACGCATTCTCATGGAGAAGAAACCTGACCTAGAAGCAGCTGACTAGACACGAACTAGCAAGGCGGGGACCTGGACGCAGGCCAAATTCGAGATGAGGTCTGAAATCTCAGCCAAGAGGAAACCACCCTGAAGTAATGCTTCACAGCGGTCCCGGGGTGGAATCACTTTCCAAGAAGAGGAAATAAGGAGGTTTTTTAGTCGGTATACCAGTTTTTTCCTGGAGAGCCCGACATAACACGGTCAGTGACGACTCCGTGCATGCAGTAATGCATTTTTCCTTCCTTTCCGCCAAAAAAAAAAAAAAAAAAAAAAAAAAAAATATTAATATTAATATTAATATTAATATTAATATTAATATTAATATTAATATTAATATCAATATTAATATCAATATTAATATTAATATTAATATTACTATTAATATATAATAGCAGTCTAGAAGACAGGCTGCGTACTGGTGGACGCCAGAAATAGCTGAGCTCAGACGAACCTGCCTTCGTAACAGAAGAAGATACACCAGAGCCAGGCGAAATGGCGAGGCAACCATGGTAGCCGAAGAATTCAGACAAAGCCGAAAAGCATTGAAATGGGCGATTATTAGAAGCAAGAAGTCGAAATGGGAAGAACTTCGGAACGATCTGAACAGCAACCCCTGGGGACTCGGCTATAAGATCGTTACGAGGAAGCTAAACGCTAACCATGCTGCTCCGCATATAGGGAACGATATCAACCACATCGTGGATAACTTGTTTCCCACGCACCCTCCACTGCACGATGAACGCGAAGTCCTTGCTGATGGGATGCCCACGCCCTTCACTGAAGAAGAGCTAAAAATCGCGGCTAGAAGCCTTAAGAGGGGTAAAGCCCCCGGGCCTGATGGAATACCAGCGGAGACACTCATACTTTTAGCCGAAAATCGGCCAGATGCTCTGCTCGAAGTGTACAACGCTTGTATAGCCCAAGGCACTTTTCCCAAAGAGTGGAAAAGACAAAAGCTCATGCTGATTAGCAAGGGAAGAGGCGACCCAACGCAACCATCAGCTTACCGACCTCTATGCATGCTAGATAGCACCGGCAAACTCTTGGAGAAGCTTCTGCAACGCAGATTAGCAGAATCCATCGAGGCAGCCGGAGGACTATCGGAGAGGCAGCACGGCTTTCGACCCGGAAGATCGACTCTTGGTGCTATTGAGGATGTAGTCAGAAGTTTCGAAAACGCACAGAACGGACGCTCCTACCCGAAACATATAATCGTTCTCGCAACACTCGATGTACGTAACGCTTTTAATAGCTTACGATGGGCAAATGTTATCCCGGCATTGCGGGAAAGATTCCGCATACCTGTATATCTTATGAGAATTCTCCAGAGTTATCTTAGGGACCGTACAATCATATACGACACACCAGACGAACAGAGAGTTAGAACAATCACATCGGGGGCAGCCCAGGGATCCGTTCTTGGTCCTGACCTCTGGAATCTAAGCTATGACGAGATATTAGGAATAGATATGCCAGAAGACACACACCTTGTAGGGTACGCGGACGACATAGCGGCGGTCATTTCGGCACGGGACGCGGACGACGCTAGAAGAAAATTGAATCAGGTAATGATAAGGACTCGAGCATGGCTCGAGGACCATGGGCTCGAACTTGCAGTAGACAAGACTGAAGTAATCATGATGACACGGGGGCATATGCCTCTAGAAATTAGCATGCCGGTAGATGACATGCTCGTAGTGACGAAAAGGGCGATAAAATATCTGGGCGTACAAATCGATAACAGGCTCACTTATTGGGCCCAGATTAAACATGCGGCTGCAAAGGCAGCAAAAGTTTCAGGCATGTTGAGCAGGCTAATGGCAAACATTGGCGGGCCCACACAGAGCAAGAGGAGGCTGATTATGGCAGCCACAAATTCTATACTGCTATATGGCAGCGAAATTTGGGGCAATGCACTGAGAGCAAAGTCTAAGCGTAAGGCTCTAGAAGAAGTCCAACGCACAGCCGCACTCAGAATCGCCTCAGCCTACCGTACAGTTTCAGGAGCGGCGGTTTTCGTAATAAGTGGTGAGATTCCGGTTGATCTCCAGGCGCGCGAACGGAAAGAGGCATGGGACTCTAGGGGGGCGGAAATTAATATTAGTGCTGCAGAGCGGAGATCTGGAACCATCCAACGATGGCAAAGCAGATGGAACGCAGAACAGTCCGGTAGATGGACGAAAAGGCTCATTCCTAACATAGGAAAGTGGACTCAAAGGAAATTTGGGGAGATTAACTACTTCCTGACCCAATTCCTTTCAGGTCATGGATACTTCCGGAAGTATCTACATCGTATGGGCAAAACAGGTAATTCCAGTTGCATCTACTGCGATGCAACAAACGACGATGCAGAACACACTTTTTTCAACTGCATCAGATGGAATACTGAGCGAATCGCATTAAGAGAGCAGATTGGCGTTTTCACCCCTGCCAACATAGTTGACAGAATGCTCGAATGCGAAAACACATGGAATGCTGTGAGTAAATACATCGAGTATGTCTTAAGAAGAAAGAAAAGAGACCTCGATGCACGGCAAAATGAGTCCCCATCAACGGGGACTCAGTAAGAATGAGCCAGCAGCATGAAAATGACGGACCCAGACGTGGGTGTTACGAGCAAAGTCCTTCTTAGGAGGATGAAGTTTCTGGGCCTTCTTGAAGTAATGTAGAAAACAGTCCCGGGAAGGCATCCCACCAGAAACGGAGGAGGGAGTTTTTTAGTGGAAAACACCACTCAACGCAGTCGACGACGGTCACTGTAAGTGCGAAGGCATTTTCAACCCTACTTCGCCCGTCAAAAAAAAAAAAAAAAATTAATATTAATATTAATATTAATATTAATATTTTTTTTTTTGCGGGTGAGCTGGGGAAATGCATTACTGCATTCATAGTGGATCGTCACCCACTATGATATGTCGGGCTCTCCCATATGGGCATACCGACTAAAACCCCACCTCATCTCTTTGGGAGATACTTCCACCTCGGGACCGCTTTCGCATTACTTCGAGGTGGCTCCCTCCTTGGTCAGGAGACCGCCTTCCGCATGCCTGCGTCCAGGCACCCGCTTTTTTGTTTGTTTTTTTTTCTCTTCTCCTTTGTCTAGCTTAGTCGCTGTCCTAGCCTATCCCAAGCTGCTGTGTGCTCTATCCAGATCTTTCTTCTTAGCTCGAAGCACACATTCGACGTACGTTGCCACTGCGTTCCACGCTTCCGCATTACTTGTCATCTTGTCAACAAGGTTTGCCGTTGTGATCAAACCGATTTGCATCTCCACTTGTTGTCGGCTTATGACCCAGCGTTGGCAGGAGAAAAACGTGTGTTCCGCGTCGTCAACTATATCGCTTTCTTCAACATTCTAGAAGACAGGCTGCGTACTGGTGGACGCCAGAAATAGCTGAGCTCAGACGAATCTGCTTCCGCAACAGAAGGAGATACACCAGAGCCCGGCGAAATGGCGAGGCATCCATGGAGGCCGAAGAATTCAGACAATGCCGAAAAGCACTGAAATGGGCGATTATTAGAAGCAAGAAGTTGAAATGGGAAGAACTTCGGAACGATCTGAACAGCAACCCCTGGGGACTCGGCTATAAGATCGTTACGAGGAAGCTAAACGCGAGCCATGCTGCTCCGCACATAGGGAACGATATCAACCACATCGTGGATAACTTGTTCCCCATGCACCCTCCACTGCACGATGAACGCGAAGTCCTTGCTGATGGGACACACACGCCCTTCACTGAAGAAGAGCTAAAAATCGCAGCTAGAAGCCTTAAGAGGGGTAAAGCCCTCGGGCCTGACGGAATACCAGCGGAGACACTCATACTTTTAGCCGAAAATCGGCCAGACGCTCTGCTCGAAGTGTATAACGCTTGTATTGCCCAAGGCACTTTTCCCAAAGAGTGGAAAAGACAAAAGCTCATACTGATTAGCAAGGGAAGAGGCGACCAAACGCAACCATCAGCTTACCGCCCTCTATGCATGTTAGATAGCACAGGCAAACTATTGGAGAAGCTTCTGCAACGCAGATTAGCAGAATCCATCGAGGCAGCCGGAGGACTATCGGAGAGGCAGCACGGCTTTCGACCCGGAAGATCGACTCTTGGTGCCATTGAGGATGTAGTGAGAAATTTCGAAAACGCACAGAACGGACGCTCCTACCCGAAACGTATAATCGTCCTAGCTACACTTGATGTACGCAACGCTTTTAATAGCTTACGATGGGCAAATGTTATCAAGGCATTGCGGGAAAGATTCCGCATACCTAGATATCTTATGAGAATTCTCCAGAGCTATCTTAGGGATCGTAAACTTATATACGACACACCAGACGGCCAGATAGTTAGAACGATTACATCGGGGGCAGCCCAGGGATTCGTCCTGGGTCCTGACCTCTGGAATCTAAGCTATGACGAGATATTAGGAATAGATATGCCAGAAGACACACACCTTGTAGGGTACGCGGACGACATAGCGGCGGTCATTTCGGCACGGGACGCGGACGACGCTAGAAGAAAATTGAATCAGGTAATGATAAGGACTCGAGCATGGCTCGAGGACCATGGGCTCGAACTAGCGGTGAACAAAACTTAATTAATCATGATGACGCGAGGGCATATGCCACTAGAAATTAGCATGCAGATAGATGACATGCTCCTGGTGACGAAAAGGGCGATAAAATATCTGGGCGTAAAAATCGATAGTAGGCTCACTTATTGGGCCCAGATAAAACATGCGGCTGCAAAGGCAGCAAAAGTTTCAGGCATGTTGAGCAGGCTAATGGCAAACATTGGTGGGCCCACACAGAGCAAGAGGAGGCTGATTATGGCAGCCACAAATTCTATACTGCTATATGGCAGCGAAATTTGGGGCAATGCACTGAGAGCAAAGTCTAAGCGTAAGCCTCTAGAAGAAGTCCAACGCACAGCCGCACTCAGAATCGCCTCAGCCTACCGTACAGTTTCAGGCGCGGCGGTTTTCGTAATAAGTGGAGAGATTCCGGTTGATCTCCTAGCGCGCGAACGGAAAGAGGCATGGGACTCTAGGGGGGCGGAAATTACTATTAGTGCTGCAGAGCGGAGATCTGAAACCATCCAGCGATGGCAAAACAGATGGAACGCAGAAACGTCCGGTAGATGGATGAAGAGGACCATTCCTAACATAGAAAAGTGGACTCAAAGGAAATTTGGGGAGATTAACTACTTCCTGACCCAGTTCCTTTCAGGTCATGGATACTTCCGGAAGTATCTACATCGTATGGGCAAAACAGGTAATTCCAGTTGCATCTACTGCGATGCAACAAATGACGATGCAGAACACACTTTTTTCAACTGCATCAGATGGAATACTGAGCGAATCGCATTAAGAGAGCAGACTGGCGTTTTCACCCCTGCCAACATAGTTGACAGAATGCTCGAATGCGAAAACACATGGAATGCTGTGAGTAAATACATCGAGTATGTCTTAAGAAGAAAGAAAAGAGACCTCGATGCACGGCAAAATGAGTCCCCATCAACGGAGACTCAGCAAGAATGAGCCAGCAGCATGAAAATGACGGACCCAGACGTGGGTGTTACGAGCAAAGTCCTTCTTAGGAGGATGAAGTTTCTGGGCCTTCTTGAAGTAATGTAGAAAACAGTCCCAGGAAGGCATCCCACCAGAAACGGAGAAGGGGGTTTTTTAGTGGAAAACACCACTCAACGCAGTCGACGACGGTCACTGTAAGTGCGAAGGCATTTTCAACCCTACCTCGCCCGTCAAAATATTAATATTAATATTAATATTAATATTAATATTAATATTAATATTAATATTAATATTAATATTAATATTAATATTAATATTAATATTAATATTAATATTAATATTAATATTAATATTAATATTAATATTAATATTAATATTAATATTAATATTAATATTAATATTAATATTAATATTAATATTAATATTAATATTAATATTAATATTAATATTAATATTAATATTAATATTAATATTAATATTAATATTAATATTAATATTAATATAAGCTGTGAGGCATCCATGCCCCGTGTAACGCAACATTCTAGAAGACAGGCTGCGTACTGGTGGACGCCTGATATAGCTGAGCTCAGACGAATCTGCCTCCGCAACAGAAGGAGATACACCAGAGCCCGGCGAAATGGCGAGGCATCCATGGAGGCCGAAGAATTCAGACAATGCCGAAAAGCACTGAAATGGGCGATTATTAGAAGCAAGAAGTTGAAATGGGAAGAACTTCGGAACGATCTGAACAGCAACCCCTGGGGACTCGGCTATAAGATCGTTACGAGGAAGCTAAACGCGAGCCATGCTGCTCCGCACATAGGGAACGATATCAACCACATCGTGGATAACTTGTTCCCCATGCACCCTCCACTGCACGATGAACGCGAAGTCCTTGCTGATGGGATACACACGCCCTTCACTGAAGAAGAGCTAAAAATCGCAGCTAGAAGCCTTAAGAGGGGTAAAGCCCCCGGGCCTGACGGAATACCAGCGGAGACACTCATACTTTTAGCCGAAAATCGGCCAGACGCTCTGCTCGAAGTGTATAACGCTTGTATTGCCCAAGGCACTTTTCCCAAAGAGTGGAAAAGACAAAAGCTCATACTGATTAGCAAGGGAAGAGGCGACCAAACGCAACCATCAGCTTACCGCCCTCTATGCATGTTAGATAGCACAGGCAAACTATTGGAGAAGCTTCTGCAACGCAGATTAGCAGAATCCATCGAGGCAGCCGGAGGACTATCGGAGAGGCAGCACGGCTTTCGACCCGGAAGATCGACTCTTGGTGCCATTGAGGATGTAGTGAGAAGTTTCGAAAACGCACAGAACGGACGCTCCTACCCGAAACGTATAATCGTCCTAGCTACACTTGATGTACGCAACGCTTTTAATAGCTTACGATGGGCAAATGTTATCAAGGCATTGCGGGAAAGATTCCACATACCTAGATATCTCATGAGAATTCTCCAGAGCTATCTTAGGGATCGTAAACTTATATACGACACACCAGACGGCCAGATAGTTAGAACGATTACATCGGGGGCAGCCCAGGGATCCGTCCTGGGTCCTGACCTCTGGAATCTAAGCTATGACGAGATATTAGGAATAGATATGCCAGAAGACACACACCTTGTAGGGTACGCGGACGACATAGCGGCGGTCATTTCGGCACGGGACGCGGACGACGCTAGAAGAAAATTGAATCAGGTAATGATAAGGACTCGAGCATGGCTCGAGGACCATGGGCTCGAACTAGCGGTGAACAAAACTGAATTAATCATGATGACGCGAGGGCATATGCCACTAGAAATTAGCATGCAGATAGATGACATGCTCCTGGTGACGAAAAGGGCGATAAAATATCTGGGCGTAAAAATCGATAGTAGGCTCACTTATTGGGCCCAGATAAAACATGCGGCTGCAAAGGCAGCAAAAGTTTCAGGCATGTTGAGCAGGCTAATGGCAAACATTGGCGGGCCCACACAGAGCAAGAGGAGGCTGATTATGGCAACCACAAATTCTATACTGCTATATGGCAGCGAAATTTGGGGAAATGCACTGAGAGCAAAGTCTAAGCGTAAGGCTCTAGAAGAAGTCCAACGCACAGCGGCACTCAGAATCGCCTCAGCCTACCGTACAGTTTCAGGCGCGGCGGTCTTCGTAATAAGTGGAGAGATTCCGGTTGATCTCCTGGCGCGCGAACGGAAAGAGGCATGGGACTCTAGGGGGGCGGAAATTACTATTAGTGCTGCAGAGCGGAGATCTGAAACCATCCAGCGATGGCAAAACAGATGGAACGCAGAAACGTCCGGTAGATGGACGAAGAGGCTCATTCCTAACATAGAAAAGTGGACTCAAAGGAAATTTGGGGAGATTAACTACTTCCTGACCCAGTTCCTTTCAGGTCATGGATACTTCCGGAAGTATCTACATCGTATGGGTAAAACAAGTAATTCCAGTTGCATCTACTGCGATGCAACAAATGACGATGCAGAACACACTTTTTTCAACTGCATCAGATGGAATACTGAGCGAATCGCATTAAGAGGGCAGATTGGCGTTTTCACCCCTGCCAACATAGTTGACAGAATGCTCGAATGCGAAAACACATGGAATGCTGTGAGTAAATACATCGAGTATGTCTTAAGAAGAAAGAAAAGAGACCTCGATGCACGGCAAAATGAGTCCCCATCAACGGAGACTCAGCAAGAATGAGCCAGCAGCATGAAAATGACGGACCCAGACGTGGGTGTTACGAGCAAAGTCCTTCTTAGGAGGATGAAGTTTCTGGGCCTTCTTGAAGTAATGTAGAAAACAGTCCCGGGAGGGCATCCCACCAGAAACGGAGGAGGGAGTTTTTTAGTGGAAACACCACTCAACGCAGACGACGACGGTCACTGTAAGTGCGAAGGCATTTTCAACCCTACCTCGCCCGTCAAAAAAAAAAAAAAAAAAAAAAAAAAAAAAAAAAAAATATTAATATTAATATTAATATTAATATTAATATTAATATTAATATTAATATTAATATTAATATTAATATTAATATTAATATTAATATTAATATTAATATTAATATTAATATTAATATTAATATTAATATTAATATTAATATTAATATTAATATTAATATTAATATTAATATTAATATTAATATTAATATTAATATTAATATTAATATTAATATTAATATTAATATTAATATTAATATTAATATTAATATTAATATTAATATTAATATTAATATTAATATTAATATTAATATTAATATTAATATTAATATTAATATTTTTTTTTTTTTTTTTTTTTTTTTTTTTTTTGACGGGCGAGGTAGGGTTGAAAATGCCTTCGCACTTACAGTGACCGTCGTCGACTGCGTTGAGTGGTGTTTCCACTAAAAAACTCCCTCCTCCGTTTCTGGTGGGATGCCCTCCCGGGACTGTTTTCTACATTACTTCAAGAAGGCCCAGAAACTTCATCCTCCTAAGAAGGACTTTGCTCGTAACACCCACGTCTGGGTCCGTCATTTTCATGCTGCTGGCTCATTCTTGCTGAGTCTCCGTTGATGGGGACTCATTTTGCCGTGCATCGAGGTCTCTTTTCTTTCTTCTTAAGACATACTCGATGTATGTACTCACAGCATTCCATGTGTTTTCGCATTCGAGCATTCTGTCAACTATGTTGGCAGGGGTGAAAACGCCAATCTGCTCTCTTAATGCGATTCGCTCAGTATTCCATCTGATGCAGTTGAAAAAAGTGTGTTCTGCATCGTCATTTGTTGCATCGCAGTAGATGCAACTGGAATTACTTGTTTTACCCATACGATGTAGATACTTCCGGAAGTATCCATGACCTGAAAGGAACTGGGTCAGGAAGTAGTTAATCTCCCCAAATTTCCTTTGAGTCCACTTTTCTATGTTAGGAATGAGCCTCTTCGTCCATCTACCGGACGTTTCTGCGTTCCATCTGTTTTGCCATCGCTGGATGGTTTCAGATCTCCGCTCTGCAGCACTAATAGTAATTTCCGCCCCCCTAGAGTCCCATGCCTCTTTCCGTTCGCGCGCCAGGAGATCAACCGGAATCTCTCCACTTATTACGAAGACCGCCGCGCCTGAAACTGTACGGTAGGCTGAGGCGATTCTGAGTGCCGCTGTGCGTTGGACTTCTTCTAGAGCCTTACGCTTAGACTTTGCTCTCAGTGCATTTCCCCAAATTTCGCTGCCATATAGCAGTATAGAATTTGTGGTTGCCATAATCAGCCTCCTCTTGCTCTGTGTGGGCCCGCCAATGTTTGCCATTAGCCTGCTGAACATGCCTGAAACTTTTGCTGCCTTTGCAGCCGCATGTTTTATCTGGGCCCAATAAGTGAGCCTACTATCGATTTTTACGCCCAGATATTTTATCGCCCTTTTTGTCACCAGGAGCATGTCATCTATCTGCATGCTAATTTCTAGTGGCATATGCCCTCGCGTCATCATGATTAATTCAGTTTTGTTCACCGCTAGTTCGAGCCCATGGTCCTCGAGCCATGCTCGAGTCCTTATCATTACCTGATTCAATTTTCTTCTAGCGTCGTCCGCGTCCCGTGCCGAAATGACCGCCGCTATGTCGTCCGCGTACCCTACAAGGTGTGTGTCTTCTGGCATATCTATTCCTAATATCTCGTCATAGCTTAGATTCCAGAGGTCAGGACCCAGGACGGATCCCTGGGCTGCCCCCGATGTAATCGTTCTAACTATCTGGCCGTCTGGTGTGTCGTATATAAGTTTACGATCCCTAAGATAGCTCTGGAGAATTCTCATAAGATATCTAGGTATGCGGAATCTTTCCCGCAATGCCTTGATAACATTTGCCCATCGTAAGCTATTAAAAGCGTTGCGTACATCAAGTGTAGCTAGGACGATTATACGTTTCGGGTAGGAGCGTCCGTTCTGTGCGTTTTCAAAACTTCTCACTACATCCTCAATGGCACCAAGAGTCGATCTTCCAGGTCGAAAGCCGTGCTGCCTCTCCGATAGTCCTCCGGCTGCCTCGATGGATTCTGCTAATCTGCGTTGCAGAAGCTTCTCCAATAGTTTGCCTGTGCTATCTAACATGCATAGAGGGCGGTAAGCTGATGGTTGCGTTTGGTCGCCTCTTCCCTTGCTAATCAGTATGAGCTTTTGTCTTTTCCACTCTTTGGGAAAAGTGCCTTGGGCAATACAAGCGTTATACACTTCGAGCAAAGCGTGTGGCCGATTTTCGGCTAAAAGTATGAGTGTCTCCGCTGGTATTCCGTCAGGCCCGGGGGCTTTACCCCTCTTAAGGCTTCTAGCTGCGATTTTTAGCTCTTCTTCAGTGAAGGGCGTGTGTATCCCATCAGCAAGGACTTCGCGTTCATCGTGCAGTGGAGGGTGCATGGGGAACAAGTTATCCACGATGTGGTTGATATCGTTCCCTATATGCGGAGCAGCATGGTTAGCGTTTAGCTTCCTCGTAACGATCTTATAGCCGAGTCCCCAGGGGTTGCTGTTCAGATCGTTCCGAAGTTCTTCCCATTTCAACTTCTTGCTTCTAATAATCGCCCATTTCAGTGCTTTTCGGCATTGTCTGAATTCTTCGGCCTCCATGGATGCCTCGCCATTTCGCCGGGCTCTGGTGTATCTCCTTCTGTTGCGGAGGCAGATTCGTCTGAGCTCAGCTATTTCTGGCGTCCACCAGTACGCAGCCTGTCTTCTAGAATGTTGCGTTACACGGGGCATGGATGCCTCACAGCTTTGAACTATGCGCTGCTTCAATGCCGTTGCCATGGAGTCAGCATCACTAATGGTGTGCGCAGCTGAGACCCCGTCGAAATTGCTTAGAAATCTTTCGTGGTTCAGCTTAGTTGCATTCCACTTGCGTGTGCCTCTCCTTCTTTGCGTCCGGTCAGAGTCCGTTCGTTCCGTGGTCTGGAAGGTAATATACTGGTGATCGCTACCAGTGAAGTCTTCCAATACTCTCCACCCTTCAACACTTATAGCCAAGCTTTCGGACACCAAAGTGATGTCTGGGGTGGTGTCTTCACATCCCGGTCTTCTGAAAGTAGTAGCATTACCGGTATTTGCCACTATCAAACCTAACCTAGCAGCCATGTCTAAAATGTTTCTTCCGCGTGAGTTCGTTGTCCGGTCCCCCCATTCTACAGCCCTGGCATTGAAATCACCCGCTACTATAAACGGTCCGCCTATTTCCCTAACCCTATCCTCGATCAGGTCTAGTTTTGTCCTGAACTGGCCTATGCTATCACTAGGGGTAAGGTAGCAGCTCATTAGCGTGTAATGTCTCGTCCGAACGTACGTGTAACAGTGGCCTCCCCCGAACTGCGTGACCGCGAGCTTACTGCCGCTAGGTAGCCACAGAGCAGCCGTGCCTGTTTCATCCTCGTACCAGGACCCTCGGGGTATTCGTCTATATTGTTCGCAAATAATGACGGCGTCTACCCTATTTTCAGCGGCAATTTGCTCGATCAGAGCGTCTGCCGTCCGACTTCTGTGCATATTTGCTTGAAGCACATTCATCGTTTCCTGACCAGTGGGCATCTCTTCGATCCCGGAAGATGGTCAGTCCGGTCGCGTTTTGCATCCGCGCAGTGGACACATTTGGGGGTTTCGTTACAGTCCTTCATTTTGTGTCCCGACCCCCCACACCTAATACAAGCGTTCCTCCTGTCTAAACCTGAACATTTTGCCTGTACGTGCCCCGTTCCTAGACATCGGAAACATCTCCTAACGTCCTCGCACAATCGCATCCTTGCTCGGACCCACCCAATCTTTATATAGCCAACCTCAAGGAGTTTTGCAGCACTTTCGGCTGACAGGGTGAGGAAGGCCCGTACCTGCTCTCTCACATTCGGTGCGGTGATCCTTATATGGATCTGCTCCCCTGGGTTTCCGAGCAGCTTCTGGGCTGCTGTTTCTACCTCCTCCTTAAGGGTAAGCGAATCGAGATCTCTTATCTCGATAGTCGCCTTTGGCTTTAGTTCCGCGACGGAGGCTGTATCCTTTATGGTACTCCTCAACTGTTGAACGAAATCCGGCCTAACTTGTTGCCCTTTTCCGAGTTCAAGGAGGATGGCTCCGGTCTGCGTTTTCCTAACTGTCTTTATGCTAACCGAGTCGTCCGTCTTTATTTTGTCACGCAGATCTTTTAGAACTTCCGCGTAACTATGACCCGCCGCGGGTTTAATTATTACCGCTTCCGACTTCGCGCGCTGTTGCCGCTCGTTCTTCTTTTTGTTCCGTTCGACCGGTTTTTTCTTTTTCTTATTTTTCTTCCCCTTTTTTGCGACGGTTCGCCATTTTTCTTCTCCCCCATGAGGGAGCTCAATTATGTCCCCACTGGGCTCTTTCGACCTAGCCTTTTTGCTCTTTTCGGGCATTGCAGGGCTAGTGGCCGTTCTTTTGGGGTTCGCCGTCACCGGGGTTGAATCGCGTTCAGTCTGCCGCGTAGCGCCCACTTCGTGTCGATTCGAAAGCAACCTTTCCCCTTCCGCCGCCTTCCACGCGCGCCTATAGTTTAACGTGACGTCCAGCAGCTCGGACATTTTGGCAACACCGGTCTTGACTTTGCCGGTTAAACACCTGTTGCATATTGCTTATTAGCGATTTGCATTGCATAATCGCTTCTTCCTCCATTTTTCGCATCTTCTGGATTAGCTCCAGTCGAGGCGAGCCGCCTGTTGAATTGCCTGTAACGGCCCCCTTTTGGACTGCGCGTGATGCGCGAAATGTGTCCTCACCTGCCGGAGTGACAGAAGTTAGAGCCGCTCGTGATGCGTAGGTGCTAGTCGGTGTGGTTCGCACCGTCTCTTTGGGGTCTCCGGAATTGGCACTGGGAGTACTTCCCTTATTGGTGCCAGTGTTCGTCCGGAGTCGAGCAGGTGCAATTAATATTAATATTAATATTAATATTAATATTAATATTAATATTAATATTAATATTAATATTAATATTAATATTAATATTAATATTAATATTAATATTAATATTAATATTAATATTAATATTAATATTAATATTAATATTAATATTAATATTATATTCGGCGAATTGGGGACGCTCGTCATGTCTTTCTGCTTTTGAAAGGCATGAAGGGTACCGGGGAAATAAAATACCCGAGGGTGATCAAAATCTAGCACGACGATGGACCGGCAATATCACTGAATAACGATGGATATACTGATTAGGATTTAGACGAACATGGGCTGGGAGCTACCGTATTCTGTGACCTCAGTAAGCACGAGTGATATCGCGCTGAAATGGCTCACGGGCCAATGCGGGGGCTACCACCGTCCCGTTAAAACCCTGGCAGGGCTTGTAGAACGCTCAATGTTCGTAGCCGAGTAGGGCTGTGCAGGTTTAGTTGAGATGACTCCTAATTAGTGCCTGACCTGGCTCTGTACGCAACATCTCATAAGGATCTGCGTCAACCCTCGCGAGGACCTCACTGCTTGCAAAGGCACCCTCGGGGTCAATGAAACGGGCAACTGCACCTTCGAACAAAGATAACGGCTTCAAGCGGGGACCCAGAAGAAAAACATGAACACAATAAAAAAAAACAACGGCGATATAA
This sequence comes from Germaria angustata, assembly GCA_963681545.1. Classification (NCBI taxonomy): domain Eukaryota; kingdom Metazoa; phylum Arthropoda; class Insecta; order Diptera; family Tachinidae; genus Germaria; species Germaria angustata. The sequence goes on from OY813002.1 coordinate 40,468,807, forward strand.
ATCCGTTTCGCCCGAGCGGAAAGGTGACGAGATCCCCACCAAGGCCGGGACATCAAGAAATGGGAAAAAGTACGACAGAGGGCACTCCGAACTTGGCGAGTAAAAGAGACCGGAATGTTCAAACACCTCTTACTACACATGAGGTGCCGAAAGTAACAACACCCGAAACCAGAATTGGAAACACTGCACGGACTTCCCCAAGACAGGAATTTATTTCAAAGATGAGGAATTCGGAAGAGGAAACAATTCAGCGGTGCCTTAGCGTCCTCAAAAAAATAAGATGCGCTATTTCCAGACAAAAGAACATTAACATGGATGTACAAAACGGGGTGTCGGAGTTGGAAGAGCTTTTTGATGTTCTTGGCGACTATCGAAAAAACTGGAAGAAAGCGGAATCAGAAAAGGAGAAAAGCAGAAAAATAGAGGAAAGTACCCGAGCGTCATCAACTACGGATAGCAACTACACACCTCAAAACAAAAGAAGTGCTTCAAGCCCTGCTGAAACAGCAAGGCCAGGCAAAAAACAGAAAGAAAACACACACGAGACCGTAAAAAACGCAGATGCCTCGCGAATAGGAAACGACAAAACAGGAGCGTCAAACACCCTGAAAAACACTCCGAAGAAAGCGAGAAATCCTCCAAAGAAGAAAACACGTTTCAAACTACCAAGGGAGAAATCCGAAGCGGTGATCGTCAGACCAAACGAAGGTCACAGTTACGCTGAGGTTCTGAAAAATCTAAGAGAAAATGTAAAGCCAGATGAAGCTAATATCGCGGTACGATCAGTCCGAAAGACGAAAACAGGTTCGATCCTCCTCGAGGTAGCTAAAGGGGGAAATACCGGGCAATTCTGCGATGCCATAAGGAACACACTGAAGGAAGCGGCGGACGTCAGAGACCTAAAGCCTAAAGTCACAATAGAAATAGGAGATATAGATGGTTTCTCTACAATAGAAGAAGTTGTTACTGCCATAACAAAGGCAACCGACACAGCAGAAGAAGACGTTTCGGTACGCATCAGAAACCCTAACCTCCGTGACCAAAGAAGAGCTTTTGTCTCGCTTCCCACGTCTGGAGCAAACAGCTTATTAAAGACAGAGCGTATAAAAATCGGATGGACGAACTGCAGAATCAAGTACAGAGAAGAGCTGAAACGTTGCTTTAAATGCTTCGGAGTTGGGCACACTCAGTGGAATTGCATCGGGCCCGACAGAAAAGGGGCGGGGTTATGTATAAAATGTGGCGAAAGTGGCCACTTTTTGAAGCAGTGCAATAACCCTGCGAAATGCTGTATATGCTTGGCAGAAGGTAGAACCCTTTTGGACCACCTACCGGGATCGAGAGGCTGCTCAGCAAACAAAAGGGCACAGTGAAGATCCTACAAGCAAACATGCACAGGGGAAAAGTGGCAGATGCACTCCTGCCACAGGTGATGATGGAACAAGGAGCGGACATAGCAGTTATCAGCGAACAGCACAGCATGAAGCAAACCGGTCTATGGATCGAAGACGACGCTAAAACATCAGCAATATGGATACCACAACTGGGAAAACTTACACCAAAGAAGTACGGAAAGGGAAGCTGCTTCACATGGACTCAATTTGAAGACGTAACAGTCATTAGCTGCTACCTAACGCCCAGTGACCACATAGAAGATTTCCTGAAAAAACTGGATGATATCGAGCACTTTGGCCGAGAGATCGGAGGAAATCTCATAGTGGCAGGCGATTTCAATGCCAGAGCAGCTGAATGGGGCATGGAAACAACAAACTCCAGAGGAAGAGGTGTTATTCAAATGATGGCCAAACTGGGAATTCTGGCAGCGAACGTAGGAGATGTACCCACATTTAGACGGCCTGGCTGCAGGGGCACAATACCAGACATCACACTGGTTACAGAAAAAATCGCACACAGAATAACAGACTGGAAGGTCCTCGAAACCTACACAGGCAGCGATCACCAATACATTTCGTATTCAGCTCTAACTGGAAACGCTAACAGCGCAAACGCAGGGCGACAGATCACAACCACACAGAGATGGAATAGCAAAAAACTGGACACAGCAGTACTAATGACAGAAATCGATGACAAAATCGAAAGGATACCAGGTATTACAAACGCCTCCACGACCGTGGAGAAAGTCATGCAAATAATTAAGGAAGGATGTGACAAAGCGATGCCCAGGATTGGACGAAACAACCGAGGGAGAAAAGAAGTTTACTGGTGGAACGAGGAGATTGCAAGAGCGAGAAGCGACTGCTGCAGATACAGAAGGAAGTACACCAGAGCTAAACGGAGAGGCGAGGCCGTAAGTGAAAAAAACGCATACAAACTTGCGAAAAGGAAACTGCAAAGGGAAATTTTTGAAAGCAAAAGAAGGCTATGGGAACAACTGCGGGAAGATATAAACACAAATCCATGGGGTACGGGTTACAAAATAGTCAAGGAGAAGATGGGGATCAGAACGCCGACACCCCTGATGAACGCAGAAGAGATGGAAAACATTGTAATGTCCCTTTTCCCGACAAATGAGATTCCGGTTGATAGAAGTTATACTGCAGAGATGATAGACATCCCGTTGTTCACCGCGCAAGAACTGGAAACAGCTGCTGGAAAACTAAAACCTAAGAAGGCGCCTGGACCAGACGGTATACCGGCGGAGGTGATCAAGTACATGGCTGAAAAGCGGCCACAAATACTTCTAGATATGTACAACAAGTGCCTCATAGAAGGTCTTTTCCCAAAAGCTTGGAAGCTACAGCAACTGGTGCTTATCAGCAAGGGGAAGGGTGACCCGAACTCGCCATCAGCATACCGACCACTATGTATGCTCGATACAGCAGGCAAACTTTTCGAAAGACTTCTAAAACCTAGGCTACTGAACGCCATATCTACCGGAGGAGGACTCTCAGAAAGGCAACATGGCTTCAGACCAGGAAGATCTACCATCGGAGCATTAAAGGATGTCGTCGATGCTTTTTACGCCGCCCAGCAGAAAAATCATTACAGCAGACAAGTCGTTCTTCTGGCAACACTGGATGTGAAAAACGCTTTTAATAGCCTAAGGTGGCCCGACGTTATCCAAGCTTTAGAACTTGCTTCCGTATACCGACATATCTCTCGCGAGTGATAAGAAGCTACTTCAAAGACAGAGAGCTTATATATAATACGAAGGATGGACAGAGAAAAATCCCACTTACATCCGGGGCCGCGCAAGGATCAATCTTGGGCCCAGACCTGTGGAACATTAGTTATGACGATATACTGAAGATTGAAATGCCGCAGGACACCTTTCTAGTTGGCTACGCCGACGACATAGCGGCTGTAATAAAGGCCAGAGATACAGAGGAGGCAACACGTAAACTTAAGCAGGTCATGATTAGGACGAAAGCATGGCTTGATGCACATAACCTGCAGCTGGCGATCCAGAAGACGGAACTAGTTCTTTTAACCAGAAAGAACATACCTCTCGAAATAGACATCAACATCGGGGACGTACCGATACGAACAAAGAGATGCGTAAACTACCTCGGCATCCGACTTGACCCTAAGATGACATTTTCAAATCAAGTTCAACATGCAGCAAGCAAAGCAGCAAAGGTTACGACGCAGCTAGGCCGCTTAATGGCAAATATAGGAGGCCTATATATAATAATATTAATATTAATATTAATATTAATATTAATATTAATATTAATATTAATATTAATATTAATATTAATATTAATATTAATATTAATATTAATATTAATATTAATATTAATATTAATATTAATATTAATATTAATATTAATATTAATATTAATATTAATATTTTAATATTAATATTAATATTAATATTAATATTAATATTAATATTAATATTAATATTAATATTAATATTAATATTAATATTAATATTAATATTAATATTAATATTAATATTAATATTAATATTAATATTAATATTAATATTAATATTAATATTAATATTAATATTAATATTAATATTAATATTAATATTAATATTAATATTAATATTAATATTAATATTAATATTAATATTTTGACGGGCGAGGTAGGGTTGAAAATGCCTTCGCACTTACAGTGACCGTCGTCGACTGCGTTGAGTGGTGTTTTCCACTAAAAAACCTCCTTCTCCGTTTCTGGTGGGATGCCTTCCTGGGACTGTTTTCTACATTACTTCAAGAAGACCCAGAAACTTCATCCTCCTAAGAAGGACTTTGCTCGTAACACCCACGTCTGGGTCCGTCATTTTCATGCTGCTGGCTCATTCTTGCTGAGTCTCCGTTGATGGGGACTCATTTTGCCGTGCATCGAGGTCTCTTTTCTTTCTTCTTAAGACATACTCGATGTATTTACTCACAGCATTCCATGTGTTTTCGCATTCGAGCATTCTGTCAACTATGTTGGCAGGGGTGAAAACGCCAGTCTGCTCTCTTAATGCGATTCGCTCAGTATTCCATCTGATGCAGTTGAAAAAAGTGTGTTCTGCATCGTCATTTGTTGCATCGCAGTAGATGCAACTGGAATTACCTGTTTTGCCCATACGATGTAGATACTTCCGGAAGTATCCATGACCTGAAAGGAACTGGGTCAGGAAGTAGTTAATCTCCCCAAATTTCCTTTGAGTCCACTTTTCTATGTTAGGAATGAGCCTCTTCATCCATCTACCGGACGTTTCTGCGTTCCATCTGTTTTGCCATCGCTGGATGGTTTCAGATCTCCGCTCTGCAGCACTAATAGTAATTTCCGCCCCCTAGAGTCCCATGCCTCTTTCCGTTCGCGCGCTAGGAGATCAACCGGAATCTCTCCACTTATTACGAAAACCGCCGCGCCTGAAACTGTACGGTAGGCTGAGGCGATTCTGAGTGCGGCTGTGCGTTGGACTTCTTCTAGAGGCTTACGCTTAGACTTTGCTCTCAGTGCATTGCCCCAAATTTCGCTGCCATATAGCAGTATAGAATTTGTGGCTGCCATAATCAGCCTCCTCTTGCTCTGTGTGGGCCCACCAATGTTTGCCATTAGCCTGCTCAACATGCCTGAAACTTTTGCTGCCTTTGCAGCCGCATGTTTTATCTGGGCCCAATAAGTGAGCTTACTATCGATTTTTACGCCCAGATATTTTATCGCCCTTTTCGTCACCAGGAGCATGTCATCTATCTGCATGCTAATTTCTAGTGGCATATGCCCTCGCGTCATCATGATTAATTCAGTTTTGTTCACCGCTAGTTCGAGCCCATGGTCCTCGAGCCATGCTCGAGTCCTTATCATTACCTGATTCAATTTTCTTCTAGCGTCGTCCGCGTCCCGTGCCGAAATGACCGCCGCTATGTCGTCCGCGTACCCTACAAGGTGTGTGTCTTCTGGCATATCTATTCCTAATATCTCGTCATAGCTTAGATTCCAGAGGTCAGGACCCAGGACGAATCCCTGGGCTGCCCCCGATGTAATCGTTCTAACTATCTGGCCGTCTGGTGTGTCGTATATAAGTTTACGATCCCTAAGATAGCTCTGGAGAATTCTCATAAGATATCTAGGTATGCGGAATCTTTCCCGCAATGCCTTGATAACATTTGCCCATCGTAAGCTATTAAAAGCGTTGCGTACATCAAGTGTAGCTAGGACGATTATACGTTTCGGGTAGGAGCGTCCGTTCTGTGCGTTTTCGAAATTTCTCACTACATCCTCAATGGCACCAAGAGTCGATCTTCCGGGTCGAAAGCCGTGCTGCCTCTCCGATAGTCCTCCGGCTGCCTCGATGGATTCTGCTAATCTGCATTGCAGAAGCTTCTCCAATAGTTTGCCTGTGCTATCTAACATGCATAGAGGGCGGTAAGCTGATGGTTGCGTTTGGTCGCCTCTTCCCTTGCTAATCAGTATGAGCTTTTGTCTTTTCCACTCTTTGGGAAAAGTGCCTTGGGCAATACAAGCGTTATACACTTCGAGCAGAGCGTCTGTATTAATATTAATATTAATATTAATATTAATATTAATATTAATATTAATATTAATATTAATATTAATATTAATATTAATATTAATATTAATATTAATATTAATATTAATATTAATATTAATATTAATATTAATATTAATATTAATATTAATATTAATATTAATATTAATATTAATATTAATATTAATATTAATATTAATATTAATATTAATATTAATATTAATATTAATATTAATATTAATATTAATATTAATATTAATATTAATATTAATATTAATATTAATATTAATATTAATATTAATATTAATATTAATATTAATATTAATATTAATATTAATATTAATATTAATATTAATATTAATATTAATATTAATATTAATATTAATATTAATATTAATATTAATATTAATATTAATATTAATATTAATATTAATATTAATATTAATATTAATATTAATATTAATATTAATATTAATATTAATATTAATATTAATATTATTATTATTATTTTTTTTTTGGGAAGGGTAGGAAAAAATTCGTTGCGCATCTAACGAGAATCGTCATTCATCGTCGTATTCCGGACTCCTAAAAAGTTTACCGGCTAAAAACCCCCTTAGATCTCTTGGGATATGTTTACCACCTCGGTACCGCTCTCGCATTGCTTCAAGGTGGATCCCTTCTTTCTGTTCTCAGAACATACATATTTTTATTCCATATTTCGATCACCATCGGTTCTCTTCTTCAGGAATTTAAGTAAAGCAAACTTTATCGTATTTTATAAGGTAAATTACATGTGATAGTTATCAAAGAACAAATTACAACAAAGACAAATGTGTAAATCATTCTGACAAACACTAGCAGAACGGAACAACATGCTGTTTTCGAAAGCCGCTACACTTTCATCATTAGCGTTCTTGTATTTGGTCCACGTCTGTGGTGTCAGTTGATGTATATTTCAGCTATTCATACAAACCTTCACTGTAAATGTAATACGAGAATTGTTTTTGATTCATCGTGTCACAATTTGTGAAAACTTTTTTTGTAATGAAGAGCTCAAATTACACCTCACTAACTTACAACAGTCTTACCATTGTTATTTATTCTTTACCAACCATACACATGCTTATTTTTTAATTTGCTTATTTTATTTTTTACTTATGACAAACTTGTTTGGTTTGTTACTATAAGTATTATATTTTATTAACTTCATATTGATGTTCTTCGGCGTGCCCTCCGTTAGTTAAGTATATATTTATTAATTTTTCCGACCTTATGATATGTAATTTTTGTTTTTATTTTTATTCCGGCTCTAGGTCATATATTAAATAAAACTCCTTTTTTTTGTTTTATTTAAATTTTATTTTTATTTTTTATTCCATATTTCGATCACCATCGGTTCTCTTCTTCAGGAATTTAAGTAAAGCACACTTTATCGTATTTTATAAGGCAAATTACATGTGATAGTTATCAAAGAACAAATTACAACAAAGACAAATGTGTAAATCATTCTGACAAACACTAGCAGAACGGAACAACATGCTGTTTTCGAAAGCCGCTACACTTTCATTATCAGCGTTCTTGTGTTTGGTCCACTTCTGTGGTGTCAGTTGATGTATATTTCAGCTATTCATACAAACCTTCACTGTAAATGTAATACGAGAATTGTTTTTGATTCATCGTATCACAATTTGTGAAAACTTTTTTTGTAATGAAGAGCTCAAATTACACCTCACTAACGTACAACAGTCTTACCATTGTTATTTATTCTTTACCAACCATACACATGCTTATTTTTTAATTTGCTTATTTTATTTTTTAATTTTTTATTTACATATCTGCTGTGCCTACGTCCAGGCCCCCGTTTTTTGTTACCCCTTTGGGTCTATCTTTTTTATTTTTATTTTTATTTTGCTTCTCTCGTCATCGTTGCACTCTATGCCAGATCAATGTCACGCTTTTTTCTGCGTAGTACGTATTCAACGAACCTTGCCGCTGCCTTCCAGTTTTCTTCGCTCTCGACCATTTTATCTACAATGTTTTCGGCTGTAATTTCTCCTATTTGGGTTTCTACTTCCCTCCGACCCTCAGACCAATGGCAATATTTAAAAAACGTGTGCTCAGCATCGTCTACCTTCTCTTCTGCCTCATAAATGCAAAAGGGTGAATTACACTTTCCCATTTTATGCAGGTACTTCCGGAAGTAGCCGTGTCCAGATAACATCTGTGTTATGTAGTAATTTACATCTCCATTTCGCCTGTTCACCCATTTTTCTATGTGTGGGATGAGTCTGAAGGTCCATCTGCCATGTGTGTCATTTCTCCAGCGTGTTTGCCACTTCTCTTGTTTTTTTTTTAAGTAAATTTTGTTTATTGTATCTTCATATATCTTATGAACTAACAATAAGTATTCAAATCTTAAAAACTAAATTAAATGTGTAGTATAAGTCCAGCCAATGCTAGACGAAATAACTAGTTTGCAATTAAGAGATAAAGTAAATGTTCATAAACTATTTGATCATCTGAGAGCGGTGGTGTCTCTCCTTTTCAAGCGAATATTCCCGCGATGTTGTAAGATGTTGCGAGCAAGGGGATTTGGATGAGTTCCGAGCTTTCTTAAGTAATTTGCCACGTGTTTTGAGATCTCACTTTTGACTAATGGGACATCAAGATCCTTATGTAAATTGCTGTTTTTAATGTACCAGGGGGCGGCAGTTATCACTCTTAGGATTTTATTTTGACGGCGTTGAATTTTTTCAATATTAGAAGCCGATGCAATGCCCCATAACTGGATCCCATAGCACCATATTGGCTTCAAAATTGTCTTGTAGAGTAAAAGCTTGCAATCCAGCCTGAGAACGGAGTTTCTACCAATGAGCCAATGTATTTGTGCTATTTTCAGCTTCATTTGGGACAGCTTTGCATCTATATGATGTTTCCATGTGAGACTCCTGTCCAAGTGGATACCGAGATATTTAAGGTGCGGGTGTTGAGGCACTACTTGACCATTTATACGGATGGAGTGGCAAGATTCCCTACGCAGGGTAAATGTTATATGAACACATTTTTGCTCGTTTATTTTTATTCTCCATAAATTAGTCCATTTCTCCACTTCGGTTATGTGGTGCTGTAATTGTCTAGAGGCCTCTTTTGGATTTTCGTGGATACTGAGAAAAGCGGTGTCATCAGCAAATGTAGAGGTGTGAATTTGGCTGGTCGTTGGCATGTCCGCTGTATATATTAAGTAAAGCACCGGGCCCAAAATACTACCTTGTGGTACACCAGCTAGGATTGGTTGAGGGCAACTTGTATAATCTCCTTCTTTAATTATAAACTGACGGTCGGTAATATATTTTCGTAATAAGTTGTAGACATTTACCGGTAAGCTCTGCTTCAGTTTAAATAAAAGACCTTCATGCCACACTTTATCAAAAGCTTGAGACACATCGATGAAGAGCGCAGAGCAATATTTCTTTTCCTCAAAGGACTTTCTGATAACTTGTACCAATCTGTGTGATTGTCCAATGGTGCTATGTTGACGTCTGAAGCCAAATTGGTGATTTGGAATAATATTGTTGGCATTCAATATCGGTATCAATTTCGCCATTAGCAATTTTTCAAATAATTTAGATAACGTTGAAAGTAGACTTATTGGCCTGTACGACTCAACTTTTATGGGGTCTTTTCCCGGCTTAGGAATCATCTTGACTAGAGCAACCTTCCATTTTGCTGGGTAGTATTCAAGCCGTAAGATTGCATTAAAAATAAAAAGGATTATTCTCTTTGCCATGCGAGGCAGCTCCAAAAGCATTTTATTGCTGATCTTATCAAAGCCGGGCGCCTTTTTAACGTCTAGATTGTCAATAGCCCTAACAACTTCTAGATATTGAAATTGAATTTGCGCAGGTGGTTTTGCAACAACAGGAGGTAGTTCGCTAATGTCAGTACCTGTATTAGGAGTAAATACATTCATTAGATGACTTACGAAAAGGTTACCTTTATCTTCGTCGTTTCTTGCCCAACGTCCATGTAAGTTACGCAGGGATGGTTTTGCGATTACGGGTCTTCTATGGTATCTGGCTGCACGCCATAAAGAATAGTTTGTCTGAGAAGTCGCCTCGAGACCTTTCAGATATTTCTCCAGAGATGCTGCTCTCTGGGTTTCTAACAACTTTCTTAGCCGGTTTGTACATTCTCGCAACCTGGTTTTGAGTTGGGGTTTTGGTTGTTGCCATTCTCTTCGGACTCTTCTTTTCTCAGACAAGAGCTGTTGTACATCATCAGAATAAACTCGATTGTATCTGGTTTGACGAAAGGTAGAAGAGGCATGTTCTACGGCTTTTTTAAGATGTCCGCTAAGGCTCCTAATACAGGCATCGGTGTCTTCTGGAGTTTTTAGTGGTAGACTTTCCGTGCAGTGAGAACTGATATATTTTCTATATTTTAGCCAATTCACCACTTTGGTTGAAAATAAACCATCAGTTACTATTTGCTGAGGACTGCAGATGGTTACTATGGTGGGAGAATGATCTGAAGATACTTCTCTTGTGTTTCTCGTTTTATGGCGTCTATTGCTAACGCTGCTCTCTCGCTTGCAGATCTATGGGGCTCATTCCAGCTATTACTAGAACAGCGGATGCGGACACGGTACGATATGCTGATGTTACACGTAGTGCCGCCGTTCTCTGCACTGACAATAGTGTGTTTGCCCTGCGCTTGGTTTCCAATGTCTTAGCCCATATTTCGCTTCCGTATAAGAGGACGCTGTTACAGGCCTCCATTAGAAGTTTCCGTTTGCTTGGCAGTGGTCCACCTATATTTGCCATTAGTCGGCTGAGTTGTGATGTTATTCTCGCTGCTTTTGTTGTCGTGTATTGGATTTGACTGGAGTATGTCAGTTTTGAATCCAATCTTACTCCCAGATAGTTGACCCACCTTTTTGTGAGTAGTGTTACGTCTTCTATCCGCATTTCTATTTCGATGGGAATTTGTCGTTTAGTGAGTAACAGCAGCTCTGTTTTGTGCATTGCCAGTTGCAGACCGTGTGAGTCCAACCAGCTCTTGGTTCTTATTATTACTTGCCGCAATCTGCGTTCTGCAATTTCCGTGCTTCTTGCTTTTATAACGGCTGCAATGTCGTCTGCATATCCGACAAGGAAAGTGTCCTCAGGCATTTCTATTTTGAATATTTCATCGTAGCTAGCGTTCCAGAGATCAGGTCCTAGTATGGATCCTTGAGCGGCTCCGGAGGTGACCCTCCTTTTCCTAGTGCCCCTGCTTGTATTGTAAACAAGTACTCTATCCTTCAGGTAGTTCCTGATCATTCTCATGAGATACTGTGGTAAATTAAAATTTCTCTCAAGAACGTATAGAATATCTATCCATCTAAGGCTGTTAAATGCATTTTTTACGTCCAGAGTAGCTAGGAGTACCACTGGTCTGCTGAAGTGGTTCCTTTGTTGGGCGGCTGCGACAACTTCTACAACGTCTTTTAGAGCTCTTATTGTAGATTTTCCTGGCTGGAAACCGTGTTGCCTCCTTGATAGACCTCCCGCGATAGTAATGGATTCATTAAGTCGGGGCTTTATGAGTCGCTCAAACAACTTCCCAGCGGTGTCCAGCATACAAAGTGGTCTGTATGAGGATGGCAACCCTGGATCTCCCTTCCCTTTATCGATAAGTACTAATCTTTGTTCTTTCCAGGGATTTGGGAATACACCTTCTTTTAAGCAGCTGTTATACATCTTCAGTAGTAGCTGAGGTCGGTTTTCCGCTATCTCTTTTATTACTTCGGCTGGGCTCTGAGTACATTCTACATGCATCGCCGCCGAGGTGGCCATACAGGTGCAGTTGAGAATGACTCCTGCTTTTTTGCGCCGAGATCCTGGCTCTGAACACAGGTACTCATAAGGCCCTGTGTCAACCCTTGCGTGGACCTCACTGATTTCAAAGGGACCCAAGGGGATCGTTTGAGGCGACTGTACAAATGCGTAAGGATAGCGGCTCAGAGCGGGGACCCAACAAAGATGATTTCTAGTAATAATAACAACAGCAAAAGTAAACAAACGATTGATAAAATGAATGAAAAGACGAATGAAAAAACGAATGAAGGGAAAAGCGAAGAGAAGATTAGGGAAATTAGCGAGCGCGGCGCGGCACCGGATGCAGCGTTCCGAAGAAGCAGCCTGCTGTCTAGATCGCCACCTGCAAAATGCGCAACGCCCACGAGCAATGCGACGCGTGCTATTAGCATGGATGCTGCGATCTCATCCATTGCACCTGCTCGACTCCGGACGAACACTGGCACCGATAAGGGAAGTACTCCCAGTGCCAATTCCGGAGACCCCAAAGAGACGGTGCGAACCACACCGACTAGCACCTACGCAGCACGAGCGGCTCTAACTTCTGTCACTCCGGCAGGTGAGGACACATTTCGCGCATCACGCGCAGTACAAAAGGGGGCCGTTACAGGCAATTCAACAGGCGGCTCGCCTCGACTGGAGCTAATCCAGAAGATGCGAAAAATGGAGGAAGAAGCGATTATGCAATGCAAATCGCTAATAAGCAATATGCAACAGGTGTTCAACCGGCAGAAGAACATCAGCATTGACGTCAAGACCCGTGTTGCCAAAATGTCCGAGCTGCTGGACGTCACGCTAAACTATAGGCGCGCGTGGAAGGCAACCGAAGGGGAACGGTTATTTTCGAATCGACGCGAAGTGGGCGCTACGCGGCAGACTGAACGCGATTCATCTCCGGTGGCGGCGAACCCCAAAAGAACGGCCACTAGCCCGAAAAGAGCAAAAAGGCTAGGTCGAAAGAGCCCAGTGGGGACATAATTGAACTCCCTCATGGGGGAGAAGAAAAATGGCGAACCGTTGTAAAAAAGTGCAAGAAAAATAAGAAAAAGAAAAAACCGGCAACAGAACGCGAAGTCGGAAGCGGTAATAATTAAACCCGCGGCGGGTCATAGTTACGCGGAAGTTTTAAAAACTCTGCGCGACAAAATAAAGACGGACGACTCGGTTAGCATAAAGACGGTTAGAAAAACGCAGGCCGGAGGCATCCTGCTTGAACTCGGAAAAGGGCAACAAGTTAGGCCGGATTTCGTTCAACAGTTGAGGAGTACCATAAAAGATACAGCCTCCGTCGTAGAACTAAAGCCAAAGGCGACTATCGAGATAAGAGATCTCGATTCGCTTACCCTTAAGGAGGAGGTAGAAACAGCAGCTCAGATGCTGCTCAGCAACCCAGGGGAGCAGATTCATATAAGGATCACTGCACCGAATGTGAGAGAGCAGGTACGGGCCTTCCTCACCCTGTCAGCCGAAAGTGCTGCAAAACTCCTTGCGGTTGGCTATATAAAGATTGGGTGAGTCCGAGCAAGGATGCGATTGTGCGAGGACGTTAGGAGATGTTTCCGATGTCTAGGAACGGGGCACATACAAGCAAATTGTTCAGGTTTAGATAGGAGGAACACTTGCATTAGGTGTGGGGGGGTCCGGACACAACGAAGCCCCCAAATGTGTCCACTGCGCGGATGCAAAACGCGACCGGACTGACCATCTTCAGGGGTCGAAAAGATGCCCATTGGTCAGGAAACGATTAATGTGCTTCAAGCGAATATGCGCAGAAGTCGGACGGCCGACGTTCTGGTCGAGCAAATTGCCGATGAATACAAGATAGACGCAGTCATCATCAGTGAACAATATAGATGAATACCCCGAGGTTCCTGGTACGAAGATGAAACAGGTACGGCTGCTCTGTGGCTACCTACCGGCAGTAAGCTCGCGATAACACAGCACGGGACAGGCCCCTGTTATGGGTACGTTCGGACGGTACAATACACACTGATGAGCTGCTACCTTACCCCTAGTGATAGCTTAGGCCTGTTCAGGACAAAACTAGACCTGATCGAGGATAGAGTTAGGGAAATAGGCGGATCGTTTATAGTAGCAGATGGCTTCAATGCTAGGACTGTAGAATGGGGGGGCCGGACAACGAACTCACGCGGAAGAAGTATTCTAGACATGGCTGCTAGGTTAGGTTTAATAGTGGCAAATACCGGCAAAGCCACTACATTTAGAAGACCGGGATGTGAATACACCACCCCAGACATCACTTTGGTGTCTGAAAGCTTGGCTACAAGTGTTGAAGGGTGGAGAGTATTGGAAGACTTCACTGGTAGCGATCACCAGTATATTACCTTCCAGACCACGGAACGAACGGACTCTAACCGGACGCAAAGATGGAGAGACACACGCAAGTGGAATGCAACTAAGCTGAACCACGAAAGATTTCTAAGCAATTTCGACGGGGTCTCAGCTGCGCACACCACTAGTGATGCTGACTCCATGGCAACGGCATTGAGGCAGCGCATAGTTCAAAGCTGTGAGGCATCCATGCCTCGTGTAACGCAACATTCTAGAAGACAGGCTGCGTACTGGTGGACGCCAGAAATAGCTGAGCTCAGACGAATCTGCCTTCGCAACAGAAGGAGATACACCAGAACCCGGCGAAATGGCGAAGCATCCATGGAGGCCGAAGAATTCAGACAATGCCGAAAAGCACTGAAATGGGCGATTATTAGAACCAAGAAGTTGAAATGGGAAGAACTTCGGAACGATCTGAACAGCAACCCCTGGGAACTCGGCTATAAGATCGTTATGAGGAAGCTAAACGCGAACCATGCTGCTCCGCACATAGGGAACGATATCCACATTGTGGATAACTTGTTTCCCATTCATCCTACACTGCACGATGAACGCGAAGTCCCTGCTGATGGGATGCACACGCCTTTCACTGAAGAAGAACTAAAAATCGCGGCTAGAAGCCTTAAGAGGGGTAAAGCCCCCGAGCCTGATGGAAAACCAGCGGAGACGCTCATACTTTTAGCCGAAAATCGGCCAGACGCTCTGCTCGAAGTGTATAACGCTTGTATTGCCCAAGGCACTTTTCCCAAAGAGTGGAAAAGACAAAAGCTCATACTGATTAGCAAGAGAAGAGGCGACCAAACGCAACCATCAGCTTACCGCCCTCTATGCATGCTAGATAGCACAGACAAACTATTGGAGAAGCTTCTGCAACGCAGATTAGCAGAATCCATCGAGGCAGCCGGAGGACTATCGGAGAGGCAGCACGGCTTTCGACCCGGAAGATCGACTCTTGGTGCCATTGAGGATGTAGTGAGAAGTTTCGAAAACGCACAGAACGGACGCTCCTACCCGAAACGTATAATCGTCCTAGCTACACTTGATGTACGCAACGCTTTTGATAGCTTACGATGGGGAAATGTTATCAAGGCATTGCGGGAAAGATTCCGCATACCTAGATATCTTATGAGAATTCTCCAGAGCTATCTTAGGGACCGTAAACTTATATACGACACACCAGACGGCCAGATAGTTAGAACGATTACATCGGGGGCAGCCCAGGGATCCGTCCTGGGTCCTGACCTCTGGAATCTAAGCTATGACGAGATATTAGGAATATATATGCCAGAAGACACACACCTTGTAGGGTACGCGAACGACATAGCGGCGGTAATTTCGGCACGGGACGCGGACGACGCTAAAAGAAAATTGAATCAGGTAATGATAAGGACTCGAGCATGGCTCGAGGACCATGGGCTCGAACTTGCGGTGAACAAAACTGAATTAATCATGATGACGCGAGGGCATATGCCACTAAAAATTAACATGCAGATGGATGACATGCTCCTGGTGACGAAAAGGGCGATAAAATATCTGGGCTTAAAAATCGATAGTAGGCTCACTTATTGGGCCCAAATAAAACATGCGGCTGCAAAGGCAGCAAAAGTTCCAGGCATGTTGAGCAGGCTAATGGCAAACATTGGCGGGCTCACACAGAGCAAGAGGAGGCTGATAATGCAACCACAAATTCTATACTGCTATATGGCAGCGAAATTTGAAGAAATGCACTGATAGCAAAGTCTAAGCGTAAAGCTCTAGAAGAAGTCCAACGCACAGCGGCACTCAGAATTGCCTCAGCCTACCGTACAGTTTCAGGCGCGGCGGTCTTCCTAATAAGTGGAGAGATTCCGGTTGATTTCCTGGCGCGCGAACGGAAAGAGGCATGGGACTCTAGGCGTGCGGAAATTACTATTAGTGCTGCAGAGCGGAGATCTGAAACCATCCAGCGATGGCAAAACAGATGGAACGCAGAAACGTCCGGTAGATGGACGAAGAGGGTCATTCCTAACATAGAAAGGTGGACTCAAAGGAAATTTGGGGAGATTATCTACTTTCTGACCAAGTTCCTTTCAGATCATGGATACTTCCGGAAGTATCTACACCGTATGGGCAAACCAGGTAATTCCAGTTGCATCTACTGCGATGCAACAAACGACGATGCAGAACACACTTTTTTCAACTGCATCAGATGGAATACTGAGCGAATCGCATTAAGAGAGCAGATTGGCGTTTTCACCCCTGCCAACATAGTTGACAGAATGGTCGAATGCGAAAACGCATGGAATGCTGTGAGTAACTACATCGAGTATGTCTTAAGAAGAAAGAAAAGAGACCTCGATGCACGGCAAGATGAGTCCCCATTAACGGAGGCTAAGCAAGAATGAGCCAGCAGCATGAAAATGACGGACCCAGACGTGGGTGTTACGAGCAAAGTCCTTCTTAGGAGGATGAAGTTTCTGGGCCTTCTCGAAGTAATGTAGAAAACAGTCCCGGGAAGGAATCCCACCAGAAACGAAGGAGGGAGTTTTTTAGTGGATGAAACCACACAACGCAGTCGACGACGGTCACTGTAAGTGCGAAGGCATTTTCAACTCTACCTCGTCTGTCAAAAAAAAAATATTAATATTATTTTTTTATAGCAATATTAATATTTTTTTGACGGGCGAGGTAGGAAGGACTTTGCTCGTACCACCCGCGTCTGGGTCCCTCATTTTCATGCTGCTGGCTCATTCTGGCTAAGTCTCCGTTGATGGGGACTCATTTTGCCGTGCATCGAGGTCTCTTTTCTTTCTTCTTAAGACATACTCGATGTAGTTACTCACAGCATTTCATGCGTTTTCGCTTTCGAGCATTCTGTCAGCTATGTTGGTAGGGGTGAAAACGCCAATCTGCTCTCTTAATGCGATTCGCTCAGTATTCCATCTGATGCAGTTGAAAAAAGTGTGTTCTGCCTCGTCTTTGTTGCACCGCAGTAGATGCAACTGGAATTACCTGTTTTGCCCATACGGTGCAGATACTTCCGGAAGTATCCATGACCTGAAAGGAACTGGGTCAGGAAGTAGTTAATCTTGTTGTGTTTTTTTACTAATGAATCTAAAATGGATAGCATTCGTATACAATTATTAACTTAACGAAATTATAATATTTTAGTGATGCCAGATGTACGTTAATAATTAGAGTTAACAACTCTCTATTGGTTAGCACTATGGGCCAACTACTAACTACTGCAACATCTCCCTTTGCAATTTTTTTTTAATTAACTTATTATATAGTGAATACAATATTGTAACAAAAATCGAAATTTAACATTTAGTTACTGTCTTAAATTAATTCTTAACAAGATGTATATATTTACAAAGTGTTAATTTCCATTTTATATAATAATTAGATATTCAATCTATCAGGTCTTTTTATAATTCTTCCCGTTCTTGTAACATATTCATTCGTATCTTCTTTCAATACTTCTTTATCTTGTTCAACATTATTCTGCGATTCACAGGAATTATCTTTATCAACCGTTTCATTCTCTGGTGATTTTCTATTATGCTCTTGGCTTCTTCTATACGCCACACCACTGGAATCTTCTACTATAAAGGATCTTGGTTCCTTACATGGTTCTTTAATACGCCCCGGAAACCAACAGCTTGTGGGTGTCTTTTTAAATATGACAATATCCCCTTGATGAACTGGTGTTTGTTGTAACGATTACAACTTTTTCGTGTATTCAGATCCAATTTTCTCTTATAATCCTTTGGATCGATAACCCTTGGCTTAAAATTATTGGCAACTGATGGAACTTTTGTCCTTAATTTGCGTGACATTAAAAGTTCAGCTGGACTGGGTAAATTACCCTTTGGTGTAGTTCTATAATGAAGCAACGCTATGTAAGGATCTGAATGACTTTCCTGTGATTTTAATAATAATTTTTTGACTGTCTGCACGGAACGCTCTGCCAGACCATTAGACCGCGGCAAGTAAGGGCTTGATGTTTGATGACTAATTCCCCAGTCTTTACAGAATTCCTCAAATTCCCTAGAATTGAATGGTGGACCATTATCCGTAATCAACATAAAAGGGATACCATTCCATGAAAAAATCGACTTCAATTTCAAAATCACCTGTGAACTTTTGTATGTATGTTTTTCCCTTAAATTCAAATAGGTCCCTTAAATTCAAATAGGTCACCACCAACCATGGAATGTCAACAATTTCATGAGGAAGCATTTCTAGTTTTGAGTTTGCATTCTGATTTCGCATACATATTTCACAGTTTGAAATCAAATCTACAATATCTTTATAGATACCTGGCCAATAAATTGACTGCCTAGCCAAATTTCTACATCTTTCTATACCCATATGACCCTCATGAATCTTCCTCAGGATTATGCTTCGTAAACTCTTTGGAATTAATATCTGATGATCCTTCAATAAAAGACCATCCAGTATAAAAATTTCATTCTTTACTTTATAATAAGGCCTCACCTCCATATCAACGTCCTTTTTATACTTTGGCCACCCCTTTTGTACATATTCTAATATGCTAGCGAAAACCCTATCATCTTTGGTATGTTCCTTTAGATTCTCGACATCTGAAAATGGAACTTCCAAATTGGACGCCACAAAGTTGCAGTGCAGAGCTACCTCCTCATCCATTTCAGTTAAGGCAGTGTCACATAAAGGAGCCCTGGACAATGTGTCTGCAACTTGCAAATATTTACCTGGCCTATATTCGACTTGGAGATCATAACTCTGTAACTGAAGCATAAATCGTTGAAGTATCGCTGTATCTTATAAAGTGGTTTGTTGAACAGACTTACTAATGTTTTATGGTCAGTTTCCACAACTATTCTCGAACCATAGATAAATTGGTGAAATCTTTTGCAACCAAAAAGTATGGCGGAAAGCTTCTTCTCTATTTGAGCATAGTTCCCCTGTGTTTCTGTTAATGAGACTGACGCATATGCTATAGGGTGTCTATCATGCATAATGGTAGCACCAAGTGCAAATTTAGAAGCATCTGCAGTCAGTGTTAAAGTTTTATTAGGATCGAAATACGTCAATACGAGAAATTTTGTTATCTCATGTTTAAGATTCTGAAACTCCTTCTCATGAGCTGAAGACCAATGCCATTGAATGTCCTTTTTTAAAAGTTCTCTTAAATTCTTATTTTTTGCTGACAAATTTTCTATAAACGACCCTAGGTAATTAACCATTCCTAAAAATCTCTGAAGTTCCTTCACATTGACGGGCTTGGGCATCTCAATAATAGCCCTTATTTTCTCCTGATCAGGTCTAATACCAAGCTGATTAAACACATGTCCCAAAAACCTAATTTCAGTCCTAAAAATCTTACGTTTTGCTTTATTAAATTTCAATCCTACATCCCTTGCCCTCTGAAGAACTGCCTCCAGAATTTTGTCATGCTCTTCAATCGAAGATGAGTGAATTAAAAAATCATCTATATATATAATCACCGCCGGAAAGTTCCCAAATAATCTAACCATTTCACCATGAAAAATTTCTGGCGCCGCATTGATGCCAAATGGTAACCTTAAGAACCTATACCGACCAAAGGGTTTATTAAACGTGCAAAGCTTCGACGACTGTTCATCCAAGGGTACCATCCAAAATCCGCTGTTTGCATCCAAAGAAGTAAAATACCTAGATCCATGTAATCTTGCCTTGCAGTCCTCAATGTTTGGAAACGGAAAGTGCGGTCTTAAAACTGCTGTATTCAAATTTCTCGGATCTAAGCATAAACGCAAACTTCCGTTGGGTTTGGTTACCAAAACAATGGAGCTTACCCACTCTGTTGGTTCACTTACTTTTTTAATAACACCCAATTCAATCATCCTTTCAAATTCTGCTTTTAATTTCCCATACAATTTAAAAGGATTTTTTCGAGGCGCATCAACAACAGGAGAAATATTCTCTCTCAATTTCAACCTACAATTACCACGTAAGAGACCAAGTCCAGTAAACACATCTGAATATTTTTCAATAATATTATTCTTTGTTATGATATTGACATTCTTGATTAAATTTAGTTTTATACTTGATTCTAGGCCAATAATATTTTTACATTCAATGTTCACAACAAAAAATTTTAATATAAAACATTTTTTTTCAAACAATACTTCCAAATTTGCAGTACCTAAAACTGGTATCTTCTCACCACAGAATGTAAAAATATTTACATTTGTTTTTTCTAAACTACTTATGTCTAAAATGTGTTCTGCTGTATTAACTGACAGTATGTTAGCCTGAGCACCCGTGTCTACCTGACAGGACAATTTATTTTTATTAATTGTTACCTCTATTTTCCACTCTGCTGCAGTTGTTGTTTTAGATACAGTCCCGACAAACAAACTTACGTCTTCTTCTTCATCGTCAATGTTATCATTTTCTTTATCGGCGTATACTTGTTTCATATATCTTTTTTTTAGGAAGCACATCTTTGCGAAATGTCCATTCCTGCCACATTCATGACATTTTACATTTTCAGCAGTTTGCCCACATCGGCTGCAGATTTGTTGCTTAGTGTTGTTTACACTTTTAAAGTGTCCTTTCTTCACAATGTTAATAACTGGTTCAAATTCATGGCTTTCTTCTAGCTTTAAAGCATTTTCCTTTGCCATAACAATACCTTTTGCAATGCTGATAGCTTTACTTAAAGGAATTCCGCCCTCAGCCAATAATCTTTCACGGATTCCACCCATTTGAGGCGACACATTGCAGGTAAAAATATCTCTTACTAAGTCTTCACGTAGAGCCCCAAAATCGCAATTCAGGCTTAGATTTTGTAAAGTCGTCACATACTGGTC
This sequence comes from Germaria angustata, assembly GCA_963681545.1. Classification (NCBI taxonomy): domain Eukaryota; kingdom Metazoa; phylum Arthropoda; class Insecta; order Diptera; family Tachinidae; genus Germaria; species Germaria angustata. The sequence continues at coordinate 40,489,800 of OY813002.1, forward strand.
AATAGATTGATTAGGCCTTTGTTTGCATGTGAAGAACATATGCCTTTCACTTTTGGTATAAAAAACGCCTCCAATTTGTCTACATCCTCATTGAACGAATTGAAAATTTCAAGTGATGCAGCACCCAGGTGATGTAAAAGCAAAGCTACTTTACGTTGGTCTGGCTGTGATTCTAAATTTGACGCCCTTAAAAACAATTTGAATTGGGTGTACCACATTTTCCACTCTTTCGCCATATTGGTGCCTTTTAAATTAATTGGGCCCACCGTTGTCGTAAAAAACTGGCCATCCTCATTTTTAACTTCAGGTTGTTTTTCATCCTGCATTTTAGCTTGAATACACTCGAATGCACCTTGTTTAACTTTGTCTATTTTCTTTTTTTCCCTTTTTTAAATACTTTTTCTAGAACACACTTCTGACACCATGTTGTGTGTTTTTACTAATGAATCTAAAATGGATGACATTCGTATACAATTATTAACTTAACGAAATTATAATATTTTAGTGATGCCAGATGTACGTTAATAATTAGAGTTAACAACTCTATATTGGTTAGCACTATGGGCCAACTACTAACTACTGCAACAAATCTCCCCAAATTTCCTTTGAGTCCACCTTTCTATGTTAGGAATGAGCCTCTTCGTCCATCTACCGGACGTTTCTGCGTTCCATCTGTTTTGCCATCGCTGGATGGTTCCAGATCTCTGCTCTGCAGCATTAATATTAACTTCCGCCCCCGTAGAGTCCATGCCTCTTTCCGTTCGCGCTCCAGGAGATCAACCAGAATCTCTCCACTTATTACGAAAACCGCCGCGCCTGAAACTGTACGGTATGCTGAGGCGATTCTGAGTGCCGCTGTGCGTTGGACTTCTTCTAGAGCCTTACGGCTAGTCTTTGCTCTCAGTGTATTTCCCCAAATTTCGTTGCCATATAGCAGTATAGAATTTGTGGTTGCCATAATCAGCCTCCTCTTGTTCTGTGTGGGCCCGCCAATGTTTGCCATTAGCCTGCTCGACATGCCTGAAACTTTTGTTTTGTCTGGGCCCAATAAGTGAGCCTACTATCGGTTTTTATGCCCAGATATTTCATCGCCTTTTTCGTCACCAGGAGCATGTCATCTATCTGTATGCTGCTCTCTAGTGGCATATGCCCTCGCGTCATCATGATTAATTCAGTCTTGTTCACCGCAAGTTCGAGCCCATGGTTCTCGAGCCATGCTCGAGTCCTTATCATTACCTGATTCAATTTTCTTTTAGCGTCGTCCGCGTCCCGTGCCGAAATGACCGCCGCTATGTCGTCCGCGTACCCTACAAGGCGTGTGTCTTCTGTCATATCTATTCCTAATATCTCGTCATAGCTTAGATTCCAGAGGTCAGGACCCAGGACGGATCCCTGGGCTACCCCGATGTAATCGTTCTAACTATCTGGCCGTCTGGTGTCTCGTATATAAGTTTACGGTCCCTAAGATAGCTCTGGAGAATTCTCATAAGATATCTAGGTACGCGGAATCTTTCCCGCAATGCCTTGATAACATTTGCCCATCGTAAGCTATTAAAAGCGTTGCGTACATCAAGTGTAGCTAGGACGATTATACGCTTCGGGTAGGAGCGTCCACTCTGTGCGTTTTCGAAACCTCTCACTACATCTTCAATGGCACCAAGAGTCGATCTTCCGGGTCGAAAGCCGTGCTGCCTCTCCGATAGTCCTCCGGCTGCCTCGATGGATTCTGCTAATCTGCGTTGCAGAAGCTTCTCCAATAGTTTGTCTGTGCTATCTAGCATGCATAGAGGGCGGTAAGCTGATGGTTGCGTTTGGTCGCCTCTTCTCTTGCTAATCAGTATGAGCTTTTTTCTTTTCCACTCTTTGGGGAAAGTGCCTTGGGCAATACAAGCGTTATACACTTCAAGCAGAGCGTCTGGCCGATTTTCGGCTAAAAGTATGAGCGTCTCCGCTGGTATTCCGTCAGGCCCGGGGGCTTTACCTCTCTTCTGGCTTCTAGCCGCGATTTTTAGCTCTTCTTCAGTGAAGGGCGTGTGCATCCCATCAGCGCGTTCATCGTGCAGTGGAGGGTGCATGGGAAACAAGTTATCCACGATGTGGTTGATGTCGTTCCCTATGTGCGGAGCAGCATGGTTCACGTTCAGCTTCCTCGTAACGATCTTATAGCCGAGTCCCCAGGGGTTGCTGTTCAGATCGTTCCGGAGTTCTTCCCATTTCAACTACATGCTGTTTTCGAAAGCCGCTACACTTTCATCATCAGCGTTCTTGTGTTTGGTCCACTTCTGTGGTGTCAGTTGATGTATATTTCAGCTATTCATACAAACCTTCACTGTAAATGTAATATGAGAATTGTTTTTGATTCATCGTATCACAAAACAGCATGTTGTTCCGTTCTGCTAGTGTTTGTCAGAATGATTTACACATTTGTCTTTGTTGTAATTTGTTCTTTGATAACTATCACATGTAATTTGCCTTATAAAATACGATAAAGTTTGCTTTACTTAAATACCTGAAGAAGAGAACCGATGGTGATCGAAATATGGAATAAAAAAAAAAATTTAAATAAAACAAAAAAAAAGAAGTTTTATTTAATATATGACCTAGAGCCGGAATAAAAATAAAAACAAAAATTACATATCATAAGGTCGGAAAAATTAACAAATATATACTCTTCCAATACTCTTCACCCTTCAACACTTGTAGCCAAGCTTTCTGACACCAAAGTGAAATCTGTGGTGGTGTCTTCACATACCGGTCTTCTGAAAGTAGTGGTATGGCCGGTATTTGCCACTATTAAACCTAACCTAGCAGCCATGTCTAGAATACTTCTTCCGCGTGAGTTCGTTGTCCGGCCCCCCCAATCTACAGCCCTAGTATTGAAGCCATCTGCTACTATAAACGATCCGCCTATTTCCATAACTCTATCCTCGATCAGGTCTAGTTTTGTTTTGGGTAAGGTAGCAGCTCATCAGTGTGTATTGTACCGTCCGAACGTACGCATAACAGGGGCCTGCCCCGTGCTGTGTGATCGCGAGCTTACTGCCGCTAGGTAGCCACAGAGCAGCCGTACCTGTTTCATCTTCGTGCCAGGAACCTCGGGGTATTCGTCTATACTTCTCTAACTATCTTGTATTCAGCGGTAAGTTGCTCGACCAGAGCGTCTGCCGTCCGACTTCTGTGCATATTTGCTTGAAGCACATTCATCGTTTCCTGACTAATAGGCATCTTTTCGACTCCGGAAAATGGTCAGTCCGGTCGCGTTTTGCATCCGCGCAGTAGACACATTTGGGGGCTTCGTTGCAGTCCTTCATTTTGTGTCCCGACCCCCAACACCTAATGCAAGTGTTCCTCCTATCTAATCCTGAACAACTTGCCTGTACGTGCCCCGTTCCTAGACATCGGAAACATCTCCTAACGTCGTCGCACTATCGCGTCCTTGCTCGAACCCACCCAATCTTTATATAGCCAACCTCAAGGAGTTTTGCAGCACTTTCGGCTGACAGGGTGAGGAAGGCTCGTACCTGCTCTCTCACATTCGGCGCGGCGATCTTTATATGGATCTGCTCCCCTGCGTTGCTGAGCAGCTTCTGAGCTGCTGTTTCTACCTCCTCCTTAAGGGTAAGCGAATCGAGATCTCTTATCTCGATAGTCGCCTTTGGCTTTAGTTCCGCGACGGATGCTGTATCTTTTATGGTACTTCTCAACTGTTGAACGAAATCCGGCCTAACTTGTTGCCCTTTTCCGGGCTCAAGGAGGATGGCTCCGGTCATATTAATATTCCGTGTGGAGTTATGCCAGTCTCCCATCGGACGCGTCCACAGGTGGCGGATAGGGGAACTCTCGGCTGATCTTCAGATCTGTGGGGAAGGTGGTAATTAAAATACCACCCGCGAACCAAAATCCTGGACATCTGTTTCACCACGCCTGGTGCGGCTGAAGATGACGGAAAATGGAACGTTTGTGGCTTACGAGTATGTCTCACGATTCTGATCCGACTGCCTTGGGCTGACGGCTGCAGTATTCCATCACCTTATTATGTAGGAATGACATCCGCTGAAACGGCTGGTGGGCTAATGCTGCAGCCGCCCCCGTCCCGTTAAAACTGTAGCGAGGCTCTGAGTACGTAATACATGCGTCGCCGCCGAGGTGGCTGTACAGGTGCAGTTGAGAATGACTCTTGCTTTTTGGCGCCGAGATCCTGGCTCTGAACACAGGGACTCATAAGGCCATGTGTCAACCCTTGCATGGACCTCAGTGATATCAAAGGGACCCACGGGGATCGTTTGAGGCGATTGTACAAACGCGTAAGGATAGCGGCTCAGAGCGGTGACCCAACAAAGATGATTTTTAATAATAACAACAACGGCAAATGTAAACAAGCGATTGATAAAATGAATGAAAAGACGAAAAGAAAGAATGAAAAAACGAACGAAGGGAAAATCAAAGAGAAGACTAGGGAAATTAGCGAGTGCGGTGCGGCACCGGATGCAGGATTCCGAAGAAGCAGCCTGTTGTCTAGATTGCCACCTGCAAAATGTGAAACGCCCACGGGCAATGCGACGTGTGCTATTAGCATTGATGCTGCGATCTCATCCATTACACCTGCTCGACTCCGGACGAACACTGGCACCGATAAGGGAAGTACTCCCAGTCCCAGCTCCGGAGACCCCAAGGAGACGGTGCGAATCACACCGACTAGCACCTACGCAGCACGAGCGGCTCTAACTTCTGTCACTCAGCAGGCGAGGACACATTTCGCGCATCACGCGCATTCCCAAAGGGGGCCGTTACAGGCAATTCAACAGGCGGCTCGCCTAGACTGGAGCTAATCCAGAAGATGCAAAAAATGGAAGAAGAAGTAATTAAGTAGTAATTAAGTAAATAGCAAGTAATTAAGTAGTAGTAAGTAATTAGGGAAGTAGCTTTGCCTATGCTTGTCTGGGTAGGGGTGCTACCGATACCTCAGGTTTGCACGGGACCTAAAATCGGAGGTGTTTTAACACAAGGCCGACCAGAGTTGCTATCTGGTACAACGGGAACCAGTAGCCCCTAGGACGTGTCCTAGACTGTTTATTGGTGAGGCCCCTTCGGGGATCACGTGGTGTCTAAAACCCAAAGATACGCGGGAAGAGTTATGGATCGGATGATTGTGTCTGCAATACGGTGCTAGTGACTGGTTGTAGATGCTCTCTTCAGGCCATATATTTCTTTGTGCTGTTGTCTTTCGACAGAGCTGCCCTGGTGGTTGCGGTTGGTGAGTACCTATTAAAATAGGGGGCATATTACTGCTGGACCATTGATGAGGTAGGAGGTTAGATAGCTGCAACACTTTAGCAAGGTGTCTGTACATGGTTCTGAAGCCTGTACAGAATTTGCTACCATGTCGTTCCTATTAGGGGCACATGTGTATGCCTCTGGAAGGGACGACGGGGTCTGATTCGTAATAAGTACTGATTTTAAGAAATTTACTTTATTTGCACAAATAATATTTCATAGTTTCTGAAACAACAAAACCAAAAAAAAACAACCTCAACAAAGTGACTGAGGAATACTCTGCATGAGTACCTCAAAAACAAACAATTGTGAGGTGAGTTCTAACGGCAGAAATGCTTATTTTACTGTGAGTTCTGATATTCTTAATGCACACAATAAAAATAAAAAATCTGATGATAGTCTTTTTCTAACGGCAAAGCCAATTTTACGTGAGCGATCAACTGCGCTTACTCCGATGCCAAGTAGTGATTCGATAACATTAACGTTGCCTAGTTCATCTTTATTTAAGTCAGCGCCATTATCCGATCCGGTCTCGTGTTCATCACTTAACCCAGTTATCACTATAGACAATATTTTTCAGAAACCTAAAGTGCCTGTCGGAAAGGACAGATATATCACAGTAGTAAAGCGCGGGCGAAGCCCCAATTCATCTAAAATCTCACCTGTTCGGAAGATATCCAGAGATAATGACGCCGCCTCAGCTAATCGTCAAAACCGTTTTAAAATATTGAAAGATGACAATGGCAAACCCGAAGAATCTTCGAAAAAAACCTCAAAACCACCACCAATCTATTTGAGGGAAAAAATTCAAACACCCTTATCAAAAAATTAATATCGGTCATTGGTAAAAAGGCATTTCACATTGTTCTAACAAAACGTAGTAACATTGACGAAACTAAAATCCAAATATATGAAGAAAAAGATTTCCGGAAAATGGTTAACGAATTTGAAAAAAAAATAAAACAAGTTTTTACACATTCCAGCTTAAGAGCGCCAAGGGCCTATAGGACGTATTGAACGGCATAGATTCTTACGTTGTCCCTGCTGAAATAAAAGATGCTCTCACCCTGAAAGGATTCAAGGTAAAAAATATATCCAACATAATAAACAGGGAGAAGATCCTCCAACCCCTATTTCGCGTTGAACTGGAGCCAAATGATATATTATTGAAGAAAAATGATTAAAATATCTATTATACCGGAAAATCACAGTTGAAGAACCACACAAGCGTTCAGGACCCGTACAGTGCCATAATTGTCAAGAATATAGCCATACGAAAACTTATTGCCAATTACCTACTACTTGTGTTGTGTGCGGTGAATTGCACGAGACTGCCATTTGCAATAAGTCGAATGACCAGAAGGGAAAAAAGTGCAGTAATTGTAGAGGTAATCACACTGCCAACTTCGTTAAGCAGGCTGAGTCAAAAGCCTAAAGTAACCCCAGCGCAAACAGGAAATACGTACTCCGCCAGTTATCCTCTAATGGCCTAACCAATCACTCCACAAGTATCGTATGCTGACGCTGTGAACACCAGCTCTGTTCCAGTACAAAAAGTGTCACCACCAAATAATACAGCAAATGCTAACCTAAGCTTTAATTTCAGTCGCCTTGAAACTACTATAATCTGGTCCAAACTATAAATATTTTACAACAAATATGACTAGCATGATGCAAGAAATGCTGCGAATGCAGAACACACTGCTTCAAGCATTAGTTAACAAGCCATGAACACGTTAAAAATATGTTTCTAATAAAATCAAGACTCAAGCACTATATTCTTGAGAACATTTGTGCAGACCATCTACAAGCAACGAATATTTGCATTGAAAATTTTTGTTCAAATCTCGTGATATCATCAATTTATTCCCCTCCCAGATTTTAAAATCAATACGAGATTTTTACAAAACTCTTAGCCCTTGTTTCGTAGCAGCTGGCGACTACAATTCAAAACATACGTTCTGTGGATCGCGTCTTATTACACCTAGAGGTCGAGCGTTGTTCAACGCAATTTCAAAAATGGGCTTGGACGTCATTTCGAGCGAGGAGCCCACTTACTGGCCTACTGACATAAAAAAAAATTCCAGATGTTATAGATTTTGGGGTCATGAAAAATACCTCTAGGGATTTAATTCATGTTGAAGCTTCTCATGATCTCTCCTCCGATAACTCCCCAACGATCGTTACAATTTGTAGCCCTCTAAGATGTGACTTACCTCACCCATATGTGAAGGTGATACATCGTGTTAATTGGCTGGGGTTCAAAAAATATCTCAGTAGTCATTGTACGGAGAACATCATGCTAAGAACTTCCAATGATATTGAATTAAACATTGCCAATCTTACTGAAAATATTAAACAGGCTGCTAAACATGCCACTACCTCCCATCCGCAGATTGGGTTTAATAGAATTTATTCTGCGGATATTAAACGTCTCGTATGTGAAAAAAGAAGAGCTAGAAGGGAATGGCAACAGCACAGATCACCCCATCATAAAACCAGACTTAGAGAATGCACTAAAAGACTCCAAGAGTTGCTTGTATCTGAAAAATCTGCTTCTCATAAGAACTATCTGGAAGGTCTCGATATCACAGCAGCATCTAACTACTCCTTGTGGCGCGATGCTAGAAAACTTAAAACACCCGTTGAGTCTAAACCACCTCTGCCCACTTCTACCGGAGGTTGGGCAAGAACTAATACTGAAAAAGGTAATTACCCCAAACACATGTACTGGTGCTGTTGATTTGCCGAATGTAGTTGCTCTACCCCCTCGACTCATAAAGTTTAAGATGCGTGATGTACAAAAGGTAATTGCTGAAACCAACTCAAAAAAGGCCCCGGGTATTGATGGAATTAGTAACAAGATACTGATGAAGTTGCCTGAGTCATATAGGCCAATAAGTTTACTGCCAAAAATTTCAAAGCTCTTCGAAAAGCTTCTCATGACAAAATTGTCCCCAATTCTAGCTGATAATGGGTGCATACCGGACCATCAATTTGGTTTTAGAAGTCAGCATAGTACCGTTGCACAATGTCATAGATTGGTTCATTTCATAAGAAGAACATTTGAACAAAAGAAGTATTGTTCTTCCCTCTTTATTGATGTTTCTCAAGCATTTGACAAAGTGTGGCATGCAGGGCTAATTCCAAAATTGAAGACATATCTGCCAATAAACATTGCAAATCTTTTGGAAAGTTACATTCTTGCCCGGAAGTTCACTGTTATGGAAGGAGACTTCATGAGTGTGCCCGAAACTATCTCATCCGTTGTGCCACAGGGGAGTATACTGGTGCTAGTTTTGTATTTGATTTATACCTGTGATATGCCTTTGAGCAGTAATATCCTCACTTCTACTTTTGCTGATGATACAGCCTGCCTTAGTATGCATGAAAACCCTCACGAGGCATCTCGATATGTTCAGGAACATATTAATCTGTTGGAGCTGTGGTTGAACTTATGGAGAGTAAAAGTAAATGAACAAAAGTGTGTTCATGTCACATTTACCCTACGAAGAGACACTTGTTCCCCATTCGAATCAACAATCAAGTTGTTCCTCAACATTCACAGGTGAAATACCTTGGTATACATCTTGACCGACGGCTTACATGCAAAAACACCACACTGTCTCTAAGCTAACACAAATGAAGCTTAAATTAACCCAGATACATTGGCTGATTGGTAGAAATTCAACCCTCAGTCTGGATTGTAAACTTATAATATACAAGTCGTTTTTGAAACCCATATGGTGTTACGGAATTCAGCTATGGGGCACTGCTTCAGCTTCCAATGTAGAGAGAATCCAACGAATGCAATACAAAATTTTAAGGTTAATAACATCGGCTCCATGGTACATGAAAAATTCAATTTTACGTCGTGATTTAAATATGCCACTTGTGACCGCTGAAATTGCAAAATATGCAGACAAATATTTAACAAAACCCGAGTCCCATCCTAATGCCCTTGCTCGTAATATCTTGAACTTTACTGGACACATCCGCTTAAAAAAGAGGGATACTACGGCCTTAATACGCCACACTTCAGATGTAATTTTTTTAATATTTTTTGCTTAACACATTTATGTATTATTAATTACTATCACTAAGTTTATGTCCGACACTGGTTGGGCCTAATTATTATATTTATACTTAAAATTTGAACACTTATTGTTAGTTCAATTTGAAGATACAATAAATAAATAGTAGTGGAAAAAAATGAAAAATATCTCTAGGGATTTAATTCACGTTGAAGCTTCTCATGATCTCTCCTCCGATTACTCTCCCACGATCGTTACATTTTGTAGCCCGTTAAGAAGAGACTTACCTCACCCATATGTGAAGATGATAAATCGTATTAATTGGCTGAAGTTCAAAAAATATGTCAGTAGTCATTGTACAGAAAACATCAAGCTAAGAACTTTCAATGATATTGAATTTGACATTGCCAATCTTACCGAAAATATTAAACAGGCTGCTAAACACGCCACTACCTCCCATCCGCAGACTGGGTTTAATAGAATTTATTCTACGGGTATTGTACGTCTTGTATGTGAAAAAAGAAGAGTTAGAAGGAATGGCAACAGCACAGATCACCTCCACATAAAATCACACTTTAATAATGCACTAAACAACTCCAAGAGTTGCCTGCATCTGAAAAATCTGCATCTCTTAAAAACTATCTGGAAGGTCTCGATGTCACAGCAGCATCTAACTACTCCTTGTGGCGCGATGCTAGAAAACTTAAAACACCCATTGAGTTTAAACCACCCCTGCGCACTTCTACCAGAGGTTGGGCAAGAAACAATACTGAAAAAGGTAACATATTTGCTGAGCATTTAAAATACGTATTTACCCCAAACACATGTACTGATGCTGTTGATTTGCCGAATGTAGTTGCTCTACCCCCTCGACCCATAAAGTTTAAGATGCGTGATGTACAAAAGGTAATTGCTGAAACCAACTCAAAAAAGGCCCCGGGTATTGATGGAATTAGTAACAAGATACTGATGAAGTTGCCTGAGTCATATAGGCCAATAAGTTTACTGCCAAAAATTTCAAAGCTCTTCGAAAAGCTTCTCATGACAAAATTGTCCCCAATTCTAGCTGATAATGGGTGCATACCGGACCATCAATTTGGTTTTAGAAGTCAGCATAGTACCGTTGCACAATGTCATAGATTGGTTCATTTCATAAGAAGAACATTTGAACAAAACAAGTATTGTTCTTCCCTCTTTATTGATGTTTCTCAAGCATTTGACAAAGTGTGGCATGCAGGTCTAATTCTAAAATTGAAGACATATCTGCCAATAAACATTGCAAATCTTTTGGAAAGTTACATTCTTGCCCGGAAGTTCACTGTTATGGAAGGAGACTTCATGAGTGTGCCCGAAACTATCTCATCCGTTGTGCCACAGGGGAGTATACTGGTGCTAGTTTTGTATTTGATTTATACCTGTGATATGCCTTTGAGCAGTAATATCCTCACTTCTACTTTTGCCGATGATACAGCCTGCCTTAGTATGCATGAAAACCCTCACGAGGCATCTCGATATGTTCAGGAACATATTAATCTGTTGGAGCTGTGGTTGAACTTATGGAGAGTAAAAGAAAATGAACAAAAGTGTGTTCATGTCACATTTACCCTACGAAGAGACACTTGTTCCCCATTCGAATCAACAATCAAGTTGTTCCTCAACATTCACAGGTGAAATACCTTGGTATACATCTTGACCGACGGCTTACATGCAAACACCACACTGACTCTAAGCTAACACAAATGAAGCTTAAATTAACCCAGATACATTGGCTGATTGGTAGAAATTCAACCCTCAGTCTGGATTGTAAACTTATAATATACAAGTCGTTTTTGAAACCCATATGGTGTTACGGAATTCAGCTATGGGGCACTGCTTCAGCTTCCAATGTAGAGAGAATCCAACGAATGCAATACAAAATTTTAAGGTTAATAACATCGGCTCCATAGTACATGAAAAATTCAATTTTACGTCGTGATTTAAATATGCCACTTGTGACCGCTGAAATTGCAAAATATGCAGACAAATATTTAACAAAACTCGAGTCCCATCCTAATGCCCTTGCTCGTAATATCTTGAACTTTACTGGACACATCCGCTTAAAAAAGAGGGATACTACGGCCTTAATACGCCACACTTCAGATGTAATTTTTTTAATATTTTTTGCTTAACACATTTATGTATTATTAATTACTATCACTAAGTTTATATCCGACACTGGTTGGGCCTAATTATTATATTTATACTTAAAATTTGAACACTTATTGTTAGTTCAATTTGAAGATACAATAAATAAATAGTAGTGGAAAAAAATGAAAAATATCTCTAGGGATTTAATTCACGTTGAAGCTTCTCATGATCTCTCCTCCGATTACTCTCCCACGATCGTTACATTTTGTAGCCCGTTAAGAAGATACTTACCTCACCCATATGTGAAGATGATAAATCGTATTAATTGGCTGAAGTTCAAAAAATATCTCAGTAGTCATTGTACAGAAAACATCAAGCTAAGAACTTTCAATGATATTGAATTTGACATTGCCAATCTTACCGAAAATATTAAACAGGCTGCTAAACCCGCCACTACCTCCCATCCGCAGACTGGGTTTAATAGAATTTATTCTACGGGTATTGTACGTCTTGTATGTGAAAAAAGAAGAGTTAGAAGGAATGGCAACAGCACAGATCACCTCCACATAAAATCAGACTTTAAGAATGCACTAAACAACTCCAAGAGTTGCCTGCATCTGAAAAATCTGCATCTCTTAAAAACTATCTGGAAGGTCTCGATGTCACAGCAGCATCTAACTACTCTCTGTGGCGCGATGCTAGAAAACTTAAAACACCCATTGAGTTTAAACCACCCCTGCGCACTTCTACCGGAGGTTGGGCAAGAAACAATACTGAGAAAGGTAACATATTTGCTGAGCATTTAAAATACGTATTTACCCCAAACACATGTACTGATGCTGTTGATTTGCGAGTGTAGTTGCTCTACCGCCTCGACCCATAAAATTAATATGCGTAATGTACAAAAACTAATTGCTGAAACCAACCCGAAGAAAGCTCGGGGTATTGATGGAATTACTAAAAATATGCTTATGAGGTTGCCTCGTATTGCTATTAGAATCCTGTTATTTATTTTTAATGGCATTTTACGACTGGAGTATTACCCAAACAGCTGAAAACTTGCCATGGTCAAAATGATTTCAAAGGCGGCCAAAGATCGTACTAAGGCTGAGTCATATAGGCTAATAAGTTTACTGTCAACAATTTCAAAGCCCTTCGAAAAGCTGCTTATGACAAAATTGTCCCCAATTCTAGCTGATATTGGATGCATACCGGACCATAAAACTGGTTTTAGAAGTCAGCATAGCACCATTGAACAAAATCATAGATTGGTTTATTTCATAAGAAGAACATTTGAAGAAAATAAGTATTGTTCTTCCCTCTTTATTTATATTTCTCAAGCATTTGATAAAGTGTAACATGAAGTCCTAATTTTAAAATTGAAGACATATGTACCCATAAACATTCTAAAACTTTTGGAAAGTTACATTCTTGCCCGGAAGTTCACTGTTGTGGAAGGAGACTTCATGAGTGTGCCCAAAATTATCTCATCCGGTTTGCCACAGGGGAGAATACTGGGGCCAGTTTTGTATTTGACTTATACCTGTGATATGACTTTGAGCAGTAATCACCTCACTTCTACATTTGCTGATGATACAGCCTGCCTTAGTATGCATGAAAACCCTCACGCGGCATCCCAATATCTTCAGGAACATATTAACCTGTTGGAACTGTGGTTGAAATTATGGAGAATAAGAGTAAATGAACAAATGTGTATTCATGTCACATTTACGCTACGAAGAGATACTTGTTCCCCCATTCGAATCAACAATCAAGTTGTTACTCAACATTCGCAGGTGAAATACCTTGGTATATACCTTGACCGGCGGCTTACATGGAAACACCACATTGATTCTAAGCTAACACAAATAAATCTTAAATTAACTCAGATACATTGGCTGATTGATAGAAATTCAACCCTCAGTCTATATTGTAAACTTTTAATATACAAGTCACTTTTGAAACCCATATGGTGTTACGGAATTCAGCTATGGGGCACTGCTTCAGCTTCCAATGTAGAGAGAATCCAACGAAGGCAAAACAAAATTCTAAGTTTAATAACATCGGCTCCATGGTACATGAAAAATTCAAATTTACATCGTGATCGAAATATGCCACTTTTGACCGCTGAAATTGCAAAATATGCAGGCAAATATTTAACAAAACTCGAGTCCCATCCTAATACGCTTGCTCGTAATATGTTGAACTTTACTGGACACATCCTCTTAAAAAAGAGGGACACTACGGCTTTAATACGCCACATTCCAGATTCAATTTTTTGAAAATATTTTTGTGCTTAACACCACATTTATGTGTTCGACTCCGGACGAACAGCGGCACCGTGCCAACTCTCGAGATCCGAAAGCAATGATGCGAAACACACCGACTAGCAGCTACGCAGCACGAGCGTCTCTAACTGCTGTCACTCCAGCAGGTGAGGACACATCCAACGCAGCACGCGAGTCACGTCAGAAGTAACGCCGACTCCAACTAAACTCAATATAAATTGGAAAAATTAGCCCATCTCTAAGTTGTGCTATTGACAAGATCAGCAATTTAAAAATAAAAAGATCAATAACCCAAAATACGAAAAGCATTGTTAAGCATTATTAGTAATAAGAATTTTTATTAATTTCAAAATCAAGAGATCAATAACCCAAAATACGGAAAGCATTGTCAAGCATTAGTAGTAATAAGCATTTTTATTAATTTCAATAAATAGTCTTAGTAAACATTTTTATAAATATTTTTAGTAAAGCATTTTAACTAGATATAATAAAAACAAAACGTTTTTATTTTTTTTTCGGAAAAAAACAAGTTATAAAACTTAACTGGCGCAGTCGGTAGGATCTAGCCCTGAAGGATTAGATTAAAAGAACAATCGCTAAAATAGTGAAGAATTCTAAGTCCAAAAGGATTAGAACGGTCACAAATAAAATATATCCGGTAAAAAGGATCGAAATAATAGTGATTTAGTTCCGAAGAATTAGATCTAGTGTGCAATAGTGGAAAGTTTTAAATCCAAAAGGATTAAAGCAGCCAAAAAAAAGAACAAAAATTTTTTTCAAAGTTGACAATAAACTAAAATAAATTGATAATTAATTAACTTTCAACAAAAAAAAAAAAAAAAAGTGCAATACAATATCAAAAATGGAATCATCATCAAACCTAACTTCATCCGATGCATCACCAATCCCAATATCCGATGTCTTGAAGGAAGCATCTAGAATAAAGGAATACAGAGGGATAAGGGATTACGATTTATCATCATTTATAAGAGAAGTAGAGCTATTCCTCCCGATTTTTCAAAAAAAAGCCTAGAGGACTACGTATTTCAAAGGTGTGTAGTAAATAAAATACAAGGAGAAGCATTAAACATCATCCGGACCCTGGGAAATAATCCAACATGGGAAGACATCAAAAAAGAGCTTATCAACAACTTTGGCATTCGAGAAACGTATCACCATCTTTACCATCAAGCACTATCATTAAGAAATCATAATGTAAGTCACTATTATAATAGTTTAAACAATATTTTAAGTAAGATCAATGAAAAATATACACAAGATTCAGACAAACCTATAGAATTTTCACCCAAAAATAACGAAGCTATGATTTTTAAAACATTTTTAAATAATATACCACCGTTCGTGGCAAGCATTATTTATAGTAGCGACATAACTAACATAAGATCAGCTTATTATACATTAGAAGAAACAGGAATAATAAAACAAGATAGACAAAATAGGGAACAATATAGGCAATTCAGCAACATTAGACACAACACACATTTTAACAATTCTGGAAAATTTTACAATTCCCAACAAGGAAACCACTCTGGACAATACAGACAAGGAAATGTTTCAACGCCACCAGTTCAATCAAATCAACGTAGGCTCACACCAAGACAATATGGTCAACCATTTAGACAAAATTTCAATAATAGATCAGAACCAATGGAGGTAGATCATATTAACGAAGCAAATTTTCAGTCACCAGCCCAAAGGCAAGTCTACCGTTAGTAGTTCTAACCATAGGTAAAACCAAAATAAAATGTTTAATAGACACAAGTTCTTCAACAACTTTATCAAACAAAAACAGTCTTCCACAGTATAAACGTATTAAATTAAAGAAACCTTTAGTCTTTAGAACATTAAACGGACAGATGAATGTAAATTGTGAGATTGTTACGGAAGTACCCAAGGAGTTTAAAGATAATAACTTAATGAGCTGGAAACTGACAAATTTTGACAACAAACAATTTGACGGTTTAATAGGACAAAATATTTTAAAAATTTTAAAAGCAAATTTAAATATAGGCGAAGAATACATTGAAGTTAATAATAACAAGATAAAGTTTTGCAACGCTTGCCCATACGAGTACGATAACATTCACACTCTGAAGTTGATAAAGTAATCGATAAACTCTTGGGATATGATATGAATACTGAAGAGAGTAGGAAATTGAAAATTTTATTAGGAAAGAATAGTGACTTGTTTTTCCAAGAAGGTATGCCACTAAGCCATACCCATGAAATTCAACATGAAATCATTACAAATACGAATAAACCTGTATATTCCAAAATATACAGATACTCTCAAGTTCATGAGGAAGAAATAAATCGTCAAATGAAAGAGATGCTCCAGCAAAATATTATTAGAGAGAGCAATTCTCCTTACAATTCACCAATATGGATAGTTCCGAAAAAAACGGACTATTCAGAAAAAAAGTGGCGGATAGTTGTTGACTACCGCAAGCTAAATGAAATTACAATCAACGACAAGTTTCCCATGCCAAATATCGAAAGCATATTGGACAAAATTGGCAAATCGCAATACTTTACTACCCTCGATCTGGCTAAGGGCTTTCACCGGATTAAAATAAAGGATGTAGACATGAAGAAAACGGCATTTTCGACCCCACTGGGTCATTACGAATTTGTTCGTATGCCGTTCGGGCTGAAAAACGCCCCATCTATGTTTCAACGGCTAATGAATTCGGTTCTAAGAAACCTCATTAACAAAATCTGTGTCGTATACTTAGACGACATACTAATCTTCAGCACAAGTCTGGAAGAACACATAATAAACATCCAAAAAGTTTTCAATAATCTTAGAGAACATAACTTAAAGATCCAGGTGGACAAGTGGAAATTCTTTGCTAGGGAAACTGAGTATTTAGGACACATACTGACAACGGACGGTGTTAAGCCAAACCCTTTGAAGATAGAAAGTATACAGAAGCTTAAGCTTCCTGAAAACCAAAAGCAAATAAAATCCTTCCTTGGGGCAACCGGCTACTACAGAAAATTTATTAGGGACTATGCAAAAATTGCACATAATATGACCAATTACCTCAAGAAAAACACAAAAGTCAATAAAAAGGACCCTCAATATATCGACGCATTTCAAAAGTTAAAAAGACAATTAATAAGCCCACCTGTACTCAAATATCCAGACTCCTCTCAGAAGTTTAAAATGCTAACGGATGCCAGTGATTACGCAATAGGGGCTGTCCTAATGCAAGGAGATCATCCTATCAGCTATGCAAGCCGAACACTTAACGATCATGAGAAAAAATACGCAACCCTTGAAAAGGAGTTACTGGCCATCGTTTAGGTGGTCAAATATTACAGACCGTATATTTATGGGAAACCATTTGATCTCGCAACAGATCACCAACCTTTAGTTTGGCTTTACACAAAACACAAAGGGAAGGACATAAACCCAAGGCTTCAGAGATGGATCATGGAACTGGGTGAATATAATATAGATATGACTCATATTAAAGGCAAAGAAAACAGAATAGCTGATTTCTTGAGCCGGATCAATGACCATTTTCCAATTCTAGAAACAGTAGTGAATAGATTCCCCACTCAAGTAATTTTGGCCGAACATAAAGTAAGGGAAATAGAAATAGTTAATGGAAAAAGAAAAATTTTTGTAAGTAGAGACGACATTGAAAACGATTTTATGACAGACGTTTTCAGAAGATTCTTGAAAAACGGCACAGTAGGCATTTTTCCTGAATTACCTGATGAGATATACAATAAGGTTCAGCTTAAGCTGATTGAGCTTTTCAATACTAGCATTAAATTTGTCAAATGCAGTTATCACGCAAAAGATATTCATAACGAGGACGATACTTAAAAACAGATCGCAAAATACCATAAACTAGAAACTGGACATGGCGGTATATCAGAAAACTATGAGGGACTGAAAAAGAAAATTTATTTCAAAAATCTCAAAACATTAGTTCACAAATACATAAACAACTGCGATACTTGTAATAAATCGAAGTATGACCGCAACCCAATAAAACCAAAATTTTATCTTACAGAAACATCCTCCGATGTTAATCAAATTATACACTTAGATGTACATATATACTATTAAGAAATATAGTTTTATGACTTTTATAGACAATTTTTCTAAACATGCAGTTGCAATATATTTAGAAGACAGAAATAGTACCACAATAGTTGAAAAATTAAGACAATTTTTATCCACAAGAAGCAAACCTATTAAAATAATTACGGATAATGAATTTAACTCTACAAATGTTAAAGAATTCCTTAGACAAGAAGGGATTGAGGTACATTTCACAAAACCTAACAACCACATAGGGAATTCAGATATAGAAAGGTTACACAGTACATTATCAGAAAAATTTAGGACACTCGAATCAGAAAGTTCAACTTTATCAACGAAAGAGCGAGTATTTAAGTGTGTAAAATGGTACGTTGTAGATGGAAAAGTTGACAAAAATGAAATAGAACAAAATATAAAACAAGCAAAACAACGGATAATAGATAAAAGAAATGAAACCAGGGAAGACTACGTGAGAAGAGATAACGAAGGATATGTTAAGAATTATAAAGTATTGAGCCTAGATATAGAAAATTAAAACTAAGTAATATACACCCTGCAAATATAAAACGAAGAAATAAATTTTCAGGTCAACTGGACAACACTCGTTACCCTGTTGATTCGAATACCAATGACAATGGCGTCCCTGATAATTAAACCCATCAACAATAATAACGGTTTCGCAGAAATTAAACTCGACGATGTTAGACTAATTACAAACTACAACAAAATTATCCACATAATTAATATGCAAAACACAATGAACATTATTAATGGTTTAGAAAAAGAAATAGAAAACTTTCGTTTAGCAAAAAAAAATACTTCTTGAACATGAACTGGAAAAAATTAAAGTAAAGGCGCAAACCCTTCTTCCTAACAGACATAAACGTGGGTTAATTAATATGATAGGTTCAGGATTGAAATGGATAGCCGGAACAATGAGTGATAACGATAGAGTAGATATTGAAGAGCATCTTAAGGTAATAGACGAAAACAACCATAAAGCAATTGAAAATCTTAACAAAAATATACATATAAACGACCATTTTAACCGAACAATCAACAAACTGAAACTAACAATAGACACGGGTAGAAAAATCGTATTCGAAAGATTGAATTCGATCAGAAAAAACAATGATCAAATTCTTGACCAAATAAATTATGTTGACACTCAAATTGAAAATTTTATCAGATAACTTAGAGCACATCCAAAACAATATAGCATCGGCAAAACTTAATCATTTTTTCAATGCATTTTGCAAAAAAACTAATTGTTTCTAACGATTAGTCGGAATATTCTCCCGAATAATAAATTTCAATATTAAGAATTGAGATATCATAAAACATTTAGCAGTAATTCTATTATAATTATATCTATAACAATAATTATAACTATAATATTATCAATAATGTTCTTCGTATATATAATAATAAAACAAAAATCTTTAAAACAGAAAATTCAGGAGAATTTTAACACAAAGGAAGGAGGAGTTACGTCAGAAGTAACGCCGACTCCAACTAAACTCAATATAAATTGGAAAAAGTAAATAAAAGGTCAATAGCTAAACTTTAAGTTGTGCTATTGACAAGATCGGCAATTTAAAAATAAAAAGATCAATAACCCAAAATACGAAAAGCATTGTTAAGCATTATTAGTAATAAGCATTTTTATTAATTTCAAAATAAAGAGATCAATAACCCAAAATACGAAAAGCATTTTCAAGCATTATTAGTAATAAGCATTTTTATTAATTTCAATAAATAGTCTTAGTAAACATTTTTATAAATATTTTTAGTAAAGCATTTTAACTAGATATAAGAATATTCAATAAATGATTTGTAAGTTCAGTTGTTCATTGACTTTTAAACATAATAAATAATTAAGAAAAATAAAAACAAAACGTTTTTATTTTTTTTCGGTAAAAACACGTTATAAAACTTAACTCGCGTGGGAGACGGCGGAAGAGGAACGGTTGCTATCGAATCGACGCGTGATGGGCTTCACACGGCAGAGTGAAAGAAATTCAACTTCAACCAGAAGGCTAGATCGAAAGAGCCCAGTGGGGGCAGAATTGAGCTCCCTCATAAGGGAGAAGAAAACTGGCGGACCGTCACCAAAAGGGGAAAGAAAAATTATATGAAAGAAAGATCGAAGCGAACAAGAAGAAGAGCAACAACAGCGCGCGAAGCCGGAAGCGGTAATAATTAAACCCCGGCGGGTTACAGCTATGCGGAGGTTCGAAAAAACTTACGTGACAAAATAAAGATTGACGACCCGGTTAGGATAAAGACGGTTAAAAAAACGCAGACTACAGTGATCCTCCTCGAACCTGGAAAAGAGCAACAAGTTAGGCCGGATTTCGTTCAACAGTTTAGGAGTAACATAAGAGATACAGCCTCCGTCGCGGAACTAATGGCGAAGGTGACTATCAAGATAAGAGACCTCGATTCGCTTACACTCAGCAGCCCAGAAGCTGCTCAGCAGATCCAGATAAGGATCACCGCACCGAATTCGCGGTAGCAGATACGAGCCTTCCTCACCCTGTCAGCAGAAAGTGTTGAAAACTCCATGAAGTTGGCTATATAAAATTTGGATGGGTCCGAGCGAGTGTGCGACTGTGCGAAGACGTTAGGAGATGTTACCGATGTCTTGGATCGAGGCACATACAATCAAATTGTTCAGACTTAGATAGGAGGAACATTTGCATTAGGTGCGGGGGGTCGGGACACAAAATTAAGGACTGCAACGCTGTCCCCAAATGCATCCAATGCGCGGATGCAAATGATACCGGACTGACCATCTTCTGGGATCGTAGAGATGCCCAATGGTCAGGAAACAATGAATGTGCTTCTGATCGAGCAAATTGCCGCTGGAAAAAAGTGGAAGGCAGTCATCATCTGCGAACAGTATAGACGAATACCCCGAGGGTCCTGGCACGAAGATGAAATAGGTACGGTTGCTCTGTGGATACCTAGCGGCAGTAAACTCGCGTTTACGTAGCACAGGGCAGGCCGCTATTATACGTACGTTCGGGCGGGACAATACACGCTGATGAGCTGGTACCCTAGTGATAGCATAGGCCAGTTCACGACAAAACTATACCTGATCGAAGATAGCGTTAGGGAAATAGGTGGACCGTCTATAGTAGCAGGTGATTGCAATGCCAAGGCTGTATAATGGGGGTCCCGAAAACGAACGCACGTGGAAGAAGTATTTTAGACATGGCCAGGTTAGGTTCGATAGTGGCAAATACCGGTAACGCCACTACTTTCAAAAGACTGGGATGAAAACACACC
Organism: Germaria angustata; assembly: GCA_963681545.1. Lineage (NCBI taxonomy): Eukaryota > Metazoa > Arthropoda > Insecta > Diptera > Tachinidae > Germaria > Germaria angustata. The sequence goes on from OY813002.1 coordinate 40,510,901, forward strand.
AACCAGACATCACTTTGGTGTCCGAGAGCTTGTCTACAAGTGTTAAAGGGTGGAGAGTATTGGAAGACTTCACTAATAGCGATCACCAGTATATTACCTTCCAGACCATGGAACGGACTCTGGCCGGAGGCAAAGAAGGAGAGGCACACGCAAGTGGAATGCAAATAAGCTGAACTACGAAAGATTTCTAAGCAATTTCGACGGGGTCTCAGCTGCGCACACCGTGAGTGATGCTGACTCCATGGCAACGGCATTGAGGCAGCGCATTGTTTAATACTGTCAGGCATCCATGACCCCGTGTAACGCAACACTCTAGAAGACATGCTGCGTACTGGCGGACGCCAGATATAGCTGAGCTCAGACGAATCTGCCTTCGCAACAGAAAGAGATACACCAGAGCCAGGCGAAATTCAGGCAATGCCGAAAAGCACTGAAATGAGCGATTATTAGAAGCAAGAATTCGAAATGGAAAGAACTCCGAAACGATCTGAACTGCAATCCGCATACCTGGATACCTTATGAGAATTCTCAAGAGCTATCTGAAAGACCGTAAACTCATGTACGATACATCAGACGGCCAGAGAGTTAGAACGATTATATCCGGCACAGCCCAGGGATCCATCCTGGGTCCTGACCTCCGGAGAGGTCCGCGGACGACATAGCGACGGTTATTTCAGCACCGGACGCGGACGACGCCAGAAGAAAATTAAACCAGGTCATGATAAGGACTCGAGCATTGATCGAGCACCATGGGCTCGAGCTTTCGATAAGAAAAACTGAGGTTATCATAATGACGCGAGTGCATATGCCACCAGAACTTAGAATGCAGATAGATGACATGCTCCTAGTGACAAAAAGGGCGATAAAATATTTGGGCGTAAAAATCGACAGAAGGCTTACTTATTGGGCCTAGATGCAACATGCGGCTGCAAAGGCAGCAAAAGTTTCTGGCATTTGAGCAGGCTAATGGCAAACATTGGCGGGGTCACGCAGAGCAAGAGGAGGCTGATTATGGCAACCACAAATTCGATACTGCTATATGGCAGCGAAATTTGGGGAGATGCACTGAGAGCAAAGTCTAAGCGTTAGGCTCTAGAAGAAGTCCAACGCAAAACACCACTCGTGATAAGTGGAGAAATTCCGGTTGATCTCGTGGCGCGAACGGAAAGATGCATTTTACTCCAGGGAAGCGGAGACTAATATTAGTGCTGCGGAGCGGAGATCTGGAACCATCCAGCGATGGCAAAACAGATGGAACGCAGAAACGCCCGGCAGAAGGACGGCGAGGCTCATACCTAACATTTAAAAGTGGACCCACAGGAAATTTGGGGAGATTAACTACTTCCTGACCCAGTATGGGCAAAACAAGTAATTCCATCTAATTGCATCTACTGCGATGCAACAAACGACGATGCAGAACATACCTTTTTCAACTGCATCAGATGGAATACCGAGCGAATCGCATTAAGAGGGCAGATTGGCATTTTCACCCATGCCAACAGAGTTGACAGAATGTTCGAATGCGAAAACACATGAAATGCTGTGGGTTACTACATCGAGTATGTCTTAAGAAGAAAGAAAAGAGACCTCGATGCACGCAAACCGAGTCCCCGTTAACGGAGACTCAATAAGAATGAGCTAGCGGCATAGACGTGGGTGTTTCAAAAAAGTTTTCTTAGGAGGACGAAGTTTCTGGGCGTTCCTGAAATAATGTAGAAAACAGTTCCCGGAAGGATTCCCACCAGAAAATGGAGGCGGGAGTGTTTCAGTGTATACACCACAAAACGCAGTCGACGACGGTCACCATAAGTGCAGATGCATTTTTAACCCTAAATCACCCGTCAAAAAAAAATTTTTTTTGATTTTTTAATTTTTATTTTTTTTTATTATTATTCATTTTATTATTATTATTTTTATTATTATTTTTATTATTATTTTTATTATTATTTTCATTATTATTTTTATTATTTTTATTATTATTTTTTGTTATTATTGTTATTATTAATTTTATTTTTATTACTATTCTTGTTATTATTTTTATTATTATTTTTTTATTACATATTTTCATTATAATTTTTATTATTTTTTTTGTTATTATTTTTATTATTATTTTTATTTTTATTATTATTTTTATTATTATTTTTTTTATTATTATTTTTATTATTATTATTATTATTATTATTTTTTGTGTTATTATTATTGTTCATATAAGTTATTATTATTCATATACAAATTTTTCACCTAGTAATGCAATGACAGATGTTTTTTTTTTTGCATTTAAGCATGTGAGAAAAAGGAATTTTATTTTAAATAATATAGTTAAAGGGCAAAAAATAACTCAAAAACAGTATTTTAGTTTAACTGTATTGTTAAATAAATGAATATGATTTTAATTTTATGTTAGGTTAAGTTAGGTTGATTGGAGGGGTGTGAAAGCCCATGTCATACGACATACACTTAAGCCAGTGAAGGCTTGTTGTGCGCTCCCTTGGGTTTAACACAGACCTGTACTAAATGTAATCATTTTAATTTTCAATATTACTAACTAAACATATGACGTCACTGGTTTACAGCTGCTTCTTAATGTCAAAGTACGCCTTCAAACCGGGTTTCCAGTAAATCTTTCTTACCTTTGATATAGAAATGCATATTAAGTAAAACAAGTAAAAATATTTAAAGTGCAGTTATTTATTTAATTTTTTACATGCAATAACAATGTAAGTATTACTTTCAATTAAAACTATTTTTCATGTTTAACTCGTGTTCTAGTGATCAAACCTCCCGAAATATTTTTTTCACCTCTCTTGCTGCGTGGTAATGTTGCACAGCTAGATGAAATTTTGTCCTGTAAAATATGAATAAATAAAGAATTATATTTGGTGTATTCTTTTTTTCTATTATAAACTTTAGTTCAACGGAATGAAATGTGAAATATGCAATAGGGGAATTGCGTATATGTATGTATGTATATCGGTTATTTAATACAACATAATCCTATATAAAATCGAAATTTTTGGGTTGCAGAAAAAAAATATTCCTCGATAACCTTTCTATATGTAGAAAAATGCAGTATATGTAGAAAGTAACAGTTTTTGTTATTATGTATGTCAAAAACTGCTTACTTTTTTTTCTTCTGTTTATATTATTGGACGCCACAACAGATAATAATTATTGAGAAAAGATGGAAGAATAATAGGTGAAAAAATTATTATTTGTCCAAACACTTAAAAAATAAAGTGTTACAAGTTGTATATACGCAAAAATCAACAGGACTAAAATCAAGCTTTAAGAAATATTAAAAACATGTGTTATAATATTTTTGGCCTTTTTCATGTTTTTTTATTTTCAAGAATTGACTATGCAACTGTACTATGTGCACTAAGAGTTTCAGTCATTATTATCCTTGGCGAAGATCCAGTGTCTGGTCGGAAACCATTATCTATTTTGTTGAGAGACTTTTCCAAAGCTTGAACTTTCCGTAGTAATAATGAATTATTCTAGAAACTGGAATAATGCTCATCTGAATAATACTTCTCCAGACGTTCGTTCGTAACGATGCACTGTGGCGCCTCTTCCCAAAAACCGTGGCAAAAATACAAAATTTTATGACAAAATTTTGTAAAATGAATGAACACATCGTATAAGGACCATTTTACTGATCGGAATTCAAAAACGTTTTTCTTAATTGGATAAGAATTATAGTTGGTGGAGCTGCTTAAAGTCGACAGTTTTTTAAAAAGTCCAAAAAAAGGTAATTTTGAGAAAAAAAGACATTTTAGAATTGAAGTGTCAGAAATATTGCCATGTGATCACTACTTTTTTGGTATTGTTTTAAAGGTATATATATTGTTTATTAAAAAAAGTAAGAAAATGTCCACCAGACACCCTACTTTTTCGGCAGTTGCCGTTTTTCAGACACCCTATATTTAGGTAGTTTTTACAAATAAAATAGAGAATATCTAAAAATGGGCAAAAATGGTCACGCCCATATTTTCTTAGCATATTTACTACACAGTACTTTAAATAATTTTGCTAAATTGGTCCACAAAAAATTACAGGTTTTCTTGAAATTGGAAAAAAGATGTTACAATCTTATAGCCAGCGTTGCCACATCCAAGATATTTTTGCAACCAAAATTAAAAAAATTTGCCAAATAAGGAAAAAATATACCAAAATTTTTATATTTTTTATATTTCATGTTATCCTACAGCACAAAAATGTAAAACTGTGAAACTGAATGACATATTTTTGTTAATGTATGCATATGTGCCCACTTAAAAATATGTACGTAGCCTTATTTCATTGAAATATGTATATATAATCGTATAGAAAGATCAAATCTTAGTTTTCTTTTTTTACAAAAATAAGAGAAAAATTACTTGTACTTTATGTTATAAAATGTATTTTATTACTAAAAGATAAAAAATTATTTTATATATGTAACAAAGATGTGTTCCAAATATGAAAAGAAATTATTCTCTCTACACAATTGTTTTCACTGCATCACTTGTTACTAATATTTATTGCTTTTCGTTAATACGAAATGCTCGCAGTGATTTTTTCCCTACATTTTTCTTTAATTCTCATTTAAGTTGACAGCCTTTGTACACCATTCGTCAATAAAGTCTTGAAAAGTCACCATTAAAAGTCATAGTAGGAATCGCATATAAATGATAAACAATATTGTGCTGTGTCAATCAGGTAGGCATAATTATTACAATTTGTTTATTTATTTAAATTTAAGAACACATTATGAAAATAGGCAGGTAGTTTTAAAACTTGGTTTTTATACTAAGTAAAATAAAAAATGCAGTTGTATATAATCCAGTTAATTGTGGCCTAGATTTATGTTTCGCAAATCATGTAGTTTGAACCTTTTTATTTTTGGGTATCATTCATCGCATTTGTTGTCAAATAGATCGGACGTTTTTTTTTTTCTGTGTGAAAATTTTATAAGAACTGAAAATTTAAAAAAAAGAATTTGAATTAAAAAAAGTAATTTAAATTGAATATTTTTCGCAATTCACAACGTGCTCTCACCGAATAAAGACTTGGTTTTTCTAACTGGTGTTTCTTATCTCCTTTCATCTTTGTTATAATTTCGTTAAATAAAACTTTAAATTTTTTATTGAACTACATAAGTATATTAACAAATCTACATTCATAAAATCATGAGCTCCAAATATGGGGGCAATTACTTTGCCCCTCTCGACCCCGAGCCGGACCCCATTTCCAAACGTAAAAGGCTTGGCAATATGGATATCAATAACATGAACGATTTTCCTCGACTAGATTGCACTCAAAAACCTAAAAGCTATAACCCTAAATATATACTAATTAAAAGTAACATAAAAGACAAACCATTAAAAGACTTTAATATATTTCTTGTATCTAAAGCCCTAGAGGCGGTCACAAGTGAAAAAGTAGAAAAAGTATCATTTAATCGTGATGGAGATTTGTTGATTGTTACAAAAAATAATATCCAAACTAATAAATTTTTGAAAACAAAAGAATTAATTGGTGTCTGTCCAGTGACAGTTATGTTACATCCTACCTTAAATACGACTAAAGGAGTTGTTTTTGCACCATCGTTAAAAAATCTATCCGAAGTAGAAATTACTGAAGGTCTAAGTGACCAAGGGGTAATAGAATGCCACAAAGTTAAAAAATTTATAGATAACAAGCTCACAAATACGTGTCTACATATTCTTTCTTTTGATCGTTACGCAGTACCATCGGAGATCAAAATAGGTTTTCTTGTTGTAAAAGTAAACCCCTACATCCCCCAACCTGTACAATGTAAAAACTGCTTCAAATTGGGCCACACCAAAAAACACTGCAAATCCGAAACTAAATGTGAAGTTTGTGCTTCCAGCATTCACGACCCAATACCGTGCTCAAAAATTGAATGCGTAAACTGTAAACATGAACACAATGCTCTTAACAAAAGCTGTCCAACAATTATAAAACGTCAATTAACTATTAAAATCAAAATAACAAATAACTGTACCTTTTTTGAAGCAAACAAAAAAGCTAATGAAATAAATGAGGGTATAATAACAGATATACCAAACGAATCACTAGAAGAAGCAATTGAAAAACGCAAAAAACGAATTAACGCACAGAAAAAACAACCAGATGAATTAATGGCTGCAGTAACTAATCAAGAAATTGTAAATGCAATCAATAATAAAAAGTTAAACAACATTACAACAACAAGCTCTATCTTAGAACAGACATATTCTCTAAATCAAGTAACAAAAGAAATATCAATAAAATCCACTCCTAACAACAATCAACACTTAAAAATTAAACACAATAAAACTGACAACCCAACATTGAATAATGTATCGGATTACAATGCTAACTCAAAGAACAAAATGGATCTCATATAGTATATCACTTTGATATAATACTATATTTCACTGGTGATATATGTATATGTATCTAGTCCAATTAAAGTTTCACCAGTCTTTTTATAACTAAATTATGGTCCTAAATATACTTCAATGGAATATGAACGGATACTACAACAACTTACACGAATTACAACTAATAATTAATGATAAATCACCAGATGTGATAGCCTTACAAGAAACTCATCTTAAGTCTAACATCATAAATCTTAACAACTACGTATTTTGCTTAAATAACAATAATAATTCTCGTGCCAAAGGCGGAACTGCTATACTACTGAAAAGATCTATCCAACACAAATTTTATAAGCCTGATTTAAGCTTTTACGCAGTTGGCGTAAAAATTGAAGCCGAAGCTAAATTAAACATATTGTCATTATATGCTTCACCAACGCAAACAATATCAAACGCTGATTTAGACGCACTTAGCTATCATATTGATTCTGCTACTCTAATATTGGCAGATTTAAACGCCCACAACACTATATGGGGTTCAAAAAACTCCGACCAACGTGGTAAACTGGTTGAACAATTTTACCAACATTCCAATCTAATTATTTTAAATAATGGTTCTCCTACGCACTACTCTACCCACTCCACCTTTACGCATGTCGACATATCTATTGCATCATCAGTTCTGTACCCTTTCCTCTCTTGGGATTTAGACATCAATTTACATGGTAGTGACCACTTCCCGATATATATCACATATAAAAGGAACTCCGATTACTCGAATAAGACTGCCAACAGAAATCATAATTTTAATACAGATTTTGCAAATTGGACTAAATACAATCATCTAATTAACACTAAAATTCTTAATATAGACTTATCAAAAAATAACAACCAAGTTGCTGCAAAACTAAAAAGAATTTTAATTGCTTCCGCCAACGAATCAATCCCGAAGAATAACAAAAGCGCAAAACCTAAATTGGTACATTGGTGGAACAAAAATCTATCGCTTCTGCGAACAGCAAAACAGACTAATTGGCATAAGTTTAAAAGAAATCCTACCATAGAAAATAGTATAGAATACCGGAAAGCCAATGCGGTTTTTAAGAAACATGCTAAAATGGCGAAAAAAGATTCTTTTTACAAATTCACATCCGAATTAAATCCATCAACATCTATTCAAGCTGTGTGGCGTAATGTAAACAAGTTATACGGAAAAAATATAAATCACAGTATTAATAGTATAAAACATTTAAATAACATCTACACACAACCAGAAGATATAGCAAATTTATTTGGAATGGAATGGTCACTTCAATCTAGTGATGCTAACTTTAGTCAAACCTTTATAAACAGCAAAAATCAGATAAATATTACACAAAATTACTCGCCCCACTCCTCTGCGAAATTTGTTGAGTCTGATATCACATTAATAGAAGTTAACACAGCACTAAACTCCCTTAAAGGAAAAACTGCTGGGTTTGATAAAATTAACTATCCCATGCTTAAAAATACGCCAACCTCATGTAAAAAGATAATCGTAAAATTCCTCAACAATGTGTTTAATTCGGGAGTCATACCTCAAGATTGGAAAGTTGCCACTGTTATACCTCTCCCTAAAGTAGGCAAAGAAAAAAACGAGCTGAACGGCTATAGACCTATATCTTTACTTCCATGTTTAAGTAAACTATTGGAAAAAATTATTGCTAATAGACTGTCATGGTTTCTCCAAAATAACAAACTTATACACCCTAAACAAATGGCTTTTAAACCTCGTAAAGGCACAAGCGATGTTTTACTTTACTTAGACCAACAAATAACGAAATCTCTTTCCATAAACGGTCATATTACTATTTTATCTATGGACTTTGAAAAAGCTTTTGATAGAATTGGTATTCACAGCATTATTACACAACTAAAGGATTGGCGAATTGGACCAAAAATGCTAAAGTTAATCTTTAACTTTTTGAGCAACAGAAAATTTAAAGTAAAAGTTAATGATACATACTCTCCAATTTTCCCCCTTCAAAATGGTATACCTCAGGGATCTCCTATATCTGTTATTTTATTTCAAATAGGATACGAAAAACTTAACTCTGTAATTCTAAAACACCCAAGCTTTAATCACTGCCTGTATGCAGACGACCTATGTATCATAATAAAATTAAACAAACAGCAACAGTCGATTGACCAGCTAAAGATTGACAATCTTACTACTGATTTAAAAAATTGGTGTGATTTATATGGTGCAAAAATCTCATTGGACAAAACCAGTGCTATACACTTTTGCCGTAAGAGGAATTGCTTACAGCCACCGTTATCCTTTCAAACTCATACTATTCAAACAGTAAACAGAATGAAAATATTAGGACTGATCTTTGACAGCAAATACCGCTGGAAAGAACACATACTGTACCTAAAAAATGCCCTAGTAAAGAGATTGAATCTAATTAAATGTATTTCCAGTATCAACAGTAATTGTCACCAAAAAACCTTAATAAGTATTATAAAATCTCTGTTAATATCAAAAATTGAATACGGTCTTCCACTATACGGTTATGCGGCGAAAGCAGATTTAAGAAAAATCCAAACAACATATCACGCTGCCGCACGATTTGCCATTGGGGCCTTTAAAACGACACCAATTCCCAATATACTAAAGAATGCGGGTTACCTTCTCTTGAAACGTTTATTGAAATAAATACGGCAAAATTAGCAACGAAACTTCTTATGCCCACAGAAAATCAAATACTACATTATAAGCCGAATTCGAAATGCAACAAAAATTTAAAATCAACTGTTCAAAGAATCACCGAATACATTGCTATAACAAATATTAATCCAAAACCAATAAAAAAATTTAACTGTCTGCGACCTCCTTGGCTACTTACACACAATAGTATTGACTCATCATTTATTTACTACCCTAAAGACTCAACATCAGTTGAAATTTACTTAGCTGTTTTCTTGCAGAAAAAGTGTGAATATTCTGCATGTGGATGGAATTTTTGCTATACAGACGGTTCGAAGAGCGCGAATGGTGTTTCATACGCCATAATAGATAACAACCTTGATACGATACAGGTAGGTCTGCTGGATGTAAATAGTTCAATATTTATTGCAGAAGCTATTGCCATTATAAATGCTATCAAATGGATAAAAAAACAGAGATCAAAGTATGTAATCTGTTCCGACTCTAAGTCATGTGTAACTGCAATACTAAACTTATCCAACAGAGAGGATACGATCTGCGAAATAAGAGACAATCTGATTCGATTTTCGGACAAAATTAAACTTATGTGGATACCGGGCCACTCCGGGATTCCTGGCAATGAAAAAGCCGATAGTGCAGCAAAAGAAGCCTTTAATATGCCACTAATAGTAGAAAATACTCAAAATAAATGCACGATATACTCTACAGTTCGCAAACTTTTTTCGAGTAAACGAAATCGCTATTGGAATGCTTATACCCATCTTTATAAAAAATTCAATCCAAATGGTGAATCACCCACATACCCACCCGATATACCAAGATCATATCTACAAAAATACATACGTTTAAGACTAGGTCACTGCCGATTAACACACCAACACCTGATGGAAAGAACTCAACCACCCCTATGCAGATTCTGTAGCAGCTCAAGAATATCAATGCAGCACTTAATTGACGAATGTTGTTACGTTAAATCTATATGCACAAAAAATAATTACTCTTTCAACATTCTTTTAAAACATACTACAAAAGATAATATAAACGATTTACTTAAACTGTTAAAATTACTAAATATCTATAACTTAATTTGAATTCATCTTTATTTTTCCGGCTTTCTTATTACTAACAGGAGCTGATGGCCTTGGTAGCTAGCGCTCAATCTCTAACTTTATAATAATTAATTTATTATTAAGTTATATAATTAATAATAATAATAATAATTTTTGGGTATAAATTAATCTGCAATTGTGTAATGCAATCAGTTACCGTTTTACTTTGCAAAAGTAGTGATCAGTACCAGAAATCATAATGTCATTTCAAAATTTGGAATTGTTCGAGTTATTTAGAAAATCACATAATGAAATCGTATTTAATTTGGCTATTGTGGTACGGTTTACCAGGATACCACGAAAAGGATGTTAAAAACAAAATTTACTTCGTTTTCTTGGATATTCGTAGAAAATGGCTTACCTCAAACCGTACCAAAAAAACCTTTATGGAAAAGTACTCAGACTGGCTAAATGGATTAACAACTTTTGAAAACATCGAAGAACCCTATACATCTTTGGACAGCAGAAAAGGAAGACCTGTTAAACCATAAACGAGTGATGAGGTAACATCCCAAATTACTCGTGTCGACAACCTTATTATAAAAAGGTTGGCAGTTATAAACTTCTAGTAAATGGCCCAAAGTTTCAGGATTATGCATCAAAAACTGTCCAGCTTTTGGCTCAAAAGTACCCTGAGAAGAAACTTACTCCCACAGTCCATAAGATTTTGGCTCATGGCCAAAATTTAATTGAATATCAATGCTTACCAATTGGAGATTTATCAGAAGAAGCACAGGAATGCAAAAACAAAGATTACAAGCATTTTAGATATGCGAATACTTGCAAAATTTCACGGATTAGACAGAATGAGGATCTTTTTAATATGTTGCCGGCCTCTTCAGACGCACTGATTTCATCGCGGAGACATGTAAGATCTCGCAAGGATTTGGAAGAATATAATTATAGCCCCGACTGACTACTTTGAAGAAAACTAACTATTAAAAAAATTAATAAAAATAACTCAATATCATTATATAATATATCATATTATAAAATAATATTATAAATTAACATTAGTATTAAAAATGTTTCAATAATTTTTATCTGTAATACAAGTAAAAAGAATTATATTAATATAACATGTTATATTAGATTATCATTTTTTTTAGACTTTCCTATGAGAATGTCATTTAAAGCACAAAAAGTTGTGTTTTAAATGGTTGAGAAATTCTAAAAATATCATTACTTCAAAATATATGATTTTTGCGACAAGAAAGGTCAAAGGTGTCATCGTGTCCAATGCCTATCACAATAAGGGAGCACTTATTTTGATCCTAAAAGATTTAAAAATCAAGTGTTTTTCCCCATTACAAATTTCTTGGTAACTTCAAAAGTTATGATGTTTTCAACAAAAAAGCACTGTGGATAGTGCCTCCACAAAGCTATGGCCAATAATGATACTCATTTTTATTAAAATATCTTTCTTACCTTAAAAGTTATGATGTTTATAATAAAAGCAGTCGAAAACAGACACTGTGCACAGTGCCGCGCCTAACCTATGACCGTAAAAATCATGTATATTACAGAGTTTCCTTTCAAATTCTTTTTAAAATTTTTAAATATCTTTATCAGTTCAAAAGTTATGATTTTTGCAACGAAAAAAGTCAAAAGGCCCCACTGTGCGACGGTTATTTCTTCTCGGGCTCTTAAAAGTTTATCCTACTTCTGAAAATTGTCATAATGAGTGTTCATTTGGATAATAAAATAAGACAACTCATTTAGTTTAAGTTTCAATATAATTTTATTTAAGTTTTAAGTTCAGTAATTTTCGTTAAACAAAAAAAAAAAAAAAATACAGATCCAAACGTCTATAATTTTTCAAGTTAAAAACAATTCCGTCGCTTCTTCTATTGACATTAAAAGCAAAGCTACCATACCATCCGTTCTATGCGTATGCATTCTATACGTTTCTAAAGTCAAGTTATATACAATGCGTTTCGTGCATTAAGTTTTTTATTTGGATCAGCTGTAGTGTAAATATTTTTATCAAATAGAACAAATTTCGGCAAAAATGGAATGTGAAATTATGATTTTAAAAGAATTTATGGAAATCATTGAGTTTATATATGTACATAATATTTTCGGCCTACGGAAAGCTGCAAACGACCACGGAACAAAAAGTGAGTGGTATTTTTGCAGCTTCCCTTGTAGTTGATTAAAAAATAATAAATAAAACAGAGGTGACACTCAATACATAAAAGTAACCGATAACTAGAACGCAAACTTTGTTAATGAAAGAAATATGTTAAAAATTAACCTAAATATTTTTTATTACTTAAGAAAGTTGTAAATGAAAGGTTTTTCTTCTATAAAAATTTTGTTAATGCAAAAAAAGAAAAAGTAAAATCAACGACACAAAATTTTAAATCGATATCATTGAAAGTAATATATAATTTGTCATCCTTGGCTAACAAAAACAGCTGACCTTTTTTCACCTTTTTCTCATGACGCAGGAGACGCGTGCAAAAGTAGAAAGTAAACCTACTTCATGCGTTCTGTGCGTCTATACATTCTATGCGTTTTGCTCTGTAACATGTTACATACCATTACCCAGAATCTACTTTTTTGATAGACGCATAAAACGCATCAACGCATAGAAGGAATGGTATGGACTTTGAGCTTAATTTTTTAAAACGAAAAGAAAACACATTGCTGTTTTCAACACAGGATGACACAATATTTGAGCAGATAAATTTTTCGTTAACAATAGTCTTTATATGTATATAAATTTTTTTGTTCAATAATATAAATTCACAGTTGCAGAAATTGAATAAATGATTTTGTGTTATTTTGGCGTTAACTGAATTTTTTATCAAAATTATATCATCATCGATGACGCCAATGATTGTTCGGTAATTAAATATCAATATACAATTGCTTTCCACAACAAAATGTTTACTATCTTCTAAATTGCTTGGGCATTAAGGTGAATTCACCCATTCGTTTTGAACGTTTGAACGCTTTTTTTATATGTAGTTTGAAGTCTCTATTTTTTGAGAGAGAGAAAGAGAGTAAATTTAATGCGGAACAATTTTTGCTTGAATTGGTTTTTACTCTCTTTCTCTCTCTCTCTCAAAAATAGAGACTTCAAACTACATATAAAAAAGCGTTCGGAACGTTTAAAAACGAATGGGTGAATTCACATTTACATTTTCTTTGTTTCTGTACGTCAGGTTTTTCGTCAATCTCAAGGTACCTATTGTTCGGCAATGTTTCTGCACTGTTCGGCCATGTCACACACAGGGGATTTCGCGGAAAAAACTCAAATTGTTAATATACTCTTAATGCAATATGCAGTGATATTTTCAAATTTTAGACTAAATGGTACAATCAAATCAAAAAAAATTACTTCGATCTGACTGCTAGTTTTTTATAGCCGTCTCAAATTCAGTACTTATATGTTTTACCGAATCAACCTAAGAATTTCAAAACGAATATTATTTTATTATATGCGCTATAGGATATTTCAGTCTACTAAAATTGAAAAAATAAACTCTGCAGAGACTTGAGTTTTTTTGTTTGTTTATTTTTATGAACATATAACAAAAATCCCTTTTTTCCCCAAATATTTGGACCTGAAATTTTAGCCATACTTTCCCACAGTTGGAAATCACTACTAATACATTGTTCCGAATCTGTTTTTACATTTTTAATCAATTTCAAGTGCCACAAGGTGCCACCTCTCAATTTGTTGCATTACACAGTACAAAATTTTTCAGCTGATTGATTCGCGACTGAATATTGATATGGCTCTTTTGTTTAACATAGCTCAAGAACCACTAGTTGGATTTTGCTTAAACAAATTTAGTAAAATCAATAATTACAATTACTTTCATCTGTTAATATAACGTTTCGCTTCATAAGCAACAGTTTCGCAATTATAAATAAATGTATGAAGAAAAAAATATTTTTTGCCTAAAAAATTTAAATTTTTTATTTTTAATTCATAAAAAATTCAAAACGGTAAAAAAAGTGTTAAATCCTATTACTTTGACGTAAAGTCAAAGTAATCAAAATGAGACATAAATCATAAAAATCGATGAACGCGTTTCGCTTTTATTCACAACTAGCTGACCCGGGCAAACCTTGTTTTGCCTTCAAATTTGCATCAAATCGACATAGCAATTATTGTTCAAATAAAGGTATCGGGCTAATTAACCCCACTACACGCGGGTTAAGGACCCAATGCCTTCAGCAAAACGCAGCATAGGCTTATCGCGCTAATCTCTATTGGGCAAAACACAAAAAACAAAATATTGGGCCATCTGTCGGACGAACTTCAAACTACACAGAAACACTCCTTACGTCCCATAGAACATGTATATAAAGTTTGGTCAAAATCGGTGCAGTAGTTCTTGAGTTACGGTGCAAAAACACACACACAAAACTAAGTATTGCGCCATCTGTCGGACGAACTTTAAACTACACAGAAACACTCCTCACATCCCATAGAACATGTATATAAAGTTTGGTCAAAATCGGTGCAGTAGTTGTTGAGTTACGGTGCAAAAACACACACACAAAACTAAGTATTGCGCCATCTGTTGGACGAACTTCAAACTACACAGAAACACTCCTCACGTCCCATAGAACATGTATATAAAGTTTGGTCAAAATCGGTGCAGTAGTTGTTGAGTTACGGTGCAAAAACACACACACAAAACTAAGTATTGCGCCATCTGTTGGACGAACTTCAAACTACAGAGAAACACTCCTCACGGCCCATAGAGCATGCATATAAAATTTGGTCAAAATCGTTCCAGTAGTTTTTGAGTTTAGCGATCACGAACATACACGTAATTTTTATGTACATATAGCTGACAACGTCAGCTCAAAATATCTTCGGAACTACATAACCGATTTAAGAGTTTGATATCTCGTTTAGAAGAACATGACAACGGCTTTTCAAAAAAAAAGTGAAATAAAATAAAAAAAGCACAAAAAATAAATATATGTACATGTCATTGGTGGTGCAATATGAAAATTGCATTTTGCCACGCTCCTCCGCCCACAGACCGAATATAAAAAATCGGACTTCACAGTGTCACCCGCCCAAGTATTCTGAAGGTTCCCTGAAAATTTCGTCAAAATCGGCCCAACCGTTTTGGAGCCATTACGTTACATACATACATACATACATACATACATACATACATACATACATACACACATCCAATTTTATATATATAGATTAAGTAAAGGTATGAATTAAAAAAAAAAATTTGCTCCTGATATGCGCAAAATTTTTTGGAAAAAACATTGATGATTTTTATTATTCTCAGAATTAAAAAAAAAGTAATAAACAAAAAGTTATTCGATTTTTATGATTGCAGTAGCAAAGTAATAAGCGCTAATAAATTTGCCTGGACAATTAATAGGAAAAAAGGAAAGTGCACTTTTTGAATTATTTCGGTTTTCCCGTTAGTTACCTGATGATTTTTTTTACAGATATTGCACCCACATTTATGAGTGCTCATGTTTTGGAATATTTGGAAACATGCCCCCATTCATAAGTACCTGTCAGTAAAATATTGAAAAAATACGTAGTGTTTATAGGTGTTCATTGATCGATTTTTGTCATTCAACAAGTGCCGACGAACGCGGAAAGTGCAAGCGATTTTTCCCCGGTTTTTTAATTATAACTGAAACTAAGACCCAAGAGTTTTACGACAATGGAAAGTTTTTCTATTTCATATGCGGTTTTATGCTTGAAGCTTCTGGAGTTTGACAAAGACAGAACAAAATTAAAACAGTTTTGCAACAGTCGCACTTTGGCTTAAACGAAACTAGAGCATGTGAAATTTTGGATACAATATATAAAGGCTTTTACTCTAACTTCAAACAAAGATGGCAGGATACTAATCGTACGAAGTCGCGATTTGAAAAAAAATAATGGAAATTGGCTTGAACGCACATTTACAATTAAGTTTACTGATGCTGAATGTTTTACCAGTTCTACACGTGGCCGGCCACGTAAATCGTTTGAGGAGTGCAGTGATCGCGCCAAACGATACAAAAGGGATGAAGTAATATGTTTCCTCAAGAAGTAACTGATTTTACTTTTAGTATTTCAAAAACCAACCACAAAAATTTTACATTAAAAACTTTGGGGATGTTCACAAAGCTAGTATTTAATGCATTGGTTAGAAAATAAAGGGTACAAAATACTCGTACCACTCACGAAAGAAAAAACTAACAGTTATCCTCAAGGAATTTCTATTACTGAAAGTTCAGCCAGTGTACCTCTGCAAAATGGATAATACTGTTAAAGGAGTTCTAGAGACCAAGTCAGTAAAGGAAATAAATAAAACTGAAACCGGAAATCCAACAATGTACTATAAATGGGGATGTGATAGGGTATCTAGTCGAAGCGAATACCAACAGAGGTTTGCAGATGATCAAATTTCTGACTCTCATTTATACATGACATCAGTTGTACCATTTAGATTATCATTAAGTGATGACATAAATAAATTAGTATGGGACAACAATAAACCTTCTTTCACACAGTATTGTAGAACACTACAGTTTGCATACGTTAAAGAGACACCTCAAGTTATACGAGAAGAAAAGAGAAGAGTCGATGAGGAGATATCTCAACTAAAAGAATTTGAGTTAACAGTAAATAATCGTAACTTTAAAGTAAAACATGAATTAAATTTTACAATGATTGACGGCAAGACAGCACAATCAGTAACAGAAACACCAGCAGCATCTTCTTGTTTTATTTGTGGAGCCACAACATCCAAGATGAATAAAATCGAAGAAGTTGAAGCTATGCCCGTAAATAAACAAGCACTGCAATTTGGTATGTCACCACATCATGCGCGTATTAAGCTGATGGGGTGTCTTTTGCATGTAGCTTATAATATTGTATTTAAACTTGGCAGAGTCGACTCAAATACTCGTCTGATAAAAGAAGCCCGAAAATTTTTAATAAAGCGTGAACTTAAAAATTGGAATACAGGTTGATACTATTAAGCAAGGCTCTGGTACGACAAATTCAGGAAATACGTCACGAAGATTCTTTGCTAATCCTGCTTTGACTTTCGAAATCACGGGTGTAGATGAAAACATAATCAAGAGATTTTCAATAATTCTCGAAGCTATAACAATCACCGAGGTAGTAGATCCAAAAAAATTGGTGATTTTTGTCTGGAGACGGCAAAACAGTTTGTTGCACTGTACGATTGGTGCAATATGCAACCTACACTTTACAAAATTCTGATTCATGGAAAAGATATAATTGAAAAGTGTATTTTTCCTGTTGGCTTACTAACCGCAGAGGCTTAGGAACGTCGTAACAAAGACTATAAAAAATATCGCCTTAGACACTCCAGAAAATGCAGTCGAATTGCCACAAATGAAGATATTATGCACCGAATGATGGTAATATCAGATCCCATGATCTCATATTTGACTCCTTCATTTAGCCAGAAAAAGCATAGTGTTATAAGCGACAAAAAACCCCAGTGTGCAGCGCACCACAAGGAGTAATTAGATGCTGCTGTGACATCGAGACCTTCCAGATAGTTTTTAAGAGATGCAGATTTTTCAGATACAAGCAATTCTTGGAGTCGTTTAGTGCATTCTTTAAGCCAGATTTTATGTTGGGTTGATCTGTTCTGTTGTCACTCCCTTCTAGCTCTTCTTTTTTTCAAATACGAGACGTTCAATATCCGTAGAATAAGTTCTATTAAACCCAGTCTGCGGATGGGAGGTAGTGGCATGTTTAGCAGCCTGTTTAATATTTTCGGTAAGATTGGCAATGTTAAATTCAATATCATCGGAAGTTCTTAGCTTGATGTTTTCCGTACAATTACTACTGAGATATTTTTTTGAACCCCAGCCAATTAACATTATTTATCATCTTCATATATGGGTGAGGTAAGTCACTTCTTAGTGGGCTACAAATTGTAACGATCGTTGGAGAGTGATCGGAGGAGAGGTCATGAGAAGCTTCAACATGAATTAAATCGCTAGAGATACTTTTCATGACGCCAAAATCTATAACATCCGGAATTTTTTGTATGTCAGTAGGCCAGTAAGTGGGCTCCCCGCTCGAAATGACGTCTAAGCTCATTTTTGAAATTGTGTTGAACATCGCTCGACCTCTAGGTGTAATAAGACGCGATCCCCAGAACGTCTGTTTTGCATTGTAATCGCCAGCTGGTAGGAAACAAGGTCCAAGAGTTTTGTAAAAATCCTCATATTGATTCTCAGTAATTGAAAATCTGGGAGGGGAGTAAATTGATGATATCACGAAATTTGTACAAAAATTTTCGGTGCAAATATTTGTTGCCTGTAGATGGTCCTCACAAATGTTCTCAAGAATGTAGTGTTTGAGTATTGACTTTATTAGAATTGCTGATCCTCCGCATGCGCTTCCTCTCGGGTCCTTGGTATCATATAAGGTATAGTCACTCAATTTAAAACGGCTTCTCGAAGTCAAATAAGTCTCAGATACCAACATTATATCAATATTTTTTACCGTGAGGAAGTGCTCAAGCACGGCATTCGCCAACATAAAAATAGTAGCTTCAAGGCAACTGAAATTAAAGCTTGCATTTGCATTTGTTGTATTATTTGGTGGTGACACTTTTTGTACTGGAACCGAGTTGATGTTCACAGCGTCAGCATACGATACTTGTGGAGTGATTGGTTAGGCCATTAGAGGATAAGTAGCGGAATACGTATTTCCTGTTTGCGCTGGGGTTACTTTAGGCTTTTGACTCATAGCCTGTTTAACGAAGGAGTGTACAGGACATCCTCTGTAGTTAGCAGTGTGATTACCTCCACAATTACTGCACTTTTTTTCACACTGATCTTTCGACTTTGGCAATGGCAGTCTCGTACAATTCACCGTACACAACACAAACAGTAGGTAATTTGCAATAAGTTTTTGTATGACCATATTCTGACAATTATGGCACTGTATGGGTCCTGAACGCTTGTGTGGTTCTTCAACTGTTACTTTCCGGTATAAGAGATACTTTATAAATTGGATGGGTATCATTTTTTTCAATTTAATATCATTTGGCTCCAGTTCAACGCGAAATAGGAGTTGGGGGATCTTCTCCCTGTTTATTATGTCGGATACATTTTTTACCTTGAATCCTTTCAGGGTGAGAGCATCTTTTATTTCGGCAGGGACAACGTAAGAATCGATGCCCTTCAATACGACCTGTAGACCTTTAGCGCTCTTAAGCTGGAATGTGTAAAAACTTGTTCTATTTTTTCAAATTCGTTAACCATTTTGCCGAAATCTTTTTCTTCGTATATTTGAATTTTAGTTCCATCAATATTACCATGTTTAATTGGAACAATGTAAAATGCCTTTTCACCAATGACCGATATTAAGTTTTTGATAAGGGTGTTTGAATTTTTTTCTCTCATGTAGAGGGGTGGCGGTTTGGAGGTTATTTTCGAGGATGCTTCGGGTTTGTCATTGTCATCCTGCAATATTTTAAAACTTTTTTGACGGTTAACTATGGCGGCGTCGTTATCCCTGGATATCTTTACTACTGTAATATATCTTTACTTTACTACTGTAATATATCGGTCCATTCCGACAGGCACGTTTGGTATCTGAATACTATTGTCTATTGTAATAACTTGGCTAAGTTATGAACACGAGCCCGGAGCGGATAATGGCGCTGACTTAAATAAAGAAGTACTAGGCAATGGTAATGTTATCGAATCACTACTTGGCATTGGAGTAAGCGACGTTGATCGATAGTTAAAACTGGCTTTACCGTTAGAAAAAGACTATCCTCAGATTTTTTATTTCATTTGTTTGCATTAAGAGCTTCAGAACTCACAGTAAAACAGGCATTTCTGCCGTTAGAACGCACTTCACAATTGTTTGTTTTTGAGGTACTCATGCAGAGTATTCCTCAGTCACTTTATTTGCGGTTGTTTTTTTTTGTTTTTGTTGTTTCAGATTCTATGAAATATTATTTGTGCAAATAAAGCAAATTTCACAAAATCAATACTTATTACGAATCAGTACCTATTACGATTTTTTTTTATTTTTGTTTGTAAAAAAAACTCGGCTGATACGTCTGTTCACTACGAAGGTTCAACAAAGACTATACATATACATATATATATATATATATATGTATATATATATATATATATATATATATATATATATATATATATATATATATAATATATATATATATATATATATATATATATATATATATATATATATATATATATATATATATATATATGTATATATATATATATCTATATATATATATATATATATATATATATATATATATGTATATATATATATCTATATATATATATATATATATATATATATATATATATATATATATATATATATATATATATATATATATATATATATGTATATATGCTGACTGTCGTCCTTTTTCATCTGTTAGTGGAAGAGGTTTTGTCAAGCTTGCAAAGTTTTTCATTAAGACCGGCGCAAATTATGGAGAAAATTTTGATGTGCCTGACTTAATACCCGATGCAACAACTATTTCTCGCAAAGTGCAAAAAGTAGCAGATGAAAAGAGAAATTCTTTTAGTGAAAAAGTAAGTGATATGTGGTCTGATCGGTATATACATAAGTAGAAACTTTTTAGGAGCAACTTTGCACTTTCAACAAAACTTCGAAATGTTTGATATTATGCTCGGGCTTAAATCAATGTACTTTGCAAAAGTCAACCGCTGCAAATATTGTGACTAAGTTAACAACTTTTTTTAAATCGCCGTGCGAATATTGTAAAGGCATTGGAAAGTAAAACACGCCTGAGCTGTAGCAGTCATTTGTTAGCAAATCTTTTAGACAAGTCATTTGACGAGACGATCGAGCTAATATAAACAATGCAAACATGTAAAAAAATATTTTTTATTTGAACCCATAATGTATAATTACAATTACAAGTAATGTGTAACTAGTAAAGGTCGATTAAAATTACATGTAATGTGTAATTGGCAAATATTCGCAATATCATAAATCAGTTTTATTTTTTCAGCCTTCGTAAATATTTGCAAATTTCTGCAATTTTGACTAATTTTGTATTTTTTAATTGTATAGAGAACTTGTGGACGTTTATACAGCTTATTTTACCTTTTAAAATTTTTCGGAAATTTTCGCAATTTTACGCGAATTTCATCTTGATATGCTGACTAAGAGGCTTGCGCAGTAACCAACAAAATATTTCAGTTTTTGAAATTATGTATTCGCAAATTTTTGCTTTTTTCGCAAATTTTGTACTTTTTGACTGATAAGAAAACTTATAAAACCAGCATATTTTTGCTTTTAATAATTTTTCCCTCTTTCACGATTTTACGCGACTTTCATTTCGATAAGTTGATTAACAGTGTTGGATTTAGCTACTACATACTTACTTTTTTCAGATTTTTGAAAATTCCACAAACTTTTCATCTTATAATAAATAATAAAACTGCCACTAAATCATCAAAACGCCCAAATTCGCCAAACCTACGACAAATCATCAAATCAGGCAGCCGCGGCTGCAGTGAATGTAAAATAGTACATACACAAACACATACCCAATCAATACGCCATGAACATGTTTTTACTCCCCGTCTACATTAGCAATTTTGTTGCATGCAATTCTGCTGCAGAATTGCTTTAGTGTCCACATTAGAAAAAATCTAGCATTGCAATTCTTGTATAAAACGTATGTATGTAAAACATCAAATACAACAACACCAAACATCAAGTTGAATAGTGAGGATAGCAAAGCAAAACAGAATTGCAGAGAACATGAAACTCTGTACCCCTCCCCTAGCTTCTTACCTCTCTCTCCTAAAACAACCAAGAATTGCTGCAACTAAATTGCAAGTGTGGACAGTGAGTTACAAGCTACCCACAATACATAAAACGAATAGGTTAATACAAAGAAATTAACGAGTATGAAAATAGAAAAAGCACGAGCAACGACTATAGCAAAGACTATAGATTATAAAGATGTTGCACTTCCTACATTTGAAATTTTAAAATATTTTACTATTCTTTAGATGAAGGGGGGAAGCATGTAACAGGGAAAGCATAAATTTCGTACTCACGCTAATTGAGAGAATAACTCAAAGTATAAACTTTATACTATAAAGCAGCGATAGGCAAAAACACATATAAACATTTTGTTTGCGCTCACAAACACACATAAAGAATCACTATTGCCAGATCTGACATTTTCATGTCATACCTAAATTTGAAATCTTAAATCTCCATTCCCTCATAAAAATTTTGTTCATAAGAACTAGTAGGTTTGTTCCACAAGATCTCGGACAAGTTCGGACTATTGAGAGCAAAATGAAAATTACTCTCTAAATTTACCAAAGTTACCCAAAATAGCTGGAACGCAAAAAACCATTTTTGTATTTCCTGAAATACTAATGCTGCTTACTTTTTAAACTAAAATCTATTTAAGTGCTTTTGGACGCTTAAAAGTCTTCAAATTATAAAAACAAAGCATTTGCATCATTGTCAATAGCTGTAAAATAATTGAAAAACAAGTGGAAGAAAAACTTAACAATTGCAATTTTTTTTTAAATATTTACAAATCTTTTAAAAGGGAAAGAAAAATTACGATCGATTTAAATATTTTTAATGCTGTTTCTTTTTTCAACTTCTGCTTTATTATTTATAAAAACTAAACTTTTTCTTTTGCTTGCAAAGTTTCCGATAAATCTATCAGTTTCATATGTAAATAAAAAACAGATGATTGTTAAATTCTTGTCCGAACTTACCCAAAGAAAAAGTTCGTGCAAATTTGTACAGGAAATTAAAAAAATTACTCTCAATTTCTCTCTTTTTTGCACAAAAATTGTTATGTGGAACGGTTTTGGGTAACTTTGGGCTAGTTCGGACTGTTTCGTTATGCATGTGGAACAGAGCTAGTATTTCCTCAGGTTAATTTCATATGAATTTCTGGGGATCTCACTTTTTGCATATGGCAACGCTAATTTCTAAAAACAAGCGTAACACGTCCATCGTGTTTTAATGCTCGAGTGAGACTGATTTATGCTTTTTATTTCTCTGCAATACGTGTGCACATGTACACGATGTAAGAGCGTAAGCCATAAAGCAACACACATTAAAACAGCGATAGGCAAAAATACATATAAACATTTTGTTTGCCCTCACAAACACACATAAAGAATCACTATTGCCAGATCTGACATTTTCATGTCATACCTAAATTTGAAATCTTAAATCTCCATTTTCTCATAAAAATTTTGTTCATAAGAACTAGTATTTCCTCAGGTTAATTTCATATGAATTTCTGGGGATCTCACTTTTTGCATATGGCAACGCTAATTTCTAACAACAAGCGTAACACGTCCATCGTGTTTTAGTGCTCGAGTGAGACTGATTTATGTTTTTTATTTCTCTGCAATACGTGTGCACATGTACACAAAAAAAGAGCGTAAGCATTGGCGCGGCGCCCTTGTTTTGCGTATCCCTGCATTAAAACATACATACACATGCAGAAAGTGCGTCTTAAAAAATTTTTTGAGAGTATGTTATTTATTTTCGTTCACAACACATTTCAGAAAAATAAAATCAAAAAACTAAAAGAAGTACATATGTATGTATATTTTCATACAATTTATGTGGAAATAAGCTACGTAAATACCAATCTTACCGTTTGTTTAATTGTAGGGTAAGAATACTTGTTTTATTGTTGTACAAACTGCTACTACGCCGATTCACATCGAATTATAATGACATTATTTTAGAAAATTCAACTGTGTGCTTACAATATGTGTATGTATGTATGTACTTATATAATAACACTGTGTGTAATTTTTTAAGTCGTGGCAAAATAACCATATACGGACACCACTACGTGATAAAAGACTAAAAAAAAGACCCTTGTCTCCCAATTTTTCCCAAAGTCATGCACTTTTTTTATGGGCCGCCAAAGATTTGGGGCCTCAGTATCATTTTCGCAAAAATGTGATCATTTTCTCGGGCTCATATCTTGCAAACCGTTCCGAATTTCGATTTACTCTCTGAGGCAAACTTGTAGCTCTTGTCATAAAAAACAAAAATTGCGAATATATAAAATCAAAAACACTTCACCTTCCAGATAAAAATAGCAAAAAACTTAAAAAAATTCGATTTTTTTACCTTTTTCTCTTGTTCAGGTCCATAGGTAGCAAACCGTTCAAAATTCAAGGAAACAATCGACTACAAAAATTTACCTACGATCTCAATAAACAAATTTCTAGTAGTATGAATAAGGGGTTTCTAGATAGAAATGTGCAAAGGAAAAATGTGCATATCTTAACCCTTTAACGGTCGATGGTGTTAAATTCGACCCCATGATATTTTGTGTTATGAGGCGGCAGCGTGTTCGGTTTTGCTTAAAGTGAAGTCGTGGTGGGGGGTTCGGTTTTGCTTACAGTGAAGTCGTGGTGGGGGGTTCGGTTTTGCTTAAAGTGAAGTCGTGGTGGGGGGTTCGGTTTTGCTTAAAGTGAAGTCGTGGTGGGGGGTTCGGTTTTGCTTAAAGTGAAGTCGTGGTGGGGGGTTCGGTTTTGCTTAAAGTGAAGTCGTGGTGGGGGGGTTCGGTTTTGCTTAAAGTGAAGTCGTGGTGGGGGGTTCGGTTTTGCTTACAGTGAAGTCGTGGTGGGGGGGTTCGGTTTTGCTTAAAGTGAAGTCGTGGTGGATGTTATTTTTGTTGAAGTGAAGTCGTAACATTTAATGTGTTGTTTAGAGGGTTAATACAATATGAATTAAACTACATTAGGGCGGTTTACGAAAGTGATTTTTTGCTAGTATTTAATAAATAAAATTCATTTACTGCGGTATATATTAATCTCCCTAATACTACTCGTATTTGTTATCAGTATAAAATGTTAACCACATTATTTAAAAACAAAACACTAGTATTTAATAAATAAAATTCATTTACTGCGGTATATATTAATCTCCCTAATACTATTTGTTATCAGTATAAAATGTTAACCACATTATTTAATTAAGTGTAGTGGTAATAAAATAAAATCAAATTAATAAAATATATTCATTGTTGTACTAAACTCTAAGGTGTGATTATACTTTTAGTTATTTATTCACAAAAAAAAATTAATAAAATAAATCAAATTAAAATGGGTGGCAACTTTATTTGTGATATCTGTGGAAAAGTGTACAGCCGCAACTTTTCATTAAATAGACATATCAGGATGCATCATCATCAAGGTTATTCATTAAGGTATACGACTTGCAACATTAATTTTTCAAGTAAGCAAGATTATCTTAAACATATCCACTTAATAGAGCATCAAAATAATCAAAAGAAAGAAATTATACACTGTAAGGAGTGTAAAGAAGATGTAGTAAGGAAACTGTGGATATATCATCAACGCACAAACAAACATAAAGATTATTGTTTAAAAATTGTTGATGAAATCAATAATATAAAGTGTTTAGATGCTTGTTTCAAAAACCGTATTACTACATTTCGGTTTAAAAACAACAATATGGATAATCTAAATCCCGAATTGTTTTTCAATAACATAAAGGATAATGTAGCATGTGTTTTGAAAGATCATCTACAGAAACATACAAGTTTAAAATTTAATTTCGAATTACTCTGTAAATATATGAAGATGAAAGACGATGAAGAACCCATAATTACTATAATACTACATCAAACAAAAATGTATATTTTGTCTTTAACTAACCATATGAATGATATTGAAAATAAATGTGAAATAATTATGCAAAAAATGGATGAGTTCCAAGAACGTGATAGTGGTTTTGCGTTAACAAAAATTAATCACCTTGATGTTAATATTAATAAATATGCATGTATGTATAAAAGGTTCACAGTATATTTCTTTACCAACATACATATCAAAAAAAAAAAAGCTTGTGTTAATATACAAAACAATGACGTATACTGTTTTAAGTGGGCTATAATATCAGCGCTATATCCAATAGAAAATAATAGTGTAATTTGTTCTTCGTATAACATAACCAACATTCAAGATGATATTATAGTCCTGGAAAATAATATATTATTAAATTTTAAAAATTTAAATTTCCCGCTATCTGTCAACAAAATACAGCAGTTTGAAGACAACAACCCGGGAATAAGCATAAATGTCTTTGGTCTGGAAAGATCTTTTGAAAAGAAGAAGAAAACATCTATACTTGAAAAAGATACGTATTTAGAAGTTTATAATGTTGTGGGACCATATTATTTCTCTCAAGAAGAAAAAAGTAAACATATAAATTTATTATTGATGGAAGATGAAGAACGATTCCATTATGTCTGGATAAAAAATATATCAAGGTATGTTTATCGTTATTTAAATTTATACTCAAAGTGAAATTAAACTAATTAAAAAAATGTTTCCTTTTATATTTCTTTAATTATAGATTATTAAGAAGTCAATTTACAAAACATAAAAATAAGGTGTATATTTGTAATACATGCCTCATACACTTTTACAAAGAATCATCTTTAAGGAAACATAAGGAGGAATGCAACAAAATTGTAACTATAATGCCAACCGATAAAAATTCTATACTTAAATTTAAGAATCATAAAAACCAACTAGATGTTCCGTTTGTAGTTTATGCAGATTTCGAATGTATTCTGGAATCAGTTGATATTCAAAACTCAGCTAATATTAATTCAGTACAAAAGCATATTCCATTTGCATTTAGTTATTATATTAAATGTTCCTATAATTCTAGTTTAGATATACATAGAATTTATAGTGGTGAAAATGCATCAACACATTTTTTTGAAAAGTTTAGTCGAGGACGCATTATATATTTATAGTAACTATTTGAGTGTAGTAATACCAATGAAACCTTTAACGTTTATACAACAAAAAAGACAAGATGAAGATATGAATTGTCATATATGCGGTGAAATCATATCTATTGGAGATAAAGTAACTGACCATTGTCATCTAACAGGTGATTATAGAGGTCCTGCACATAATATATGTAACTTAGAGTATCAAATTGGAAATTTTATCCCTATATTTTTTCACAACCTTTCGGCATATGATTGTCATTTATTTATAAGAGAACTTTCATCAGTAGCAGGTGATATAAAAATCATTCCTTTAAATAAGGAATTATATGTATCCGTATCGAAGAGAATTAGGGTGAGTGAAAAAGATACTATTGAGCTACGTTTTCTCGATTCATATCGTTTTATAGCATCAAGTTTAGATCAACTTGCAGGTTTCTTGTCTGATGATGATTTGAAAACTATAAAATCGGTTTGTTTAAATGATAATGAATTTGATTTAATGAAACGTAAAGGTGTCTTTCCCTATGATTATTTGGATTCAAAGAATCGTCTCATGGAAACACAATTACTTCTTTAATAAACTAACTGATGAAGCGTGTAGTGAAGATAATTATAAACATGCTGAAAAGGTATGGAATACATTTAGATGTACGACTCTCTTGGACTATTTACTATTATACTTGAAAGTAGATGTTTTATTACTATGTGATGTTTTTGAAAATTTCCGTAAAGTTTGCAAAAACATTTATAATTTAGATCCATGCCAATATTATACTGTTCCTGGATTATCGTGGGATGCAATGTTGAAAAAAACAAGAATAGAGTTAGAACTATTAACTGACATTAACATGTATAATTTTGTTACACGTGGTATTAGGGGAGGAATTGTTCAATGTTGTAAACGACATTCTGTAGCTAACAATAAATATGTAAGTGATTATGATTCTACTAAAGAATCGAATTATCTTATTTATTTAGATGTAAACAATTTATACGGTTATGTCATGTCGCAGTACCTTCCTTATAAAAATTTTGAATGGGTTGAAAACATTGAAAATTTTAATTTTAATGCTGTGGAAGATGATTCACCATTAGGGTATATATTGGAAGTGGATTTAGAATATCCATCCACCATACACGATCATCACAATGATTTCCCATTTTGTGCAGAAAATAAAAAAAAAAATTAACATATGAAACAGTCTAAATTAATAACGGATTTAAATGATAAAACAAAATATGTAACACTATAGAAATCTTAAACAATGTATTAAACATGGTCTTATTCTAAAGAAAATTCATAGAATTCTTAAATTTAATCAGTCGGATTGGTTGAAAAGGTATATTGATTTAAATAATGATCATAGAACCAATGCCGAAAATGAATTTGAAAAAAAATTTTTTAAACTTTTAAATAATGCGGTATATGGTAAAACAATGGAAAATGTAGCTAAGAGAAAAGATGTTAAAATAGTTTGTTCATGGGAGAGTAGAGGTAAGAGGTTGGGAGCTAGAGCTCTTATAGCTAAGCCAAATTTCCATAGTCTACTTAAGATTCAAGAAGAAATGATTGTCATTGAAATGAGTCGAGTGCGAACGGAATATAATAAACCAATTTATATTGGGTTTTCTGTTCTAGAATTATCTAAGTTGAAAATGTATAATTTCCATTATGAATACATGAAACTTAAATATCAGGAAAATATTTATCTGAATTATATGGATACTGATTCCTTTGTTTACGATATTAAGACATATGATCTATATAAGGATATTCTAGATGATATCATCTTACAGTTTGATAACAAAAAGGTTTTAGGAATGATGAAGGATGAATGTAATGGTAAAATAATTAAAGAGTTCATTGGTTTACGCGCTAAAATGTATTCAATTAAAATTGATGAAGAGGAAAAAGAAATTAAAAAAATTAAAGGAGTTAAAAAATGCGTAACCAATAGACTAACGATTAATGACTTTAGAAAATGTTTATTTGAAAAAAATGTACTATGATTCTATGTATGTATTTAGATCAAAGATTCATGAAATATATACTCAACACATTAGTAAATTAGCATTAAGTTATTTAGATGATAAGCGATTTATTAGAGATAATAGTATTAATACATATGCATGGGGACATTATGCAATAAATAGTCAACAACCACCATCATCATCATCATATCCCAATGAAAATGTATTAACATCATCTTCAAGTGATAATATTGTACAATAGTATTAAGTGATTTTAGATTATAAGTGAATATATATAACGTGAAAAAAACAATAAATAAATAAATAAATAAAGAATATCATTAAAATATTTTAGTTTATTTTTATTTTAAACTATAGTTATCTATTGAATATGAATTTTAAACACAAGTAACCACAATTTGTTTTTGTGTGAATAAAATTTAATCGTGCTTGTTCTTAACCTTACTCAACTAAGTTGATATAAAATTTAATCGTTTAGAAATAAAAAAAATCAAAACAAAACTTTTTATATATTATTTTATTTTTTTTTTTTTTGAGAATTTTATAATATAATAAAAATAAATCTCATATTGAAGTATATATAATATTATTGAAGTTCATCTTTATTGATCCAAGAATTATGTTGATTGGAAAATCCCAACCATTTTACGTACGCCTGGTGCCCCTTAGTTTTAATAACATTTTCAATCAAGTATGTATTTGGAAAATGTGTCTTTAATAGTTCATGTTCATAGAATCCACCAACAATCGGATTCCTTTGATAGTCTTCCAATAAATAAGTAATGGGGTTTGTGTTCTGTAGAGTACGAATTTTAAAAATTTCAGTTGTCCAGTTTGGAGTATATCCTTTTGAAAAAATATGTTTATATTTGCTAATTCGAACGTGATCTCCAACTTTTAGTTTACCAAATTTATATATTTTGGGATGATTATAGACTTGTTTTAGTATAGAACTTTCATTTTCTGTGTTAACAGACTTTGGCGTCATTCCAATTGTTCTATGCTTTTTATTATTATATTGATTAATTAAATCCTTGTATATATGTATCCATTGATAATTTCCTTGTAGACTAAAATTTTTCCACATCATTCCTTTTAGAGTTCTATTAAATCGTTCTACAATGGACGCTTTCATGATACTATATGTAGAATAGTGGTTGATATTATGTTTTATCATCAAGTTTTGAAATATTTTATTATAGAACTCTTTACCATTATCTGTTTGCAAGTTTTTTGGAATTCTCTTTAGCGAAAAAATAGATTGCATAGCATTGGTTATATCTTCACTACTTTTAGATTTTACGGGTACAACCCAAGCAAACTTTGTTATATTTTGAGTAAGCACCCATTTCACCAAGATCTGCTTGCCAAAGATCATCAATTCCCTTGATCACCACTCGACGTCGAATGAAATTTCTACGTGCTTGCTTATGAAGCTCCTGAACCACTTCTTGTCGCTCCATTTCTAACGTCTATCTTAGATTACATCAATTTAAATGCTGTTGATATTGAATTTAAATCAAAAACGATTTATATTTCTATGTTTAAATGTTTTGTAATGAGCTTCGTTTTTTCATTTAGACGTTCTTCAACTGAATCAATTTTGTAAATAAATAATGATCTCATTTAGTGACTGATTGAGATTATCTAGTATTATACTTTGATCACGTATTAATTTACTTAAACTTAAACTTTTTCTGTATTCAACACGTTTTGTTGTTGTATTATTTCGTTAAAAAAAATCCTCCATTCCCTTAATTCTCTCCATGTACATTGTATCCAGTTGTTTCTTTATTTCACTTAAATAACTTTTCATGTAAATTTTGTTTACAGCATCATTTTCCAATACAGGACTAGCAATATTTTTTATTCTCCGCAAGTTAAAGTTGAAATTACGATCACTATCCAAATGAATCTTGAAATGTTGATTTTGGTATCTTGCAGATTTTTCAATATAATGTACAAACTTATCGATAGGCATTTTATGAATATGAATTGTTAAACATTTTTGAGTCATTTATATAATAATTTTTGCTTCTCTCAATTCCTCAATAATTGATACAATTTCATTATTATGATTTGAGTGACCAGCTGTTGTTGATGAAACCAAAAGACGCAATCTATCAACCAATTCATTAGGATCATCCCAATAAACATAATTATGTTTTTTTATATTCAATTTCATTAAACCTTTTCCCTTATGAATTTTCTGTTGTTTAAATAGGTTTTTAATAATCGTTGTATATTTAATTGAACGATTTCCTTTAATTTGACCATTAATACTGTTATTTCGTTTATGGACATTAGTCATCTCCAATATTTGTTTATAATTATTTAAATCTGTTTTATTATAACTGATTGGTTTCTTATAAACTAACAATTCATATAAGCCTGATGTGAAGGGCCATTTTAAACTACCTACAGTAATATTGGTTGAATTGAAAGCGATGGGTTCATTACCCAGTCTCCATATTTGATTTTTATCCTTATGAGGACCATAGGTTTTATCATATATATTTAAGTTAACCTTTGATAAATTATATTGAATACTTTGATTGGGATGTATTGCAATGGTGTTATCATCATCATTGTTATCATCCTCATTATCAACATTATCATTATTATCATCATCATCATCATCAAAGTCATCATGATCATTTTCATCATCAAATGATTGAAACGTGTTTGAACTTTTCTCGATTTTCTTGTTATTAAAGCTTGGAGAAAACGTGTTATAATCAAGCTTACTCTTTTTATATGGTGTACTGAAGGCAACTTTATTATTCTCAAGATCATGTTTAAAAGAGTTATCCGGATATTTTTCATGTTTTATAATGTTATTATTAGTTGATTGAACTAATTCTTTTAATGGTTTTGATATTGGTTTAAATGTCTTTTCCAACAATTCATCATTTGCTATTTCTCCAAGCAAAATATTCTTATATTTCTTTTTTAAAATATTTCGAGTTTTAATAAGATTATTAACTAGATTTGTGTTCATATTTATAGATTGAATTAGAAACAGATTCAAAACAGATCAGTTTAGCAGTTAGCGGTTTAATAGTTGAGAAGCTATTAGTTTAATAATTAATCTTGTACTGATTTTAAAATAACTGTAATATTTCTTTTATAGATTTATAAATATATCGAAACCTTTTCTATATCGACCATTATTCATAGAATCATCTTTGTTAATAACTAGAAAACCATATTTTTCTTTCCAACACTCGGCACATAACTTATGAAATGTTTTGAAAGTCATATCAGAACCAACATGATCATTGTAAATATGGTTAATATTCATTACATCCTGTTTAAAAATTATAATCATATTTGCATTATCGCGAATCAAGTGTTTTGGTATACGTGTATAAGTTTGACATAAATAAAAACTATCAATATCTTTATGACGACCCATACAGAAGTAAGAACGTACATGATTTTGTTTCTCACAAGCTATATCGTCGAATATAAATATTGAATTTGGTTTAACTTCGTCTGGGGATAGAACATCATCATTATTAGAAAATGATGAAAAATTTATCTCCTTAATGGGTTTAATTAGACTTTCTAAGTACTTATATTTCGGTTGTTGTGTTGACTTTGAATATAAGTAAATATTTTTAAGTTTCAATCCATGAGGACTTTCAATAAGACTGATCATAACATTTGTTTTTCCACAATTTGATGGACCCACAATAAGAGCTCGAATAGAATTCGGTAGTAATGAACTATGACGAATTTTATTTGATGAATCGAAGTTTGATTCGATATTCTTTACATCAATCCTTTTATGTTGTTTAAAAAAACGCATTCTGAAATCTAATGATAACATAATATATAAACCAGTCTCTTTTATTTGTTTTCAATCAATTTAATTTCAATCTTTAATCGATAAAGTATCAATAGATATGACTATCATTTATAAAAAGTTATTCAGTCGCCATCCATCCTTCATTGGTAAAGGTTTTCTAAATAAAATAATTAATAAACTTCCCATTGAACTTCATCTATCCGGTTATCAATTTTGCGGACCTGGTACAAAATTAAAGAAACGTTTAGCTAGAGGTGATCAAGGAATCAATCCACTGGATACTGCTTGCAGAGAGCACGATATAGCATACTCAAACAATAAAGATTTAGAGAAAAGACATATTGCTGATAGAATCTTAACTGAAAAGGCTTGGCAAAGGGTTAATGCTAGCGATAGTAGTTTCGGTGTAAAATCAAACGCTTGGTTTGTTACTACTGCAATGAAAACAAAAACAAAATTCGGAATGGGTAACGTTATTAGTAAAACTAAAAAGTCGTCTCCAGTAAATACCCACAAACTATTTAGACATGCATTGAAAAGTGCAAGAAAGAATATAAAGAAAAGTGAAAACTTGAAAGATGCTATAAAGATTTCACGAAAAGTTGTAAACAATATTTTCAAGGGGAAGAAAAAATCATTAATAAAAACACCTCGAATAATACCTCTACCTAAATCTGGAGGTTTTCTTCCACTTGCACCTATATTCGCTGCACTGGGCGCACTTGGTGGTTTAGCTGGTGGTGTATCTGGCATTACAAAAGCAATCAATGCAGTCAAAAATGGAAAGGAACAATTTACTGAAGCAAAACGACATAATAGTACAATGGAAGCCATTGCGATGGGAAAAGGCATGTTCTTAAAACCATATAAAAAGGATTTGGATTATATTTAAAACCTTATCAACAAAATTTTTAATGAAGCTACCTAAAAGAGCTCTTTCTGATGTAGACTTGAGAAAATATGCAAAACATATTCCAAATTTTAGAGATGTGTTTATGTGTAACACCCTTCCAAGCAAACCATTTAAAAAAGAATGTGGAATAATCAATCTGGATACTTCAAAGGGACCTGGCACACATTGGGTAGCATACTGGAAAAACAACAATCAAATCGAATATTTTGATAGCTTTGGCAATTTGCAACCACCAAAACAATTAATAAAATATTTAGGAAAAAACATTAGTTATAATTATGATAGATATCAAAATTTTAATACAATAAATTGTGGCCATTTATGTTTAAAGTTTTTGTTTTCGAAGCTAAACTAAAAAGAAACTAT
The DNA here is from genome assembly GCA_963681545.1 of Germaria angustata. Lineage (NCBI taxonomy): Eukaryota > Metazoa > Arthropoda > Insecta > Diptera > Tachinidae > Germaria > Germaria angustata. The sequence continues at coordinate 40,544,981 of OY813002.1, forward strand.
AAATGTTTTAATAAAATACATTGATTAAGAATTAAAAAGATCTTGTTTTATTTATTTATTTTTTTTAATTTTAATTTTTCTAATTTATTATATTATAATTAAATAATTTTTCTAATTTCACTTGTTAGAGGTGAGTATTCGATTAAGCGATCATGAATAACTAAACAGTATGCTGATGTTTTTTCTGGAATTGGTTTGTTTGCTTCAGTATCAAATTCAATTCGTACATCAATAGGTCCAATTTTAACAGTTTCATTTTGATGTGAAACATCAACAACAATAAGCGGTGCGTAAGACTTGTAATCATTAACATCCAGCAATGGTTCAGGTTCTCGCATGTAAAAGCTTTGTTGAAATTTTGCATACATATTATATAGTACAAAATACTGGCCATTTTCAAAACGATTCTTTAAATCATCATATGGATATGACTCTGAGTTTAGATATACTTTTAAATTAGAGATATTGCAATGGTCAAATATATTTCCTTGTTCTTTACTTTTCACTTTTTGTAAACCAATTATGAGAAATCGTGGTCTTTCGTTTTGTGGAGAAAGCTTCACATTCCATAAAACCTTTGTATTCGTTGGTAGTGCAGGATTTACATGACAATCCCAACTACGAAATGCAATTGGTATAGAATTTTTGCTGTTGATTATCTTAAACATTTCCAATTTTGCAAAGTCCGATAGTTGAATATGCGGCATTTTCCATGTTATATCCAGAATTGTTAATTTCAACTGATCAGTTGTATTTGTAGAATAATATGATCTCTCATCGGATGTAGAACGTTGAAGAATGAGCTCATGTTTCGAATTTAATAGTATTTTGTTATAATCTTCAGCAAACCCCATCAACATTTTCAGAGGTATACAACAGCTAAAATGACTTTTTTCTAAAACAAAAGTTTCGTTAAGACACCAACCAGCGTTTTTTAGTGTAGCATTTTCAGCCTTATTCAATGATACAAAATTTTTCATGGTGGATGAAATTCCAAGTTTGCGTGTACGATCAACTTCAAAACCATTAATTTCATAACGAATTTCATCAAACAAATATGAAACAAAGTTGTTTTTAAATTTCACATCTATAGCTGGAACCTCTTTGTTTGCTTCCTGCTTTACTATAAAATCATGAATGTAAATCATACTCTCACTTGGTAAGACAAAGAGATCTTGATTTTGAATTGGTATACGAATTTCATCATTGTTGTTGAATGATTTTAGATATGGAGAGTAACTATGATATTCTCTTTTTACAATACTCTCATCATATATAGGTTTTTGAAGGACATTTAGTATTTCATTCATGGTTGAAGATTAAATCCTAATGATTTTAAGTATTCTGTATTATATGATGTTAACGGGTTTTTATTTTTTATACCTTCTCGAATGTGAGTTGATGAGGGATTGAATGGAAATCCTTTTTGCATTACGTTTTTATTGTAAATGATCATTATTCTGGTTTGAAGTGGAGTCTAAGAGTGATTTTTTCTGCTCTAAAATTTATAAGTTCACCGTCTTGATTTAAAATTCTAATCGTTATGTTGTTTATTTGCTGACAGTTGACAGGAAAATAAATAACATTTCGAGGTTTTTCGCTTAGTTTATATCCTGGAGGAACATCAAGAGGAAATTCATGAATAGCATGATTCAAAGTATTATTAATAAATGATCCGGTTGTTAAGTTGCTTTCAATGCGTATTGTATTAACATCCGTAATATGTGCAGGTAAGTCAGATTCAAATAACCTTGTAGTATTCAATTGATTAATATCTACAATCATCACTTCCACAGATTTATCATTTGGAAGATTTTGATCAGTGTTATAATATTCAGTTGAATTTACTTCTAATTTTCTTTTGCTAAATCCGAGCAAATTTCCTATACTCTTTGGTTGTGAAAAATCTATATCCATTGATGAGGTTATTTCAGTTTTAAGTGTGTTATTGTTAGCTTCAATTATTAGATAAATTGATTCATCAATATCTTTTAAGCTTGAGTTTAAGAAAAAATCAATATCCTCAAGTTCATATGAACCAACCGGAATAGTAATAACATGATTTCCTATATAAAACAAATTGTTGTGAACATCTACATTGGGTATGGAATTGAATGTTACAAAATCAATAAGTCCACAAACATATTTTGTAGGGAGTTCAATTGGAGGAAAATATTCTCCAACCATAGTTGAAGTGTTTCCGTTTAAAGATATTGTTATTGACATTTCAAGTATTCAGAATGAACTGATGTTTGATGATTATTTTATCTGATTTAAGTGTTAAATAATAAATCAAAAAATGTCTTTTATAATTTTATGTTTTCTTTATTAATATTTGATTTAATAAACTTTCTTAAGAGTATTAAATTTTTTTGAGCACATATGCAATATTTTCTATGATAACAACAAACATTTACAGATTTATCATTTTGATATAATGTTTTTAAATTTGGACAATTTAGATCATCTAGGTTATAAAAATTAATTTTATCCTTAAAAATATTTTGAATCCACTTAATTTTTTCTAATCCTTTAGCATAATAAATAAAATTTTTATCTTTAACATGCGCAATATAATATTCCACAATATTTGTTAAGGTTGAATCGCCATCTTTCCATTTTAATCCATGATGATGATTATAAAGCCAATTAATTGAATCTTTTTCTTTTGTTATCAACAATAAATATGGAAAAGGTGGTTTAATAATAAATGTTTGTACTTGTATATCGTTAATTGAAATACTCAGTTTTTTTTCGATGAATTTATTGTTGAGATAAAAACCTTGTACATCTACAACTAATATTCTCTCCTCAGACATTGTGTAATACTAATCAAGTCACAACGACGACTGTAGAAGTGTTTATAAAGTCTATGTTTTTAAATTATTATAAAAATTCATTATACATAATGCTTGTTCCCAACTTTTATCGATAAGGGAACATTTACAGGTATCAGGTCCACAAGTTGTTTCATTGTTGGACCACACACAATTGGTGTAATGATATCCAAATTTTGATTTACTTTTCCTATAAAATGCATATTCATCGAATTGAGTTTTTAATTTCTTCAAAATAATCTCATGTTCATACCACAAAAACCTTTCTTCATTCAAGAAGTCATGTAAAATTTTCGAATAAAACTGATTATTCATTATTTTTCTTATTTTAATTTTTTTATTTATGTTAAATAAATCTTCTTAACACATCAACAACAAAGTTTATATTAAGTAGTAGTAAATGTATTTCATCATATTAGTTAATTTATGATATTTCCATATCCAAATCATGTGTATAATCTTGAATGTTGATTAATGTCATATCGGATCGGTATGCAGTATCATCCTCAGAAATCGCCTCAATTTCACCATTACTTAAAATTCTCTCGTATTCAACTTGACGGTATTCGAAACATGAAATATTTAATCGACGTTTCAAGTAATTGCTGTCATATGTACAACGGATTCTCAATTTTATATTATCTTTGTATTGAAGTTGAAAATGTCTATAAAATGGAGCCGAACTTTCAATTATTCCTGCAATATTTTTTTCTTTTTTTACTAAATCTTGCCTAAATGCTTCAATAGCTTGTTCGACAGTAAAAGATTGATTTATAGCTGGTGGGAGGTCTTCTTGTTCTTCGTTTGATTTATATTCTGCTTTTGTTGTTGACTCGATGTTTTTATTTAAATTATTATTAAACTTTAAAAGTTTGAAGTTTAGTTGTATGCTCACAGTATCATTATTTGGTAATTTAATTGCAAATTCTGTATTTTCATTTCAAGTTCATTTTCACTCAAATCAATAGGTAATGAAGCTGAAAACACTTGTATAATATAGATATATGAAAACAATATGATAAAAATATTTTTCATTTTAGTTTTTCTTTTTAATATATATGTTCCTAAGTTAGCGATATATTTTTGAATGAGATGATAAGAATTGTTTCTCATATTTATATACTAATTTAATAATCTTCATATTGAAATGAGTCATCACCACCGCTAGCACCACCAGCTGCTTTTTAACTATACTATTATTAACCATTTTTTGAGGGAGGGGAGGTTCTTGTTGATTTTTATTCAATGAGCGGATACCAGTCTTACCATTATAAGATTTAGTTGCATCACTAAAAACATGTTCATCTATTTCACTATAAACGCATGATGGTTTGTATGAGTGTACATTTATATCTTTAAAACCACCCTCATAGACTGTTCCAACTAGTGATATCATACCACCGATAACCTCAATTTTTATATGTTGATTGTGACTAAATTGAAATATTGGAATATTTGTTGGCATTTGTTGTCCTCTATTAAGAGAAAAAATTTGAGTTCTAGTCCCTCCTTCTGCGGTTAGAAACACCTGCATTATAATATCCAAAACTATTGCATTTATTATTTGAAAAGTTTTCCACTGTGCATGACAAGTACAATATTTATCACCAGTTTTTAAAAATTGACCCCAATACATATTTAACAAAGTTTTTTAATTCAACTAAATCTCTCATTATAAATAACGTATATATATATAACACAAACTTGGATACAATAAGATTAAAACACCAGCTGTTTATATATTATTACATACATACATACGTATACTTTTTTAATATTTATGCTTAACCGCAATTGATAAGAAGTTATTAAAATATCTAAAAACACCTTATAGTATCAATTATTGAATATAAAGAATCAGTTTGAAAAAATTCGTTTTACGGTGAAAAGTTAAAAGCAAAATAATGAGAGCAAGTTTAAGAAAATTGTTTCAAAATCCTAATATGAACGCTTTTTTTATATGTAGTTTGAAGTCTCTATTTTTTTTGAGAGAGAAAGAGAGTAAATTTAATGCGGAACAATTTTTGCTTGAATTGGTTTTTACTCTCTTTCTCTCTCTCTCAAAAATAGAGACTTCAAACTACATATAAAAAAAGCGTTCGGAACGTTTAAAAACGAATGGGTGAATTCACTTTTACATTTTCTTTGTTTGTGTACGTCAGGTTTTTCGTCAATCTCAAGGTACCTATTGTTCGGCAATGTTTCTGCACTGTTCGGCCATGTCACACACTGGGGATTTCGCGGAAAAATTAAAATTGTTAATATACTCTTAATGCAATATGCAGTGATATTTTCAAATTTTAGACTAAATGGTACAATCAAATCAAAAAAAATTACTTCGATCTGACTGCTAGTCTTTTTATAGCCGTCTCAAATTCAGTACTTATATGTTTTACCGAATCAACCTAAGAATTTCAAAACGAATATTATTTTATTATATGCGCTATAGGATATTTCAGTCTACTAAAATTGAAAAAATAAACTCTGCAGAGACTTGAGTTTTTTTGTTTGTTTATTTTTATGAACATATAACAAAAATCCCTTTTTTCCCCAAATATTTGGACTTGAAATTTTAGCCATACTTTCCCACAGTTGGAAATCACTACTAATACATTGTCCCGAATCTGTTTTTACATTTTTAATCAATTTCAAGTGCCACAAGGTGCCACCTCTCAATTTGTTGCATTACACAGTACAAAATTTTTCAGCTGATTGATTCGCGACTGAATATTGATATGGCTCTTTTGTTTAACATAGCTCAAGAACCACTAGTTGGATTTTGCTTAAACAAATTTAGTAAAATCAATAATTACAATTACTTTCATCTGTTTATATAACGTTTCGCTTCATAAGCAACAGTTTCGCAATTATAAATAAATGTATGAAGAAAAAAATATTTTTTGCCTAAAAAATTTAAATTTTTTATTTTTAATTCATAAAAAATCCAAAACGGTAAAAAAAGTGTCAAATCCTATTACTTTGACGTAAAGTCAAAGTAATCAAAATGAGACATATGTAAATCATGAAAATCGATGAACGCGTTTCGCTTTTATTCACAATTAAGTAAAGGTATGAATTTAAAAAAAATTTGCTCGTGATATGCGCAAAATTCTTTGGAAAAAACATTGATGATTTTTATTATTCTCAGAATTAAAAAAAAAGTAATAAACAAAAAGTTATTCGATTTTTATGATTGCAGTAGCAAAGTAATAAGCGCTAATAAATTTGCCTGGACAATTAATAGGAAAAAAGGAAAGTGCACTTTTTGAATTATTTCGGTTTTCCCGTTAGTTACCTGATGATTTTTTTTACAGATATTGCACCCACATTTATGAGTGCTCATGTTTTGGAATATTTGGAAACATGCCCCCATTCATAAGTACCTGTCAGTAAAATATTGAAAAAATACGTAGTGTTTATAGGTGTTCATTGATCGATTTTTGTCATTCAACAAGTGCCGACGAACGCGGAAAGTGCAAGCGATTTTTCCCCGGTTTTTTAATTATAACTGAAACTAAGACCCAAGAGTTTTACGACAATGGAAAGTTTTTCTATTTCATATGCGGTTTTATGCTTGAAGCTTCTGGAGTTTGACAAAGACAGAACAAAATTAAAACAGTTTTGCAACAGTCGCACTTTGGCTTAAACGAAACTAGAGCATGTGAAATTTTGGATACAATATATAAAGGCTTTTACTCTAACTTCAAACAAAGATGGCAGGATACTAATCGTACGAAGTCGCGATTTGAAAAAAAAATAATGGAAATTGGCTTGAACGCACATTTACAATTAAGTTTACTGATGCTGAATGTTTTACCAGTTCTACACGTGGCCGGCCACGTAAATCGTTTGAGGAGTGCAGTGATCGCGCCAAACGATACAAAAGGGATGAAGTAATATGTTTCCTCAAGAAGTAACTGATTTTACTTTTAGTATTTCAAAAACCAACCACAAAAATTTTACATTAAAAACTTTGGGGATGTTCACAAAGCTAGTATTTAATGCATTGGTTAGAAAATAAAGGGTACAAAATACTCGTACCACTCACGAAAGAAAAAACTAACAGTTATCCTCAAGGAATTTCTATTACTGAAAGTTCAGCCAGTGTACCTCTGCAAAATGGATAATACTGTTAAAGGAGTTCTAGAGACCAAGTCAGTAAAGGAAATAAATAAAACTGAAACCGGAAATCCAACAATGTACTATAAATGGGGATGTGATAGGGTATCTAGTCGAAGCGAATACCAACAGAGGTTTGCAGATGATCAAATTTCTGACTCTCATTTATACATGACATCAGTTGTACCATTTAGATTATCATTAAGTGATGACATAAATAAATTAGTATGGGACAACAATAAACCTTCTTTCACACAGTATTGTAGAACACTACAGTTTGCATACGTTAAAGAGACACCTCAAGTTATACGAGAAGAAAAGAGAAGAGTCGATGAGGAGATATCTCAACTAAAAGAATTTGAGTTAACAGTAAATAATCGTAACTTTAAAGTAAAACATGAATTAAATTTTACAATGATTGACGGCAAGAGAGCACAATCAGTAACAGAAACACCAGCAGCATCTTCTTGTTTTATTTGTGGAGCCACAACATCCAAGATGAATAAAATCGAAGAAGTTGAAGCTATGCCCGTAAATAAACAAGCACTGCAATTTGGTATGTCACCACATCATGCGCGTATTAAGCTGATGGGGTGTCTTTTGCATGTAGCTTATAATATTGTATTTAAACTTGGCAGAGTCGACTCAAATACTCGTCTGATAAAAGAAGCCCGAAAATTTTTAATAAAGCGTGAACTTAAAAATTGGAATACAGGTTGATACTGTTAAGCAAGGCTCTGGTACGACAAATTCAGGAAATACGTCACGAAGATTCTTTGCTAATCCTGCTTTGACTTTCGAAATCACGGGTGTAGATAAAAACATAATCAAGAGGTTTTCAATAATTCTCGAAGCTATAACAATCACCGAGGTAGTAGATCAAAAAAAATTGGTGATTTTTGTCTGGAGACGGCAAAACAGTTTGTTGCACTGTACGATTGGTGCAATATGCAACCTACACTTTACAAAATTCTGATTCATGGAAAAGATATAATTGAAAAGTGTATTTTTCCTGTTGGCTTACTAACTGCAGAGGCTCAGGAACGTCGTAACAAAGACTATAAAAAATATCGCCTTAGACACTCCAGAAAATGCAGTCAAATTGCCACAAATGAAGATATTATGCACCGAATGATGGTAATATCAGATCCCATGATCTCATATTTGACTCCTTCATTTAGCCAGAAAAAGCATAGTGTTATAAGCGACAAAAAACCCCAGTGTGCAGCGCACCACAAGGAGTAATTAGATGCTGCTGTGACATCGAGACCTTCCAGATAGTTTTTAAGAGATGCAGATTTTTCAGATACAAGCAATTCTTGGAGTCGTTTAGTGCATTCTTTAAGCCAGATTTTATGTTGGGTTGATCTGTTCTGTTGTCACTCCCTTCTAGCTCTTCTTTTTTTCAAATACGAGACGTTCAATATCCGTAGAATAAGTTCTATTAAACCCAGTCTGCGGATGGGAGGTAGTGGCATGTTTAGCAGCCTGTTTAATATTTTCGGTAAGATTGGCAATGTTAAATTCAATATCATCGGAAGTTCTTAGCTTGATGTTTTCCGTACAATTACTACTGACATATTTTTTTGAACCCCAGCCAATTAACATTATTTAGTATCGAAAAAATGTTTGTTGTGGCTTTAGCTCTTCATATGCCGACATTTCATTGGTCGGCATATGAAGAGCTAAAGCCACAACAAACATTTGTTCAATGCATTTTGCAAAAAGCTAATTGTTTCTAACGATTGGTCGGGATATTCTCCCGAATAATAAATTTCAATATTAAGTATTATTTAGTATCTTCACATATGGGTGAGGTAAGTCACTTCTTAGTGGGCTACAAATTGTAACGATCGTTGGAGAGTGATTGGAGGAGAGGTCATGAGAAGCTTCAACATGAATTAAATCGCTAGAGATACTTTTCATGACGCCAAAATCTATAACATCCGGAATTTTTTGTATGTCAGTAGGCCAGTAAGTGGGCTCCCCGCTCGAAATGGCACTGTATGGGTCCTGAATGCTTGTGTGGTTCTTCAACTGTTATTTTCCGGTATAAGAGATACTTTATAAATTGGATGGGTATCATTTTTTTCAATTTAATATCATTTGGCTCCAGTTCAACGCGAAATAGGAGTTGGGGGATCTTCTCCCTGTTTATTATGTTGGATACATTTTTTACCTTGAATCCTTTCAGGGTGAGAGCATCTTTTATTTCGGCAGGGACAACGTAAGAATCGATGCCCTTCAATACGACCTGTAGACCTTTAGCGCTCTTAAGGTGGAATGTGTAAAAACTTGTTCTATTTTTTTCAAATTCGTTAACCATTTTGCCGAAATCTTTTTCTTCGTATATTTGAATTTTAGTTTCATCAATATTACCATGTTTAATTGGAACAATGTAAAATGCCTTTTCACCAATGACCGATATTAAGTTTTTGATAAGGGTGTTTGAATTTTTTTCTCTCATGTAGAGGGGTGGCGGTTTGGAGGTTATTTTCGAGGATGCTTCGGGTTTGTCATTGTCATCCTGCAATATTTTAAAACTTTTTTGACGGAATACCCGATGCAACAACTATTTCTCGCAAAGTGCAAAAAGTAGCAGATGAAAAGAGAAATTCTTTTAGTGAAAAAGTAAGTGATATGTGGACTGATCGGTATGTACATAAGTAGAAACTTTTTAGGAGCAACTTTGCACTTTCAACAAAACTTCGAAATGTTTGATATTATGCTGGGGCTTAAATCAATGTACTTTGCAAAAGTCAACCGCAAATATTTTGACTAAGTTAACAACTTTATTTAATCAGTTTGGTGTTGACAATATTAATAACGGGAAGTTTGTTACTAACCGCCGCGCGAATATTGTAAAGGCATTGGAAAGTAAAACACGCCTGAGGTGTAGCAGTCATTTGTTAGCAAATCTTTTAGATAAGTCATTTGACGAGACGATCGAGCTAATATAAACAATGCAAACATGTAAAAAAATATATTTTTTTTGAACCCATAATGTATAATTACAATTACATGTAATGTGTAACTAGTAAAGGTCGATTAAAATTACATGTAATGTGTAATTGGCAAATATTCGCAATATCATAAATCAGTTTTATTTTTTCAGCCTTCGTGAATATTTGCAAATTTCTGCAATTTTGACTAATTTTGTATTTTTTAATTGTATAGAGAACTTGTGGACGTTTATACAGCTTATTTTACCTTTTAAAATTTTTCGGAAATTTTCGCAATTTTACCCGAATTTCATCTTGATATGCTGACTAAGAGGCTTGCGCAGTAACCAACAAAATATTTCAGTTTTTGAAATTATGTATTCGCAAAATTTGTGCTTTTTTCGCAAATTTTGTACTTTTTGACTGATAAGAAAACTTATAAAACCAGCATATTTTTGCTTTTAATAATTTTTCCCTCTTTCACGATTTTACGCGACTTTCATTTCGATAAGTTGATTAACAGTGTTGGATTTAGCTACTACATACTTACTTTTTTCAGATTTTTGAAAATTCCACAAACTTTTCATCTTATAATAAATAATAAAACTGCCACTAAATCATCAAAACGCCCAAATTCGCCAAACCTACGACAAATCATCAAATCAGGCAGCCGCGGCTGCAGTGAATGTAAAATAGTACATACACAAACACATACCCAATCAATACGCCATGAACGTGTTTTTACTCCCCGTCTACATTAGCAATTTTGTTGCATGCAATTCTGCTGCAGAATTGCTTTAGTGTCCACATTAGAAAAAATCTAGCATTGCAATTCTTGTATAAAACGTATGTATGTAAAACATCAAATACAACAACACCAAACATCAAGTTGAATAGTGAGGATAGCAAAGCAAAACAGAATTGCAGAGAACATGAAACTCTGTACCCCTCCCCTAGCTTCTTACCTCTCTCTCCTAAAACAACCAAGAATTGCTGCAACTAAATTGCAAGTGTGGACAGTGAGTTACAAGCTACCCACAATACATAAAACGAATAGGTTAATACAAAGAAATTAACGAGTATGAAAATAGAAAAAGCACGAGCAAAGACTATAGCAAAGACTATAGATTACAAAGATGTTGCACTTCCTACATTTGAAATTTTAAAATATTTTACTCTTCTTTTGATGAAGGGGGGAAGCATGCAACAGGGAAAGCATAAATTTCGTACTCACGCTAATTGAGAGAATAACTCAAAGTATAAACTTTATACTATAAAGCAACACACATTAAAACATACATACACATGCAGAAAGTGCGTCTTAAAAATTTTTTTGAGAGTATGTTATTTATTTTCGTTCACAACACATTTCAGAAAAATAAAAGCAAAAAACTAAAAGAAGTACATATGTATGTATATTTTCATACAATTTATGTATAAATAAGCTACGTAAATACCAATCTTACCGTTTGTTTAATTGTAGGGTAAGAATACTTGTTTTATTGTTGTACAAACTGCTACTACGCCGATTCACATCGAATTATAATGACATTATTTTAGAAAATTCAACTGTGTGCTTACAATATGTGTATGTATGTATGTACTTATATAATAACACTGTGTGTAATTTTTTTAATCGTGGCAAAATAACCATATACGGACACCACTACGTGATAAAAGACTAAAAAAAAGACCCTTGTCTCCCAATTTTTCCCAAAGTCATGCATTTTTTTTATGGGCCGCCAAAGATTTGGGGCCTCGGTATCATTTTCGCAAAAATGTGATCATTTTCTCGGGCTCATATCTTGCAAACCGTTCCGAATTTCGATTTATTCTCTGAGGCAAACTTGTAGCTCTTGTCATAAAGAACAAAAATTGCGAACATATAAAATCAAAAACACTTCACCTTCCAGATAAAAATAGCAAAAAACTTAAAAAAATTCGATTTTTTTTTACCTTTTTCTCTTGTTCAGGTCCATAGGTAGCAAACCGTTCAAAATTCAAGGAAACAATCAACTACAAAAATTTACCTAAGATCTCAGTAAACAAATTTCTACAACATATAAACTTCCTGGGAGTAATTCTGAACACCGTTTAGGTAGTGCTTAGGTAGCCGCAAAAGTGAAAAAAGTGACGCGGTGAAAGTTATATAAAGTGCTACAACATAATTCGTACACAACAGTGTCAACTGACAGTTTCAGTATGCAGTGTGAAAAAATTGATTTGTTTTGCTACGTTTGCAGTCATCAAACCAGAAAAAAAAACATCTACAAGATTTCAAAAGAAAAGAATCTTTTAACTACTGAATTCAAAAGAGCATATACATTGTTTTTCGACGAAGTGGACTTGACCGGTGAAAATTATACACCTAATACAGTGTGTCGCCAATATTATAACAATCTTATGGCATGGTTGAGTGGAGGTACTATGAAGTATTGTAAGCCGGTAAACTGGATTAATCGCCCAGGTGATCATGATGCAACCAGTTGCTATGCATTCGTAAATTACACATGTCGTCTAAATCGACATGCTGAGAAGAACAAAATTTATAAAGCAACTGCAACAGCCACACTACCAGTGCTTGTACCAAGGCCGCCAACTCCAGATCGTACTACAGAATTTACAGCAATGAGTACAGCAAGTGGTGTTACTTATGAAGATTCATTTGATACCGATTATGAGCCCCAACAGGGAAGAGATGGACCACAACAACATTTTCTTCATTTTCATTTTGACGATTTTATCAAACAACTTCCTACCGAATCCGATGAGCAAGGAGAACGGTTTCACCAAACCACAATGCCCATGGAAAAACGGTACAAAGGCAAAAACCTCGACGCATTGCTTGCAGAGATATGTTGGTGGAGTCACAAGATCACCCTGTATGATGTTAATGAAGTATTTGAAGAAGAAAGAGCTGATGATGGAGGGCAGTCTGGAAGCAACGTGCCTGTGGACACCATAAGTTCTGAATCAGTCAGATTCGGACGATTTGGATCTACAACTTAAGAGAGCGCGATTTGCAAGTCCAGGGCCATCAACATTATAAACATAATACGAATACTTTTTTTAATATTTTTGTAATTGATAGCATAGTATCTCAATGTTGAAGTAAATAATAAACAAATGAAATTAAAAAACGGTGTTCAGAATTATTCCCAGGAAGTTTATATGTCGTAGAAATTTGTTTATTGAGATCTTATGTAAATTTTTGTACTTGATTGTTTCCTTGAATTTTGAACGGTTTGCTCCCTATGGACCTGAACAAGAGAAAAAGGTAAAAAAAATCGAATTTTTTTAAGTTTTTTGCGATTTTTATCTGGAAGGTGAAGTTTTTTTGATTTTATATGTTCGCAATTTTTGTTCTTTATGACAAGAGCTACAAGTTTGCCTCAGAGAGTAAATCGAAATTCGGAACGGTTTGCAAGATATGAGCCCGAGAAAATGATCACTTTTTTGCGAAAATGATACCGAGGCCCCAAATCTTTGGCGGCCTATAAAAAAAGTGCATGACTTTGGGAAAAATTGGGAGACACGGGTATTTTTTTTAGTCTTTTATCACGTAGTGGTGTCCATATGTTGTTTTTTTTTCGTGTTGCACTGTGTTATCAATGTAGGGTATCCTCCTTTTGTTCGATTTGATCGCGCCATTTTTGTGTTCTCTTTATGGTTATGCATGCATGAGTGAGAGATTAACATTTCAAAAAAAAAAAAGGAATAAAATCCAGAACATTATAATACAATCATTCGTTGTTGAACCTTCTTAGTGAACAGACGTGTTAGCGGAGTTTTTTTTTACATACTAAACAAACAAAAAAAAATATTCGTAAGAAGTACTGATTCCTAATAAGTACGGGTTTTTGTGAAATTTGCTTTATTTGCACAAATAATATTTTTCATACAATCTGAAACAACAAAAACAAAAAAAAAAAAAAAAAAACAACCGTAAACAAAGTGACTGAGGAATACTCTGCATGAGTACCTCAAAAACAAACAATTGTGAAGTGAGTTCTAACGGCAGAAATGCCTATTTTACTGTGAGCTCTGATATTCTTAATGCACACAATAAAAACAAAAAATCGGATGATAGTCTTTTTCTAACGGCCAAGCCAATTTTACGCGAGCGATCCACTTCGCTTACTCCGATGCCAAGTGGTGATTCGGTAACATTACCATTGCCTAGTTCATCTTTATTTAAGTCAGCGCCATTATCCGCTCCGGGCTCGTGTTGATCACTTAACCGAGTTAATACTACAGACAACAGTAGTCAAAAACCTGCCTGTCGGAATGGATAGGTATATAACAGTAGTAAAGCGCGGGCGAAGCCCAAATTCTTCAAAGATATCATCTGTTCCCAAGATATCCAGGGATATCGACGCAGCTAACCGTCAAAACCGTTTCAAAATATTGCAAGACGACAGCGACAAACCCGAAGAATCCTTGAAAAAAACCTCGAAACCACCACCAATCTATCTTAGGCAAAAAAATTCTAACACACTTATAAAAAAACTAATCTCGGTCATTGGTGAAAAAGCATTTCACATTGTTGCAATAAAACGTGGTAACATTGACGAAACAAAAGTTCAAATATATAATGAAAAAGACTTCCGCAAAATGATTACTGAATTTGAGAAAAATAATACAAGTTTTTACACATTCCAGCTTAAGAGCGCTAAAGGCCTACAGGTCGTACTGAAGGGCATAGATTCTTATGTTGTCCCTGCTGAAATAAAAGATGCTCTCACCCTGAAAGGATTCAAGGTAAAAAATGTATCCGACATAATAAACAGGGATAAGATCCCACAACTCCTATTTCGCGTTGAACTGGAGCCAAACGATGTAATATTGAAGAAAAATGAGACCCATCCCATTTATAACTTAAAATATCTCTTATATCGGAAAATCACAGTTGAAGAACCACACAAGCGTTCAGGACCCGTACAGTGCCATAATTGTCAAGAATATGGCCATACAAAAACGTATTGTAAATTACCTACTGTTTGTGTTGTGTGTGGCGAATTACATAATACTGCTATTTGCAATAAACCAAAGGATCAAAAGGAAAAAAAAGTGCAGTAATTGTGGAGGTAATCACACTGCTAACTACAGAGGATGTCCTGTATTCTCTTTTGTTAAGCAAGCTATGAACCAAAAGCCTAAAGTAACTCCAGCTCAAGCAAGAAATATGTTCTCCGCTACTCATCCCCTAATGGCCCAACCAATCACTTCACATGTATCGTATGCTGACGCTGTGAAGATCAACTCTATTCCCGTTCAAAAAGTGTCACCACCAAATAATACAACAAATGCAAACCCAAGCTTTAATTTCACTCGCCTTGAAGCTACTATTGACAATTTGGTGCAAACTATAAACAACTTTACAACAAACGTGGCTAGCATGATGCAAGAAATGCTGCGAATGCAGAACACACTGCTTCAAGCATTAGTTAACAAGCCGTGAACACGTTAAAAGTATGTTTCTGGAACGCAAACGGCATTCGCCAACATAGAAACGAACTTGAGCACTTCCTCACGGTGAAGAATATTGATATAATGTTGGTATCTGAGACTCATTTGACTTCGAGAAGCCTATTTAAAATGAGTGGCTACACCTTATATGATACAAAGGACCCGAGAGGAAGAGCATGCGGAGGATCAGCAATTCTAATAAAGTCAAGACTAAAGCACTATATTCTTGAGAACACTTGTGAAGACCATCTACAAGCAACAAATATTTGCATCGAAAATTTTTGTTCAAATCTCGTAATATCATCAGTTTACTCCCCTCGCAGATTTTCAATCACTGAGGATCAATACGAGGATTTTTACAAAACTCTTGGACCTTGTTTCGTAGCTGCTGGGGACTACAATGCAAAACATACGTTCTGGGGATCGCGTCTTATTACATCTAGAGGTAGAGCATTGTTCAACACAATTTCAAAAATGGGTTTGGATGTCATTTCTAGTGGGGAGCCCACTTACTGGCCTACTGATATACAAAAAATTCCGGATGTTATAGACTTTGGCGTCATGAAAAATATATCTAGGGATTTAATTCATGTTGAAGCTTCCCATGATTTCTCCTCTGATCACTCTCCCACGATCGTTACAATTTGTAGCCCACTAAGAAGTGACTTACCTCACCCATATGCAAAGACGATAAATAATGTTAATTGGCTGGGGTTCAAAAAATATCTCAGTAGTCATTGTACGAAGAACATCAAGCTAAGAACTCCCGATGATATTGAATTCAACATTGCCAATCTTACCGAAAATATTAAACAGGCTACTAAACATGCCACTACCTCCCATCCGCAGACTGGGTTTAATAGAATTTATTCTGCGGATATTGAACGTCTCGTATGTGAAAAAAGAAGAGCTAGAAGGGAATGGCAACAGCACAGATCACCACAACATAAAATCAGAATGCACTAAACGACTCCAAGAGTTGCTTGCATCTGAAAAATCTGCTTCTCTTAAGAACTATCTGGAAGGTCTCTTAAAACACTCGTTGAGTCTAAACCACCCTTGCGCACTTCTACCGGAGGTTGGGCAAGAACCAATACTGAAAAAGATAACATATTTGCTGGGCATTTAAAATACGTATTTACCCCAAACACATGTACTGGTGCTCTTGATTTGCCGAGTGTAGTTGCTCTACCCCCTCGACCCATAAAGTTTAAGATGCGTGATGTAAATAAACTAATTGCTGAAACCAACCCGAAGAAGGCCCCGGGTATTGATGGAATTAGTAACAAGATGCTGATGAAGTTGCCTCGTATTGCTATTAGAATCCTGTTGTTTATTTTTAATGGCATTTTACGACTGGAGTATTATCCACACAGCTGGAAACTTGTCATGGTTAAAATGATTCCAAAGGCGGGCAAAGATCTTACCAAGGCTGAGTCATATAGGCCAATAAGTTTGCTGTCAACAATTTCAAAACTCTTCGAAAAACTGCTCATGATAAAATTGTTCCCAATTCTAGCTGATAATGGGTGCATACCGGACCATCAATTTGGTTTTAGAAGTCAGCATAGCACCATTGAACAAACTCATAGATTGGTTCATTTCATAACAAGAACAATTGAAAAAAAGAAGTATTGTTCTTCCCTCTTTATTGACGTTTCTCAGGCATTTGATAAAGTGTGGCATGATGGCCTGATTTTGAAATTGGGGACATATCTACCAATGAACATTGTGAATCTATTGGAAAGTTACATTCTTGCCCGGAAGTTCACTGTCGTGGAAGGAGACTTCATGAGTGTGCCCGAAACTATCTCATCTGGGGTGCCACAGGGGAGTATACTGGGGCCAGTTTTGTATTTGATTTATACCTGTGATATGCCTCTGAGCAGTAATATACTCACTTCTACATTTGCCGATGATACAGCCTGCCTTAGTATGCATGAAAACCCTCACGAGGCATCCCGATATCTTCAGGAACATATTAACCTCTTGGAACTGTGGTTGAACTTATGGAGAATAAAAGTAAATGAACAAAAGTGTGTTCATGTCACATTTACCCTACGAAGAGACACTTGTTCCCCCATTCGAATCAACAATCAAGTTGTTCCTCAACATTCACAGGTGAAATACCTTGGTATACATCTTGACCGACGGCTTACATGGAAACAGCACATTGACTCTAAGCTAACACAAATGAAGCTTAAATTAACCCAGATACATTGGTTGATTGGTAGAAATTCTACCCTCAGTCTAGATTGTAAACTTTTAATATACAAGTCGCTTTTGAAACCCATATGGTGTTATGGAATTCAGCTATGGGGCACTGCTTCAGCCGTGAACACGTTAAAAGTATGTTTCTGGAACGCAAACGGCATTCGCCAACATAGAAACGAACTTGAGCACTTCCTCACGGTGAAGAATATTGATATAATGTTGGTATCTGAGACTCATTTGACTTCGAGAAGCCTATTTAAAATGAGTGGCTACACCTTATATGATACAAAGGACCCGAGAGGAAGAGCATGCGGAGGATCAGCAATTCTAATAAAGTCAAGACTAAAGCACTATATTCTTGAGAACACTTGTGAAGACCATCTACAAGCAACAAATATTTGCATCGAAAATTTTTGTTCAAATCTCGTAATATCATCAGTTTACTCCCCTCGCAGATTTTCAATCACTGAGGATCAATACGAGGATTTTTACAAAACTCTTGGACCTTGTTTCTTAGCTGCTGGGGACTACAATGCAAAACATACGTTCTGGGGATCGCGTCTTATTACATCTAGAGGTAGAGCATTGTTCAACACAATTTCAAAAATGGGTTTGGATGTCATTTCTAGTGGGGAGCCCACTTACTGGCCTACTGATATACAAAAAATTCCGGATGTTATAGACTTTGGCGTCATGAAAAATATATCTAGGGATTTAATTCATGTTGAAGCTTCCCATGATTTCTCCTCTGATCACTCTCCCACGATCGTTACAATTTGTAGCCCACTAAGAAGTGACTTACCTCACCCATATGCAAAGACGATAAATAATGTTAATTGGCTGGGGTTCAAAAAATATCTCAGTAGTCATTGTACGAAGAACATCAAGCTAAGAACTCCCGATGATATTGAATTCAACATTGCCAATCTTACCGAAAATATTAAACAGGCTACTAAACATGCCACTACCTCCCATCCGCAGACTGGGTTTAATAGAATTTATTCTGCGGATATTGAACGTCTCGTATGTGAAAAAAGAAGAGCTAGAAGGGAATGGCAACAGCACAGATCACCACAACATAAAATCAGAATGCACTAAACGACTCCAAGAGTTGCTTGCATCTGAAAAATCTGCTTCTCTTAAGAACTATCTGGAAGGTCTCTTAAAACACTCGTTGAGTCTAAACCACCCTTGCGCACTTCTACCGGAGGTTGGGCAAGAACCAATACTGAAAAAGGTAACATATTTGCTGGGCATTTAAAATACGTATTTACCCCAAACACATGTACTGGTGCTCTTGATTTGCCGAGTGTAGTTGCTCTACCCCCTCGACCCATAAAGTTTAAGATGCGTGATGTAAATAAACTAATTGCTGAAACCAACCCGAAGAAGGCCCCGGGTATTGATGGAATTAGTAACAAGATGCTGATGAAGTTGCCTCGTATTGCTATTAGAATCCTGTTGTTTATTTTTAATGGCATTTTACGACTGGAGTATTATCCACACAGCTGGAAACTTGTCATGGTTAAAATGATTCCAAAGGCGGGCAAAGATCTTACCAAGGCTGAGTCATATAGGCCAATAAGTTTGCTGTCAACAATTTCAAAACTCTTCGAAAAAACTGCTCATGATAAAATTGTTCCCAATTCTAGCTGATAATGGGTGCATACCGGACCATCAATTTGGTTTTAGAAGTCAGCATAGCACCATTGAACAAACTCATAGATTGGTTCATTTCATAACAAGAACAATTGAAAAAAAGAAGTATTGTTCTTCCCTCTTTATTGACGTTTCTCAGGCATTTGATAAAGTGTGGCATGATGGCCTGATTTTGAAATTGGGGACATATCTACCAATGAACATTGTGAATCTATTGGAAAGTTACATTCTTGCCCGGAAGTTCACTGTCGTGGAAGGAGACTTCATGAGTGTGCCCGAAACTATCTCATCTGGGGTGCCACAGGGGAGTATACTGGGGCCAGTTTTGTATTTGATTTATACCTGTGATATGCCTCTGAGCAGTAATATACTCACTTCTACATTTGCCGATGATACAGCCTGCCTTAGTATGCATGAAAACCTTCACGAGGCATCCCAATATCTTCAGGAACATATTAACCTCTTGGAACTGTGGTTGAACTTATGGAGAATAAAAGTAAATGAACAAAAGTGTGTTCATGTCACATTTACCCTACGAAGAGACACTTGTTCCCCCATTCGAATCAACAATCAAGTTGTTCCTCAACATTCACAGGTGAAATACCTTGGTATACATCTTGACCGACGGCTTACATGGAAACAGCACATTGACTCTAAGCTAACACAAATGAAGCTTAAATTAACCCAGATACATTGGTTGATTGGTAGAAATTCTACCCTCAGTCTAGATTGTAAACTTTTAATATACAAGTCGCTTTTGAAACCCATATGGTGTTATGGAATTCAGCTATGGGGCACTGCTTCAGCCGTGAACACGTTAAAAGTATGTTTCTGGAACGCAAACGGCATTCGCCAACATAGAAACGAACTTGAGCACTTCCTCACGGTGAAGAATATTGATATAATGTTGGTATCTGAGACTCATTTGACTTCGAGAAGCCTATTTAAAATGAGTGGCTACACCTTATATGATACAAAGGACCCGAGAGGAAGAGCATGCGGAGGATCAGCAATTCTAATAAAGTCAAGACTAAAGCACTATATTCTTGAGAACACTTGTGAAGACCATCTACAAGCAACAAATATTTGCATCGAAAATTTTTGTTCAAATCTCGTAATATCATCAGTTTACTCCCCTCGCAGATTTTCAATCACTGAGGATCCATACGAGGATTTTTACAAAACTCTTGGACCTTGTTTCTTAGCTGCTGGGGACTACAATGCAAAACATACGTTCTGGGGATCGCGTCTTATTACATCTAGAGGTAGAGCATTGTTCAACACAATTTCAAAAATGGGTTTGGATGTCATTTCTAGTGGGGAGCCCACTTACTGGCCTACTGATATACAAAAAATTCCGGATGTTATAGACTTTGGCGTCATGAAAAATATATCTAGGGATTTAATTCATGTTGAAGCTTCCCATGATTTCTCCTCTGATCACTCTCCCACGATCGTTACAATTTGTAGCCCACTAAGAAGTGACTTACCTCACCCATATGCAAATACGATAAATAATGTTAATTGGCTGGGGTTCAAAAAATATCTCAGTAGTCATTGTACGAAGAACATCAAGCTAAGAACTCCCGATGATATTGAATTCAACATTGCCAATCTTACCGAAAATATTAAACAGGCTACTAAACATGCCACTACCTCCCATCCGCAGACTGGGTTTAATAGAATTTATTCTGCGGATATTGAACGTCTCGTATGTGAAAAAAGAAGAGCTAGAAGGGAATGGCAACAGCACAGATCACCACAACATAAAATCAGAATGCACTAAACGACTCCAAGAGTTGCTTGCATCTGAAAAATCTGCTTCTCTTAAGAACTATCTGGAAGGTCTCTTAAAACACTCGTTGAGTCTAAACCACCCTTGCGCACTTCTACCGGAGGTTGGGCAAGAACCAATACTGAAAAAGGTAACATATTTGCTGGGCATTTAAAATACGTATTTACCCCAAACACATGTACTGGTGCTCTTGATTTGCCGAGTGTAGTTGCTCTACCGCCTCGACCCATAAAGTTTAAGATGCGTGATGTAAATAAACTAATTGCTGAAACCAACCCGAAGAAGGCCCCGGGTATTGATGGAATTAGTAACAAGATGCTGATGAAGTTGCCTCGTATTGCTATTAGAATCCTGTTGTTTATTTTTAATGGCATTTTACGACTGGAGTATTATCCACACAGCTGGAAACTTGTCATGGTTAAAATGATTCCAAAGGCGGGCAAAGATCTTACCAAGGCTGAGTCATATAGGCCAATAAGTTTGCTGTCAACAATTTCAAAACTCTTCGAAAAACTGCTCATGATAAAATTGTTCCCAATTCTAGCTGATAATGGGTGCATACCGGACCATCAATTTGGTTTTAGAAGTCAGCATAGCTTCATTGAACAAACTCATAGATTGGTTCATTTCATAACAAGAACAATTGAAAAAAAGAAGTATTGTTCTTCCCTCTTTATTGATGTTTCTCAGGCATTTGATAAAGTGTGGCATGATGGCCTGATTTTGAAATTGGGGACATATCTACCAATGAACATTGTGAATCTATTGGAAAGTTACATTCTTGCCCGGAAGTTCACTGTCGTGGAAGGAGACTTCATGAGTGTGCCCGAAACTATCTCATCTGGGGTGCCACAGGGGAGTATACTGGGGCCAGTTTTGTATTTGATTTATACCTGTGATATGCCTCTGAGCAGTAATATACTCACTTCTACATTTGCCGATGATACAGCCTGCCTTAGTATGCATGAAAACCCTCACGAGGCATCCCGATATCTTCAGGAACATATTAACCTCTTGGAACTGTGGTTGAACTTATGGAGAATAAAAGTAAATGAACAAAAGTGTGTTCATGTCACATTTACCCTACGAAGAGACACTTGTTCCCCCATTCGAATCAACAATCAAGTTGTTCCTCAACATTCACAGGTGAAATACCTTGGTATACATCTTGACCGACGGCTTACATGGAAACAGCACATTGACTATAAGCTAACACAAATGAAGCTTAAATTAACCCAGATACATTGGTTGATTGGTAGAAATTCTACCCTCAGTCTAGATTGTAAACTTTTAATATACAAGTCGCTTTTGAAACCCATATGGTGTTATGGAATTCAGCTATGGGGCACTGCTTCAGCTTCCAATGTAGATAGAATCCAACGAATGCAAAACAAAATTTTAAGGTTAATAACATCGGCTCCTTGGTACTTGAAAAATTCAATTTTACATCGTGATTTAAATATGCCACTTGTGACTGCAGAAATTGCAAAATATGCAGGCAAATATTTAACAAAACTCGAGTCCCATCCTAATCCCCTTGCTCGTAATATCTTGAACTTTACTGGAGACATCCGCTTGAAAAAGAGGGACACTACGGCTTTAATACGCCGCACTCCCGATGAAACTTTTTAGAAATATTTTTCCGCTTAATACGACTCTTATGTATTATTAATTACTATCACTAAGTTTATGTCCGACACTGGTTGGGCCTAATTATTTTATCTAAATTTAAGATTTGAATACTTATTGTTAGTTCTATTTTTGAAGATTCAATAAATAAATATAACCGTGAAAAAAAAATTAAAATACAATACTGAGATCTCTTTTTCGAGTGTCGAGGGTAAAATCTGTTCTCTTTAAATACCGTGATGGTTTTCTCTTACTCAAATTAAATTTAGTTTTTTCTTTTCATCCATTAACTTACATTCTCATCAAATATATTGCAAAATATTGGAAACATATACCTTCATTTAAGAAAGTGTTACCGTTTTGGAATTTACAAAATAAACAGAAAACCTTATAAATATTAAATTTACGTAAAATAAGTATAAAAACTACTTTATACACAGAATTGTGTACGGTTTCAAATTAGAATTTGTAAAAGATTAAGACTTCCTTAGTGCTATAACTACACATGTGCAGATATTTATATAATTAATAAGCTGTACAATAATACAACTGATGCAAACAATTTAACGCGCTAACACGGTAACTCTTGTTGAAAACGAATAATAGGACCGTCCAGTACTAAATAACCAACATATTTTTTTACAAAACAATAGCTACAAAAAAATTAAATAAACCATATATAAAATAAAATAATAATAACAACACAAAGATAAATAAAACCATCCCAATATTTTTCCTATATTTATTGGTTTGGAATAAATAATAATAAGACGGTGTGTCTTATTTTATTATGTTTTCATTATATACGCACATGAATAGACCTAATATTCGTGTTCATTTCCAGTCATATCAATACAATTTCCAGTCAAGTAAAGGTCAGTGTACTTTTATTTTTTATATTCCTGTGAGCAGCTGATTATTACTTCAGCAAAGCTAATGAGTGAAATCATTGCATACTCAGAAAACTAAATGTATGTAGTATTTCCCTGTGAGAATTGTCTAATTTTCTGTGCTCCAATTATAAATTTCCTTGGCATTCGCTATTTTTCGAACTGAATGAACAAAATTTTCTGTCAGTACTAATAATTATTATAAATAAAAAATTATAATAAAATGAAAAAAAAAATCTCGTTGAATTTCTTAAAGTTTCCTTGCGTTTGGAAAACCTTTTACCATAACTAAAAATGTCTTTAGATCAATTTATTCGTTTAGCCGACGAGATAGTGGAGTTTGAGACAGCTCTTAATGATAATCTGTATGCTCTTACTTCTACTCATGCAATTGATGTTCATCGAAATGAACTAAAATCGAATTGGATAAGAGTTAAAGCCACCTATGAAGCATGCCTGCTTGAAATGGAAAAGAAAACTCATTCAAAAGACAAGCCAAAGTATATAGAGGTCCTTAAGGAAAAATACAAGAGCACATATAAGACCTATTGTCAGTGTCTGATAAAATTTTCCGAAATTTCTGATACACTTTGTAGTTCTCCAAGTGCTATCAACAACTCACCAAATAACACTTCTTCTTCATTTACCTCCGATAGAGATAGAAGCTTTTCGTGGTGATTACGCTTCCTGGCCCACATTCTGCGACACTTTTACTGCAGTGGTTAACAATTCCAAAGCAAGTAATGTCGAGAAATTATTTTACTTGAAACAGAAGGCGAAAGGTGAAGCCAGAGAAATTGTGCAAAAGAGTCCACTTACCAATCAAGGCTTCGACTTAGCTTGGGAAGATTTATGCTCACGGTTTGAAAACCGGCGAGTTTTAGTAAATCTTCAGCTAAAAATCCTTTTTACTCTCCAAGACATTGGTTCCGAAACAGGAAAAGCACTTAAGCAGCTCCAAAGAGATATTAACTCCTGCATATCGATACTAAAATTCCACAATATTGATATCTCAAGCTGGGACCCAATTTTCGTTTTCATCTGTACAAATAAGCTTCCTGAAAATACACTCACATTATGGGAACAGGAGCTTAAGGATAAAACTCTTCTTCCTAAGTGGTCAGAGCTTGATGCATTTCTTACAAATCGTTATAGAACTTCAGAATCGGTTTCCAACATTCACGGCGTGAAAAGTTCTAAGAAAAATGACCTTAAAGATAAAAGCCTTTTTAAAGTTAACTTAAATAAAAATGTTCACAGCTTTCAGGCTAATATTTCTGGTCCACAGTGTCAACTCTGTCCAAGGGAAAATCATATTATTCGGAAATGCCCTAAGTTTCTAAAAATGGGCTACCAGCAACGGCTGGAAGAAATAAAAAGAGAAGCTTTGTGCTTGAATTGTTTCTCAAAAGCTCATAGTGTCAGAAATTGTACTAGCAAGCATAGCTGTCTCAAATGTTAAAAAAAAACATAATACTCTTTTGCACAGGGAGTTTTATGACTCATTGCGACCTACTCAATAGCCATGTCGTAGTGGTAATCTAAACCCTAGGACAACTCCTTTTACTCCGTCCACTTCATGCAATATACAGTCCACTACCAACAAAATCCCTGATAAAGTTCAGTCCTGTTTTACTACCAATTTAAAAGAGGTCTTATTAGGTACAGCTTGGATAAATATTTGCCATTTGGGGATGAAATACCAAGCACGCGCCTTAATAGATTCTGGGTCAGAAGGCACCTTTATTTCTGAACGTTTATTCAACCACCTCAATCTACCTTCTCAGCCTGCAAAAGCGAGAGTTTCCGGTTTGAATAATTCTGTCTCGGATAGGGTTCATCGTCAATGTAATTTGGTATTAGGTTCCAGGTTAAATTGTGACATTGAGATTTGTGTAACAGCACTAGTAGTTCCTCAACTCTCTAGCCAATTACCATCCCGCACCATGCCAGACTCAATATTTGTAGGGTTGCCCAAACTTCCACTTGCCGATCCTAAGTTCAATTCGAGTTCAAAGATCGACATACTGATTGGAGGCGATGTTTTCCCTTTAATCATATGTCCTGGAACCCGGCACAATGTGTGTGAATCCTTAATAGCCCAGGAGACCATATTCGGATGGATTCTGACGGGCCCAGTTACCAATAATTCTAAAAGATGTTCCACAATTGTTTCACATTTCTGCGAAATTTCCTTGGACAAAGAAATTTCTCGCTTTTGGGAGGTAGAGAATCTTCCCAAGAAGAACTATATGTATCCATCTGACCAAGCTTGTGAAGAACTATATGTTCGTACTACAAGAAAAAGTCCCGAAGGTCGGTATATAGTATCGCTTCCCTTTAAAGAAGAATTTCCAGATGTTCTCAATATTGGTCAATCTAGGTCTAGGGCAGTGGCACAGTACTTTCGAAACGAAGCTAGATTGATTCGGAATCCTTGCTTGAAATTTGACTACGATCAAGTGATCCAAGAATACGAAGAGCTTGGTCACATGTTCAAAGTTGAAGCATCTTCCAACCTTTCCGATAACCGAAAGACGTATTATCTACCACACCATGCGGTTATCAAAACTGACAGCACTACTACTAAAGTCCCCGTAGTTTTTAATGCTTCAGCTCCATCATCCAATGGTCAAAGTTTGAACTCTGCTTTACATAGGTCCAGTGCTTCAAAACGATCTGACCATATTAATTCTAAAGTGCCAATTCTTCAAATACGGTTTCAATGCGGACATTCAGAAGATGTATAGGCAGATCCTAGTCAATCCCGAACACACTCCGTATCAAAGGATTTTGTACAGAAATGATCCAAATAGTTCCATTAACGAATATGAACTCAAAACCGTTACTTTCGGGGTCAATTGCGCTCCATACCCCGCTATTCGGACTTTATTGCAATTAGCAGATGATGTAAAATCAGTTTATCGTAGCCAGTGAAATTCTTCGAAATTCTATGTATGTGGATGACGTCTTAACTGGCTCTCATACAAAGCAGAGTTGCATAAAGGCAAAAAATGATCTAATTCAAGCATTGAAATCCGCTGGGTTTTCTCTGAGAAAGTGGACATCTAATTCCAAAGACATTTTCCACGATATTCCTGCAGAACATCTACTTCGAGAGAACTTTCTAAAATTCGAGGATACTAGCTGTGCAAAAACCCTAGGCATCCATTGGAATGCATGCTCTGATGATTTCTACTTTTCAGCCAATCCCTTTCCAGAACAGTTTGGGTACACAAAGAGAGAAGTGTTATCCCAAATAGCAAAATTGTTCAACCCGGCCGGTTGGTTGGCTCCATGGATTATATGAGCAAAAATTTTAATGCAAAAAATATGGATAGATGGTACCGGTTGGGATGAACTCCTTAGCCCGGATACCCTTCAGGATTGGAAATCCTTCCAGTCTAGTTATTCTGAAATCAATACCATTCGTATTCCTCGATGGATTGATTATTGCCAAGACTCCGAAATCCAATTCCATGGATTTTGCGATGCTTCGGAAAAAGCATACGCAGCGGCTCTCTATGTACGAGTCTCCAAAAACGGGTCTATTTCTACACATCTTATGGCTTCTTAAACTAAGGTCGCTTCCATTTACACTATGTTAATGTTTTCTTTTCTGTCTTTATTTTTTGTTTTCATTTAACAGGCGTACTTAATAACCCTGACATTAGAAAGCTATTCAAGAGCAACTTCGATTCATCGCTTGATGAAAATCATTCAATGGCATGGAGTTACCTTCAGCGTGTATGCACCAGAGTCTTGGGAGAGGATCGAGACGCGGAACCGGAAGCAAGAGAATGGGTGAAAGAAATGTTGCATTATTTTGAGATAATCGGCGCATCGATGACATTAAAGCGGCATTTTCTTCATTTTCATTTTAACGATTTTATCAAACAACTTCCTACCGAATCCGATGAGCAAGGAGAACGGTTTCACCAAACCACAATGCCCATGGAAAAACGGTACAAAGGCAAAAACCTCGACGCATTGCTTGCAGAGGTATGTTGGTGGAGTCACAAGATCACCCTGTATGATGTTAATGAAGTATTTGAAGAAAAAAGAGCTGATGATGGAGGGCAGTCTGGAAGCAACGTGCCTGTGGACAGCATAAGTTCTGAATCAGAGCCAGATTCGGACGATTTGGACGACGATTTGGATCCACAACTTAAGAGAGCGCGATTTGCAAGTCCAGGGCCATCAACATTATAAACATAATACGAATACTTTTTTTTAATATTTTTGTAATTGATAGCATAGTATCTCAATGTTGAAGTAAATAAAAAACAAATGAAATTAAAAAACGGTGTTCAGAATTATTCCCAGGAAGTTTATATATTGTAGAAATTTGTTTATTGAGATCTTAGGTAAATTTTTGTAGTTGATTGTTTCCTTGAATTTTGAACGGTTTGCTACCTATGGACCTGAACAAGAGAAAAAGGTAAAAAAAATCGATTTTTTTTAAGTTTTTTTGCGATTTTTATCTGGAAGGAGAAGTTTTTTAATTTTATATGTTCGCAATTTTTGTTCTTTATGACAAGAGCTACAAGTTTGCCTCAGAGAGTAAATCGAAATTCGGAACGGTTTGCAAGATATGAGCCCGAGAAAATGATCACTTTTTTGCGAAAATGATACCGAGGCCCCAAATCTTTGGCGGCCCATAAAAAAAGTGCATGACTTTGGGAAAAATTGGGAGACACGGGTCTTTTTTTTAAGTCTTTTATCACGTAGTGGTGTCCGTATATGGTTATTTTTTTCGTGTTGCACTGTGTAATAAAACAAAAGCTTATGTTTGATAACTATTAACTATTAATTAATTTTATTTATATACATACATATGTATATTTAATGATTTAAAATTTTAACTTTGTCACTGATTGACGATTTATATCTGTATGTTACCCATGAAGAATGCTTTTGTAATAGCATAAGGACTATAAAATTTAGCATCTCCATCCTGTGTTCATAACATACGAAAATTTCCTCAAACCAAAAGGAATACATTGAATCTTTGGTGCATTTTACGCATTGTTCAACAATAGTTTTTTATGTTTTTCATTTCTTTGGTATTTAAAAATATTTTTTCCAAGACTTTTATATGAATTTCGCAAACTTCAAAAAATAAATCGGACGGAGCGTACAAAGTTCCAAAGTCAGCTTCTGTTTCGTAATTTGTTCTATTAAGGAACATTTCCGAAGGATATGACAAAATCTCCGCTGGTTTAATTACATATATCCATACGACATTTAACGCAAGATATTCGTTGAGCTATGTAACCAACAAAATAACGGCTTCATGTTAATTCTATTGGCACGTTGTTTGAGGTAAAACAATCGCCATCTTCATTGAAATATTCTTTATTTTCTTCGTATATATCTGCGAATATCTTCGAAATTTTTTGAAAATCAATAGTATACCTATTGATCGTCGTTTGCACAATTTGATAAGGTGTTAAAGTGGGTTATTTTGAAAGATAATCGCTTAGCCATTGCGTTATTAAAATCGTGAACCGAGGGGTTTTTGCAGTGTGTTTAAGTCAGACTTATCAATTGCAATTTTTATTCGAAAATAGCTCATTAGTTTGGACATACTAGCTATTGGAAGATAGAATGATATATTCTCAATAAAGTTCTCAAATGTTAGCCTTTTCTACAGACATTAACATAAATATAATATGATCAGTAAGAAAATTCCTAAAAGCAGGATATTTATACTCTATTAAAAAATAGCAAGTTACTATTTCCCGTAAAAAGCGATTTAGTGAGGCTCGCAGGTCTAGTTGAGTAGATCGTTTGCCAATTTCAATATACTCTCAAAATCAGTAGTCATCCATAAAAAATATTGGTGGAAATATTTTCCAAAGAAAATATTAGTATTTTTATTTTTCTTAATTTTTTTATGTTCTTACAATAAGCTCTAAGTTGTCAAATTTTTACTTTGAAGTTTTGTTAAAAAATATTGTAACTCTTGATTAATTGGTAAAAAGACCATTACATATATTTTATCAATAAGGCCGTTAGTAATTTTAGAAAAATTATTTAATTATTTATTTATTTATTTTATTAAAATTATTTATTTATTAGGTAAGGCGATTTGAGTTTCGGTATAAATCGATATACATATGTACATAGCTACAATTGTACAACAATAAAACACTTATTCTTACCCTACAATTAAAAAATCGGTAACTATTGGTTTTCTTCAGTTTATTTGCGCATAATGTGTATGAAAAGAAGACTTCATATAAGTATTTTTTTATTTCTATGTACATATGTACATGTTTATATGTAGAATCTATATTGTAGATGCACACACGTACTCACTCATGTATATACATATATATGTATGTAAGAATGAATTGCTGAGTTATCTCAGCAATTTATTCTTACATACAGACATATGTATATGCATGAGTGAGTACGTGTGTGCATCTACAATATAGATTCTACACACATACATACATATGTTTGTATAAACATCTAGCAATAAAAAAATAAAAGAAGTCTTCTTTTCATACATATTATGTGCAAATAATCAGAAGACAACCCATAGTTACTGATTTTTTAATTGTAGGGTAAGAATAAGTGTTTTATTGTTGTATAATTGTAGCTATATCGATTCGCACCGAAACTCAAATTGCCTTACTATCTACATATACTTATATTAAGAAAACATTAAGGGCCTTATTTATAAAATATATGTAATTGCCTTTTTAACAATTAATCAAGAATTAAAATAACAGAAGTGGAAGTGTACAATTTGTTAAAAAAAAGACTAGATTTAAGTATAATGATGTTGACATACATTGTCCTGCCAAAGCTAAATTTTTGAAGGAATATTCCTTGTGTATGAATAGTGATGGGATTCTCTCAACGGAGAGCAAAATACCAAAATGGAAATAAACTCTCAGCAAAAGCAATTCATAATTATGAACATTGTTTATGTTTGTGTGTTTACATTGCCAATATTTTGTTCACCAAGCAAACAGGTTTGCTTTTAGATGAGTACTAATTAAAAATAGTATGTGATCAAGCCTTTTCTTAGTCCACTAGCATTCAAAAAACAATTAATTTCTTTTGACTTTCTAAACAAGACAAAAACAATTATTCTAAACTCAGCCTTAGATTGTAAACTAAAGTTATATACCATAAGTACGACAATTAAGGAACAACATATATCAACGTTTTTATATTGTGTTCGCTGGGTTTTACAAATTCAAATAATATTATGACATATTGTATGTAAAACTTATTGGAACTTCTGTGTTGCCGTAGCAAAACCATACAGTGTTTTTATTGTATAAATAAAACAGCATAGACCGTCGTCGAATTGTAGATGCCTTATGAACCAATTCGAAAAACGTGCCAATAGAATTAACATCAATTCGTTATTTTGTTGGTTACATAGCTCAACGAATATCTTGCGTTAAATGTCGTATGGATATAATTAAACCAGCGCAGATTTTGTCATATCCTTCGGAAATGTTTCTTCATGGAAAATATTACGAAACAGAATCTGACTTTGGAAGTTTGTGCGCTCCGTCCGACTTATTTTTTTAAGTTTGCAAAATTCATAGAAAAGTCTTCGAAAAAATATTTTTAAATAATAAAGAAATAAAAAACATTTTTTTTCACGCTAATATATGTTTATTGTATCTTCAAATAACTGAACTAACAATAAGTGTTCAAATCTTAAATATATAAATAATTATTAGGCCCAACCAGTGTCGGACATAAACTTAGTGATAATAATTAATAATACATAAAATTCATGTTACGCACAAAAAATATTTCCAAAGAATTTCATCTGGAGAGTTGCGTATTAATGCCGTAGTGTCCCTCTTTTTTAAGCGGATGTGTCCAGGAAAGTTCAAGATGTTACGAGCAAGGGGATTAGGATGGAACTCGAGTTTTGTTAAATATTTTCCAGCATATTTTGCAATTTCAGCGGTCACAAGTGGCATATGTAAATCACGATGTAAAATAGAATTTTTCAAGTACCATGGAGCCGTAGTTATTAACCTTAATATTTTGTTTTGCATTCGTTGGATTCTCTCTACATTGGAAGCTGAAGCAGTGCCCCATAGCTGAATTCCGTAACACCATATCGGCTTCAAAAGCGACTTGTATATTAAAAGTTTACAATCTAGACTGAGGGTAGAATTTCTACCAATCAGCCAATGTATCTGGGTTAATTTAAGCTTCATTTGTGTCAGCTTAGAGTCAATGTGGGGTTTCCATGTAAGCCGTCGGTCGAGGTGAATACCAAGTTATTTCACCTGTGAATGTTGAGGAACAACTTGATTGTTGATTCGAATGGGGGAACAAGTGTCTCTTCGTAGAGTAAATGTGACATGAACACACTTTTGTTCATTTACTTTTATTCTCCATAAGTTCAACCATAGTTCCAACAGGCTAATATGATTCTGAAGATATCGGGATGCCTCTTGAGGGTTTTCATGCATACTAAGGCAGGCTGTATCATCGGCAAATGTAGAAGTGAAGATATTACTGCTCAGAGGCATATCACAGGTATAAATCAAATATAAAACTGGTCCCAGTATACTACCCTGTGGCACACCGGATGAGATAGTTTCGGGCACACTCATGAAGTCTCCTTCCACGACAGTGAACTTCCGGGCAAGAATGTAACTTTCCAATAGATTCACAATGTTCATTGGTAGATATGTCCTCAATTTCAAAATCAGGCCCTCATGCCACACTTTATCAAATGCCTGAGAAACATCAATAAAGAGGGAAGAACAGTACTTTTTTTCTTCAAATGCTCTTCTTATAAAATGTACCAATCTATGACATTGTTCAATGGTGCTATGCTGACTTCTAAACCCAAATTGATGGTCCGGTATGCACCCATTCTCAGCTAGAATTGGGGATAATTTTGTCATGAGCAGTTTTTCGAAGAGTTTTGAAATTGTTGACAGCAAACTTATTGGCCTATATGATTCAGGCTTAGTAAGATCTTTACCCGCCTTTGGAATCATTTTGACCATGGCAAGTTTCCAGCTGTGTGGATAATACTCCACTCGTAAAATGCCATTAAAAATGAACAAGAGGATTCTAATAGCAATACTAGGCAACTTCATCAGCATCTTGTTACTAATTCCATCAATACCCGGGGCCTTCTTCGGGTTGGTTTCAGCAATTAGTTTTTGTACATCACGCATCTTAAACTTTATGGGTCGAGGGGGTAGAGCAACTACACTCGGCAAATCAACAGCACCAGTACATATGTTTGGGGTAAATACGTGTTTTAAATGCTCAGCAAATATGTTACCTTTTTCAGTATTAGTTCTTGCCCAACCTCCGGTAGAAGTGCGCAGGGGTGGTTTAGACTCAACAGGTGTTTTAAGTTTTTTTAGCAGCGCGCCACAAGGAGTAATTAGATGCTGCTGTAACATCGAGACCTTCCAGATAGTTCTTAAGAGAAGCAGATTTTTCAGATGCAAGCAACTCTTGGAGTCGTTTTGTGCATTCTCTAAGTCTAATTTTATGTTGGGGTGATCTGTGCTGTTGCCATTCCCTTCTAGCTCTTCTTTTTTCACATACGAGACGTTCAATATCCGCAGAATAAATTCTATTAAACCCAGTCTGCGGATAGGAAGTAGTGGCATGTTTAGCAGCCTGTTTAATATTCTCGGTAAGATTGGCAATGTTAAGTTCAATATCATCGGGAGTTCTAAGCCTGATGTTTCCCGTACAATGACTACTGAGATATTTTTTGAACCCCAGCCAATTAACATGATTTATCATCTTCACATATGGGTGAGGTAAGTCACTTCTTAGTGGGCTACAAATTGTAACGATCGTTGGCGAGTGTTTGGAGGAGAGATCATGAGAAGCTTCAACATGAATTAAATCCCTAGAGATATTTTTCATGACGCCAAAATCTATAACATCTGGAATTTTTTGTGGGTCAGTAGGCCAGTAAGTGGGCTCCCCGCTAGAAATGACATTTTTGAAATTGTGTTGAATAATGCTCGACCTCTAGGTGTAATAAGACGCGATCCCCAGAACGTATGTTTTGCATTGTAGTCCCCAGCTGCCACGAAACAAGGTCCAAGAGTTCTGTAAAAATCCTCATATTGATCCTCAGAGATTGAAAATCTGGGAGGGGAGTAAATTGATGATATCACAAAATTTGTACAAAAATTTTGGATACAAATATTTGTTGCCTGCAGATGGTCCTCACTAATATTCTCAAGAATGTAGTGTTTGAGTCTTGACTTTATTAGAACTGCTGATCCTCCGCATGCTCTTCCTCTCGGGTCCTTTGTATCATATAAGGTATAGCCACTAATTTTAAAAAGGCTTCTTGAAGTCAAATGAGTCTCAGATACCAACATTATATCAATATTTTTTGCCGTGAGGAAGTGCTCTAGTTCATTTTTATGTTGGCGAATGCCGTTTGCGTTCCAGAAACATACTTTTAACGTGTTCATGGCTTGTTAACTAATGCTAGAAGCAGTGTGTTCTGCATTCGCAGCATTTCTTGCATCATACTAGTCATATTTGTTGTAAAGTTGTTTATAGTTTGCACCAAATTATCAATAGTATTTTCAAGGCGACTGAAATTAAAGCTTGCATTTGCATTTGTTGTATTAGTTGGTGGTGACACTTTTTGCATGGGAACGGAGTTGATCTTCACAGCGTCAGCATACGATACTTGTGTAGAGATTGGTTGGGCCATTACAGGATAATTGGCGGAGTACGTATTTCCTGTTTGCGCTGGGACTACTTTAGGCTTTTGACTCATAGCCTGTTTAACGAAAGAGTATACAGGACATCCCCAGTAGTTAGCAGTGTGATTACCTCCACAATTACCTCCTTCTGGTCCTTCGACTTATTGCAATTGTAATTCACCGCACACAACACAAACAGTAGGTAATTTACAATAAGGTTTAGTGTGGCCGTATTCTTGACAATTATGGCACTGTACGGGTCCAGAATGCTTGTGTGGTTCTTCAACTGTGATTTTTCGGTATAAGAGATATTTTAAATTATAAATGGGATGGGTCTCATTTTTCTTCAATACTATATCGTTAGGCTCCAGTTCAACACGAAAAAGAGGTTGGGGGATCTTATCCCTGTTTATTATGTTGGATACACTTTTTACCTTGAATCCTTGGAGGGTGAGAGCATCTTTTATTTCAGCAGGGACAACATAAGAATCTATGCCCTTCAGTACGATCTGTAGGCCTTTAGCGCTTTTAAGCTGGAATGTGTAAAAACTTGTTTTATTCTTTTCGAATTCATTAACCATTTTCCGGAAATCTTTTTCTTCATATATTTGAATTTTAGTTTCGTCAATGTTACCACGTTTTATTGGGACAATGTGAAATGCCTTTTCGCCAATGACCGAGATTAGTTTTTTGATGAGGGAGTTTGAATTTTTTTCTCTCAAATAAATGGGTGGTGGTTTGGAGGTTTTTTTTGGGGATGCTTCGGGTTTGTCAATGTCATCCTGCAATATTTTAAAGCGGTTTTGACGGTTAACTGTGGTGGTGTCGATATCCCTGGATATCTTGGGAACAGATGAGATCTTTGAAGAATTTGGGCTTCGCCCGCGCTTTAGCACTGTAATATATCGGTCCATTCCGACAGGCACCTTTGGTTTCTGAATAATATTGTCTATTGTAATAACTTGGTTAAGTGAGGAACTCGAGCCCGGAGCGGATAATGGCGCTGACTTAAATACAGAATTACTAGGCAACGGTAATGTTAACGAATCACTACTTGGCATTGGAGTAAGCGAATTTGATCGCTCGCGTAAAATTGGCTTTGCCGTTAGAAAAAGACTGTCATCGGATTTTTTATTTTTATTTTGTGCATTAAGAATATCAGAACTCACAGTAAAATAGGCATTTCTGCCGTTAGAACTCACTTCACAATTTTTTGTTTTTGAGGTACTCATACAGAGTATTCCTCAGTCACTTTGTTTGTGTTTTTTTGTTTGTTTTTGTTGTTTCAGTTTATACGAAAAATATTATTAATGCAAGTAAAGCAAATTTAGCAAAAACTGTACTTATTACGAATCAGTACTTATTACGAAAATTTTTGTTTGTTTGTATTTTTGTTTGTTTAGTATGTAAAAAAGAAACTCCGCTAACACGTCTGTTCACTACGAAGGTTCAACAAGACAAAATAAATAAATAAAAAACATAAAAAAAACTATTGTTGAACAATGTGTAAAATGCACCAAAGATTCAATTTATTCCTTTTGGTTTGAAGAAAGTTACATATATTATGAACACAGGATGGAGATGCTAAATTTACTAGTCCTTATACTATTACGAAAGCATTCTTCATGGGAAACATACAAATATAAATCATCAAGCAGTGACAAAGTTGAAATTTTGAACAATTAAATATATATGTATGAATATAATATGTATATAAAAAATGTATATAAAATACTTATGTATATAAACTATATATATAAATAAAATTAATTAATAGTTTATAGTTATCAAACATAAGTTTTTGTTTTATTACAACTTTGTTTCATACTTATATACATATACATACATACATATTGTAAGCACACAATTGAATTTTCTGAGATAATGTCATTATAATTCGGTGTGAATCAGCGTAGTAGCAGTTGTACAACAATAGAACACGTATTCTTACCCTACAACTAAACAATGGGTAACATTGGCATCTACGTAGTTTATTTCCACATAAATTGAATGAAAATATGCATACATACTTCTTTTAGTTTTTTGATTTTATTTTTCTGGAATGTGTTGTGAACGAAAATAAATAACATACTCTCAAACAATTTTTTAAGACGCACTTTCTGCATGTGTATGTATGTTTTAATGTGTGTTGCTTTATAGTATAAAGTTTATACTCTGAGTTATTCTTTCAATTAGCCTGAGTACGAAATTTATGCTTTCCCTGTTACATGCTTCCCCCTTCATCATAAGAAGAGTAAATTATTTGCAAATTTCAAATGTAGGAAGTGAAACATCTTTATATATTTATGGTCTTTGGCACGAGCCTTTGTACTGAATTGTGTGTGTATTGTTATTACTTGTTTCTGCGCTCTTATTTCTTCTGTAATCAACACGGGTGCGAGTTAAAAGATTTGTTTGTATGTTTTCATGCATGAGGCTCGCGCCGTATGAAGAACGAGCGATGAAAACAAGAACTCAGTGAAAGCGAGTGCTTAAAAGTACTCGAGACTTAAAAATACTTAGTATGCAGCGAGTGCGCTCACGGGTATAATGTATTGTTGCAGATGTCTAGTATCTATAGCTGTTATGTGTTCATTTACAATGAGTAAACAGAAAGCAAATAAGAATAACAACAATTCAGCAAATAGTAAACAACTCAGTAAATAAGAATCAACAATTCAATAATTAAGAATAACAACAATTCATCAAATAGTATATATATATATATATATATATATATATATATATATATATATATATATATACATGTATATATATATATATATATATATATATATATATATATATACATGTATATATATATATATATATATATATATATATATATATATATATATATATATATATATATATATATATATATATATATATATATATATATATATATATATATATATATATATATATATATATATATATATATATATATATATACATGTTGTTAATTCCTTTGAGTTGTTTTTATTCTTTATTCAAAAATAAAAACAACTGTCAATAGAATTAATAATACTTGAACATAATCCGTACTTCTTTTTTACGTTCTTATTTTTTCCCATATTTTGGCGTGAGAATTACCACGTGTGCATAATTCATAGCTAAATTAAAACAAAATATATATTTACACGTACTAAATCAATTAACTAGTCAGACGTTGGAGAAATTCAATATCTGTTTGGGCATTACTGTCAGTGAGAAAATATATTGCTTATTTAATTCACCAGCCAGACAGTTATGAAATCCAATATCTGTTCTCTGCTAAAGGTGGGAAAATAATTAGTGCAGCAGAAGAATGAACGGTTTTCGGCCTGCTAAAAATTAAAATTTTTACTTTTTTTTGTATTGTATTTCTATTTGTATTTCTTTATCTATATATATATAGACAAGTCCGTATATGTACGTCGCCGAACTAATCATAAACGCGTCGAGCGATTTCAACCAAACTTATACACTACGTAGGCAGTGGCCCATATATGGTTTATATGAAGTTTGGTTAAAATCAGATAACGCATGTGTGTGCGGTGCGTATGTGAAGTGAGTGTGTTTTTGCCGCAGGCATTTTTTGTACCGCATACAGCATTCATTAGTATTGAATACATTTTGGTCGTTTGCGTATTGGAGAGCATTGCACGGAGTGATGCAAATAGCAATTTGTTATCATTTCTCTTTTCTCTTTGGACGTCATTGGTGATTGATCTTATCATAATCGATTTTATTAATTTCTTCGCATTTTTTGATGAGTAAACCAACTTTATTAAAAACAAGTGTGTTTCTTTTATTTTTTTTGCCGTGCGAAGCAGGCAACGGGCCTGCTAGTTATTTATATATGTAATTTTCTTCTTTAAATACCATAAGTTTTTAATAAAATTTGTGATTGAACAATAGTCATTCATCCAGCAAACACCCGAATTTCATTTTCACAACAAGTCAGTTTACGTTGTTCTTGTGTACCACTTGAACAACTGAACCGAAAATAATCGCTTGAATTATCCTGGTGAAGTACTAGGATAATAAACCCCTACGAACATTAATAACTTGGTGAAGCACCAAGTTATCCATCGTAATAAAGTTGAGCAAGGCAAACGAGCCTGCACTTAACATTTTGGCGACCTAGACAGGACATCGGGTTTAGGAAAACCTAAAGTACTTCAAGCGAACAATTCAAAACCAATATATCAGCGGCCAACCACAAACTACAGGCGCTTAATCACAGACAACGTTGCATCACAACCAACAAGCAGCTTACTCCAACTCTCAATTAACCTCTAAAGGGCATCAACAAAGCAATATGGAAACCGCAGAGCAGCTTCTTCACCAACTGAAGGAGACCGGTGAGCGTATCGCCACCATCATCCGCAACTTTACCAAGGACCCAGTTAGCCGCAAAACCCCAATATACTACAAAGAACGATTGGTCCGGCTGACTACAGCTTGGAAAGAATTCGATGAGGCAGATACCAAATTGCGGACTTTAAAGGATATTGATATGGAAGATGAATAATTCACTGCAGACCGCTATAGTCAAATCCAGTCAATGGCATCCAAATATATAGCGCTGATGGAACGCGAGCACACTTATCAAGTTAAGGGAGCAATCGCCAAAAACCCTATTGATCCACCGCCAAAAAGGGGCGACCAGTCCGAAATCATTAACAACCCCCCATCCACGAAACCTCAACCTACAAGTGGCCACGATGGTTTAATCAGCCGCTCCATAGGAAAAATGGCAGCTCTGGATAGACAGCTAGAAAGCCTTCAGTTTCAGTCAGGTCAGGATGGGCCTTATTACGATGTTAAAAGGCAACCATCCCCAAACTATGGCAACAGCTAGAACTACTTAATGATGAAGTGTTAGATAAATATTCCGATCCAGGCCTCGCCGGTTATGACACAAGCAGATACATCCACCTCGAACAAGCCGCTCAGTTAGCGATCATCCAGCTTACCACGGCTAACAACAATCGCCACTCATCCACAGAGACTATGGCTAGACCATCTACCCTACCATTACCCACAATCACTCTCTCTAAATTTGAAGGTGATTATATGAAATGGACATCGTTTTCTGACTTATTTAAGAAAACTATTCATGAGCAACAGATGTCAGACGCTCACAAAATGTTTTATCTAAAGACCAACGTTACTGGTGAAGCAGCGAAGCTTATTAATCATCTCGCTGTTACTGCAGACAATTACATAGCCGCTTGGCAGTTACTACAGGATCGATATGACAATAAACGACTAATAGTGGCAACAGCGGTTCAGAGACTGCTAGACCAACCACCCGGTGCATCGACGGTAATGGCCGTTAAGCGATTGCACGATACAACAAGAGAATGTCTGGCAGCTCTTTCTAATATGGGGCTCGAAATCTTGACATGGGATCCACTTCTACTCCACCTTCTGGTAAAAAAGTTGGACAAAACTGTATACACTCAATATGAGCAATCGATAACCAACCCAAAGGAAATGCAACCAGTCAGCCAATTTCTTACCTTTCTGGAGAACTACTTCCACACTCTGGAGGCAATAGGACACAAAGATAAAACATTTTCTCCTGCTAGCAAAACATGCACGCTTACGGCACATCCCCGCCATGAGAACCAACGATGCGAAGTTTGCAAGCAAGAATATCACCCATTGTATAGATGCAGAGAATTCATCCAGCAAAGCCCTGTAAACAGACTAAACTTGATACAGAAACATAAACTGTGTGCTAATTGTTTTAGTCACAATCATTTGACCAAACAGTGCACAATTTCAGGCCGCAGCCAGAAATGTGGAAAAATGCACAACACAATGGTACACTTGGAACAAGCCCCGCAAAAGAATTCAATGTCCAGGAAGCGTAACAAATCAAAGGGGGAAACAGAGTCAGCTAATAAAGCAGTTACAACGAATAACTCCACGACGTAACACGCGACATCTCTAGTCAGCACGCCAACAGAAGCTGAAAGCATGGGGGGAACTTACACTAACAAAAGACCATATGTTCTACTGGGAACTGCGTTGGTAAAGGTCAAGGCTAATGGTCTGGAAACTGAATGCAAGGCAATCCTTGATTCAGGATCACAAGTCAATTTGATCACAGAACGATTAGTCAACCGGCTTGGACTCCCAGCACGGACTACTTCTGTTTCAATCAATGGTATTGGAAAAAACCGTACCAAGGTTCAACACCGAGTCAACATTACGCTACAATCTCGGCTCAACAATTTTTCAACACGGCTTGAAGCAATCGTATTGCCGCAAATTATTTCCCCTGAACCCGCTCAATCGCTTACAATTGACAGGTGGTCAATTCCCAGCAACGTAGCATTAGCGGACCCAACCTTCAACCGTCCAGAAAAAATCGATATTTTATTAGGGGCGGAATATTATCATCAACTACTCAAGATCGGACAACTTAAATTAGGCAAGGACCTTCCACTGCTACAAAATACAGCCTTTGGATGGATCGTATCGGGAAAGGTATCTGGTGAAAGGCTCTCGTCAGGAATCTGCGGAGTCTTAACAGAAGAGGATAAAATGAATACAACTATTGAGCGATTTTGGAAACTCGAGGAGGTTGAAGGAAGAGAGAAAAATTTATCACCTTTTGATGCACAGTGCGAAGCACATTTCAATCATCATACCACACATGACCATGAAGGTCGATTCATAGCACAACTGCCGTTTTGTGCTGAACCATCTTTATTATGGTCCTCACATAGTATCGCATTCAACCGGTTCCTCGCACTAGAACGTCGATTATCAAAACACGTTTCATTGAAGGAACAATATGCGCTATTTATGAAAGACTACGCAACAATGGGGCACATGTCGAAAATCAATATAGACGAAGTAAAGGGGCATACATACTTTATTCCTCACCACTGCGTTTTGCGACCCGAAAGTAGTACAACTAAACTCAGAGTAGTTTTTGATGCCTCAGCAAAAACGCCCTCAGGAAAATCCTTAAATGATACTCTCCACACTAGACCAACACTACAAAATGATCTATTTACGGTTCTATTGCGATTTCGGCTACCCCGTTTCGTATTCACAACAGATATCGAAAAAATGTACTGCCTAATCTATATCCACCCAAGGACCGACAGTACCAGATAATCCTCTAGCGAAATAATGCCTCTGAGCCCATTAGTTATTTCCAGTTAAATACCGTTACCTATGGTACTAGACCAGCACCATATCTGGCGATCAAATGTTTGAAGGAAATAATCCAGGATAATAAGATGCAAGCTCCTTTGGCAGCCAGTTTCTTGGAAAAGAACTTTTATGTCGATGACGGGCTGGGTGGAGCTGATAGCCTGAATACAGTCCTAGAAACTCAGCGCCAGCTGCAAGACGTCCTGGCCAAGTACGGATTCTATCTACGAAAATAGTGCGCTAATAATGCCCAGGTGCTCCGCAACATTCCCAGTTATGACCAAGAAGTCAGTCTTGACTTCTCAGACGAAACTGATTACACTAAAACACTGGGATTGGTATGGGTACCTAAAGATGACCTACTTAAGATCAAGGTCAACATTCAAACAATTAAGGCCGTGACTAAAAGAACAGTCACATCAGACTTGGCGCAAATCTTTGATCCACTAGGAATACTGCCGCCAGTAGTTGCCAGAGCAAAAATGTTTATCCAGGAATTATGGACCTTGAATCTCTCGTGGGACGAGGCAGTTCCTTCAGAATTTGACTCACGCTGGCGAACCTTTCGAAAGAACCTAAGCGAACTTGAAAGCTTTCAAGTGCATCGGCATATCTATAAAGGAGTTCTTCCTAGCAAGACTCAACTTCATGTTTTTACTGATGCCTCCGAAAAGGCGTATGGCGCTGCAATATATGTGAGAACAATTCTACCAAACAAAACAATAAGAGTATATTTGTTATGTGCGAAATCACGGATAACTCCACTCAAACAGCAAACACTGCCTAGACTGGAACTACGTGCCGCACAATTGGGTGCTAACTTAGCTGCAAAAGTGAAACTAGACTTGGATATGAATACAACGCCAACATTCTATTGGTCCGACTCAAAAATAGTCTTATCGTGGATAAATTCAAGATCTTCCTTTCATACATTTGTGGCAAATCGAATCGCTTCAATTCAAGAAAACTCATTACCTGAGCAATGGCGTCATGTAAGTTCTAAAGATAACCCAGCGGATATCATATCAAGAGGACTGGATCCACAACAGTTACAGCATACACCCCAATGGATGTATGGGCCATTTTTTCTTCATGGAGACGAGAAACATTGGCCTCCCAGTTTTGGCCTAGATCCTAATTTGCCGACCCCTGAACAAAAGCAAGAATCGTACAACTCACTCATTGCTGTCAATAGTGAAAACTTTTTGCACAGCATCAATCACCGAAATTCACTAAAAAGGCTCCAACGTATCATAGGATATATTTTAGGATTCATTAAAAATGCCAGAACTTTCGAACCCGAGCGACAAACCCAACAAACTCTCACACCTATTGAACTTCGCGATGCGCTTGCCATCATTGTTCGAACCACCCAACTATGCACATTCACAGAAGACATTCAGCAGCTGCAACAGAAAAAGGACCTTAAAGGATCGAGTCAAATAAAAAGCTTATCCCCATTTTTGGACGAATATAACATTCTAAGAGTCGGAGGCAGATTAGAAGCATCCACGTTATCATTCAATGCCAAACATCCAATGTTGCTTCCTTATAACGACACAATAAGTAAACTAATATTTGAGTCGATACATAGGGAAAACAAACATTGTGTCCCTGGAGCACTTCTAGCAATTGTAAGACAACGTTTTTGGCCCATTAAAGGCAAATATTTGGCTCGGGAAACTGTGCATAAATGTGTGCAATGTGTACGAGCGAAACCAAAACTTCTGCAGCAAATTATGGGAAACTTTCCAGAAGCAAGAGTAATACCAGCGCGACCCTTTATTAATGCAGGAGTTGACTACTGTGGTCCAATCTGGGTTCACTTCAAAACCCGAGGAAAGCGACCCCAAAATGCGTATATTGCCGTATTCTGTTGCTTTTCCACTAAGGCGGTCCATCTGGAGCTTGTAACAGACCTTACAACCGACGCTTTCATTGGAGCGCTCAAAAGATTCATCGGCCGAAGGGGTCACTGTCAGCATCTCTACAGTGACAACGCAACAAACTTTGTGGGAGCTCGCAATCAATTAGAAGAGTTGTCAACTGCTCTTTTCGCCACAGCTGCTCAAGAAAAAATTCAACAAGAGTGTGCCAAAAAAGGCATCAGTTTTCATTTCATACCTCCACGAGCCCCGCACTTCGGCGGACTATGGGAGGCTGCCTCCGAAAAGGCGTATGGCGCTGCAATATATGTGAGAACAATTCTACCAAACAAAACAATAAGAGTATATTTGTTATGTGCGAAATCACGGATAACTCCACTCAAACAGCAAACACTGCCTAGACTGGAACTACGTGCCGCACAATTGGGTGCTAACTTAGCTGCAAAAGTGAAACTAGACTTGGATATGAATACAACGCCAACATTCTATTGGTCCGACTCAAAAATAGTCTTATCGTGGATAAATTCAAGATCTTCCTTTCATACATTTGTGGCAAATCGAATCGCTTCAATTCAAGAAAACTCATTACCTGA
Organism: Germaria angustata; assembly: GCA_963681545.1. Lineage (NCBI taxonomy): Eukaryota > Metazoa > Arthropoda > Insecta > Diptera > Tachinidae > Germaria > Germaria angustata. The sequence continues at coordinate 40,588,881 of OY813002.1, forward strand.
GCAATGGCGTCATGTAAGTTCTAAAGATAACCCAGCGGATATCATATCAAGAGGACTGGATCCACAACAGTTACAGCATACACCCCAATGGATGTATGGGCCATTTTTTCTTCATGGAGACGAGAAACATTGGCCTCCCAGTTTTGGCCTAGATCCTAATTTGCCGACCCCTGAACAAAAGCAAGAATCGTACAACTCACTCATTGCTGTCAATAGTGAAAACTTTTTGCACAGCATCAATCACCGAAATTCACTAAAAAGGCTCCAACGTATCATAGGATATATTTTAGGATTCATTAAAAATGCCAGAACTTTCGAACCCGAGCGACAAACCCAACAAACTCTCACACCTATTGAACTTCGCGATGCGCTTGCCATCATTGTTCGAACCACCCAACTATGCACATTCACAGAAGACATTCAGCAGCTGCAACAGAAAAAGGACCTTAAAGGATCGAGTCAAATAAAAAGCTTATCCCCATTTTTGGACGAATATAACATTCTAAGAGTCGGAGGCAGATTAGAAGCATCCACGTTATCATTCAATGCCAAACATCCAATGTTGCTTCCTTATAACGACACAATAAGTAAACTAATATTTGAGTCGATACATAGGGAAAACAAACATTGTGTCCCTGGAGCACTTCTAGCAATTGTAAGACAACGTTTTTGGCCCATTAAAGGCAAATATTTGGCTCGGGAAACTGTGCATAAATGTGTGCAATGTGTACGAGCGAAACCAAAACTTCTGCAGCAAATTATGGGAAACTTTCCAGAAGCAAGAGTAATACCAGCGCGACCCTTTATTAATGCAGGAGTTGACTACTGTGGTCCAATCTGGGTTCACTTCAAAACCCGAGGAAAGCGACCCCAAAATGCGTATATTGCCGTATTCTGTTGCTTTTCCACTAAGGCGGTCCATCTGGAGCTTGTAACAGACCTTACAACCGACGCTTTCATTGGAGCGCTCAAAAGATTCATCGGCCGAAGGGGTCACTGTCAGCATCTCTACAGTGACAACGCAACAAACTTTGTGGGAGCTCGCAATCAATTAGAAGAGTTGTCAACTGCTCTTTTCGCCACAGCTGCTCAAGAAAAAATTCAACAAGAGTGTGCCAAAAAAGGCATCAGTTTTCATTTCATACCTCCACGAGCCCCGCACTTCGGCGGACTATGGGAGGCTGCATTCAAATCCGCAGTTACTTGTTAAAGAAATGGCAAACCGCGTCTCTGACCTATGAAGAAATGGAAACCGTGATCATAGAAGTCGAAGCAATCCTTAATTCGAAACCGATTGCACCGTTGCCGAATAATCCTAATGATGAGGCTGCACTAACACCAGTTCACTTTTTGATTGGTGAACCTCTTACAGCACAAGTGGATGCAACTGCCAGGTCAACTCCAACAACTCTTACAAAACGATGGGAGTTAGTGTCACAAATAAAACATCAATTTTGCAAACGATGGTCGCAGGAATACCTCAGTGAACTCCAGCAGCGAAACAAGTGGCAAACCAAGGCTCAAAATTTGCAACGGGGTACCATAGTTATAATTAAGGACAACACACCACTCATGAAATGGCGTCTTGGAAAAGTAACTGAAATTTACCCCGGTCCAGACGGACTCGTCAGAACAGCGGATGTAAAAACATCTGATGGTATCCTTAAGCGAGCAATTCGCTTGCTGGCTCCTCTTCCTGTGGAGCCACCAGGAACCAATGTTCGCAATAACACAACAGATGAGAAACAAAAAAGAGACAGCTCACCCAAGAACAAAACCATAAATGAACCACCCTCAAAACGTTGTACTCTAAACGCAACAGGTCTGCTAGTACTCATAGCATTATTTCTTCCTCTAATCCTATGTCAACAAGTGACGTACACCCAAATCACCAGCAACCCTGGATTACATTTCGAAAATATTGGCCAAGTTAAACCTGTCATCGCTGAATGGAAGCTCCTTATTTATTTTGAGCTAACACCGTTCTATAACGAATTAGAGCTTTTAATGAACGCTACCTCTGCGCTAAAAAGGGCTTGCGATTATTCATCCCTTAATCATCAATGCAACGGACTTCTATACCATTTTCAAGATCTCAGGGATGAAATCGGATGATCGGAAGTCATTCTGTCACTGAGTGTCCAGTTACTTACAATTGCTAAAAATTTACAAAAAATGCACACATCTATGATCACATTGTTAGCGGACACTTACCATGGTCGGGTGAAATCGATAACATAAAGGCGAACCTTCCCACAGATCTAGCACTTCCAGTTGCAGACATTATTCATTTATATGGTGTAGTCACGGCTCACGCAGCAATCTCAACTCAGCACATTATTTGCACCTTGTTCATCCCTCTAGCCCATCAAGGGCAATATGACCTATTTTATATTACTCCAGTACCACAGCTAATGAACAACTCTTTAGTGGCGATCATACCAACCACTAAAATGATGGCTCTTAACGCTCATCGTGACGAATATTTCCCTCTAGATGAATCGAAGCTAAGTACCTGCAATAAACTTGAGCATATCATTTTTTTATGCCCACACATTCAAGCTGCATATCATAAAGGCTCTCCAATTTGTCGCTGTGAGATACATTTATTCAACAATGAATCCGACTCAAGCTGCAACATAGAGTTGATAAACAGCAATAACGTATGGTACCAACTTTATAACAAGAACCAGTGGCTGCTCGCAACTCAACAGCAACTAAAACTAAGCACAGTATGCAAGGGTGAAAGCAGTTCACAATTGCTGGAAGGTACCGGGTTGCTCACGCTTCCCGCAGGGTGTGCAATGAAAAATGATGTTATTACCATATACGAGCATCGAACCATCTCATCAAACTTGCATTCATCATATACAAGCAACAGGATGTCATTCCTTCACCTCCAAGAAAGCGTAAACAACATGACACAACCCCTGTCATATGCTTCGACAATTGAAAAGATAACCCATCTGCAGAATGAGGTCAGGGCACATCGGCAAAGAATTTCCTCTCGCAAGAACCCATAAAATACATAGCTTAACCATTAGCTATGTTAGACTAGCCTTGATTTTAGCAGTGATAGTTGCCCTAATAGCAAAGCAAAGGTTGAAGAGAAGACGTGAACCGATCCCCGAAGCACCACAACCGTCTCCACGATCCAACTGGAATGTTTCATTGGAACCAACAACTTAATCCACTTTAAAATATGTAAATTGCCGGAGATCGCTCATTCGCACTTTTCAATCCCCTTGGAGCCGCAATATGTTAATTCCTTTGAGTTTTTTTTTTTTAATAAAAAATAAAAACAACTCTCAATAGAATTAATAATACTTGAACATAATCCGTACTTCTTTTTTACGTTCTTATTTTTCCCACATTTTGGCGTGAGAATTACCGCGTCTGCATAATTCATAATACTTGAACAAAATCCGTACCTCTTTTTTACGTTCTTATTTAGGCGTGAGAATTACCGCGTTTGCATAATTCATAGCTAAATTAAAACAAAGTATTTATTTACACGTACTAAATCAAATAACTAGTCAGACGTTGGAGAAATTTAATATCTGTTTGGGCTTTACTGTCAGTGAGAAAATAATTTGCTTATTTAATTCACCAACCAGACAGTTATGAAATCCAATATCTGTTCTCTGCTAACGGTAGCGCAGCAGAAGAATGAACGGTTTCCGGCCTGCTAAAAATTAATTTTTTTTACTTTTTTTGTATTGTATTTCTATTTGTATTTGTATTTCTTTATTATTTGTATTTGTAATTTTCTTCTTTAAATACCATAAGTTTTTAATAAAATTTGTGATTGAACGATTTTCATTCATCCAGCAAACATCCGAATTTCATTTTTACAACAAGTCAGTTTACCTTGTTCTTGTGTACCACTTGAACAACTGAACCGAAAATAATCGCTTGAATTATCCTGGTGAACTACTAGAATAATAAACCCCTACAAACATTAATAACTTGGTGAAGCACCAAGTTATCCATCTTGATAAAGTTGAGCAAGGCAAACGAACCTGCGCTTAACACATGTATATATATATATATATATATATATATATATATATATATATACTTATATATATATATATATATATATATATATATATATATATATATATATATATATATATATATATACTTATATATATATATATATATATATATATATATATATATATATATATATATATATAATATATATATATATATATATATATATATATATATATATATATATATATATATATATATATAAACATGTATATATGTGTATATATATATATATATACATATATATATATATATATATATATATATATATATATATATATATATATATATATATATATATATATATATATATATATATGTACTAGCTGACTCGGGCAAACGTTGTTTTGCCTTCAAATTTTATTTTTACTGCAAGTCCGGTTTCGTTGCAGAGTCATGGTGGATTGATATTTCGAAGAAGAATGAAAGGTGCACTAAATCGACATGGCAGTTATTGTTCAAATACCGGTACGGGCTAATTAACAACACTACACGCTGATTAAAGACCCAACGCCTTCAGCGAAACACAGCATAGGCTTATGGCGCTAATCTCTATCGGGCAAAACACAAAATCGGTGCAGTAGTTCTTGAGGTACGGTGCAAAAACACAAAAAAACTAAATATTGCGCCATCTGTCGAACTTCAAACTACACAGAAACACTCCTCACGGCCCATAGAGCATGCATATAAAATTTGGTCAAAATCGGTCCAGCAGTTTTTGAGTTTAGCGATCACGAACTTACACGTAATTTTTATATATGTAGAGATATATACATATATGTATATAAATATATATATATATATATATATATATATATATATATATATATATATATATATATATATATAAACATGTATATATATATATATATATATATATATATATATATATATAAACATGTATATATATATATATATATATATATATATATATATATATATATATATATATATTTATATATATATATATATATATATATATATATATATATATAAACATGTATATATATGTATATATACATATGTATATATATATATATATATATATATATATATATAAACATGTATATATATATATATATATATATATATATATATATATATATATATATATATATATATATATATATTTCTTTATTTATTTATTTATTTTATTTGTCTTTGGAAAGATAACCCTTATAGACATATAAATTAACAAATATGTACATACATACATATGTAAGTTCACAAGACAAAAGACATTACACAAAATTGAACAAAAATTAAAATAATTACAATATTTACAATATGCAATAAGTTACGAGTTTAAATGTACTAGTAGACTATTTTTATAGTAGTAGGGCATGTAGAATAATCAATGAATTTATAAAATTTGTTGAAATCGTTAGTTAGCTCTAACAAATACAACCGATAAAGGAATTGAATCACGTGGAGGTCGTTGTGGAACATTAAAATTTAGATTGTTGATTAAAAATCCAGAGCATACATTGTCATTAATTATGTTAAGAATAAACGAGATGTTCAGAACGATTCTACGGCTTTTAAGGAATTGTAGCTTAATTAGAGCAAGACTTGCCGAATAAGATGGTAGATTACTGGAATTAAAGTTTAGTCCACGAAGGCAGTATATCAAAACCTGTTTTTGTACCGATTCAATAGCGTCAGAATGTTTATTATAAATAGGGTCCCATATTACCGAACCATACTCCAACACAGGCCTTACGAGCGAGGTATAGAGACTTTCGTAAATTATGGATCATTAAACTCTTTAGCCCATCGTTTTATGAAACCTAATAAACCTCTGGCTTTGTTTACCGTCATATTTATATGAGGAATAAAATTGAGTTTTGCATCAAAAAAAATTCCAAGGTCCATGATATTATCAACAAACTCTAGCTGATAATTATTAACAAAGTAACAAGCAGCTATAGGACAATTACGAACAAAGCGCATGTATTTGCATTTCTTAAAGTTGGGTTCCATGAGATTAATTTTGCACTAGATGTAAAACGAATTTAAGTTAAGTTATAGTAGTTGTTGCTCAGATTTTTGACGATAACAGAGAAAATCTTTTACATCGTCAGCGTACATCAAAACTTTGGATGAAAGAAAAACATCATGTAAATCGTTGATTAACAATGTAAAAAGAAGTGGACCAAGGTGACTTCCCTGAGGAACTCCAGAAAGAACATTGTTAAGCGCAGGCTCGTTTGCCTTGCTCAACTTTATCGAGATGTATAACTTGGTGCTTCACCAAGTTATTACTGTTCGTAGGGGTTTATTATCCTAGTAGTTCACCAGGATAATTCAAGCGATTATTATAGGTTCAGTTGTTCAAGTGGTACACAAGAACAACGTAAACTGACTTGTCGGAAAAAATGAAATTCAGATGTTTGCTGGATGAATGACAATCGTGCAATCACAAATTTTATTAAAAACTTATGGTATTTAAAGAAAAAATTACAAATACAAATAATAAAGAAATACAAATACAAATAGAAATACAATACAAAAAAAAAGTAAAAAATTTTAATTTTTAGCAGGCTGGAAACCGTTCATTCTTCTGATGCACTAATTATTTTCCCACCGTTAGCACAGAACAGATATTGGATTTCATAACTGTCTGGCTGGTGAACTAAATAAGCAAATTATTTTCTCACTGACAGTAAAGCCCAAACAGATATCAAATTTCTCCAACGTCTGACTAGTTATTTGATTTAGTACGTGTAAATAAAAATTTTGTTTTAATTTAGCTATGAATTATGCAAACGCGGTAATTCTCACGCCTAAATAAGAACGTAAAAAAGAGATACGGATTTTGTTCAAGTATTACGAATTATGCAGACGCGGTAATTCTCACGCCAAAATGTGGGAAAAATAAGAACGTAAAAAAGAAGTACGGATTATGTTCAAGTCTTATTAATTCTATTGAGAGTTGTTTTTATTTTTGAATAAAGAATAAAAAAACTCAAAAGAATTTTTTATTAAATGAATCCAAAGGCACGGTTTAAAAATAAGGAAAGTAACAAATTTTATTTCTCAATAAGAAATTTGTATGTGTGTGTAGTTTGAATAATTTTCTTCAACTGACTCATAAAACAATTACAACGTGTTTTCTTCTAATAAAACAAATATTTCAAAGGATATCTAGTTTTACATATACAAGGTATAATAAGTACAAGTATGTATATATAATAATAACACCCCCTCTCAATTATATAATTTTAATAAATTTCTAATTGTAATAAAAGTTTTTCTATCTAAGGCTTTAGTTAAGATGTCAGCAATTTGATTCTTTGTTGAGACTTGCTCTAATTTTAAATTACCCTTTTTAACATGATCTCTTAAAAAATGATGTTTTATATCGATGTGTTTTGTTCTTCTACTTTCTTCATTCTTGGCCATAGCGATGCATCCAACATTGTCTTCATAAAGTTTAAAAGCAATATCTGGGCTTATAATTCCCATATCCTCTAAAATACCTTTTAACCAAACTCCTTCTGAGGTTTGCAAGACTTAATGCGACATACTCTGCTTCGGTGGAAGAAGTAGCAACAGTTGTCTGTTTTTTACTGCACCATGAAACGGGGCAACCATAAACATAATAAATGAATCCACTAGTAGATTTTCTATCTTCTAAATTAGAAGCCCAATCAGCGTCAACAAACCCGTACAAAATGTCTTCTGTCCTTTTATTTTCAAAACAAAGTTTTAGTCCCTTCGTTCCTTTTATATACCTTAAAATTCTTTTTAAAGCAGTATAATGGACTTCATTGTAATTTTCTTGATATCTTCCCATATAACCAACTGCAAAGCATATATCTGGACGTACGGATAACATTAAATACATGAGACTTCCTAATAACTCTCTATATGGATGTTCAGTCGAGTCTTCCTTTGAACACAATAGTTTTAGATTTTTCTCCATTGGTGTTTCAGTTGCATTACAATCAGCCAAGCCAAATTTATTTAGTAGTTTTTCAATAGACGCTTCTTGACTTAAAAACATTTTACGTTTTTCTTGATCATATTCAATTTTAATTCCCAAGTAGTATTTTAACAACCCACAATCAGACATCTCAAATGTTACTAATAATTTTTCTTTTAATTTATCCATCTCTATTTTGTTATTACCAGCAAGTAATATATCATCAACATACAGCAATAAAAATATTACACCGTTCTTAGAATTCTGTATGTACAAACAGTAGTCGTGTTGAGATCTTTTAAAACCCAAATTAATTAAAACTGAGTTAAATTTATTATTCCAACACCTAGAACTTTGTTTCAACCCATAGATAGATTTCAAAAGTTTTAAGGCCATACCTGGTTTCATTTCATAACCATCTGGACATTCTAAATATATATCTTCTTTTAATTCCCCATGGAGAAATGCCGTTTTCACATCCAAGTGGTAGAAAACAAACCCCTTTGAAACACCTACTGCTAAGACTGTTCTTAATGTTGTTAATTTTGCTACCGGAGAATACGTTTCTTCATAATCACAACCATATTTTTGAAGAAAACCTTTAGCAACAAGTCTTGCTTTGTATCGGAATGGATTTCCGTGTTCATCAGTTTTAACGACAAATATCCATTTAGATTTCAGTAATTTTCTATCTTTCGGCTTTGGAACAAGTGTCCAAACTTTGTTTTTCTCCATTGATTCCAATTCTTGCTTAACAGCCAAAAGCCATTTCTGCCGTTCTGGATTAGACTCGATATCTGCATAACTATTCGGAGCAGGAACAGTACAAGTTGCTTCAAATAAGGATTTATAATAATCCGAAAACTTTGTTGCTCTTTGTTTAAGTCGTTGACTCCTTCTGGGTCCCGGTTCGTCATCTATTTGATTAGAAATATTATCTTCAGGTACAGTATCTTGAGCTAAACCATCTACTTCATTCTCTAAACTAGCACGAATTCCAACAGAATTTTTTTCGGACTCAACTTCGGATAAATGATTCTCTGTTTGATCTTCGCTCAAATCTTCTAAAGAAACATTATTATGCTCAATCTCCCCCTCTTGATCGTTTCTTTCTATGACCGGAATTTGCTTTTTATCTCTATAGATTTTTCTAAATGGATAAGTAAACTCATTAAACTTACAATCTCGTGACAAAACTACTTTGCGTTTATCGTCATCCCACAATCTGTAACCATTATGACTATAACCTATCATCACAAATGGCTTACACTTTCCTTCAAGCTTACTTCGTTTTTGTTGTGGCGTCCAAGCATAAACAAGACAACCAAATATTCTTAATTTTCTTAGGTCAGGCTTAGTGTTCAACCACAACTCCGCAGGAGTTTTATTAGTTGTAATGGATTTTGTCGGGATACGATTAATTATGTAAGTAGCTGCATAGACGGCTTCTCCCCACAAATACTTCGGTACATTAGCTTCTATCATAATTGTTCGAACTTTCTCTATAAGTGTTCTGTTGAACCTTTCGGAAACACCATTCTGTTGTGGTGTATATGGAATAGTCTCAAGCTTTTGAATACCCTTCGATTTGCAATATGAGATAAAAGAATTTAAGTTATATTCACCTCCATTATCCGTTGTTAAAAGAGATATTTTAGCTCCAAACTTTGCTGAAACTTGCGCTTCATACTCCTTGAACTTCTCAAATACTTGAGACTTTGATTTTAGTAAATACGTGAAAGCAAAATGGCTGTAATCGTCTATAAAAGACACAATATATCTTGAACCATCATATGCTACTGGAGAAATTGGCCCGCAGACATCTGAATGAATATGTTCTATTATTCTACTTGCTCTAGTTCTAGTACCAGAAAAAGGACTTCGAGTCTGCTTGCTCTGAGTACAAACATCACAAAAATCTTTAAGTTCCACTGGAGGTATACCAGAAACCATATTAGATTTGATCAACTCATTTAAAGATTGATTTCCTATGTGACCTAAACGCTTATGCCACAATTCGCCATATTCACATTTAGTTAAATTGCATGTTGACCTTTTAACTCTAACTTTCATTTGAAATAAATTTCCGATTTTCTTTGCTGTTGCAATTCTTATATTATTTTTAACTAGCTCAGCATTACTCTTCTTGAAGTTAACTCTAATTTGTGCATTTACAATCTTGTTCACAGACATAAGATTTTCGTGAAAATTTGGACTATAGAGAACATCTTTCAGTTGTAGTTCAATCCCCAAATTACTTAATGCACGCACTTTCCCAATATGTTTTGCAATAACAATTTCTCCGTTTGCAATCGTAATAACCCGTGGCTCCCTCAATTCTTCAATGGAATAAAACATACATTTATCTTTGACAAAATGGTCTGAAGCTCCAGAGTCAAGAGTAAAACACATCTCCTCTGTCTCGATAGCATCATTAATACTACTTGCACCATTAGCAATAAAACTTACACTCTGTTTTGAAGTCACTAGGGCAGTCTTCACCCTACAGCTTTTCTTCATGTGACCAAAACGACCGCAATTATGGCACTTACCGTTAAATCTTGAAATTTTCTTTTTAGATGCAAAAGCTGTTACATTCTCTTGCTGGTCTTTATCTCTTCTATGTTTTTTCTTAGCTTCTTCTGCGATAAGTCGAACCTTCACAGTATCTAAATTGATTTCACCGCTAGGTAAGCTCTCTATAGCTGTCACTACTGCATCATAGGACTCAGGAAGGGTTAGGAAAAATTGTGAAACTAAATCAGCATCCTCCGGTTTCGCTCCAGCAGCTTTCAAGTCACAAACTAAGGACTCGAACTTCAGAATATGTTTATTCATGTCTTCGCCATCTTGGAGTTTTAAACAAGCTAACTCTTTCCTTATCAAAGCCTGTGTCTGAGTAGACTTTCGTTCAAAACAGCTTATTAACACATCCCACATTTCCTTTGACGTCTCCTTTCCTTGCACATAACTTAGATAATCATCATGTATAAACGACACAATGATATCCTGTGCTTTGGCATCCAATTTAAGAAATTCATTTTTTTTCATTCTCCGCTTGAGGTGCTGTCTCCTTTACAGCTTTAAGGCAACCTGCAGCACTCAAATACCTTTCAACCCGAAATTTCCAGTTAATGAAATTTCCACCAGCAAATTGCTGAATTCCTGTTGATTTCTCCGATGGAAGGCCCATAACCTTTTATTAAATGAATCCAAAGGCACGGTTTAAAAATAAGGAAAGTAACAAATTTTATTTCTCAATAAGAAATTTGTATGTGTGTGTAGTTTGAATAATTTTCTTCAACTGACTCATAAAACAATTACAACGTGTTTTCTTTTAATAAAACAAATATTTCAAAGGATATCTAGTTTTACATATACAAGGTATAATAAGTACAAGTATGTATATATAATCATAACAGAATTAACAAACATCAACACATCTAGAAAGTGCATTGTTAAAACAAACGATTTGTTTTCTATTGCTTAAATATGAAAAATCCATTTAGTACTAATATCCGTAAAACCTAGTAAATGAATATTTTAGGTTTTAAGATTTCTCTTTATTTATGAACATTTTTCTTGTTTGTAATCCTTTTATTTAAATTTAAATAGGCTACTTAGTTCAATCGTATTTTATAAGCCAAATTACATGTTTATTTAAATTTAAATAGGCTACTTAGTTCAATCTAAATGAAGTAAATGAAGTTTAGTTATCAAAAGCTTATGATTAACTTTATCAAAAGCCTTACAGAAGTCAGTATATATTACATCAGTTTGTTTGTTGCATAAATCCATGATAAATAACAGTCATATTTTTTGAAACCCATGTTGATAGGGGGAAATCTAATTTGCTACTTAATAATATAAACTCTCGGTAATTTTTTTTCAAAAACTTTTGGAATAACAGTCAGTTTTGCAATGTCGCGATAATTTGCAATATCAGCTTTATATTTTGCCTTAAACAAAGGAGTAATAAACGAGTTCTTCCAGACACTCTGAAATGTACCATATTTGATTGAGGCATTAAATAAAAGTGCGAACGGGAAAGCAAAAGACTCAGCACAATTGATTAAAATGTTGCTTGGTATTTTATCAGGACCAGGGTTGACCGAAAACTTAAGATTTTTAATTTCTTCGTGATTGTTGTAATATCAGTAAATGGAATTGATATTGATAGGTTGGCGCGTATTTTGAATGGATAATTACACAACTCATCATAGGGTGCATTTGAATAAGTTATAGAGAACAAATCAGCAAATAAATTGCTAATGGATTAAAGGATTCCGTTTGTAGAAACTTCAGAGTAGAGGGGAGGTTATTTGCTTTTTTCTTAGAGTTAACAAATTTATAGAACGATTTTGAATTAAGCTTAAAATTTTATTTCATAGTATTTATGTATGTAATTGGTGTAACATGATTTATTAAGCGAGGAGTATAAAGCGCGACTGGTAGAGTACCTTAAGTAGACGACAGAGGAACCAGATTGTTTGTATTTTCTATAGTATTTGTTCTTTTTGTTTTTAGCTAGAGCCAAACGTTTATTGTTTCAAGGTGGACCAGTTCTTATATATATATATATATATATATATATATATATATATATATATATATATATATATATATATATATATATATATATATATATATATATATATATATATATATATATATATATTATATATTTATTACATATATATATATATATATATATATATATATATATATATATATATATATATATATATATATATATATATCGAGAGCTTATATTCAAAAGCCTCTATCTTAAAAAACGTAGTTTTTCAGGGGAGCAAAAAAACCGTTTATTTTCGTTATTTCGAAGAAAATGAAAATTGTGTATTCTAAGATATTTATTTAAACTGACTAATTTAATTACTTGACAAGCAATTTGTTTATATTTGCATCACCGGCCATTTTATGGAAGATAGAGGATTTTCTTATTTGAAAATACTTAACGTGTATAAAAAGATAGCGGGTTTTGCATAGTAAAATAAAATATTTATTAATGAATTCAAAGTTCTTATTAATATACATATTTATATATTAGTAAAATAACCACCAAATCCAAAAATCTTAATAATATAAGCAAGTAGTTATACATATTTGTACATTAAGGATATAACTTTTTTTTTAGAATATCAAAACAAAAAATAGCTCAAATATGAAATTTCATTATTATTTAGAGATGGTAAGAGATTTTTACGCAATATATTATAATGGAATAAAAATTAAAGTGATAAAAAGTTCGAATATTGTGGAATAATTTATGTTCTAAGTTTTTCAATCAATTTTCAAATTATTATAGAAATAATGGTATTCTTGTGGAATTACAGTTTTCAAGTCTTGTAAATTTTTCCATTTGTTTGAAGATATTGCAAGTGGAGCAGAATATAAAGGTTTTGGTTCTATATGGAAAGAGTATGGTTTAATGCGACTAGGTAGATTAACATGGTTTTGATCAAAGTTTACTTTATATTTAACACTACCATTTGGAAGATATAACAGGGATCTTAAGTCAGATACTGTATGATCATTTCTAACACGACCTGGTCTTATAGATGAAAAACGTAGAATCTTATCATCTTTATAGTTGTTAAAAAAATCATAATTTAAATATACAGCATCAAATGGCTTTTTAATAGTTTTATTTTTGACTTTAACAGTTTTTCTGGCCTCTTTAGTAACTCGAATGTAATCATGTGGCAAGTAAATTGATTGATTTTTCAATCTGATCTCAATTTTTGCATGGGCACTATCACACTCCATTTGTGTATGACCTTTTTCCAAAAATTTTTGTTCAACGACTTTTTGCTATTTAACTGCGAAATTTGATAAGGCGTTTGACAAATAATGGTTTTTTCTTTGTCTACTATTTATTTAAATTAATAGAATTAAAATTGCAAGTAGTTTCCTGAAAAAAATAGTAAATTTATCGGAGAGATAGAGGATTTTGTTTAAAAAAAAACTACGTGTGTAAGATAGAGAAAAAAACAAATGACAATAAAATGTCAAACTTAATTTTTTTTAATTCCTGATTGGTACCATAGATGAGTCTGGTTTTACAGAATATTTTACCATCAAAAAGCCATTTTCGTAAAAATTGAAGATAGAGGGTTTTGAATATAAGCTCTCGATATTATATATATATATACATACATATATATATATATATATATATATATATATATATATATATATATATATATATATATATATATATATATATATATATATATATATATATATATATATATATATATATTATAGAGTAAATTGATGATATCACGAGATTTGAACAAAAACTTTCGATGCAAATATTCGTTGCTTGTAGATGGTCTGCACAAATGTTCTCAAGAATATAGTGCTTGAGTCTTGACTTTATTAGAACTGCTGATCCTCCGCATGCTCTTCCTCTCGGGTCCTTTGTATCATATAAGGTGTAGCCACTCATTTTAAAAAGGCTTCTCGAAGTCAAATGAGTTTCAGATACCAGCATTATACCAATATTTTTTTACCGTGAGGAAGTGCTCAAGTTCATATTTGTGTTGGCGAATGCCGTTTGCGTTCCAGAAACATACTTTTAACGTGTTCACGGCTTGTTAACTAATGCTAGAAGCAGTGTGTTCTGCATTCGCAGCATTTCTTGCATCATGCTAGTCATATTTGTTGTAAAGTTGTTTATAGTTTGGACCAGATTATCAATAGTAGTTTCAAGGCGACTGAAATTAAAGGTGGCGTCTGCATTCGTTGAATTATTGGGTGGTGACACTTTTTGCATGGGAACAGAGTTGATCTTCACAGCGTCAGCATACGATACTTGTGGAGTGATTGGTTAGGCCATTAGGGGATAAGTGGCGGAGTACGTATTTCCTGTTTGCACTGGGGTTACTTTAGGTTTTTGACTCATAGCCTGTTTAACGAAAGAGTGTACAGGGCATCCTCTGTAGTTAGCAGTGTGATTACCTCCACAATTACTGCACTTTTTTCCTTCCGATCTTTCGACTTATTGCAAATAGCCGTATTGTGTAATTCACCGCACACAACACAAACAGTAGGCAATTTACAATAAGTTTTTGTGTGGCCATATTCTTGACAATTGTGGCACTGTACGGTTCCAGAACGCTTGTGTGGTTCTTCAACTGTGATTTTTCGGTATAAGAGATATTTTATATTATAAATAGGATGTGTCTCATTTTTCTTCAATTTAATAACATTTGGCTCCAGTTCAACGCGAAATAAGGGTTGTGGGATCTTCTCCCAGTTTATTATATTAGAGACATTCTTCACCTTAAATCCCTGGAGGGTGAGAGCATCTTTTATTTCCTCAGGAACAACATAAGAATCTATGCCCTTCAATACGATCTGTAGGCCTTTAGCACTCTTAAGCTGGAATGTGTAGAAACTTGTTTTATTTTTTCAAATTCGTTAACCATTTTGCGGAAATCTTTTTCTTCGTATATTTGAATCTTTGTTTCATCAATATTACCTCGTTTTATTGGAACAATGTGAAATGCCTTTTCACCAATGACCGAAATTAATTTTTTAATAAGGGTGTTTGAATTTTTTTCCTTCAAATAGATTGGTGGTGGTTTTGAGGTTTTACTCGAGGGTCCGTCGGGTTTGTCGGTGATATCTTGCAAAATTTTAAAACGGTTTAGACGGTTTGCTGAGTTGGCGTCGATATCCCTGGATATCTTGGGAACCGATAAGATTTTAGATGAATTTTGGCTTCGCCCGCGCTTTAATACTGTAATATATCTGTCCATTCCGACAGGCACTTTAGGTTTCTGAATATTATTGTCTATAGTAATAACTGGGTTAAGTGATGAACACGAGCCCGGAGCGGATAATGGCGCTGATTTAAATAAAGAAGTACTAGGCAGCGGCAATGTTATAGAATCACTTGTAGTGCATCTATACTAAGTTAAGGCACTGTAGCAATGTAAGAATTTTATTTACTATAAGGCATTGAACTTGGAATTCAATTTCATTTTTGTTTACGATAAGAATTTCATTGTTAAAGACTATCAGTTAAAATTATAAATTTGTTTTTGTGTTTGGTCAGCATAAATGAACATTCAACTTTTTTTTGTGGTGAACTGTTGGCATTGGGAATGATGTAATATGATTTTTTGTATTGAATACTTTTAATAATTATTTTCCTGTGCCATCAAGTTCTGGTTACTAAAAAGAAGAATTTGTCAAAATTACAAATTCCCGTGAGAACGCCAAATTCCCTATTGATTTGTTGTTGTGCCACATTAGTGCTGACCAAGGAATAAATTAGTATATAAGTTGGAAGTTTTAAAAAATAAAATCAGAATTGAACTAGCAATCAATAAGCCTTTTTCATTTCTCAAAAATCTGCATTTTAATGCGGGACTAAAGCGGCAGCACTGCTCAGAAAATACTTACCTCTATTTTTTTACTATTTTATTAAATGTATTACATGGCGATCCTGCTAAACTAAAAAGAGTACTGTGAATAAACAGGATAAAAATTTAATTTAGAAGATCCTGCCAGACTAAATTTGGAGATCCTGAAGATTTTTTTTGATTCTGCCAAACTAAAAGGAGTACTGTAAATAAACAAGATAAAAATTTTATCCTGCGCGTTCAAAAGAAGCTTTGCTCGTTAAAGAACTAGACAAGGTTTACCAGTCTGGGTTACCAGAAGACGATATGCGAGAACGGGCTGAAGAAATGGAGCGTATGCGTGAACATGTATTTCAACAAGCCGATACCAATGGAGAAAAACTAATTAGTTTCCAAGAATTTGTGGAACAAACAAAGAGAGAAGAACACAATGCTGATCCAGAATAGCACACCATAGATGAAAAACCGCAATATACGCACGAGGAATATTTGGAGTTTGAAAGGATAAAAAATGAAGAAATCCAGCGAAAGATTGAACAGGGATTGCTTTCACCTCACCCAGATGTGCCGCAGGGTTATTACGCGCATGATCCAAATGCTGCTTACCAAACAGTTCAACAATATCAATCCTTGCCACCACAACAACAACATCAACCCACAGTTAATAATTTACCTCCACTACAACAACCTGTTGCAAATGATTTTACAGCTCAGAAACAACCAGTTTCAAACAATGTACCATCTCAGAATGAAAATCTACCTGTAGGAACTAATAATATTCCCCAATAACAGCAGCCAATAAATAATACTATACCCCAGCAAAAAAATCAATAATGTGCAACAAAAACCAAACTACATTCCGTAAAAGCATTAATGTCATTCAAATTTTAGTTATAAAGAATTTATTAATCAATTTACCACAAGCCTATCTGCAGTTTTCTAATAATTAGTACCGTATTATTGTTGACCATCAGATGAAAAATCAGAGAAATTTTTTTTTAACTTGAAATTTTAATGGATATAAATAAGTAAAGTTTTCTTCTCAAAAATAGAAATTGATATTGGATTAATAGAATAATTTTTTTACAACTGAGAACGAAATTATATAGTTTCATATACACAATGTAATTTATTCGTTTTTGTTGCAAACTTTTTGAATTTATGCGTTTTCTAAAAATTAATTGTGAATTTTTCAAGTACAATAAATACGTATATTTGAATGAATTAATTAGATACTAAGCATTTCCAAAATTCGCCAAAACGGCATTAAAACATTAAAAGAGACATGATTCCAATCTATATTGATGCAAAAGAAAAGAAAACCTTGGCAATAACACGAAGTATGAAAAATAAAAGTAGTAATGAAATGAAAGATATATGTATATGATGATTAAAAGAACGTTCATAAAAAAGAAAATATTATAAAAGACTGCATATCTCAAAAGGAGACTGATCACCTCCAAATGTGGGAATGTACGTCAATAAATAATATTAAGGGAACCCAAAAGATTGAATTTATATATGATAATAAGCTGCAGCAAGAATTGAAAAAAGAATTGAAAGAGAAAAATGACAAAATTGCTCGCATAATATGCAATAAAAGCGAAAATCCTATGCTTTCAGGAACATTTTTGGAGAAACTTTTATTGAGATTAAAGAAATTGAAATTTAAAAAGTACGTACTACATGATAATGATGAAATATTTAAATATATAACGGCCGAAGAGTTGAAAAAAAGATATAACAATATAAAGAAAAACGATATAAAAATAATTATATACAGAATGCCAAGAGAAATAAAAGACAATATAACACAATATAGATTGATAGAAGAATTTCATGACTCACCACATGGAGGACACTTTGGAATTAGGAAAACACTTTCCAAATTAAAACAAAGATATATATGGAAAAATATGAACAAAATGGTCAAGAAATACATATGTAACAACATATGATTCATGCCAAAGGCATAAGTAAATAAAGAATACAAAAGAACCCTTTCCTGTAACAGATACACCATCACATGGTTTTGATACTATTGTTGTGGAACCCTTTACTGTAACAGATACACCATCACATGGTTTTGATACTATTGTTGTGGACACAGTTGGACCATTAAGACCATCTGGACAATTTAAATACATACTTACTATGCAGTGTGAACTGACAAAATATGTTGTTGTTTGTCCGATTGAATCAAAAGATGCCAAAACAGTCGCAAAATCTTTAATAGAACATATAGTCTTAAAATACGGTTTATTTAACATTCTAAAATCAGATAAAGGAACCGAATTTACCAATGAATTAATGAGAGAGATTTGTGTATTATTAAAAATAAAACAAAATTTCTCAACACCCTACCATTATGAAACTTTGGGCACGATAGAACGAAATCATCGCGTTCTAAATGAATATTTTCTGAATTTTGTGAATGACAATAATTGGCATGAGTGGATACCATATTATACTTTTGCTTTCAATACAACACCGAATGTCGATACAGACTATTCACCATTCGAACTAATTTTTGGTAGACTTCCTAGACTGCCAAACGACATTTTAGGTGATGCCAGAAAGATTTATAATATTGACAACTACTTAAACGAACTAAAGATTAGACTTCATCACTCATTGCAAAGAGCAAGAGAAATAATTCTCGAAGTAAAAAGAAAAAGAGGTAGAGAATCTGAAAAGAAGCAAAATAGAATAGATCTTAGAATAGGAGATTTAGTTTTAGTTAAGGTCTTAAATAGAAAAAAGTATGAACCTCCATACAAAGGCCCATACAAAGTATTAGACTTAGAAGATCTAAATGTACTTTTAGAAATTAATAAAACTAAAACAAAACTAGTACATAAGAATTTGCTAAAAAAATATTTTGGATAAGAAATGTAAGGAACACAAGAATTTCAATTTAAATACAATTTAAAAGTAACATAAAAAAATAATAATATATGTATATATATATATATATATATATATATATATATATATATATATATATATATAATGCTTAAAATCTTATACAAGTATAATTATAGATACATAAGCCTTAATTATAAAATTTCTTTTTCCAAATTATGTTTCATTTTTAATAATACCCAAACGTAAAAGGGTGAGGGTGTAGTGCATCTATACTAAGTTAAGGCACTGTAGCAATGTAAGAATTTTATTTACTATAAGACATTGAACTTGGAATTCAATTTCATTTTTGTTTACGATAAGAATTTCATTGTTAAAGACTATCAGTTAAAATTTTAAATTTGTTTTTGTGTTTGGTCAGCATAAATGAACGTTCAACTTTTTCTGTGGCATTGGGAATGATGTAATATGATTTTTTGTATTGAATATTTTTAATAAATTATTTTCCTGTGCCATCAAGTTCTGGTTACTAAAAAGAAGAATTTGTCAAATTAACAAAATCCCGTGAGAACGCCAAATTCCCTATTGATTTGTTGTTGTGCCACATTAGTGCTGACCAAGGAATAAATTAGTATATAAGTTGGAAGTATTAAAAAATAAAATCAGAATTGAACTAGCAATCAATAAGCCTTTTTCATTTCTCAAAAATCTGCATTTTAATGCGGGACTAAAGCGGCAGCAGTGCTCAGAAAATACTTACCTTTATTTTTTTATTATTTTATTAAATGTATTACACACTACTTGGCATCGGAGTAAACGAAGTTGTTCGCTCACGTAAAATTGGCTTTGCCGTTAGAAAAAGACTATCATCAGATTTTTTATTTTTATTGTTTGCATAAAAATCTTCAGAACTCACAGTAAAATAGGCATTTCTGCCGTTAGAACTCACTTCACAATTTTTTGCTTTTGAGGTACTCATACAGAGTATTCCTCAGTCACTTTGTTTGTGTTTTTTTTTTGTTTTTGTTGTTTCAGATTATATGAAATATATTATTAGTGCAAATAAAGCAAATTTCACAAAATGAGTAATTATTACAAATCAGTACTTATTATGAATATTTGTTTGTTTGTTTAGTATGTAAGAAAAACTCCGCTAATACGTCCGTTCACTACGAAGGTTCAACACTGAGGCTGATATACATATATATATATATATATATATATATATATATATATATATATATATATATATATATATATATATATATATATATATATATATATATATATATATATATATATATATATATATATATATATATATATATATATATATATATATATATATATATATATATATATATATATATATATATATATATATACAAGGCGAATTGAAAACAGGTGGCCTCATTAGCGCAGGTGATTATCAGCTGTTCTAATGAAAACTGCATTATTCAAACCCCAAGTGTCAAAAATTTTTTATTTTTTAGTTTCCTGTTCAATTAAAAATTACAAGAAAAAATAAGGAAAATGTATTTTAACAAATATATGTACTATAGAACTTTTTTTGTTGCAATGAGATGCAAAGGTGGTTTGAATGACCATCCGACGCCAAGGGACTTAAAAAATAGGCTGAGAAAGTACATTCTAGGTAAATATTAGAAACAAAATTTTATTATATTAGTAATTTTTCTTTTTTAGTGAAAAATACTGAGCATCTAGATGGCAAAGGGAATGTCGAAACAAACACAACTAAATGGCTAAATACAATCTCTTGATGTAGTGTCCTGCATAGTACGGAGAAAGTCGGAGTGGAGGATGTTGACTTCCTGCAAGAGCAATCTCCAGACGCGAACGATGTTGAACTTGATGACCTACATGAAACGGATTTGCGACAAGATGAGAATAAGAAACAGCATTGATATATACATACATACATTAATTTCACTTTCAATAAAATCCTGCTGCACCGTCATATTTACCGTATTTGCAATTATAGGAACATTTGCATTTAAGACTATTTGCTCATCACTAATATTGAGCTGTTATACATATCGTTTTTAATAAAAATCTAATAATTATTGTAAAAACTTTGTTCTCCCGACATACATATTTATTGAAAAATATATTTAAAATAATTTTGTTTTGTGTTGTAGTCAGATGTTTTTGACAGACTGGTAAAGTTGTGGTAAGGCAGTTTCCGTGTTGTTTTTTGTATTGTTGTATTGTAGTAGTAACAAGGCCACCTAGTATTCAATTCGCCTTGTATATATATATATATATATATATATATATATATATATATATATATATATATATATATATGCCTATATATGTATGTGTTCATATACATTTATATATATATACCTTCATATATATATATATATATATATATATATATATATATATATATATATATATATATATATATATATACACATATATATATATGTATATAATATATATATATATATATATATATATATATATATATATATATATATATATATAATATGAAAAGAGAAATTCTTTTAGTGAAAAAGTAAGTCATATGTGGTCTGATCGGTATGTAAGTAGAAACTTTTTAGGAGCAACTTTGCACTTTCAACAAAACTTCGAAATGTTTGATATTATGCTGGGGCTTAAATGTACTTTGCAAAAGTCAACCGCTGAAAATATTTTGACTAGGTTAGGTTAGGTTAGGTTGATAGGAGGGGTGTGATAGCCCATGTCATACGACATACACTTAAGCCAGTGAAGGCTTGTTGTGCGCTCCCTTTCAAACTGCCAGAGTTCTGCGGCAGGATTCGAACCTGGGACCTTCGCACTACGAGTCTAGTACACTACCTACTAGTCTACGAAGGTCAGTTATATTTTGACTAAGTTAACAACTTTATTTAATCAGTTTGGTATTGACAATATTAATAACGGGAAATTTGTTACTAACCGCCGCGCGAATATTGTAAAGGCATTGGAAAGTAAAACACGCCTGAGCTGTAGCAGTCATTTGTTAGTAAATCTTTTAGACAAGTCATTTGACGAGACGATCGAGCTAATATAAACAATGCAAACATGTAAAAAAATATTTTTTATTTGAACCCATAATGTATAATTACAATTACATGTAATGTGTAACTAGTAAAGGTCGATTAAAATTACATGTAATGTGTGAATATTCGCAATATCATAAATCAGTTTTATTTTTTCAGCCTTCGTAAATATTTGCAAATTTCTGCAATTTTGACTAATTTTGTATTTTTTAATTGTATAGAGAACTTGTGGATGTTTATACAGCTTATTTTACCTTTTAAAATTTTTCGGATATTTTCGCAATTTTACGAGAATTTCATCTTGATATGCTGACTAAGAGGCTTGCGCAGTAACCAACAAAATATTTCGGTTTTTGAAATTATGTATTCGCAAATTTTGCGCTTTTTTCGCAAATTTTGTACTTTTTGACTGATAAGAAAACTTATAAATCTAGCATATTTTTGCTTTTAATAATTTTTGCCCTTTTTCACGATTTTACGCGACTTTCATCTTGATAAGCTGATTAAGAGTGTTGGATTTAGCTACTACTTTTTTCAGATTTTTGAAAATTCCACAAACATTTCATTTTATAATAAATAACAAAACTGCCACTAAATCATCAAAACGCCCAAAATCGCCAAACCTACGACAAATCATCAAAATCTGGCAGCCGCGGCTGCAGTGAATGCAAAATAGTACATATACATACAAACACATACCCAATCAATACGCCGTGAACGTGTTCTTACAAGCTACCCACAATACATATGTAAGACGAGTAGGTTAACCTAAAGACAAAACTGGTGACTTGGGTACACTTATCCCCATGTTTCCTTCAGGGTTAATACAAAGAAATTAACGAGTATGAAAATAGAAAAATCACGAGCAAAGACTATAGATTATAAAGATGTTGCACTGCCATACATTGTGCTGCCGATGCTAAGTTTTTGATGGGATTTTCCGAAAATCCCTTTGTCGTTATAAAATTACAAATACCACGTTTATACGCACGTCTTATTTGCAAATAGAACTATTTGCAAATAACTAATTCACTGTTTATATGGGAAATTGCATACAGAACTTATGTAATTATTAGTGATGCCATGTGACGAAAATATGATTGTTTGGTAAGTAAAACACAAAAAACGTTCATGAAGTGGCAACGTCTTACTTTTTATTTGCAAATAGTGTCGTTATTCACGACTTGCTTAAGTGAGTTAATAGGTTAGGTTAGGTTAGGTTAGGTTGATAGGAGGGGTGTGATAGCCCATGTCATACGACATACACTTAAGCCAGTGAAGGCTTGTTGTGCGCTCCCTTTCAAACTGCCAGAGTTCTGCGGCAGGATTCGAACCTGGGACCTTCGCACTACGAGTCTAGTACACTACCTACTAGTCTACGAAGGTCAGTTAAGTGAGTTAATAAGTTACAATAAAAAAAAGATATACGGCAACATTCTTCTTTTTTATTTGCAAATAAGACGTGCGTATAAACGTAGTAAAAGAGAGCTTATTTTCAATAGTTCGTAACAAAGGAGTTGAAATTCTACTTCTAAATGAGACTTTTTTAAAACCTCACCATAAATTTAATCTCGGAGGCTTTAAAATTTACAGAGAAGATCGGCCTACCCATGGCAGAGGTGCGCTTATTGCAATTAAAAGCTATATTTCGATACAAATAATGATTAATAGAAGACCTGATTTATTAACCAACTCTACAAGGGAGTTTTTTATATTTGGAGATCTGAATGCACAACATACTCATTGGAATTGTGTGGCGAACAATGCTACTGGGAATGAACTTTACAATCATTGTTTAAGACCTAACTATTATATACACCATCCAAATGCCTTTACCCTGTTTGGTCAGAATCTGGCTCAAGTCCAACCCTCTACGGTTGATATTCTTTTAACGAACTCTAGTGTTAATTTTTCCAATTTAGAAACCCATCCTAACATACTACAGTCAGACCACGCACCAATCACTTGCTTTATTTTCGGTCATGTTCGTAGTATGATAGAGACAGTTCCCTTGCAGACTGGCCGGCAATCAGAAACTGGGTCGATAATGAAATTAAAAGCCAGTACATTGATCAGACCGTAAGTAACCCTGATAGCCTAGAGCTGTCCTTAAGTAGATTAATATCAATCAAATTCCTACTGGTACCAGAAGTTCTTGGCAGAGAGAAATCTCTGACACTTGTAAATTTTTAATTAGACAAAGAAATAAATATAATCGCAAATTTCAAAGATGTAGAGATTTAAACCAAAGAATGCAAATAGATTGCATATTAAAGCAATTGAATAGATTAAATAATTTCCACCTCAATAGAGACAGAAACGAACGCTGGTCAAAATTTATTTCAAAACTGCATACCGGGTCTAAAATGTTTTGGAAACTATCAAAAGCTCTTAAAGGTAATAAAAACAATTTTACAGATTTACACGTAAACAATAACATTTTAAAGACCAGTGCTGAGAAGGCAAATGCATTAGTTGACGTTTTCGAAGCCTCCTACACCATAACTATTAATAACCTATCCCCGCTGGATCCTAGAGTCTCAAATTACATTAATCGCCTAAATGGTATTTCTGATTCTAGAACAAATGCTGAACTAACAAATACAAATGAAGTTAAATCACAAGTATTATTGCCGAAAAATAATAAGGCTCTGGCCTTGATGGCGTTAATTCTACTATTCTTAAAAATATGCCCGATTACTTCTTCGAGACGTTAAGTGAGCTATTTAATTTTTGCTTAGAAAATGGATACTTTTCTCTCATTGTTAAAAAGGGTAAAGTAATTCCTATTCAGAAAGCTGGTAAAAATTCTAAACTACCCACCAGTTACAGACCAATCAGCATATTGAGTTTGATAGATAAGATCTTTGAGAAAATTATTCATAAGAGAATATTAAATTTTTGTAATAACAATAATATTATTAATAGTCAGCAGTTTGGGTTTCGTAGGAAACACTCCACTACACACCAGTTAAAAAGAGTTGTTAACTTTATCGAAAATAATAAGTTTAATAGAAAAGGCACTGGCGTTTTATTTCTCGATATTGAAAAAGCCTTTGACTCCATCTGGCATGGCGGCCTGTTATCTAAACTTAACACTTTCGGTTTTCCAATTTATCTTCAAAGGATTATTAAGAACTTTTTAGAAAATCGCTCGTTTGTTGTTTGCGTTGATAATACTTTTTCGAGTGAGAGGCAAATACCTGCTGGTTTGCCACAGGGGTCGGTGCTATCTCCCACACTATACTCAGTCTATACATCTGACATATTGTAATACATAAATATTATGATGCAGCATTCTACGCAGACGATAGCGCGTTTATTTGTTGCGGAAAACTCTCAAATGCGATAATTAAAAAATGCAAAACTGCCTGCAAACAGCACAGAATTACTTCGAAAAATGGAAAATTAAAGTCAATGACCTTAAAACGAAGGCTATATTTCCTTATAATAAGTCACCCAAACGTCTGCCAACCTTACAACTAACTTCTCGAGGAATAACTATTCTTTTGAAAGAAGACATTAAATACCTAGGGGTAATGCTTGACAGGAAACTTTCATTCAAACAACACGTAAATAGCATTTGCGATAAAGCAATTAAATGCGGTCGATCCCTGTATCCTCTACTCTGTAGAAGATCAAAACTGAACTTAAATAACAAATTATTACTCTATAAAATGTGTATTCGTCCCATTATGGACTACGCTTGCCAAGTATGGTATCACAAAACCGTTAAAACACATAAAAAGAAACTGCAAATAATTCAGAACAAAAATTTTAAAATAATACACAATCTATCTCCTAGATACTCAACTGAGTTATTGCACAAAAACTTTAACCATAAAATGTTTAATACATTTGCGAGAGAACTGACTCTGTCATTTAATGTAAGATGCAGATGGTCTGAATCCGAAACTATAAGAGATTTGCTAAACAACCACACAGATTCTTTTGTATGAAAGAATTTAGTTAGTGTTTGTTGATAAAATTTCTTATACCTTTAATGTATGCGTAAGGTTTTTAACAGCAACTTTTCCTTAACACTGTGATATTATTAATTTTGCGTTCATATTCAATTATTTAGATTTTAATTGCTTTAGTACATTTTTAGAAAAATTTCATAATTTGTGTACACGTATCTCATAATTTGTGTACATGTATTATTATACTAATTCAGAATTAAGATCAATAAACATAATAATAAAAAAAATATTCGCAATATCTGGTCAAGGTGGACCAGTTCTTATATATATATATATATATATATATATATATATATATATATATATATATATATATATATATATATAATATATATATATATATATATATATATATATATATATATATATATATATATATATATATATATATATATATATATATATATATATATATATATATATATATATAATATATATATATATATATATATATATATATATATATATATAATATATATATATATATATATATATATATATATATATATATATGTATATATATATATATATATATATATATATATATATATATATATATATAATATATATATATATATATATATATATATATATATATATATATAATATATATATATATATATATATATATATATATATATATATATATAATATATATATATATATATATATATATAATATATATATATATATATATATATATATATATATATATATATATATATATATATATATATCTATGTATATATATATGTATATCTATGTATATATATATATATATATATATATATATATATATATATATATATATATATATGTATGTATATATATATATATATATATATATATATATATATATATCTATGTATATATATATATATATATATATATATATATATATATATATATATATATATATATATATATATATATATGTATATATATATATATATATATATATATATATATATATATATATATAATAGGATGTGTGTATGTATGTATGTATGTATGTGACGTAAAGGCTCCAAAACGGCTCGGCCGATTTTGACGAAATTTTCAGGAAACCTTCAGAATACTCGGGCTTGTGACACTGTGAAGTATGATTTTTTATTTTCGGTCTGTGGGTTGAGCGGCGTGGCAAAATCCAATAATTCATAAAATGAGAACGGCTTGGCCGATTTCTGTAAAACTTTTTGTCAGTTGTTCGTACTTTCGAGGAGAAGGTTTTTATGGAAGAAAATTTTGGAAAATCCCTCCGGAAAAGTCGGAAAATTGGAAAAATCTAAAATAGAGTTTTTGTATGAAATTTTGTTTGAAATTATTCCTTAATAGCTTTTCAAATTAAAAAATAGAAAGTATGTCTGAAGGCTTAAAATTGGGGCGGGGCGAAGTTCGCCTGGTCCGCTAGTATATATATAAGAACTGGTCCACCTTGAAACAATAAACGTTTGGCTCTAGCTAAAAACAAAAAGAACAAATACTATAGAAAATACAAACAATTTGGTTCCTCTGTAGTCTACTTAAAGTACTCTACCAGTCGCGCTTTATACTCCTCGCTTAATAAATCATGTTACACCAATTACATAAATACTATGAAATAAAATTTTAAGCTTAATTCAAAATCGTTCTATAAATTTGTTAACTCTAAGAAAAAAGCAAATAATCTCCCCCCTACTCTGAAGTTTCTACAAACGGAATCCTACGACGATCATATCATTAGCAATTTATTTGCTGATTTGTTCTCTATAACTTATTCAAATGCATCCTATGATGAGTTGTGTAATTATCCATTCAAAATACACGCCAACCTATCAATATCAATTCCATTTACTGATATTACAACAATCACGAAGAAATTAAAAATCTTAAGTTTTCGGTCAACCCTGGTCCTGATAAAATACCAAGCAACATTTTTAACAATTGTGCTGAGTCTTTTGCTTTCCCGTTCGCACTTTTATTTAATGCCTCAATCAAATATGGTACATTTCAGAGTGTCTGGAAGAACTCGTTTATTACTCCTTTTTTCAAGGCAGAATATAAAGCTGATATTGCAAATTATCGTGGCATTGCAAAACTGAGTGTTATTCCAAAAGTTTTTGAAAAAAAATTACCGAGAGTTTATATTATTAAGTAGCAAATTAGATTTCACCCTATCAACATGGGTTTCAAAAAATATGTTCCACAACTACTAATCTCCTTCATCTTATGACTGTTATTTATCATGGATTTATGCAACTGTTGAAACTCATTATATGAACCCCCTAATATATTTTGAATGCCCTTAATACTAAGTTAATCAAATTACATTTTTGCACTGGTATTATTTTGTTAAGTCAGCACAAGTGTTCTGATTGGTTGATACACATTAAATTTTGTACTTTATTATTTAGTTAAGTCAGCACAATTTTGTATAATTTTAAGTATAAATAGTTTAATAAAATACACCAAAAACGCTCAGTAATAAAACTTCTTTGTTTATTAATTGTGCCCGCCAACCTTTAAGCTACAAGTGCTTAAAGGCCATAAATAAAAAAATTAGTACAACTCAAATTAAAGTGTTTGAACTGAATCATACTAATTATCCGCGTTTCATCTAAACATTTCTGGTGACCCCGACATTCAACAGTGTTAATTTTCCATCACAAATATTTCAGGATTTACATTTCACTAAATCCTTGCTGTAGAAGACAACATCAGCTATAAGCCACAGCAGTTTGTAGCCAACCTGTCACGCATTTTGGTGACCAGGACTTTCTGAATACATCAGTCCAAATTGAGATCCTACTTCACGCCAGTGCATAATCATTATAAAGGGTCCTGTTCCAACATCCCAATATGGAACATCTATTAGATCTCCAAACAGAGACTGGTGAAATAATCCAGAAGATTGTAAGAAACTTCAAGAAGGATTCAGTCGACAGAAAAGGAACAGTTGACTACTTTGAGGAACGATTACGACGTCTGCAAGAGGCTTGGGACCAATTTCAAGCAACAGATTCAAAAATACGAGACGCTTGTAAAGATGACCCAATGAAATTAGATTACTTTGCAGAAAATTATTACGACAAAATCAGCATTCTAGTTGATGATCACATCAAGTTGTTCAGTAATGAAATCAAGCGTCTCAGAGCACAAACTGAGGAGCATCCGAAAAGAGTAGGTAATAAACCTGAACCCGTCGTATCCGCAATATCCAATGCACAGCATAATGCAGCTCAAGATATTGAAACTTCAAGCAGTACGATACGGAGGTTAGACGCCCGTCTGTCTGCGCTAAGCCGGCTATTAAAGGGACTAACATATACAGATGATCATCCTCTACAATATTTTGAAATAAACATTAGCACAATCAAAAGACTATGGGATCAAATCGAGATACTACATGATGAGGCTCATGAACAATTAAACAACCCAACTGCTTACAGTTTAAATCAAGAACAATATTACAATGTAAATGACTTAATGCAGATAGGTCTGGTCAATCTTTCTGTTGAAGCTGACAAACTAAAGCAAAATGGTACTCATACGCAAAGTAGAGAGGCGCTACTTGCGACAATCAGTACTGGCTCGGTACATTTACCAAAGGTAACTATACCCCAATTTAATGGCGATTACCCAAAATGGCGACAGTTCCATGACCTATTTTCCGAAATGGTGGATAAACAACCGATTCCCGCCATTCAGAAGATATGGTACCTAAAAGGTAATTTGTCAGGAGAAGCTGAACATTTAATCAGTCAATTTTCCTTATCCGAAACAAATTATAGTGCTGCCTGGAAAACATTAAAGGAACGCTACAATAACAAAAGAATCCTAGTAGCCAACTTAGTGGAAAAAATACTCAACCAGCCGTCTGTAACGTCAACTGCATCATCGATTAAAGCTATGCATGACACCACCAAGGAGTGCTTGCTTGCACTAAATAATTTAGGAATCACAACAGTGATTAAAAAACTCGATAAGAACACTCATGTCAGATATATGCAATCATTAATTAACCCAAGAGAAGAGCCAACCAAATCTGAACTTTTATCATTCCTGGTGTTCCAATTCCAATCATTGGAAGCAGTTGTTCCAAATGAAAAATTGACACATAAAGTGGTATCAACAATTATATCATCCACCAAAAACAATAATAGCACATGCAGAATGTGCAATAACAGTGACCACAAACTATATCACTGCGTTAAATTCTTGCAACTATCAGAAGCAGAACGATTACGGTGGGTGCAACAGCAGAGACTATGTGTCAACTGTTTTGGAAATGATCACGTTTCGAAAACCTGCAATTCAAGTAGCTGCAAAAAATGCGCGAAAAAACACAACACATTGCTTCACTTAGAAAAAAAAGGCAATACTAAAACAATAAAAAATCCATCAAATCAGTCGTCAAGAGCAATCATCTCGTATCCAAACCCAAAAATAAAGACGCCTGTTTCAGAAGTAGTAGCAGCTACATCAACAACAACAAACGTCGCTGCGGGCCGTCAGGGCCATGTATTGCTAGCAACAGCAAAAGTTATAATTACAGTCTCAAATGGCATATCAGATGAATTCAGAGCAATATTAGACTTTGCATCACAAGTAAATATTGTATCTAGGCAGCTTTGCCAAAAATTGTCTATTTCACCATCTGAAACTTCACTCTGCATTGACGGTCTTGGCGAAACCCAAAAGAAATCAAAATATCGCATAAATATCGGGATGAAGTCTAGGAATCTCAACTTCTCAGCAAACGTTGAGGCATATGTTCTACCAAGCATAATTCCCTCACAACCAAATCAGCATGTTGACATTTCAACTTGGAATATCCCCAACAACATCCACCTGGCAGACCCTCACTTCTATAAGCAAGAAAAAATAGATCTTGTACTTGGAGCAGAGTTTTTCTTCAAATTAACCCAAAATGGCACCGTACACCTTGCTGACGATCTTCCAACACTACAGAATACAGCACTTGGTTGGATTGTGGGCGGTACAATCGGGAAAAATCCAATTCCTAACCCTTCATGCGCAGCCACATGTGCGATATTTGGAAACACCACTTCATTGGAAGACGCCATAGAGCATCTTTGGAAATTGGACGAGATTGAGGACAGTGAAAAGATTCTTTCGCCATCAGAAAAACTATGTGAAGCACATTTTACTCAACATACACACACCAATGAAGATGGCCGCTTCGTAGACAGTCTTCCATTTCGTGAAAACCCAACTGCTTTAGGAGAATCCCACGCGATGGCATATAACAGATTCATGGGCTTAGAGCGTCAACTACAAAAAAATGAATCTCTTCTTATGCGAGATTATGAACAATTGGGTCATATGCACAGGGTAAATATCGACAACGTATTGGAGCCCAGATACATCATTCCTCATCACTGAATTCTGAAACCAGACAGTACTACAACAAAACTCAGAGTAGTGTTCGACGCATCACCCAAAACATCGTCAGGCTACTCACTAAATGATCTAATGTATACCGGCCCAACCATCTTAGGTGAACTATTTCCAATATTGCTGCGTTTTCGATTGCCAAAATTTGTATTCACCACGGACATCGAGAAAATGTATATACAAATCTTGGTTCATCAAGACGACCAGCGGTGTTATATATTTGGCCTCAGAATAAATATTGTCCCTATAGCACTTTAATTTATTTACAGCTCAAGTGTGTTCTGAGCTAATTGGTAGGCTGCACTAGTGATTAGCTAGGAGCCTGAATTTGAGAGTCAAATGAACAGTTATGTTTGCCAGTTTTGAATCTGAACTTTATTTGCATTAGCTTAACTATTTATACAAATTTTCTTAACCTACTTAACTATAACCTACTTAACTATAATTTTATTACTATAATTTGCTTATCATTAACCTACTTAAATTTATTTATTTAATTGTCTTTTTGATTTATACAAAGTGTTTTAAATTAGTTCAATACTCGTATTTCAGTTCATTTCAGCTTGCTTGCATTTGTTTTTTTTTGTTCTTACATTATTTTTAATTGTTTACATTATTTTTAATTGTTTTGCTTCTGATGACTAAGTATTTGTACTCTACAGCGGTATCAGTTAATAATTTGAATAGAAGATCCATCACTTCCTATAAACTATTACAAACTTAATACTGTCATATATGGGACGAGGGCAGCACCTTATCTAGCTACGAAATGCCTTCAAAGAATTGCTGAAGAAGGTTCGATAAATTATCCATATGATTCACAAATGCTCAAAAATAATTTCTACGTAGATGATGGGCTTGGAGGCTCCGACAGTCTCAATATCGCACTTGAAACACAAAAGGAACTTATTACGATGCTACGAAGTCATGGCTTCAACTTAAAAAAATGGTGCGCAAATCACTCAAAACTACTGAAGAATATTCCACTCGGCGATCAGGAGCTGAATTTTGATTTCAATAGTAATAACGCTAGCACTATAAAAACGTTAGGATTGTCATGGCTGCCTAACACAGACCACTTTTGCGTTAAAGTAAAGGTGAATCATTTACAAACTGTCACTAAACATACGGCAACATCAGATCTGGCGAAACTATTTGATCCCCTTGGACTATTAGCACCTATAGTCATCCAGGCGAAGTTGTTTATTCAGCGGTTGTGGCAGTTAAAGCTAGATTGGGATGAACCATTGCCCGAAGAACATCACGGTAGCTGGACGAAATTCAGAAAGGACTTAGACAGCTTGGACAACTTTAAAATCCCTCGACATATGTTTAAAGGGGAAGAAGGGGCTTTTGGTGCAGTCGCGTATATAAGAGCTACCCTTAAAGATGGAAGAGTTATTGTTCAATTGCTTTGCGCAAAGACGGGGGTCGCTCCATTAAAACAACAAACATTGCCGCGTCTAGAGTTATGTGCTGCTGTTATGGCTGCTCAACTCGTGCATAGAATGAAAACGGATCTTCAAGCTACAACTCAACGTGTATTCCTCTGGACTGACTCCGAAATAGTACTTTCTTGGATAAACTCGGAATCCTCCTTGTATCATACATTTGTGGCTAATCGAGTCTCCAAAATTCAATCATTGACGTTGCCTAATCAATGGCGTCACGTCGGATCGAAGGATAATCCAGCCGACATCTTATTCAGAGGTCTACTAGCATACAAACTGTCCGAATGCAATTTATGGCTATATGGGCCATTTTTCCTGCACGGACGGGAAGAAATATGCCAAAGATTTTACGTCAGTACCTGCCCGAAGGCCTTACCTGACGGTGCTCTTCGCACTGGGTGAATAAAGCCGTTCACCACCGTCCCGTCACCCCTCCCAGGGGCACATGCCGGGCTGAGGAACGACATGTGCGCCTACGAGGGACAACTTGGTAGCAAATTCTGTACAGGCTGCAGAACCATGTACAGACACTTTGCTGAAGTGTTGGAGCTATCTAACCTCCTACTACCCCGATGGCCCGGCAGCAAAATAGTGCCCCCATCTTACCTGAGGCTTCGCCCACCGCAAAACATCAGAGTAGCTTTGTCGAATAGCAACAACACCTAGAGATATACGGCCTGAAGAGAGCATCTATAATCAGTCACTAGCACCTCTTACAGACACACTACATCTGACCCATAACTCTTCCCGCGTATCTTTGGGTTTTAACCACAGCCACCACGTGATCCCCGAAGGGGCCTCACCAATAACCAGTCTAGGACAAGTCCTAGGGGCTACTGGTTCCCGTGGCACCAGATAGGACTCTGGTCAGCCGCGTGTTAAAACACCTCCGATTTTAGGTCCCTGCAAACCTGAGGTATCGGTAGCACCTCTACCCAGACAAGCATAGGCAGAGCTACTTCCTTAAATTAAATATATGCACTCCCGTTGCCCTGTTATGTCCAGGGATAGGGTAGTGACATATAAGTTCAAGGGGTAATTGGCCAAAGGTCAAGGTCTGGAAAAACCAGATTACCCACTTACCGGACGAGCGAGCGAACCCACTTTCTCCTTTAATTTACTTGCATGCGCGCCCGTTACCCTGTTGTTTCAGGGATTGGGTAGCAACATACAAGTTTTTAGGGGTTATCAGCAAAAAGGCCTAGGTCCGGAAACCTGATAACCCTATACCCCAGGAAGCACACCATCAAGCCACGCCACGAGACAAGATGTAAAACCGTGCCCCCCGGGGGGGGGGGGGGGGTTGTACGGTATATCTGCATTTTTTAGACGCTGTAAATCTGCATCTTCACGGTTAATCAAGATTTGGCGGTACATCTTTTCGCTGTTCCCAGTGAAAGCCACTCGATAGCACCGCCAGTTTACAGCAACGTTTGCTGCATCGTTTTGGGCCCAAATGAATGCAGTCGTTTAACGAGACCCCAGCAGAACTTCGGCTAGAGGCGTTAAATACAAGACGCAGATTAGTTGTGGAGCTCGACTCCTTGTAAACTCCGCGATGTGAAAGATATCTAATTGCGTTAGTGTTGTCATCCCCTGTAACCATCTGCATATGACTCAACTCATGATATTCGTTTATAAAATCTTTGTACAAATTGTTCATAATCGGATTTTGTGATAAGTGACCTTGCAGTTGGTTTAACGATAAAATCGCTTTTTGCTTACTATCTGCAAGCTTCGATAAATCTGCATCTGGTTTAATAGGAAGGTGGACATTGTAACACCCAATGTCGTTGCGAGTATATGTAGAAGCAAAAAGTTCTTCACAGAACTTGTCGTCAGGTTTTAATTGGGGTTTAAGGCCAACGTCCCAAAATTTCCGCATACTGTCAGCCAGATCCACTTGAGTTAGGCAGCAATTTCTTAGATTAATTGTGGTGAATACGCCACCAAAAATAACCCACCCTAGCTGAGTATTTTGCGCAATAAAATTCTTTCTTTTTCTGCGCTGAATATCGTTTTTAATTATGGCAGCGTAGTCAGATGCGCTGAGAATAAGGTCGATTGCATCTGGCTTGTTGAAGTCTGGATCGGCTAACTTTAATTTTAAAAACTCGCGTAATTCCTCATCTGGTATAGGCATTGCGGGAGTTATACTACCTACTCTAGGTAACACTTAAGCTTCGCAATTCATGCAAAATTGCGACGTTAATGACTATAATTTAAAAAATACCGAGCCTCTAGAGATTGCTAGTCGGCCACCATTTGCGCCATGTATCCCAACCTTATTAGGGGTAAGTTGTAACTTCAGATTATTTGCCGCAAATTCAATCATAAAGGTTGCTTCTGCACCGCTATCGATCAGTGCTCGAAGGCGTATCGTTTGGCCCATTTCACCTTGAGCTTCTATAACTGCGGTACGTAATAGGACCTTTGAAATCTCAGACTCACCAGCTTCAGAAGGAGTGCCTTTGTTATGTGTCTGGTTTTGTTCTTCATCAATGACGTGTAGTGCATTGCTTGACAAGCTTGACATCGACCTTTGGAGGGACATGAACGAATTAAATGCCCCGCTTTTGTGACAACGGTAGGCGCTTAAAAGCATTACAACATGCTAAAATATGCTTACCTGAGCAATGATGACAATGTTGTGTTGTTGTATGCAAATTTTTGACAAATGATTTTAACTTACAGGATTTTTCTTTAGGTGGTTTTGTGTCGCTTTTGTGTTCCACCATTATTCGAAGCATTTCTAGTGATTGAACGTGTCTGTCTAAAAATTCTTTAAGTGCTGCATATTTGGGTACTTCTTCATTTGACTTAAGTGACAGCTCACAGGCCTTTCTTGTGTCGCTATCTAACTTATTTACCACCAAATATACGAGCCAGTCATCCCAATGCTCGACTGGATGTTTGAGTTGTTCAGGTGCGCGTGAGTTACATGTGTAATCCCACATGTTCAACCAGCCCTCGTGGATTTGGATTCAATAATTGCAAAATATACTAAAACTTAAAAAAAAATAAAGTCAAAGAACTTTGACTTTATTTTTAAGTAAAAATACTATTTAAGCAATTAAACAAAATTGCCTCTTTTATATGATTCCCTTTTCTGTTTCGTAAGAATTTAAGGTCAATGACATTTTTTCCATTCATCGAAATTTGAATGAAACTTTAAACCATTAATAAAAATTTGTGAATTTATATTTTTTTTTTGTTAAACCTCTTGACGTCATCGATTTTATCGATTTTATCGATTTTATTCCAAAAGTTTTTGAAAAAAAATTACCGAGAGTTTATATTATTAAGTAGCAAATTAGATTTCACCCTATCAACATGGGTTTCAAAAAATATGTTCCACAACTACTAATCTCCTTCATCTTATGACTGTTATTTATCATGGATTTATGCAACTGTTGAAACTCATTATATGAACCCCCTAATATATTTTGAATGCCCTTAATACTAAGTTAATCAAATTACATTTTTGCACTGGTATTATTTTGTTAAGTCAGCACAAGTGTTCTGATTGGTTGATACACATTAAATTTTGTACTTTATTATTTAGTTAAGTCAGCACAATTTTGTATAATTTTAAGTATAAATAGTTTAATAAAATACACCAAAAACGCTCAGTAATAAAACTTCTTTATTTATTAATTGTGCCCGCCATCCTATAAGCTACAAGTGCTTAAAGGCCATAAATAAAAAAATTAGTACAGCTCAAATTAAAGTGTTTGAACTGAATCATACTAATTATCCGCGTTTCATCTAAACAGCAACAAACAAACTGATGTAATATATACTGACTTCTGTAAGGCTTTTGATAAAGTTTTTTTTTTTCTTCTAATAATTTTTATTTATTGTATCTTCAGAACTGAACTAACAATAAGTGTTCAAATCTTAAATATAGATATATAATTAGGCCCAACCAGTGTCGGACATAAACTTAGTGATAGTAATTATTAATATAGTGTTAAGCACAAAAATATTTTCAAAAAGTTTCATCTGGAGTATTGCGTATTAAGGCCGTAGTATCCCTCTTTTTTAAGCGGATGTGTCCAGGAAAGTTCAAGATATTTCGGGCAAGCGGATTCGGATGGGACTCGAGTTTTGTTAAATATTTGCCTGCATATTTTGCAATTTCAGCGGTCACAAGTGGCACATTTAAATCACGATGTAAAAGTGAATTTTTCATGTACCATGGAGCCGATGTTATTAACCTTAAAATTTTGTTTTGCATACGTTGTATTCTCTCTACATTGGAAGCTGAAGCAGTGCCCCATAGCTGAATTCCGTCACACCATATGGGTTTCAAAAGCGACTTGTATATTAAAAGTTTACAATCTAGACTGAGGGTAGAATTTCTACCAATCAGCCAATGTATCTGGGTTAATTTAAGCTTCATTTGTGTCAGCTTAGAGTCAATGTGGTGTTTCCATGTAAGCCGTCGGTCAAGGTGTATACCAAGGTATTTCACCTGTGAATGTTGAGGAACAACTTGATTGTTGATTCGAATGGGGGAACAAGTGTCTCTTCGTAGGGTAAATGTGACATGAACATACTTTTGTTCATTTACTTTTATTCTCCATAAGTTCAACCACAGCTCCAACAGGTTAATATCTTCCTGAAGATATCGGGATGCCTCGTGAGGGTTTTCATGCATACTAAGGCAGGCTGTATCATCGGCAAATGTAGAAGTGAAGATATTTCTGCTCAGAGGCATATCACAGGTATAAATCAAGTATTAAACTGGCCCCATTATACTCCCCTGTGGCACACCAGATAAGATAGTTTCGGGCACACTCATGAAGTCTCCTTCCACGACAGTGAACTTCCTGGCAAGAATGTAACTTTCCAATAGATTCACAATGTTCATTGGTAGATATGTCCTCAATTTCAAAATCAGGCCCTCATGTCACACTTTATCAAATGCCTGAGAAACATCAATAAAGAGGGAAGAACAATACTTCTTTTCTTCAAATGTTCTTCTTATGAAATGAACCAATCTATGACATTGTTCAATGGTGCTATGCTGACTTCTAAACTCAAATTGATGGTCCGGTATGCACCCATTATCAGCTAGAATTGGGGATAATTTTGTCATGAGCAGTTTTTCGAAGAGTTTTGAAATTGTTGACAGCAAACTTATTGGCCTATATGACTCAGCCTTGGTAAGATCTTTACCCGCCTTTGGAATCATTTTGACCTTGGCAAGTTTCCAGCTGTGTGGGTAATACTCCAGTCGTAAAATGCCATTAAAAATGGATAACAGGATTCTAATAGCAATATGAGGCAACTGCATCAGCATCTTGTTACTAATTCCATCAATACCCGGAGATTTCTTCGGGTTGGTTTCAGCAATTAACTTTTGCACATCACGCATCTTAAACTTTATGGGTCGAGGGGGTAGAGCAACTACACTCGGCAAATCAACAGCCCCAGTACATGTGTTTGGGGTAAATACGTGTTTTAAATGTTCAGCAAATATGTTACCTTTTTCAGTATTGGTTCTTGCCCAACCTCCGGTAGAAGTGCGCAGGGGTGGTTTAGACTCAACGGCTGTTTTAAGTTTTTTAGCAGCGCGCCACAAGGAGTAATTAGATGCTGCTGTGACATCGAGACCTTCCAGATAGTTCCTAAGAGAAGCAGATTTTTCAGATGCAAGCAACTCTTGGAGTCGTTTAGTGCATTCTCTAAGTCTGATTTTATGTTGGGGAGATCTGTGCTGTTGCCATTCCTTTCTAGGTCTTTTTTTACACATACGAGACGTTCAATATCCGCAGAATAAATTCTATTAAACCCAGTCTGCGGATGGGAGGTAGTGGCATGTCTAGCAGCCTGTTTCATATTCTCGGTAAGATTGGCAATGTTAAGTTCAATATCATCGGGAGTTCTAAGCCTGATGTTTTCCGTACAATGACTACTGAGATATTTTTTGAACCCCAGCCAGTTAACACGATTTATCATCTTCACATATGGGTGAGGTAAGTCACTTCTTATTGGGCTACAAATTGTAACGATCGTGGGAGAGTGATCGGAGGAGAGATCATGTGAAGCTTCAACATGAATTATATCCCTAGGGATATTTTTCATGACCCCAAAATCTATAACATCTGGAATTTTTTGCATGTCAGTAGGGCAGTAAGTGGGCTCCCCGCTAGAAATGACATCCAAACCCATTTTTGAAATTGTGTTGAACAATACTCGAACTCTAGGTGTAATAAGACGCGATCCCCAGAACGTATGTTTTGCATTGTAGTCTCCAGCTGTTACGAAACAAGGTCCAAGAGTTTTGTAAAAATCCTCGTATTGTTCCTCAGTGATTGAAAATCTGGGAGGGGAGTAAACTGATGATATTACGAGATTTGAACAAAAATGTTCGATGCAGATATTTGTTGCTTGTAGATGGTCTTCACAAGTGTTCTCAAGAATATAGTGCTTGAGTCTTGACTTTATTAGAATTGCTGATCCTCCGCATGCTCTTCCTCTCGGGTCCTTTGTATCATATAAGGTGTAGCCACTCATTTTAAAAAGGCTTCTCGAAGTCAAATGAGTCTCAGATACCAACATTATATCAATATTTTTTGTCGTGAGGAAGTGCTCTAGTTCATTTTTATGTTGGCGAATGCCGTTTGCGTTCCAGAAACATACTTTTAACGTGTTCATGGCTTGTTAACTAATGCTAGAAGCAGAGTGTTCTGCATTCGCAGCATTTCTTGCATCATGGTAGTCATATTAGTTGTAAAGTTGTTTATAGTTTGCACCGGATTATCAATAGTAGCTTCAAGGCGATTGAAATTAAAGCTTGCGTTAGCATTTGGTGGAGACACTTTTTGCACTGGAACAGAGTTGATCTTCACAGCGTCAGCATACGATACTTGTGGAGTGATTGGTTGGGCCATTAGAGGATAAGTGGAGGAGTACGTATTTCCTGTTTGCGCTGGGGTTACTTTAGGCTTTTGACTCATAGCCTGTTTAACGAAGGAGTATACAGGACATCCTCTGTAGTTAGCAGTGTGATTACCACCACAATTACTGCACTTTTTTCCCCTCTGATCTTTCGACTTATTGCAAATGGCAGTCTCGTGCAATTCACCGCACACAACACAAACAGTAGGTAATTTAGAGTAACTTTTCGTATGGCCATATTCTTGACAGTTATGGCACTGTACGGGTCCTGAACGCTTGTGTGGTTCTTCAACTGTGATTTTCCGATATAAAAGATATTTTAAGTTATAAATGGGATGGGTCTCATTTTTCTTCAATATTACATCGTTTGGCTCCAGCTCAACACGAAATAGGGGTTGGGGGATCTTCTCCCTGTTTATTATGTTGGATACATTTTTTACCTTGAATCCTTGGAGGGTGAGAGCATCTTTTATTTCAGCAGGGACAACGTAAGAATCAATGCCCTTCAGTACGACCTGTAGGCCTTTAGCGCTCTTAAGCTGGAATGTGTAAAAACTTGTATTATTTTTTTCAAATTCAGTAACCATTTTGCGGAAGTCTTTTTCATTATATATTTGAACCTTTGTATCGTCAATGTTACCACGTTTTATTGGAACAATGTGAAATGCTTTTTCACCAATGACCGAGATTAGTTTTTTTATAAGTGTGTTAGAATTTTTTTGCCTAAGATAGATTGGTGGTGGTTTCGAGGTTTTTTTCAAGAATTCTTCGGGTTTGTCGCTGTCGTCTTGCAATATTTTGAAACGGTTTTGACGGTTAGGTTAGCTGCGTCGATATATCTGGATATCTTGGGAACAGA
Organism: Germaria angustata; assembly: GCA_963681545.1. Classification (NCBI taxonomy): domain Eukaryota; kingdom Metazoa; phylum Arthropoda; class Insecta; order Diptera; family Tachinidae; genus Germaria; species Germaria angustata. Next base: position 40,629,784 of record OY813002.1, read on the forward strand.
TGATATCTTTGAAGAATTTGGGCTTCGCCCGCGCTTTACCACTGTTATATATCTATCCATTCCGACAGGCACCTTAGGTTTTTGACTACTGTTGTCTGTAGTATTAACTTGCTTAAGTGATGAACACGAGCCCGGAGCGGATAATGGCGCTGACTTAAATAAAGATGAACTAGGCAATTGTAATGTTACCGAATCACCACTTGGCATCGGAGTCAGCGAAGTTGATCGCTCGCGTAAAATTGGCTTTGCCGTTAGAAAAAGACTATCATCCGATTTTTTGTTTTTAATTTGTGCATTAAGAATATCAGAACTCACTGTAAAATAGGCATTTCTGCCATTAGAACTCACTTCACAATTGTTTGTTTTTGAGGTACTCATGCAGAGTATTCCTCAGTCACTTTGTTTACGGTTGTTTTTGTTTGTTTTTCTTGTTTCAGATTATATGAAAAATATTATTAATGCAAATAAAGCAAATTTCACAAAATCTGTACTTATTACGAATCAGTACTTATTACGAATATTTTCTTTTGTTTGTATTTTTGTTTGTTTGGTGTGTAAAAAAAAACTCCGCTAACACGTCTGTTCACTACGAAGGTTCAACAAGACTTGTTTGATAAAGTTAATCATAAGCTTTTGATAACTAAACTTCATTTACTGGGTTTTACGGATATTAGTACTAAATGTATTTTTCATATTTAAGCAATAGAAAACAAATCGTGTGTTTTAACAATGCACTTTCTAGATGTGTTGATGTTCTTTCTGGAGTTCCTCAGGGAAGTCACCTTGGTCCACTTCTTTTTACATTGTTAATCAACGATTTACATGATGTTTTTCTTTCATCCAAAGTTTTGATGTACGCTGACGATGTAAAAGATTTTCTCTGTTATCGTCAAAAATCTGAGCAACAACTACTATAACTTAACTTAAATTCGTTTTACATCTAGTGCAAAATTAATCTCATGGAACCCAACTTTAAGAAATGCAAATACATGCGCTTTGTTCGTAATTGTCCTATAGCTGCTTGTTACTTTGTTAATAATTATCAGCTAGAGTTTGTTGATAATATCATGGACCTTGGAATTTTTTTTGATGCAAAACTCAATTTTATTCCTCATATAAATATGACGGTAAACAAAGCCAGAGGTTTATTAGGTTTCATAAAACGATGGGCTAAAGAGTTTAATGATCCATAATTTACGAAAGTCTCTATACCTCGCTCGTAAGGCCTGTGTTGGAGTATGGTTCGGTAATATGGGACCCTATTTATAATAAACATTCTGACGCTATTGAATCGGTACAAAAACAGGTTTTGATATACTGCCTTCGTGGACTAAACTTTAATTCCAGTAATCTACCATCTTATTCGGCAAGTCTTGCTCTAATTAAGCTACAATTCCTTAAAAGCCGTAGAATCGTTCTGAACATCTCGTTTATTCTTAACATAATTAATGACAATGTATCTCTGGATTTTTAATCAACAATCAAAATTTTAATGTTCCACAACGACCTCCACGTGATTCAATTCCTTTATCGGTTGTATTTGTTAGAGCTAACTAACGATTTCAACAAATTTTATAAATTCATTGATTATTCTACATGCCCTACTACTATAAAAATAGTCTACTAGTACATTTAAACTCGTAACTTATTGCATATTGTAAATATTGTAATTATTTTAATTTTTGTTCAATTTTGTGTAATGTCTTTTGTCTTGTGAACTTACATATATACATATTTGTTAATTTATATGTCTATAAGGATTATCTTTCCAAAGACAAATAAAATAAATAAATAAATATATATATATATATATATATATATATATATATATATATATATATATATATATATATATATATATATATATATATATATATATATATATATATATATATATATATATATATATAGTCGGTACCCTCGTTTTCACCGTCCAACAATTCTATATTCCTTTAAGGAAATAATTTTTTTGTACTCTATATATCAAATTGTATTTTTAGTTTTTTTTATGAAATTATATCGCACACGAATTGATATATTTATTTTACTATCGTTTAGTGTATTTTTTATATGGAATTATAATATTATTTTTCCTTCAATATTTAAAAATAATTTTAAACTTAACGTTTTGTTATAGATGGAGTCGCCATCTATATGTGAATTTAAGTATTAAAATAGTTAAATGGACATTTTTATACAACCATTATTTAGTAAGTTACGTTTTATGACAACTGTTTTTTTTGCAGAAAATTTGTGTATATAAGAAGAGATCTCCGCATGAATTGGGGGAACATAAAGTTCAAAGTGGTGTTACACATCCATCGGCATTGTACTTACCTCTAAACACATCTACTGGACAGACTTCTCATAGCACAAATAGTGTTTATGTCTGAACAGAAGTAGTTGCTAATCTCCGTCTTACAGTGGGTGGTGCCAAATTTTGATTGGAAATTTTAACCACAAATGGGCGCTGCAGTTATTAGTTTTTAATTTCTTAATTATCTTTTTCTAATTTTTCTGTATTCATTGCTGTATAGATTTTTGCGCCATCGACATCTTTTTGTAAACCATTTTTTTATATACATATTTCTTTAAATTGTTTGCTAACAAAAATCACAAAACCCAATTATAACGTTTGCTAATAATATAAAAAAAGAAAAAAAATCTAGTTTTTTTTTCTGGTCGATATCCGTCCTGTGTCTTGATCAGGTATATTGGTGGTTCCACTTCAGTAGAAAAAACCGTCTGGAAGTTATCTCGAACAACCCTTAACACAATTTTATTGGTCCAATCGAACCGGATCTCTGGAATTATTGGGAACCCAATTTTAGTTGGAAAGGTGAAGTTATAATTGGTAAAGTACATACATATTTTTTTCGTTTGTTGTTTTTGCCTTATAACATTTTGTTCACAAAACAAAATCTTATAAGAAAAATTACTTTTGTACATACATATATGTAGATACGTATGTATGTGCACTGCCTTTTATTTTGATTTCTAAAAAATCGACAAACACTGCATTATTATTACAGTAGCAATTGATTTATCAAAGCCACAAACTGAATACTGCATTAATGTAATCGTGTAAAACTGCTGTTTTCAACTCTGTCTTTGTTGTGTAATTGCTTGTAACCTCGACCTGCTGATATCACAGCTGTTAATATCAACTTCACATTTTAGTGATATTTAAGTTGTTGGAAAATTTAACAATTAAAAAATTTTTTGCTTTCAAGTGTCTATATTTTACAAGTACCTAATTAAAACATTCAAAGTAATTTTTTACATATGTATATGATCGCCTTATAAAGAGCATGATCAATACTGCGAAAATATTTACAAGCTTTGCATATATGTATAAAAGCAAGGGAAAATAACATCTTGTGAGCGACAGAAGAAGAAAACGAGCAAATCAAAATAATCCATATCTATTTTGAATCAAAATAATAAAAACCTGGTGAGTTCAACATGTGGCGATATAAACTTGGTGAAGTATTGAAAAAATTAGGTGAGAAAAATCATATTTTTTCTACTATATTGTGCTTTCCCAACGAACAATTCATTCGAAATAAAGTGTAAGATATTTTGTATGTCGAGTACTTCATTCAAGTTTCAGGGGTTGAAATATACTTGTACTTTAATTCACTAACATTCCTTAGTCAGAAGGAATGTGAATTTAATTGGAAAATCAAATAGTTTAAAAATAAATTAATTCAACTCTTGAAGTACAGTAAGGTACAGTTCAAAATTAAATCGTGGGAAATTAAAACTGAATTTATGTGTTACATTAAAACGCATATTAAGGCCTAAATAATATATATTCGTACCTCTTTAAATTGCGAAACACTTTTACTGAGAAAGTAAAATTCCTAATCTTTGGATTATAATTTTTTTGGAGTGTGTATTAAAATCATCCAATAACGAAACCTAACACCAATTATTTTATTATCGAAGTACAACAAACAGTTCTTGAAAACTTTGATCGTACAAGTTTATGTGGATAATTTTCTACTATAGTCTAGAATTTACCGATTTATTTACTTGGAAATAAATCATTTGATCGTCGTAATTGATTTGAATATCAGGGATCTTACTTTCGGTATTATTTGGATAGTAGTTTGAGCAATCAATATGGTAAAATCGGATAACTTGCAGAAATTTGAGAAGTATGCCTTACTTTTTCTCGAATTTGAAAATGATTTTAATGCAACTCATCGCGCCAACCAAACAGCGTTCACAATTGAACTCGAAAAGGAAGAATTTAAGGCCTTATGGGAAAGAGTTAGGATAGCTTATGAAACCTTTGCAACCGCGAGTGGGGATTCGAGATCCGAAGAGGACTGGGAAGCAGCTAAAACTCTTTTCAAATAGTGCAAAATGACATATATAACCTGCGCCGCGTTGATGGGTGAATTATCACAATCGTTATTCAATAGACCGACGCTCTCTTCCACTCATTGTGTTACACCTTCGAATGAGGCAAGTGCTTCAGTAGGCCATCATGTTAGGTTACCACCATGTACCACTGAATCTTTTTCTGGCGATTATGAGTTATGGCCTGCGTTTAGAGATATGTTTGTGGCTGTGTATATTAACGGTACCTCATTAAGTGCCGTCGAGAGGTTATTCTATCTTAGGCAAAACACACGGGATGAAGCTTTAGAGATCGTCAAGAAATCGCCATTAACAAATGAAGGCTTTGACACTGCGTGGAAAAATTTAAAGACCGATATGAGAATAAAAGGATTTTAGTTAATATACAGTTAAAGACTTTGTTTAACTTGGTCGAAGTCCAGTTAGAGTCAGCTGCGGAAATAAAGCGTTTACAGCGAGATATTAATAACTGCATAGCAGCTCTACATTTGCATGAAGTTAACATTAGCAATTGGGACTCGATTTTCATTTTCCTCTGCTCTATCAAGTTGCCTGATTTAACCTTTTCGGCCTGGGAACAATCAATAAAAGACAAAACAGAGATCCCAAGTTGGGAGGAGATGGACAGATTTTTTACTTCTCGTTTTCAGGCCTTAGAAACCCTTTCTGGTATTAAAGCCAATCCTATCAAGCTAATTGAAAAACCAAATTATTTAAGGGATTTTTCGGGGGGAGGTGATCAGCGCCCGGAAAAATCAAAAAGTTCATTTTCCAATAAGAAAGTTAGAGTGTATCAGGCTAAGGTAGTGAAAAGGTCATGCTGTAGTTGCTCAATTTGTTTAGAACTTGCCCTAAATTCGGAGAGTTGAGTCCAGGAGAACGATTTATAGTTGTTAAACGGTACAATCTGTGTATCAATTGTCTTGGCGAAGGACACAAATTGAACGCTTGCCACAGCAATTTTCGATGCACAGTTTGTAAATCAAAGCATCATACGATGTTGCATAGAGAGGCGGTGGAAGAGAAGCAAATTGAGGAACCCAGTACGAGCCAGTCGGCATTGGAAGAACTGACAATTCAGAACGGGTTCGCATATACCTCTCACCAAATTCTTTTAGGCACAGCTTTAGTCAACATAATATGTCGCCATGAAGTATTTTGTGCAAGAGCTCTAATTGATTCGGGGTCTCTGGCAACATTTATTTCCGAAAGCTTACAGCAAAAATTAAATTTACCAGTTAAAAGATACGAGCTCAAGTTTCCGGTTTGAATGATGCTATGGCAGGACCTGAATCCATTAATATGTCAAAATGCTCTCCATTATCTGGCCTAAAATTGGCAGATCCATATTTTGCAAAAAGTAGTAAAATTGACATCCTAATTGGTGCTGACATCTATTCGAAAATTATGAAAGATGGTGTTAAGCGAAATATTATTGGAAGTTTGATGGCTCAAGAAACAGTTTTTGGATGGATTCTAACTGGATCATTTTTTGATGTTGGGCAAGGAGCCTTAATGAATTCTAGTTCATTTTACACAGAAGTAGGTTTAGACAAGGAGTTGGAAAAGTTTTGGCAATTAGAAGAGCCACCAAAGATAATAAAGTCTACACCTGAGGATAAATATTGTGAAGACATTTACATAAGCACCACAAGAAGGACCAGTGAAGGTCGTTATATAGTTTCGCTACCTTTCAAGCCCCAATATTTGAATAACAGTGGACTTGGACCCTCTCGTGAAAAGGCGCAGCGTCAGTTTTTTAGAAATGAGATGTCGCTGTTAAAGAAACCGGCACTTAAAGCCACTTATGATGATGTTTTATTCGAATACAAAGTTTTGGGTCATATGGATTTAGTTGCAAGAAATAATTTAAAAAGTTCGGAAACTTTCTACTTGCCCCACCATGCGGTTTTTAAACCTGACAGTACCACTACAAAGGTTAGAGTGGTGTTTAATGCATCGAGTCGGTCATGTTCAGGCCTGAGCCTTAATGATGTTTTGTACACTGGACCGGTTTTGCAAAACGATTTGACTTTGTTAATTCTTAGATGGCGGTTTTATCGATATGTTTTTAATGGCGATATAGAAAAAATGTACCGACAAATTCTTGTGGATCCTAATCACTCTAGGTTTCAGCGTATTGTGTTTCGCCGCAATCCCACCGACGATTTAGAAGATTTTGAATTGAAGACCGTCACGTTCGGGGTAAATTGTGCTCCGTATTTGGCAATTGGAACGTTACATCAATTGGCAAGCGACGTTCAGGGAGAGTGGCCTGTTTTACGTGGCCAGTTTACGTCGAATAATGTATGTAGAAGATGCGCTAGCTGGAGCTCACGATATTCATCTGGCGATTGCTGCTCGGGATCAGCTGTTACTGGCTTTGTCATCGGATGGATTCTCAATGAGAAAATGGACTGCAAATGATGACGGCATTTTAAAAGATTTGCCAGCAGATTTTATTTTAAAACAAAATTTTTTTGGAAATCGATAGTCACAGTTCGGCGAAAATGCTCGGCATTAGATGGAATGCTCGGGTCGATAAATTTTATTTCATAACATCTCCCCTCCCTGCAAAAGAAACTATTACGAAGCGGGAGGTTTTATCCCTTATCGCTAAGTTGTTTGATCCCGCAGGTTGGTTGGGTCCGGTAGTTGTAGTGGCAAAAATTTTGATGCAACAAATCTGGATCGAAAAAACTGGGTGGGATGAAGTTTTATCGAAAAAAAGTTTAGAAAAGTGGAACCAGTTTGTATCTGAATATAAATTTATTAATGATATAACTATACCACGTTGGGCAGGATTTACATTGACAAGTTGTGTACAAATTCATGGATTCTCTGATGCCTCTGAAAAGGCCTATGGCGCGTGTATTTATGTGCGCCTTCAAGACGAAAAGGGTGCCATTCAATGTCATTTACTAGTAGCAAAGTCTAGGGTAGCTCCAGCAAAAACAGTTTCCCTACCACTATTGTGTGGCCGATCTCCTTGGATTTCGGTCTAGCAACAGGCACACCGCTACTTCTGAGCATTAGTTTCTCGCGTTCTCACACGCGCAGTCTGTAGGTTGTGTGGTGTTACACATCCCGCCTACATCTGCATACACAGTGACTGCGCTCTACACGAGCATCTGTTTTACCGATCCTTCCGAGCATTTGTTTCTCGCGTTCTCACACGCGTAGTTTATAGGTTGTGTGGTGTTAAACATCCCGCCTGCATCTGCGCGCACAGTGACTGCGCTCTACACGAGCATCCGTTTTACCGCTCCTTCTGAGCATGTGTCGCTCGCGTTCTCACACGCGCAGTCTGTAGGTTGTGTGGTGTTACACATCCCGCCTGCATCTGCGCGTACAGTGACTGCGCTCTGCATGAGCACACGTTCTAACGCTCCTTCTGAGCATGTGTCGCTCGCGTTCTCACACGCGTAGGTTGTAGGTTGTGTAGTATTACACATCCCGCCTGCATCTGCGCGCACAGTGACTGCGCTCTACACGAGCATCCGTTTTACCGCTCCTTCTGAGCATGTGTCGCTCGCGTTCTCACACGCGCAGTCTGTATGTTGTGTGGTGTTACACATCCCGCCTGCATCTGCGTGTACAGTGACTGCGCTCTGCATGAGCACACGTTCTACCGCTCCTTCTGAGCATTTGTCTCTCGCGTTCTCACACGCGCAGTCTGTAGGTTGTGTGGTGTTACACATCCCGCCTGCATGTGCGCGCACAGTGACAGCGCTCTATCGCTCCTTCTGAGCGTTTCAGTTGTCATTTAGACGGCCCGAGCAGGGGCTCTGAGAAAAAAATTTTTTTTTACGCTGTTGCTTTTATTTTATGGACAATAATATAACTGCACATAATTGTAAATGAAAATAAAACGAAATCAAAAAAAGGAGCCGTAATAAATAAAAGAAAAGACAACTGCAAAAAAAACCTGATCCGCGTAAAGTAGAAAAAAGAAATTTTTAAGTAGAAAGATATAAAATTTTAGAAATATATAAAAATTATATATTAATTATATTATATTTATAAAAAATTATTAAGCAGAATAAGTCAAAATGTTGAAAACCGGTTGGACATATTCAATCAAACGTGAAGAGCTACTGAGTGCATTAAGTGAGTTCGCACTAGACACAAATGGCAAAGTGGAAGAACTGCGGAAACGATTGGCTAAGTTTGTAGGGTCCACCCAGAACAAAGAAGTTATCGACCGACTATTAAAACTACAAGGGAGGTATGAAGCTTCGAATACGCTGGTCGAGCCTACCCAAAAAGGGGCGATTTCCAAGTCAGCCTCGCATGAAAATGTTGGAGAAAGTGCAGCAGGTTTTATACCAGTAGTCGTATCGACACCCTCACGAAACCAGACCGAGTCGAGGTTCGCGATTATAGACAACGTGAGGAAATGGGGTCTAATGTATGATGGCGGTAGTGATCCACTAGAGTTTATCGAGCGGGTGGAAGAATTACCAGAAATATATGCTGTATCCCTAGATCAACTACCAATATTAATGCCAGAATTCCTACAACGGCACGCTCTCGTGTGGTACCGTAGCAATAACGCACACTGGCAAGAATGGAATACATTTAAAGCAAGTTTCCTAGAATTTTTTCTTCCTTCCAGAACACCTCGAGGACGACATACGCGCTAGGAAACAGCAACCACGAGAAAAGTTTAAGACCTATGTTTTGGCCTTACAGAATTTAATGCGACATTCCAAATTAACAAACGAGCAACAGCTTCAGCGTATTTTTACAAACGCTCGTACTGAATATCAATGGTACATAGAGAGAAGAGAGTTTACTACTCTGCCCGAGTTAATCCGTATGGCAGAAGATTTGGAGGGCATCACGAATTCCGATACAGCGACCAGAACAGAAAATCAGCGGGGAGGAGCTGGTACGCTAAACGCCCAGCAAAATTGGGTTCAACGTCATAGCGTGCTACCCACTTTCCACCCAGAGGCTTACCGCCCGATAATCACGGGTCGGGAAACGACAGAGGAGACCGACGGAAATAAGGGGCGTCGAATCTCCGAAAAATTTACCCAAAAACCCCATCGAGAAAATCCATCTACACAGTGCAAAACCACATGGGGACTCCACCACGAACACAGTTGATAAACAGAAAGCTAAAAGGAACACGCACCGCCGGACAATTCCTACGGCCCAGCCACATACACCGTCCACAAGCCAGCCAGAACAAGTAAAAATTAACAAACGATGCGGCCCACTAAAGATGCTGCCACTGCCCATGCGTCGAATACTACAAATATAATCAAGCCACAAATGAACCAAACGGGTCTAGTAGCCGAAGAAACCCGTCTTACAGATTCTATACTGATAGCCGGAACATTGGTGAAAGCCACAATTGATACGGGTGCCACCAGAAATTTTATGCGAGAAAGCATGGCCAAAACAATACAACCGAATCCGACCTATATCCCGGAAGATAATGAGGTAATCCTAGCAGATGGCTCCGCTGTAAAGATAAACAAAGCTGTAATTTTTGAGACGGTCTTAGGCAACGTTTGTCATCATTCCAAATTTCTGGTGATGCAGACAGCAAGTGAAGACGTCATTCTATGCCTAGAGTTTTTGCAGCAATTTGACACCACCATCACGTTGGCTGGGATAACTTTCAACTGTACATCCACCGAAAATCTGTGTGGGGCCATAAAAACGGTAGGTACCAACCACGCTCAACAAATACGCCACGACCCTAACGACTCCCGCGATACTAGGGTAGACGGCGAAGCTAACCCCAAACACCATCAGCCAGGAACTGCTGCAACGAGGAGAGCTAGAGAACTAGAAATCATCAACAAGTTTCTAGAAAAGGAGTTACTAAAGTTTCAAGAGCTCCACGGTTTATCCACAATCACCACACACAAGATCATCGTCATCGACGACCGCCCTATAAAAATAAGGTATGCCCCCCGAAATCCAGCCATGCAAGCGATAATAGACGCGGAAGTAAACAAGCTGATAGCCCAGGGTTGTGTCGAGCCCTCCCGTAGTCCGTATTGTTTTCCAATCACTCTAGTGTAGAAAAAAAATGGAACTTGGAGGACTTGCATGGACTTCAGACAATTGAATCTCAGGTCAGTACCCGATGAATATCCTTTACCAAGAATTGATACTATATTGTGTAGATTACGTGAGGCCAAATTTATAAGTAGCCTCGATTTAAAAAACGGATACTGGCAAATCCCCATGGAGAATAGTAGCAAGCAGTATACTGCCTTTGCCGTGCCGAGGCGTGGTTTATTCCAATGGAAGGTAATGCCAGCAACCTTCCAAAGAGCATTAGACCAGGTAATTGGGCCAGATATGGAACCACATGCTTTTGCATACCTAGATGACATTATCGTGATCGGGAGAACCCTAGACGAGCATCTTAAAAACCTAGGAGAACTTTTCAAACGGCTGAGGGCAGCCAGCCTGAAGATAAATGTTGATAAATGTAAGTTTTGTACCAACGAAACTATATATTTGGGGCACGTTATAAACGAGTCGGGAATCAAGACTGAACCAGAAAAAATCGCCGCCATTACTACACTACAACCACCCCAGAGTGTGCGAGAATTGCGACAATTTTTAGGCATCGCTTCGTGGTACCGCCGATTTGTGCCTGATTTCGCAACGATATCGCAACCATTAACCCAATTACTCAAGAAGGGTAAACATTGGAAGTGGGGATTGGACCAGCAACAAGCATTTGAGACTCTCAAGACCAAGCTGACGGAGACACCGGTCTTGGCATGTCCTAACTTCTCAAAAACATTCACCTTGCAGACTGACGCCAGCGACTTCGGGTTGGGCGCAGTATTGACACAAGAATACGAGGGGGCAGAACGAGTCATCGCGTATGCTAGTCGACACCTAAATCAGGCAGAAAAAATTATTCTTCCACAGAAAAGGAGTGCCTAGCCATTGTTTGGGGTATACGGAAAATGCGAGCGTACCTAAAAGGATATCTGTTCATCGTGCTGACAGACCATTTGGCCCTTAAATGGTTAACTTCCATTGAAAGCCCCACGGGAAGATTAGCCCGCTGGGCATTAGAGTTACAACAATTTAATTTTACGATACAATATCGGAAAGGTAAGAATAACGTTGTAGCAGACCCATTATCACGTCAACCGTTGGACGTGGTGAATTTCGCCAATTGCGAAAACAATACGTCACGAAGTTGTGCTTGGTTACAAAAAATGAAACAGAGAGTAATCGACAACCCCCGGAAGTACAACGATTACCTCATCGTAAACGAACAACTATACCCCCGCTTCGAGCGGCAAATCAATGACGAGGATGACCTCCCATGGAAACTGTGTGTGGCATCACCCCAAAGAACACGAGTGCTCCAGGAGAATCACGACAACGTCACCGCCGGGCATCTTGGCATTCGGAAAACAATCAACCGCATCGCCACCAGGTATTATTGGCCTGGAATGTTCCGGGACATTAGTAAATATGTGCGTAGTTGTCAATCCTGCCAAAAATTTAAAAGTAGTCAACAGAAACCAGCGGGAGAAATGCTCACGCACCTTACCGAGGAACCATGGGCGACGATATGCGCTGACTTCGTTGGACCACTACCCCGATCGAAACACGGCAATACGATGCTACTAGTAATAATCGATAAATTTTCAAAGTGGATCAAATTAATACCTATTAGAAAGGCCACCTCAGAAGGAGTCGTTAAAGCATTTAGAGAACGCATACTTTGCCGTTATGGGGTGCCAAAAGTTTTTATTACGGACAACGGTACTCAGTTCACCTCGCGACTTATCCAACACTACTTAAAGAATATAGGCGTCCACCAGCAGATGACAGCCCCATATACGCCTCAAGAAAATCCAACTGAGCGCGTCAACCGAACAATCAAGACGATTATTGCTCAATTTTTAGATCAACAACACAACCGGTGGGATGAATTCCTCCCAGAAATTATGCTAGCAGTGAACACAAGTGTAGCCAAATCAACTGGGTATTCCTTCGCGCTCATCACCCAGGGACGTGAGCCACGGCTTCCAAAAACCCTATATGATGACGGAACAACCGGCACATGTGCCCGAATAGTTACTCCTGAAGACCGTGCGACAGATATTCAAGAAAATTTTCAAATCGTACGGAAAAATCTAAATACCGCGTCCACAAACCAAAAACGTTACTATAATTTAAGGCGACGACAGTGGAAACCCAATTTGGGTGACCTTGTTCTCTTGAAACAACATCCGCTCTCTAAAGCAGTGGACAGTTTCGCAGACAAATTAGCCCCGAAATTCGGGGGACCATATATGATAAAGTCATTTACGTCCCCAGTCATAGTCAAAATACAATGTACACGGACAAAAGAAATGAGGGCGGCACATTTAAACGAACTTAAACCCTATTATAGCCATGACTAACCTGAAATGACTATGCCTTCTATTTTTTTCAGATCTAACAACCTTTATAAGACAAGATGGCGTATCAGCAACGGTTTAAAGAATCTTGCAAGAAGTTCCGCAAAGCAATGGAAACAGAACATCAAAAACAGAGAAGAACTATCTTCATCGATGACGAAATACAAACTACAAGTAAGAGAGGAAGACACAACAATACTGCCACCAAACCTAAGGCGACCTGCTTCCGAATGAGCACAGCCAAGCCACAGCCAACCATAAATAAAACAGCGAACACCAAGTCACCAATAGCTTCAGCCATGTCAGCAAACAAGACAGCAGGCAACAAACCAGCTACGCCTATACCTACAGTTGAGAGCCATTTAAGTCCCACACCTAGGCAAAACATGGGAAACAAAACAGCTGAAATCAAACCCGACACCACACCAAGCATGCAGTCGTCCGACATACCAACCACACCCGGTAGCCAGCTACCCCTGATAGGGGAAACGCAATCAGGGGAGGGGTCCAAGTCTGGGCAAGATGAGGACAGTCCATGGTTCAGCCTCCTACAAGTTGAAAACGAGTTACCATCCACGCCAGGGAAAAACTATACTTATTCGCCAGGACTCCATTCAGAAGAAGTTATCAGCCTTACGGATAGTGAGCCAAGCCAGGATTCGGCCATACCAGTCACAGATGTTCCCCCAGAACGCAGCAGTGTTGGCTCATTCACACCCAACGAAGACGAAGTTTCCCCTGATAGAGACGGAATACTTAGCCCAGTATTCAGAGAATTTGATGACATGGCCATGTACCGCCCTCCTGCCACAAGGCCATCTTCAACCTCCTCAACCATATCGGAGGCGCCTACAACCAAGCATTATGGTCTAGGCACTATTAATATCCGGGCAGCCGATGTCAGCGCCTCGGAAATTTTGTAGGTTATGAACGGACCATTGCTTACCGATTCTGGGTCGATATACCCGAGCCAGAAAGATCCGCAATAGAGAGGGCTAGTTGTCGGGAAATTAGCCTAAGCTCCAGTTCAAGCTCAAGTTCTAGTCCTACCTCCTCCGTAGCCATGTCCTCAACTGCATGGGTCGAGGTCTCACCCATGGCAAACCAACCATTCCAGCCAAGATACATAACCCCGGAACGCTTCCCGTGGCAGCGTCTATCACAAAGTTCTACGACGCAACCCTCACACACGTCATCACCGTGTCTATCGATCCTCGCATCACCCCTTGCATGGAACGTCCCCTTGTCGCCGACGTCAAGCCCCAATGTCACCACATCACCCGAAGCTGTCACAACTGCCACCGCGACAACCAGCTCAAGTTCACAGACGCGACAAAAGGAAAATCAACCAGAACTACCGCCAGCAATACAAGAGCAAATCAGCCGACTGAAACACGCTGGGTCTACACGCAAACGACACAAATTCCAGCAATGCCTGAATGGGACGACATACAGAGTCCAGATCAGCCGCAACGGTGACGTCAAAATCGACATTTAGCCAAAAAAGTAGCTCTTCACCCGAAGAAAGGGGGAACTGTAACGACGAAAGTCGGTACCCTCGTTTTCACCGTCCAACAATTCTATATTCCTTTAAGGAAATATTTTTTTTTGTACTCTATATATCAAATTGTATTTTTAGTTTATTTGTTATATGAAATTATATCGCACATGAATTGATATATTTATTTTACTATCGTTTAGTGTATTTTTTATATGGAATTATAATATTATTTTTCCTTCAATATTTAAAAATAATTTTAAACTTAACGTTTTGTTATAGATGGAGTCGCCATCTATATGTGAATTTAAGTATTAAAATAGTTAAATGGACATTTTTATACAACCATTATTTAGTAAGTTACGTTTTATGACAACTGATTTTTTTTGCAGAAAATTTGTGTATATAAGAAGAGATCTCCGCATGAATTGGGGGAGTCTGCTGCTAGCTGTCAGCAAGGTAAGAACATAAAGTTCAAAGTGGTGTTACACATCCATCGGCATTGTAGTTACCTCTAAACACATCTACTGGACAGACTTCTCAATAGTGTATACTATTGTGTGGCCGATCTCCTTGGATTTCGGTCTAGCAACAGGCACACCGCTCCTTCTGAGCATTAGTTTCTCGCGTTCTCACACGCGCAGTCTGTAGGTTGTGTGGTGTTACACATTCGGCCTGCATCTGCGTGCATAGTGACTGCGCTCTACACGAGCATCCGTTTTACCGCTCCTTCCGAGCATTTGTTTCTCGCGTTTTCACATGCGTAGTTTGTACGTTGTGTGGTGTAACACATCCCGCCTGCATCTGCGTGTAAAGTGACTGCGCTCTGCATGAGCACACGTTCTACCGCTCCTTCTGAGCATTTGTCTCTCGCGTTCTCACACGCGCAGTCTGTAGGTTGTGTGGTGTTACACATCCCGCCTGCATGTGCGCGCACAGTGACTGCGCTCTATCGCTCCTTCTGAGCGTTTCAGTTGTCATTTAGACGACCATTTAATTATATAAAAATTATAATAAAGAATTGTTATTGAAACGACTTCATTTGTTCTTCTCTCTCTCACGGTCCCAAAAATCAATAAATTTTTGTTGACGAATCCTGGACAGCGCTGAGTTCTACCCCAGCCTAAGAAACATTGTCACAATATATATATATATATATATATATATACATATATATATATATATATATATATATATATATATATATATATACATATATATATATATATATATATATATATATATATATATATATATATATATATATATATATATATATATACATGTTTATATATATATATACATGTTTATATATATATATATATATATATATATATATATATATATATATAAATATATATATATATATATATATATATATATTAAATCGCGATTTCGATGTCTTCTTGGAGCACGAGAATTGCATTATGATTCTCAAAAAATTACACAAATCGTTAATGTTTGTGCTGCTCTCCACAATATTTGTATTCATTACAATACTTTTTCCGATTGTGATGTAGAAATTCCTTTCGAAGAAACCGGAAATTTCAATATAAGTAATGAAAATGATAACACAGATGACATAGAAGCTACTAGAATAAGAGGCGCTATTAAAAACAGCATTTCGTTATGAATTTCTTTTATTCAATATTTACATATGTATATATAAACTAAAATACTAAACTAAAAAACATTAAATAAAAACAAGTTCATGTAAAAGCAAAGAAAAATTAATATACTACGTAAAATAAAACTAATAATTTGAATTTAAATGTTTTTCTAGCAGTTCAAGCTTTTTCTTTTTTATTGCTGCATCAAGATCCATTAATTCCTCTTCTCTACTAGATTTCCTTTTATATATTTTTAGTCGTTCTTCTTCTAATTCAAACCTTTTCCTTTGATAACGGGAAATGTCTTTTAAATAAGTTTTTATTGATTCTAAATTATTACATTTATTTTGCTGCATTTCAGTTTGCTTCCTCAGTAATATAATCCTTTCCTTTTCACCGGATTTAGTTTTTGTTGACGGCCGAACACTTGTGGAAGTCGTGGGTATATCGTCATCTAAGATATTCGCAACATTTACATTTTGATCAATTTCCGAAGCTATGTTATATATTTGTTCCATCGGCAGATCAATTTCTTCTTGGTCGGCGTCAAATCCTATGTCATTTCCTTTTGGATTTATTTGTTTCTCAAATTGTAATAAATTTGATACAGCCTCTTCTAATGCTGATAATGGAACTTGCTTATAAGCGCCTCCTCCAGTTGCTCTGGCTTCAGTTTTGTTGTTCGTCAGCTTCTTTTTTACTTTGAACTTCAAGTCCTTCCATACCTTTAATTGGAATTATATTCATATATTTCTCATGAAAAATTTAATTTTGTTTTACTTACTTTGTGCCAACCGTCTCCATCACGAACTGGAGGTCCCATCGCATTTATTTTTTCTGCAACTTCTTTCCAAAACCTATCGAAATTCAGGGGTTTTATACCCTTCCGAAAACCCTTTGCATAAGAGGGATTTTTTTTCCATTTCGGAAACTAAAATTTCAAATTGTTTTAATGTTGTTATTTTCATTTTTAATTTATTTCGCACAAGCCGTTTCAAATTCGTTACTAATAATGGCGACGACAGAGAAAGAATGTTTCTTTGTCGTTATTACCTTCGTTTCAAAATGGAGAATACCGATATACTTTCGATAAACATCGATAACGCCAACGATGATGCCAACTTGTCGTTTTAGTTTCGTTTTAAAATAAAAACGCCAACGGGAATAGGGCCGATTATCATAACCGTGTTTTAGTGGAAAAGCTATGGATGTCCGTTGCTTCAGAAATTAATATACAAAGTTATATTGAAATTTATTATATTTTATTCGTGTATACGAAATTACAAAATTTATCTCTTATTAATCTTTAAAACAGTAGCCGAAGCTAAATACTCATCATCTGGCGAATCCACTTCAATTTCACAAACACGAATGAACAACAAACCCAAATGCATACAAACATACGAAAAACACAAATAATAGATAAAATATCAGCGCTGATTATCGCATCCACTATGCACACCCAAACTTGTTGCTCGCATGAACAAGTTCTCGCAATAAGCGTCAGTCGGCTCGGCTCGGCAACAAGCGGCCACTCTGTATTTTTTAGTCTCGAGTACTTTTAAGGTGAATTCACCCGTTCGTTGTGCAGGAAATTTTCGTTGAGAGACAATTTTAGTTTACTGAAGGTGAATTCACCGGTTCGTTCCGCAGGAAATTTTCGTTGAGAGACAATTTTAGTTTACTGAGAGTTTGCTCACAGAAGATTCACCCGCGTCGAACAAATATTCTGCAGAAACAAAGCTACCATATGCAACAACTCTGTAAATGCTGTGTGTTACTTTTACAAGCAGGCAGCACAGTGGCAGATGATTGCAATTTGCTGTGTTCTAAATTAAGCAAATTTTTATAAAATAAAAAATATATAAATGAATTTAAGTCGAGTGCATGCTCTAATAGCTATTGAGTTAAATAAATACAAAAAATTTACAATTAAATTTGTATATTATAATACATACATATGTACATATAATATGATGTGGCAGCTCATTTCAATTTTGCATAAGAAATTTATATATCTGGCAGCACAGTTCAATTCGTTCGGGACGATTACTAAATTTAAACCAATTCAAGCAAAAATTGTTCCGCATTAAATTTACTCTCTTTCTCTCACTCTCTCAAAAATAGAGACGTCAAACTACATATAAAAAAATCGTTCGGAACGTTCAGAACGAACCGGTGAATTCACCTGGAGTTTGCTCACAGAAGATTCACCCGCGTCGAACAAATATTCTGTAGAAACAAAGCTACCATATGCAACAACTCTGTAAATGTTGTGTGTTACTTCTACAAGCAGGCAGAACGGTTGCAGATGATTGCAATTTGCTGTGTTCTAAATTAAACAAATTTTTATAAAATAAAAAATATACAAATGAATAAAAGTCGAGTGCATGTTCTAACAGCTATTTTGTTAAATAAATATAAATAATTCACAAATATACTCCGTATATTATTATACATACATATGTACATATAATATGATGTGGGCAGCTCATTTCAATTTTGCATAAAAAATTTATGTATCTGGCAGCACAGTTCAATTCGTTCGGGACGATAATTAAAATTAAACCAATTCAAGCAAAAATTGTTCCGCATTAAAGTTACTCTCTTGCTCTCATTCTCTCAAAAATAGAGACGTCAAACTACATATAAAAAAAATCGTTCGGAACGTTCAGAACGAACGGGTGAATTCACCTTTAAGCACTCGCTTTCACTGAGTTGTTGTTTTCATCGCTCGTTCTTCATACGGCGCGAGCCTCATGCATGAAAACATACAAACAAATCTTTTAACTCGCACCCGTGTTGATTACAGAAGAGCGCAGAAACAAGTAATAACAATACACACACATTTCAGTACAAAGGCTCGTGACAAAGACTATAAATATATAAAGATGTTTCACTTCCTACATTTGAAATTTGCAAATAATTTACTCTTCTTATGATGAAGGGGGAATCATGTAACTGGGAAAGCATAAATTTCGTACTCAGGCTAATTGAGAGAATAACTCAGAGTATAAACTTTATACTATAAAGCAGCGATAGGCAAAAATACATATAAACATTTTGTTTGCCCTCACAAACACACATAAAGAATCACTATTGCCAGATCTGACATTTTCATGTCATACCTAAATTTGAAATCTTAAATCTCCATTTTCTCATAAAAATTTTGTTTATAAGAACTAGTATTTCCTCAGGTTAATTTCATATGAATTTCTGAGGATCTCACTTTTTGCATATGGCAACGCTAATTTCTAACAAGAAGCGTAACACGCCCATCGTGTTTGAGTGCTCCAGTGAGACTGATTTATGTTTTTTATTTCTCTGCAATACGTGTGCACATGTACACGATGTAAGAGCGTAAGCATTGGCGCCGCGCCCTTGTTTTGCCTATCGCTGCTATAAAGCAACTCACATTAAAACATACATACACATGCAGAAAGTGCGTCTTAAAAAATTGTTTGAGAGTATGTTATTTATTTTCGTTCACAACACATTCCAGAAAAATAAAATCAAAAAACTAAAAGAAGTATATTTTCATACAATTTATATGGAAATAAGCTACATACGTAAATGCCAATCTTACCGTTTGTTTAATTGTAGGGTAAGAATACTTGTTTTATTGTTGTACTGCTACTACGCCGATTCACACCGAATTATAATGACATTATTTTAGAAAATTCAACTGTGTGCTTACAATATGTGTATGTATGTACTTATATAATAATAAAACAAAAGTTTATGTTTGATAACTATTAACTATTAATTAATTTTATTAATGTACATATGTATATTTAATGGTTTAAAATTTTAACTTTGTCACTGATTGACAATTTATATCTGTATGTTACCCATGAAGAATGCTTTTGTATTAGCATAAGGACTATAAAATTTAGCATCTCCATCCTGTGTTCATAACATACGAAAATTTCCTCAAACCAAAAGGAATACATTGAATCTTTGGTGCATTTTACGCATTGTTCAACAATAGTTTTTTATGTTTTTCATTTCTTTGGTATTTAAAAATATTTTTTCGAAGACTTTTATATGAATTTCGCAAACTTCAAAAACTAAATCGGACGGAGCGTACAAAGTTCCAAAGTCAGCTTCTGTTTCGTAATTTGTTCCATTAAGGAACATTTCCGAAGGATATGACAAAATCTCCGCTGGTTTAATTACATATATCCATACGACATTTAACGCAAGATATTCGTTGAGCTATGTAACCAACAAAATAACGGCTTCATGTTAATTCTATTGGCACGTTGTTTGAGGTAAAACAATCGCCATCTTCATTGAAATATTCTTTATTTTCTTCGTATATATCTGCGAATATCTTCGAAATTTTTTGAAAATCAATAGTATACCTATTGATCGTCGTTTGCACAATTTGATAAGGTGTTAAAGTGGGTTATTTTGAAAGATAATCGCTTAACCATTGCGTTATTAAAACCGTGAACCGAGGGGTTTTTGCAGTGTGTTTAAGTCAGACTTATCAATTGCAATTTTTATTCGAAACTAGCTCATTAGTTTGGACATACTAGCTATTGGAAGATAGAATGATATATTCTCAATAAAGTTCTCAAATGTTAGCCTTTTCTACAGACATTAACATAAATATAATATGATCAGTAAGAAAATTCCTAAAAGCAGGATATTTATACTCTATTAAAAAATAGCAAGTTACTATTTCCCGTAAAAAGCGATTTAGTGAGGCTCGCAGGTCTAGTTGAGTAGATCGTTTGCCAATTTCAATATACTCTCAAAATCAGTAGTCATCCATAAAAAATATTCGTGGAAATATTTTCCAAAGAAAATATTAGTATTTTTATTTTTCTTAATTTTTTTATGTTCTTACAATAAGCTCTAAGTTGTCAAATTTTTACTTTGAAGTTTTGTTAAAAAATATTGTAACTCATGATTAATTGGTAAAAAGACCTTTACATATGTATATTTTATCAATAAGGCCGTTAGTAATTTCAGAAAAAATTATTTAATTATTTATTTATTTTAATATTATATTGTTTGTTGTTGGCTTAGCTAGGTATATGCCTGCATTTCATTGGCGCTAACCAAATCATCAGTACCCTTTAGCCAAATCATGATTGAAAGCATTCATGATTTGGCTAAAGGGTACTGATGATTTGGTTAGCGCCAATGAAATGCAGGCATATACCTAGCTAAGCCAACAACAAACAATATAATATTAAAATGGTTATTTTGGAGAATATCTCGAATAACGAATTTGATAAATATTGTTATATTTATTTATTTATTTTATTAAAATTATTTATTTATTAGGTAAGGCAATTTGAGTTTCGGTATAAATCGATATATGTACATAGCTACAATTGTACAACAATAAAACACTTATTCTTACCCTACAATTAAAAAATCGGTAACTATTGGTTTTCTTCAGTTTATTTGCGCATAATTTGTATGAAAAGAAGACTTCATATATTTTTTTATTGCTATTACTACGTTTATACGCACGTCTTATTTGCAAATATAACTATTTGCAAATAACTAATTCACTGTTTATACGGGAAATTGCATACAGAACTTATGTTATTATTAGTGATGCCATGTGACGAAAATATGATTGTTTGGTAAGTAAAACACAAAAAACGCTCATGAAGTGGCAACGTCTTACTTTTTATTTGCAAATAGTGTCGTTATTCACGACTTGTTAAGTGAGTTAATAAGTTACAATAAAAAAGTTATACGGCAACATTCTTCTTTTTTATTTGCAAATAAGACGTGCGTATAAACGTAGTATATGTATGTAGATGTTTATTACTACGTTTATACGCACGTCTTATTTGCAAATAGAACTATTTGCAAATAACTAATTCACTGTTTATACGGAAAATTGCATACAGAACTTATGTTATTATTAGTGATGCCATGTGACGAAAATATTATTGTTTGGTAAGTAAAACACAAAAAACGTTCATGAAGTGGCAACGTCTTACTTTTTATTTGCAAATAGTGTCGTTATTCACGACTTGTAAAGTGAGTTAATAAGTTACAATAAAAAAGTTATACGGCAACATTCTTCTTTTTTATTTGCAAATAAGACGTGCGTATAAACGTAGTATGTATGTAGAATCTATATTGTAGATGTACACACGTACTCACTCATGTATATACATATGTATGTATGTAAGAATGAATTGCTGAGTTAACTCAGCAATTGTTCTCAGAGAACAAGAAATTCTCTGAAGATAAGCTCTCTTTGTAATTTTATAACGACAAAGGGATTTTCGGAAAATCCCATCAAAAACTTAGCATCGGCAGCACAATGTATGGAAGTGCAACATCTTTATAATCTATAGTCTTTGCTCGTGCCTTTCCTATTTTCATACTCGTTAATTTCTTTGTATTAACCTACTCGTCTTATGTATTGTGGGTAGCCTGTAAGAACACGTTCACGGCGTATTGATTGGGTATGTGTTTGTGTATGTACTATTTTACATTCACTGCAGCCGCGGCTGCCAGATTTTGCTGATTTGTCGTAGGTTTGGCGATTTTGGGCGTTTTGATGAATTAGTGGCAGTTTTATTATTTATTATAATACTACATTTACACCTACGCAAAATCTAGTACTTATAAGATTTTAAGGGAAATCTAGCTCTTTATTACCAGATTTCCCATACAAAACAAAATCTACTTACGAACTAGATTTTTGCAAAATCTCACAAAATCTTCCAATACTAAATGATGCAACTGTGTATTTTTTGGTATTATACTGAAATATACAGCGCTGAATAATTAGGAAAAAAAAGCGCGGTAGAAACAAAAGATTTGCGGTAGTAAATGCTGCTATTTTTTCTTACGTAGCGATACCAGCTTCATTTGCATTTTTTTATATGTAGAGGTATAATATATTAAAATATTGTTTTTCACTTCCATTTTTTGAACAAAATAAAATAAAAGTTTGGAGACAGTCAGCTGTTTGTTCTGAAAATGAAATCCAATAATACGTCAAAAAGCAGTGGTCTAAACGGCAGAGATTTCCTTCGAGATTTCAGCTGAAATCTATTAGATTTTGCGTAGGTGTAAATGTAGTATAAGATGAAAGGTTTGTGGAATTTTCAAAAATCGGAAAAAAGTAAGTATGTAGTAGCTAAATCCAACACTGTTAATCAACTTCGAGGGCAAAAAGGGAAGAGGGCAAAAATTATTAAAAGCAAAAATATGCTGGTTTTATAAGTTTTCTTATCAGTCAAAAAGTACAAAATTTGCGAAAAAAGCGCAAATTTGCGAATACATGATTTCAAAAACTGAAATATTTTGTTGATTACTGCGCAAGCCTCTTAGTCAGCATATCAAGATGAAATTCCCGTAAAATTACGAAAATTTCCGAAAGATTTTAAAAGGTAAAATAAGCTGTATAAACGTCCACAAGTTCTCTATACAATTAAAAAATACAAAATTAGTCAAAATTGCAGAAATTTGCAAATATTTACGAAGGCTGAAAAAATAAAACTGATTTATGATATTGCGAATATTTGCCAATTAAACATTACATGTAATTTTAATCGATCTTTACTAGTTACACATTACATGTAATTGTAATTATACATTATGGGTTCAAATAAAAAATATTTTTTTACATGTTTGCATTGTTTATATTAGCTCGATTGTCTCGTCAAATGACTTGTCTAAAAGATTTGCTAACAAATGACTACTACAGCTCAGGCGTGTTTTATTTTCCAATGCCTTTACAATATTCGCACGGCGGTTAGTAACAAACTTCCCGTTATTAATATTGTCAACACCAAACTGATAAAATAAAGTTGTTAACTTAGTCAAAATATTTTCAGCGGTTGACTTTTGCAAAGTACATTGATTTAAGCCCCAGCATAATATCAAACATTTCGAAGTTTTGTTGAAAGTGCAAAGTTGCTCCTAAAAAGTTTCTACTTACATACCGATCAGACCACATATGACTTACTTTTTCACTAAATGAATTTCTCTTTCATATTATATATATATATATATATATATATATATATATATATATATATATATATATATATATATATATATATATATATATATATATATATATATATATATATATATATATATATATATATATATATATATATATATATATATATATATATATATATATATATATATATATATATATATATATATATATATATATATATATATATATATATATATATATATATATATATATATATATATATATATATATATATATATAAATATATATATATATATATATATATATATATATATATATATATATATATATATATATATATATATATATATATATATATATATATATATATATATATATATATATATATATATATATATATATATATATATAAATGTATATGTAGGTTTTGGCCAGTCAAAGGCAAAACAGCAAACTGCATACGATGCACCAAAGCCAAACCACACATGCTCAGTCAAATTATGGGCAACTTACCATCAGCCCGTGTCACGCTCGACCTTTCATAAACTCCGGCGTCGACTTTTGTGGACCGCTATGGCTTCATTATAAGTTACGAGGGAAAAGACCTCAAAAGGCATACATTGCCGTATTTTGCTGCTTCGCAACTAAGGCTGTTCATTTAGAATTAGTTAGCGACTTAACTACCGAAGCCTTCATAGGAGCACTAAAGCGATTCATGAGCAGGCGAGGGCATTGTAGAGAGCTGTACTGTGACAATGCAACTAATTTTGTGGGCACAAAAAATCAACTTACTGAATTATCAGATTCGATTTATGCAACTTCGGCCGCAAAATCGACCAACAAATATCGCAAGTATACAACAAGATACATAACGTCAGTAAAGAACTATACGAAGAAAGAATCTACCGAATTTTCTCATCACTATCCATTCAACTAACTATCACTGCGGCAAACTTGCAGCACATACAGTCTTCAATACTGGATATTCTTACAAATACTCATCACGGTACTATGAGCCCACTTATCCTCACTCCGTACCAACTACAACAGGAAATAGACAAAATAAGAATGCATTTACCAGAGTCACTTGAATTACCTGTAAAACAGAATAATACATTGCAATTGTACAAGTTGATGAAGGTTCAAGGTGGACTCACGAATAACACCGTCATATTTCGCGTTAATTTGCCATTAGTTGAGCGTGACCAGGTTTCAGTATTCAACCTTACACCAGTACCAAATTGGATCAACGATACCTTATTATCAATAAAACCATGCTCTTCCATTTTGGCCGTCAATGTTATCCGTCGTCAGTATTTTACTATTGATAAAACTGAACTTAACTTATGCGACGTCATCAAAGAAGATAAGTTTGTGTGTTCCAAGGTACAGATCCGTTATGAATCAAGCTCACCAATATGCGCCTGCGAAATAAAATTATTTTACAACGAAAGTAAAGCTGACTGCCCAGTTCAACAAATGAAGGCCACCAATGCTTGGATCCCTCTACATCACCCGAATAAATGGATTTACGCATTACCCACTGCAACTCAAACAACAGCTGTGTGTAAGAAAGATATCAATCAATTTACACTAAAAGGATCGGGTTTGCTTTATTTAGAACCGGAATGTACTCTCAAAAATAACTTCATGTCAATACAAGGCCAACAGACAACCTCCACCTCACTTCAGGCATCTTACACCAAGCTTTGGGAAATAACAGAACAAACCCATTCAACACGTCTAAGGCTATTATTCGATAAAATGCATACAAGCGAGTACAGTTCACAAATATAAAATTTAACAGATTTACAAACCTCACTAAGTGCACAGGAGATACTTCAGCTACCAAATAAAATTGAGACTCATAATTATCATCACATGACTATCGGTTACTCGGCCTTACTCATCACTTCCTGCATTTTATTTTATCTAATTGCAAGGAAAAAATGCAAACGCCAACCAACTCCAGCACCTCGCAAGCAATCAACAACGTCGGACTTCACGGTGCATATTTGAGGAACATCAGAAGCAGACCTTAACGAAGTTTCAAACAGAAGTCAACATTATCTCTCAGTAATTCAACAGATCCCAACCACAGACTATATGTTGAGCTACACTCAAGGGGGGACCATGTTAATACATACATTAATTGGTTTTTTATTTATTTTAAGTTCAGTGAACTTCTGCATACGTTTTTCTTTTGTTTTGGTTCATTGAATTGCACACCTTTTTATTTTGGTTTGTTAGTTGAAACTTAATGCTTAATTTTTATTCTTTGGTTTATTTATAATTGAAACTTGATACTTAGTGTTATTGTTCTTTGGCTGTTTACTGTAATTTTAATTAAGTTCGCTTATTCATGTATTTTGGAAGTTTCATTGACATTAAACTTAAAATTTATTTAGTTCAACATACTATTATCAAAGTAAGCATTATTCGTATTGTAATATTAGTATATAAGTTGAATTTAATCACAAATAAAATCACTCTTAATTTTGAAAGCAATCAAGGTCTTTGAATTTTAAGAGAAAGCAACACAGTTCAAATGCTGTTGTTGCAAAACAAATTTTGCGTTCAATAAGTTCAAGTGCTTTATTGAACACTCAGTGTTGAACCTTCGTAGTGAACGGACGTATTAGCGAAGTTTTTTCTTACATACTAAACAAAAAAAAAAAAATTACAAAAAAAATATTCGTAATAAGTACTGATTTGTAATAAGTACTGATTTTGTGAAATTTGCTTTATTTGCACTAATAATATTTTTCATATAATCTGAAACAACAAAAACAAAAAAAAAACACAAACAAAGTGACTGAGGAATACTCTGTATGAGTACCTCAAAAGCAAAAAATTGTGAAGTGAGTTCTAACAGCAGAAATGCCTATTTTACTTCTGAAGCTCTTTATGCAAACAATAAAAATAAAAAATCTGATGATAGTCTTTTTCTAACGGCAAAGCCAATTTTACGTGAGCGAACAACTTCGCTTACTCCGATGCCAAGTAGATTCTATAACATTGCCGCTGCCTAGTACTTCTTTGTTTAAATCAGCGCCTTTATCCGCTCCAGGCTCGTGTTCATCACTTAACCCAGTTATCACTACAGACAATAATATTCAGAAACCTAAAGTGCCTGTCGGAATGGACAGATATATCACAGTATTAAAGGGCGGGTGAAGCCAAAATTCATCTAAAATCTCATCGGTTCCCAAGATATCCAGGGATATCGACGCCAACTTAGCTAACCGTCTAAACCGTTTTAAAATTTTGCAAGATATCACCGACAAACCCGACGTACAATCAAATAAAACCTCAAAACCACCACGAATCTATTTGAGAGAAAAAAATTCAAACACCCTTATTAAAAAATTAATTTCGGTCATTGGTGAAAAGGCATTTCACATTCTTCCAATAAAACGAGGTAATATTGATGAAACAAAGATTCAAATACACGAAGAAAAAGATTTCCGCAAAATGATTAACGAATTTGAAAAAAAAAATAAAACAAGTTTCTTCACATTCCAGCTTAAGAGTGCTAAAGGCCTACAGATCGTATTGAAGGGCATAGATTCTTATGTTGTTCCTGAGGAAATAAAAGATGCTCTCACCCTCCAGGGATTTAAGGTGAAGAATGTCTCTAATATAATAAACTGGGAGAAGATCCCATAACCCTTATTTCGCGTTGAACTGGAGCCAAATGATATTAAATTGAAGAAAAATGCGACACATCCTATTTATAATTTTAAATATCTCTTATACCGAAAAATCACAGTTGAAGAACCACACAAGCGTTCTGGACCCGTACAGTGCCATAATTGTCAAGAATATAGCCACACAAAAACTTATTGTAAATTACCTACTGTTTGTGTTGTGTGCGGTGAATTACACAATACGGCTATTTGCAATAAGTCGAAAGATCGGAAGGAAAAAAAGTGCAGTAATTGTGGAGGTAATCACACTGCTAACTACAGAGGATGCCCTGTACACTCTTTCGTTAAACAGGCTATGAGTCAAAAGCCCATATAAGCCCAGTGCAAACAGGAAATACGTACTCCGCCACTTATCCCCTAATGGCCTAACCAATCACTCCACAAGTATCGTATGCTGACGCTGTGAAGATCAACTCTGTTCCCATGCAAAAAGTGTCACCACCAAATAATTCAACGAATGCAAACGCCAGCTTTAATTTCAGTCGCCTTGAAACTAGTATTGATAATCTGGTCCAAACTATAAACAACTTTACAACAAATATGACTAGCATGATGCAAGAAATGCTGCGAATGCAGAACACTCTGCTTCTAGCATTAGTTAACAAGCCATGAATACGTTAAAAGTATGTTTCTGGAACGCAAACGGCATTCGCCAACATAAAAATGAACTTGAGCACTTCCTCACGGTAAAAAATATTGATATAATGTTAGTATCTGAGACTCATTTGACTTCGAGAAGCCTTTTTAAAATGAGTGGCTACACCTTATATGATACAAAGGCCCCGAGAGGAAGAGCATGCGGAGGATCAGCAGTTCTAATAAAGTCAAGACTCAAACACTATATTCTTGAGAACATTTGTGAAGACCATCTACAAGCAACAAATATTTGCATCGAAAATTTTTGTTCAAATCTTGTGATATCATCAATTTAGGTTAGGTTAGGTTAGGTTGATTGGAGGGGTGTGATAGCCCATGTCATACGGCATACACTTAAGCCAGTGAAGACTTGTTGTGTGCTCCCTTTTGATTATCAGATACAAACTGCCAGAGTTCTGCGGCAGGATTCGAACCTGGGACCTTCGCACTCGCAATTTACTCCCCTACCAGATTTTCAATCTCTGAGGATCAATACGAGAATTTTTACAAAACTCTTGGCCCTTGTTTCGTAGCAGCTGACGACTACAATGCAAAACATACGTTCTGGGGATCGGGTCTTATTACACCTAGAGGTCGAGCGTTGTTCAACACAGTCATGACAAATATTTCTATGATCTCTCCTCCGTTCACTCTCCCACGATCGTTACAATTTGTAGCCCACTAAGAAGTGTCTTACCTCACCCATATGTGAAGACGAAAAATTATGTTATTGTACGGAGAACACCAAGCTAAGAACTTCCGATGATATTGAATTTAACATTGCGAATCTTACCGAAAATATCAAACAGGCTGCTAAACATGCCACTACCTTCCATCCGCAGACTGGGTTTAATAGAACTTATTCTACGGATATTGAACGTCTCGTATTTTTTTTCGAGGATGCTTCGGGTTTGTCGTTGTCATCCTGCAATATTTTAAAACGGTTTTGACGGCTAACTGTGGTGGCGTCGTTATCCCTGGCTATCTTGGGAACCGATGAGATTTTAGATGAATTTGGGCTACGCCCGCGCTTTACTACTGTAATATATCTGTCCATTCCGACAGGCACCTTAGGTTTCTGAATATTATTGTCTATTGTAATAACTTGGTTAAGTGAAGAACACGAGCCCGGAGCGGATAATGGCGCTGATTTAAATAAAGAAGTACTAGGCAGCGGCAATGTTAGAGAATACCTACTTGGCATCGGAGTAAGCGAATTTGATCGCTCACGTAAAATTGGCTTTGCCGTTAGAAAAAGACTATCATGAGATTTTTTATTTTTATTGTTTGCATTAACAGCTTCAGAACTCACAGTAAAATAGGCATTTCTGCCGTTAGAACTCACTTCACAATTGTTTGTTTTTGAGGTACTCATGCAGAGTATTCCTCAGTCACTTTGTTTACGGTTGTTTTTTTTTTGTTTTTGTTGTTTCAGATTATATGAAAAATATTATTTGTTCAAATAAAGCAAATTTCACAAAAACCCGTACTTATTACGAATCAGTACTTCTTACGAATATTTTTTTTTTGTTTGTATTTTTGTTTGTTTAGTATGTAAAAAAAAACTCCGCTAACACGTCTGTTCACTAAGAAGGTTCAACAACGAATGATTGTATTATAATGTTCTGGATTTTATTCCTTTTTTTTTTTGAAATGTTAATCTCTCACTCATGCATGCATAACCATAAAGAGAACACAAAAATGGCGCGATCAAATCGAACAAAAGGAGGATACCCTACATTGATAACACAGTGCAACACGAAAAAAAACAACATATGGACACCACTACGTGATAAAAGACTAAAAAAAAATACTCGTGTCTCCCAATTTTTCCCAAAGTCATGCACTTTTTTTATAGGCCGCCAAAGATTTGGGGCCTCGGTATCATTTTCGCAAAAAAGTGATCATTTTCTCGGGCTCATATCTTGCAAACCGTTCCGAATTTCGATTTACTCTCTGAGGCAAACTTGTAGCTCTTGTCATAAAGAACAAAAATTGCGAACATATAAAATCAAAAAAACTTCACCTTCCAGATAAAAATCGCAAAAAACTTAAAAAAATTCGATTTTTTTTTACCTTTTTCTCTTGTTCAGGTCCATAGGGAGCAAACCGTTCAAAATTCAAGGAAACAATCAAGTACAAAAATTTACATAAGATCTCAATAAACAAATTTCTACGACATATAAACTTCCTGGGAATAATTCTGAACACCGTTTTTTAATTTCATTTGTTTATTATTTACTTCAACATTGAGATACTATGCAACATCAACCCACAGTTAATAATTTACCTCCACTACAACAACCTGTTGCAAATGATTTTACAGCTCAGAAACAACCAGTTTCAAACAATGTACCATCTCAGAATGAAAATCTACCTGTAGGAACTAATAATATTCCCCAATAACAGCAGCCAATAAATAATACTATACCCCAGCAAAAAAATCAATAATGTGCAACAAAAACCAAACTACATTCCGTAAAAGCATTAATGTCATTCAAATTTTAGTTATAAAGAATTTATTAATCAATTTACCACAAGCCTATCTGCAGTTTTCTAATAATTAGTACCGTATTATTGTTGACCATCAGATGAAAAATCAGAGAAATTTTTTTTTAACTTGAAATTTTAATGGATATAAATAAGTAAAGTTTTCTTCTCAAAAATAGAAATTGATATTGGATTAATAGAATAATTTTTTTACAACTGAGAACGAAATTATATAGTTTCATATACACAATGTAATTTATTCGTTTTTGTTGCAAACTTTTTGAATTTATGCGTTTTCTAAAAATTAATTGTGAATTTTTCAAGTACAATAAATACGTATATTTGAATGAATTAATTAGATACTAAGCATTTCCAAAATTCGCCAAAACGGCATTAAAACATTAAAAGAGACATGATTCCAATCTATATTGATGCAAAAGAAAAGAAAACCTTGGCAATAACACGAAGTATGAAAAATAAAAGTAGTAATGAAATGAAAGATATATGTATATGATGATTAAAAGAACGTTCATAAAAAAGAAAATATTATAAAAGACTGCATATCTCAAAAGGAGACTGATCACCTCCAAATGTGGGAATGTACGTCAATAAATAATATTAAGGGAACCCAAAAGATTGAATTTATATATGATAATAAGCTGCAGCAAGAATTGAAAAAAGAATTGAAAGAGAAAAATGACAAAATTGCTCGCATAATATGCAATAAAAGCGAAAATCCTATGCTTTCAGGAACATTTTTGGAGAAACTTTTATTGAGATTAAAGAAATTGAAATTTAAAAAGTACGTACTACATGATAATGATGAAATATTTAAATATATAACGGCCGAAGAGTTGAAAAAAAGATATAACAATATAAAGAAAAACGATATAAAAATAATTATATACAGAATGCCAAGAGAAATAAAAGACAATATAACACAATATAGATTGATAGAAGAATTTCATGACTCACCACATGGAGGACACTTTGGAATTAGGAAAACACTTTCCAAATTAAAACAAAGATATATATGGAAAAATATGAACAAAATGGTCAAGAAATACATATGTAACAACATATGATTCATGCCAAAGGCATAAGTAAATAAAGAATACAAAAGAACCCTTTCCTGTAACAGATACACCATCACATGGTTTTGATACTATTGTTGTGGAACCCTTTACTGTAACAGATACACCATCACATGGTTTTGATACTATTGTTGTGGACACAGTTGGACCATTAAGACCATCTGGACAATTTAAATACATACTTACTATGCAGTGTGAACTGACAAAATATGTTGTTGTTTGTCCGATTGAATCAAAAGATGCCAAAACAGTCGCAAAATCTTTAATAGAACATATAGTCTTAAAATACGGTTTATTTAACATTCTAAAATCAGATAAAGGAACCGAATTTACCAATGAATTAATGAGAGAGATTTGTGTATTATTAAAAATAAAACAAAATTTCTCAACACCCTACCATTATGAAACTTTGGGCACGATAGAACGAAATCACAACAACTAACTTCGTCTTTCGATCGCACGGGCGAATCGCAAGCTAACTATCAAATAGCCCGTCTTATGATTAATGATAGTTTATCAAAAATAAATTTTTTAATAGACACAGGCGCTGATGTCTCAGTTTTACCGTCTAAAGGCGCTAAGGGTGTCCGTGTGGGAAGGAACAAAATTCTGTTTGCGGCCAATGGTTCTCCCATAGAAACTTGCGGTGAGAAAACTCTTAGTATGTCATTGGGCCTCCGCCGAAATTTTGTATGGACCTTTTGGGTGGCGAATGTCAACTGCGCTATCATATGAAAACATTGGATGTTAAATTGAAAGAAATGTTTTCGATTTGGTTGGTCTTTATTTACTTGCGACTCATGGTCGCGCTAAATTCAGATTGGGTGAATCTTTATTTACATGCAACTCTAGGTCGCGCTAAATTCAGATTGATTCTAAAACTAAATATTTTTGGCTTATATACTACTTATGAGAATATCGCTAAATCTAGAATTAGTACAAAAATATGGTGGGAAGATTTGTGTGTAAATATTTGGGTGTTTTGTGTGTAAATATTTTGTATATTTCCCACAAGTGCAAAGGCATAGGTGCAGTTGTATATGAAGCCATTTCAAGTGCACTTCGCTGCAGCGGCAATAGTCATAAACGTTTGCAGCGATAGAGTCACAGGCGGCATGCCAATTGTTGTCGCCTGCAAGAGCAGCGACACTTTATATTTCATGGGAATGCAAGCGGTCATTTGATCTATTAAAAATAATAAATTATTTTCCCATTATAAGTTAAGTGTGCCACACACACACAAAAGGTTTTGAGACAATTTTGTCTGTCGGCTTGCACTGATAGTTAGTGACACATGATATTCTTTCAGTTATTTTGTGCATGCGTTTAAAACGATAAATACTTTCATGTTGATGTTGTTTAAAAGAATTATATCATACCATGCTACACCTCCGCTTTTGCAAGAATGTTCATATAACGATAGTTTTATGGACATTCTTTTACAATATGTGTTGTTTAGTTTTGAAATTTATTGTAGTTATTAATTTTGTTTATAATTATAATAGCTTATACTAATTGTTAAATTTAAAGTGTTTGTATGTTTATGCTAATTCATGAGAGCTTAACGCAATTATTAATATATTTTAATTTTCTTAATTTTATTTGTTTACTGATATTGCGTTTTCAGTTATATTTTGGTCTACTAATATTTATATGCTTACCGGCCGGTGAGATTTATATTTAATTTTATGGGATATATAACTTAAGCCTATTTTTATGTACTACTTGTTCTTTGTTTGTTTTCTTATCTACTATTGTTACATTATTTCTTACATTTATTTTCTTAATTTTATATGGACCTTTATATTGGTTTTCTAATTTGTGTCCTGTTTCATTTTTGAGTAAAACTAAATCTCCTATTTTCAAATTCTTATCTATAACATTCTTATCGTAGATATTTTTTTGTTTAAACTTGTTCTTATCCAATAGTTGTTGAGCTCTCTTATATGCTATTTCTAACCTAAACTTTGCCTCTTTGGCGTAATTATCTATATTATATATGGGAGAAATTCTACCAATCTCAGAAAATTGTTTAAATTCGTTTGGAAGCCTTGAAAAAATTAATTCATATGGACAGTAATTATGAACTGTGGAAGGTGTAGTGTTAAAACAGTATGTGAAATATTTTAACCATTCGTCCCAGTCTGTTTTGTCTACTGAAATATAAGAACGTACGTATTCATTAAAGGTTCTATGACTTCTTTCTATTGTTCCTAATGTTTGATGATGATATGCTATTGAGGTCAGTTTCTCGATTTTCATGAAATTGCAAATTTCTGTTAATATAGAATTTTTATATTCTGTTCCCATGTCCGAAATGGACGTCTTCATTGGACCATAGGTAAGTATAAAATGTTCGAATATTGCCTTAGCAATTGTTTTAGCACTCTTGTCCTGGATGGGTATAGTTACTAAATATTTGGTTAAGTCACATATGATAGTGACTGCGTATTCGTTTCCATTAATAGATTTTGGAAATGGTCCTATAGTATCTACGTACACCGTATCAAAGGCCTTATTTGGTGTTTGCGTGATAGTCATTGGACTTTTCAAATGTTTAGTTGTTTTAGCTATTTGGCATTTATGACATTTTTTGACATATTTTGATATATCTTTCGACATGTTTTTCCAATAATAATATCTTTTTATTTTTTCGATTGTTCTGTATATTCCACAATGTCCTCCTTCTATGGGATCATCGTGATGTTTCAGCATAATTTCGAGAATTGCCTTGGCATTCTTCCTATCAATTTGGGTCACCTCATTTAGTAGCGCTACTTTAATTTTACTTAATATTTTATTGCCCATAATTTTAAATTCATTAACTGAGATAAATTCGAAAATTTTCTCACTAGGTGCCACTTGTATTTTATATATATTGTGTTTACCGGCCACATATTCGAGCCTAGAGAAAAATTGTCCTAAGTCAAAGTTCCCTTTAGTAAACAAATCATTAATTTGTATATATGTTACTATAGATTTTCCTCGTTTGATGTAACATCTTCCGGGGAAAATCTTTAGTTTATAATATTTTCTGACGTCAGTGTTAGTTAAAGGTACATATATACTGGGCTTTTCATTATTATTATTATTTTTAACTTTATGCTGGCTATCTTTTTCTTTATTTGTCATCGATCTGGTCGTGACTTTTAGTATAGAACAAATTTTATTATTCATGTCTTTTAAGTCGTTTATAGTAATTCTTGATAACGCGTCGGCGACATAATTGTCTTTTCCCCTAAGGTATTCTACAGTGAAGTCATATTCTTCTAAGTCTAGCCGAATTCTTGTTAATTTGGAGCTTGGATTTTTCATTGATAATAAATAAGAAAGTGGTCTGTGGTCGCTTCGGACTGTAAAGTGTTTTCCATAAATGTATGGTCTGAAATGTTTTATTGCCCAATGAATAGCTGTTAATTCTTGTTCTATTGTTGATTTATTGCTTTCTCCTTTAGTGAATATTTTTGATGCATATGCTATTGGCAATTGATTACCA
The DNA here is from genome assembly GCA_963681545.1 of Germaria angustata. Classification (NCBI taxonomy): domain Eukaryota; kingdom Metazoa; phylum Arthropoda; class Insecta; order Diptera; family Tachinidae; genus Germaria; species Germaria angustata. Next base: position 40,665,057 of record OY813002.1, read on the forward strand.
TTACATTCTTGAGTCAATACTGCACCGCAAGCTTGCTTGCTTGCGTCTGTAATTATACAAAATTCTTTTGTGAAGTCTGGGTATTGCAGTAATGTTGGGTGTATTAAGGCTTTTTTCAGATATTTGAATGCAAGATCACAATCTTTAGTCCATTCAAATTTTACGTTTTTCTTGGAGAGTTTTGTTAAATGCCTGGAATATTCCGAAAAGTATTTTTATGAATCTTCGATAGTAATTACAAAAGGCAATGAATCTCTTTGCGCTATCAGCGTCTGTTCGTGTTGGATAGTTTTCGATTATGGAATATTTACTATTATCTGGAAGTATGCCTTTATCTGTGCATTTGTGACCAAGATAAGTTACTTCTGTTCTGAAGAATGAACATTTCTCTGGGTGCAATTTTAGATTGTATTTGCGGCATAACTCGAAAACATCTTTTAGATTTGATAGCATATGTTTCTCGGAACATCCTAGGACTACTAAATCGTCCATGTACAGAAATGCTTGATTTGGTGTTAATCCACTGAAAGCAAGTGTCATCATTCTTTGGAATGAATTTGGAGCTATTTTTAGACCATATGGTAGTCGTGTAAATCTATAGGAGCCATTGTTTGTTGAGAATGATGTTAAGTCTCTTGAATTTTTGTCTAGAGGGATTTGATGAAATCCTGACATGAGATCTAAACATGAAAAATATTTGGCTCTTCCTAATTGATCTAAAATATCATCTATTCTTGGCAATGGGAATTTATCAGCCACTAATTTCTTATTTATTTGTCTATAATCTATTACAAGTCTCCATCTTTTGTTTTCTGAATTAGGTAATGATTTCTTTGGTACCAATAAAATTGGACTATTATATTCAGAATATGGTGGTTCAACTATTTTATCTTTAATTAGTTTTTCCACATGTTTGTTTATTTCTTCCTTATGTGAATGTGGTATTCTGTAATTTTTAATGTATACCGGTTGTTTATCTTTAACTCTCAACTTCTGTTCGTAGAAATTATTAGTAGTTATTGATTCAGTTTCTAAACCGAAAATATCGCAATATGAGCTACAGAGTTTTGTTAATGTGTCTTTAAATTGCTTTGGAAAATTTTGTTTTAAGATTTGAATAACTTTTGTGTTTCGTTCTGTAGTTTCTGTAACATTTGGAGTAAAAATTTCATAGTTTGTGATATTTTCAGTTTTTAATTTGCTTGTGTTAATTTTGGTAACTGAGTTATTGGTATTTAAAATACGGATGTAAGCTTTTCCTGTTGTAACTAATGTATTTGCAATGAAAATGCCTGGCTCTAATTCTTGATTGGGGATTAGTAATTCAGTTTCTGATGACAATAATTTAACCTGGCGAATTACTTCTGTTCTTGGAGGTAAAAGTATTTCATCACTATTGTTGTGTAGTGGTATTTTTATTGGATGTGTTATATAGGAAGGTCTTAGGACGAGGTAATCAAAATCATTATTGAAGTCCAATACACAGTTATATTTTTTAATAAAGTCCATGCCGATGATTCCATCGCATGGTATTGGAAAATTATTTTGTACTACTTGGAAATTGTGTGGTATTAAGAGATTTTTGTACTTTAAATCGAAAAATATGCTCCCAATTGATTTTATTTTACCTTGGCCTATTCCGCTGAGTGTTGTTGTTTTGTTAGTGTTTATCTGTTTTATATTAAAATGTGTTAGTTTTATTAGTGAAATGTCTGCTCCTGTATCTATTAGTAATGTTATTGGTGTGTTAGTTTTATTTATGTGTAGTTGAACGCAAAAACATAAGTTGAGGTTTAGATTGTATATTTTGTTGTCTATTGAATTTTGCTTAGGGGAACATCCTAGTTTTCCGAATCAACTTCGTTTGATTCTGTTGCTCTGACATTATATCCATTTCTTCGGATATTATTTGGTCTCTGCCTGTAATTATTAGTGTTGTTTGTATTATATCTATTGTTGTTATTGTTTCGCGTGGAATTATTTCTTCCACGGAAACTTGTAAAATTTCTACGGAAATTGTTATTCCGGTTATTTTTTCTTTGTTTGTAGTATAATATGGTATTTTGTTGTCCAGTTGCTTCTGTACAGCTGTTTACGAATTTTGCAACAGCATCATTTATGTTGCTAAATTGACCTGCTTCCATGATAAGTTTTACCTTATCAATGGTGCAGTTTTTAGTAATTGCTTTTACGGCTATTTGCGTGGAATATTTTGTTGCTAATTTGCATGATAGTCCATCTGAAATATATGCGTTTTCTAATGATTTAGTTAAATTTTCAATTTCGTTACAATATAAGTTAGCAGTTTTATTACTTTGCTTAATGTTCATAATTTTGGCCGTTATTACTTCAACGGATTCTCCTTTAACCGTATTATTATTATTAAATTTCGGGCATTACCTTTTAATTTTGTTTTAATTAAAGATATTGCCGTGGATTCATGAGAGCCTTTGATTGCGTCTATCAAGTTCAGAGAATCAATAAATGACCGTAAGTTTTCTGACTTGCCGTCGAAGTCTATTATAAGCTTTGAGGCTGTATTTAAAAATTCTACTAATGTTTGGCTCATATTGTTGCAAATTTTGTTATTTGTAGAAGGGAATAAAATTTCTAAATTAATTTGTTCGTGTATTGTTTCTGGTAATTAAATTTGTATGAACTTTTTCGCTGCTATTTTTAGTATTTTATTCCTAATGTCATAAAAAAATGCGTCTGCAGCAGTCTTGTGTGCAGATGCTAATCGTTCATAATTAGTATTTAGGATGATTCTTGTTTTTTCTAAGCAATCCAAAAGAAGGTTAAAGTGTTTCTTTAGGGTCTCGTCTTTGATTGGTCTGTCTATACTGAGACATTTGTATGATTTTTCAAACTCTGTTTTAATACTTCTACATTTATTGAGAATACTCTGCCAATCCATTAATACTTAAACTCTATCCAAATCATTTGCTCGACTAGTATACTGTTTCCTTAATGATCTTCTATGTGATAGGTAAATTTTAAATAATAGGTTAAGTGCTGTTATTACATTAAGGATTAATAGTAGTATCCACAATGAGTTAATTTCTTGTTTATGGTCAATAATTTCTACGTTATTAACAACATTAGCATTGGGATTATCTACTTTCGATTGTTTTGCCCCCATTTTATTTGTTTTTATTGTTATTTCTACGACAACTAGAAACTATAAAGGCCATTTACAAATTTCAAGATTATTTATACATACATATATCTATGAAAATTGGGAAAAAAAATTTTTTTTTTTACATAGGAAGTTAGTTCTTTAAATATAATTTTTCATTTTTTTTTCTTTTCTATCTTTATTTCAGTTTTTGTATGGTTTATTTTGTTGATTATTTTTCCCAGCTCTTCACCTTGAGCGTAAGTTTTTTGATGCATGAGGACTCGCAGTTGTATTTTTAATTTGTTGATGCGACTACCTCTTGATTTTGTTGTATTTGGTAATGGAAAAATTGGATATTTTGGCTCTTCTTCCTTTTTCCTTTTTAGCTTTATAGGTTTTGGCCCTATTGCCAAAATTTCTGGTTTTTGCCCTGGATATGTACCTTCTTGTAGTTGCTTCTTCCAACGGGCTTCGGCTTCTTCTAGGTCCTTTAGTATTTGGGCTAGATTTTGGTCCATTAAGGATGTTGAAACAATTGTCTTGACGGATAGTGATTATTGGCAGGATCTATTTGCTTCTTAGATACATGCCATCAATAAAATTTAAAAAAAAAAATGCAAAATAGGAATTCAACTGAGCATAAGCTTTGTATGTTGAATCCTATTTTCCTTTTATTTTTAGATAAAGGATAAGCAAAAATGCTGTATATTCCTTTATTCTAAAGAATAAAACAGGATAATAATTGGCAGGATCGCCATGAAAACATTGGATGTTAAATTGAAAGAAATGTTTTCGATTTGGTTGGTCAATCTTTATTTACTTGCGACTCATGGTCGCGCTAAATTCAGATTGGGTGAATCTTTATTTACATGCAACTCTAGGTCGCGCTAAATTCAGATTGATTCTAAAACTAAATATTTTTGGCTTATATACTACTTATGAGAATATCGCTAAATCTAGAATTAGTACAAAAATATGGTGGGAAGATTTGTGTGTAAATATTTGGGTGTTTTGTGTGTAAATATTTTGTATATTTCCCACAAGTGCAAAGGCATAGGTGCAGTTGTATGTGAAGCCATTTCAAGTGCACTTCGCTGCAGCGGCAATAGTCATAAACGTTTGCAGCGATAGAGTCACAGGCGGCATGCCAATTGTTGTCGCCTGCAAGAGCAGCGACACTTTATATTTCATGGGAATGCAAGCGGTCATTTGATCTATTAAAAATAATAAATTATTTTCCCATTATAAGTTAAGTGTGCCACACACACAAAAGGTTTTGAGACAATTTTGTCTGTCGGCTTGCACTGATAGTTAGTGACACATGATATTCTTTCAGTTATTTTGTGCATGCGTTTAAAACGATAAATACTTTCATGTTGATGTTGTTTAAAAGAATTATATCATACCATGCTACACATAGGTTCTGATTTTTTAAAACATCATGACCTTTTGGTCGATGTTAAGAGTGGAAAATTAATCGACCGCACAACGTTACTCGAGGCAAGGATTTACCCCACACGTAAATCATATGTTAACATTTTGTCATACGATACACACAACCAGTACGCCCACATTTTGCACCAATATAAGGACCTAGGTACGATTAGTGCTAACAAGCGTCCCGCCGAGTCTGTGGTCACACATCATATCACAACAATAGGGGCTCCTACGTACGTAAGAGCCCGCCGGCTAGCTGGTGATAAACTTCAGGCTGCTAAGAAAGAGTTTGAGTATTTAATGTAAATGGGGATCTGCAGACCCTCCAAGAGCAGTTGGGCTAGCCCACTACACCTGGTGAAGAAGGCTGATGGTAGTTGGCGTCCATGCGGTGATTATCGCGCTCTGAACAATATTACCGTTCCCGACAGGTACCCGATACCTTTTTTGAGAGATGTTACAAGTATTTTGTACGGAAAAAAGATTTTTTCATCCATCGACCTGCAACGTGCATACCACCAAATACCTGTCGAGCCATGTGATATCCCAAAAACAGCCATAATAACGCCGTTTGGGTTATTCGAGTTTTGCTTTATGACGTTTGGGCTCCGAAATGCTGCCCAAACATTTCAGCGTCATTTGAACGAGGTCTTAAAAGGGATCAATTTTGCTTTCGCATACATCGATGACATACTCATCGCCTCTACAACCGCAGAGCAACATGAAGAACACCTAAGAATTGTTTTCGACCGGTTGCGCAGATACCACCTGACAGTTAATTTTGATAAAAGTCAATTCGGTAAGTCAGAAATTGTTTTTTTAGGTCATAAAATCAATTCCCGTCTTACACCACCTGAGAGCAAAGTCAACGCAATCCGCTATTTCGAAAGGCCCACTCTAGCGAAAGATCTTAAGAAATTTTTGGGCATACTAAATTTTTACCGCCCGTTCTTGCCGCACGCAATGAAAAGTCAAAGCTCGTTGTTAAAATTGATCCCAGGCAACAAGAAAAATGATAACAGCATTTTGAAGTGGACGCCCGAGTCAATTGCTTCTTTTGAAGAATGCAAAAAAGATATTGCCAACGCCGCTTTGCTGAATTATATGGCCCCCGACGCCTTGTTAACGTTAACAACCGATGCCTCTGACGATGCTGTTGGAGCGGTTTTACACCAAGTATTACAAGGTCAAATACAACCACTTGGTTTTTATTCGAAGAAATTGACACCATCCCAAAAAAACTATAGTGCGTACGACAGGGAACTCACATCGATATATCAAGCCATCCGGCATTTTAAATACGCTTTGGAAGGAAGAGAGTTCATCGTATTTACGGATCACAAACCGATTACTTTCGCGTTTAGGCAGAAAGGTGACAAAGCATCACCCCGAAGAGCGCGTCAGTTAGACTTCATCAGTCAGTACACGACAGATATTCGCTACCTGCCTGGAGCTGATAACCATGTAGCCGATTTACTTTCACGCATTAACGCAGTTGAAAATCAGCATGTTGACTTTGACGAAATGGCTGAACAGCAAAACAGCGACATCGAACTACAAGCGTTGTTAAACAATAATTATACCGACATCTCGCTTAAACTGTCCAAGTTTATAATTCCAAGTTCTTCGAAACAATTGTATTGCAACATATCCAAAGAAAGGGTAAGACCCTACGTGCCTAAGGCGTGTCGTGAAGCAGTTATTCAGAAACTTCATTCCCTGTCGCATCCAGGTATTAAGGCTACGAAACAACTCATTGCAAATCATTACGTGTGGCCGTCAATGTATAGAGATGTCACTTCTTATGTCCGCGCATGCATTCCGTGTCAAAGAGCAAAAGTCCAGCGCCACACCAAGTCACCCTTAGGAGAGTACACAGCCACCGACGTCCGTTTCGAACACGTAAATATAGATATCGTCGGTCCTTTACCGTCTTCGAATGGTTTCCGATACTGCCTAACATGTATCGATCGTTTTAGCAGATGGCCATCAGCAGTACCCCTGTCCGATATTACAGCTCAAAGTGTTGCGGACGCACTCATAAGCGGCTGGATAGTAGTATACGGGGTACCATTACGCATAACCACAGATTTGGGGAGACAGTTCGAGTCTTCTGTTTTTAGAGAACTTACCAAACTATTGGGTGTCAAACATCTGAAAACTACTGCGTATCACCCACAGCCGAACGGCATAATTGAGCGCTGGCACCGCACATTGAAGTCTGCAATAAAATGCAACGAGACAAAGGACTGGAGTGTAGCACTTCCACTCATTCTGTTGGGAATGCGATCCACAATTAAGAGTGACATCGGCTTAAGTCCAGCCGATATGGTTTTCGGTTCTTCGTTGCGAATTCCCGGAGCATTTCTCGTACCAGCAAAAGTAAACGCCAATGAGACCGAATTCGTACAGACGCTTCGTAAGACTATTTCTCAACTTCCAACCATCAAGCCAGTTCGTCACGGAACTGAACGAAGTTTTGTACAGCCAGCATTGAATGACTGTAAGTATGTTTTCGTAAGAGTGGATCACGTTCGAACACCGTTGGAGCCCAGTTACGAGGGACCTTATGAGGTACTGGCCAAGCGAGACAAATATTTCATTGTGAGAACCAACCAACGAGATACAAAAATTTCGATAGACAGATTGAAAGCAGCTTACATATTCAGTCCAGCGTCTGCACTAGCTGAAACACCCCCTGTTGTAAACGAAAGCAGTCCCGCAGTTATAGAAAACGTCAGTCCAGAACAGGTAACAGTCTACTTTTGCAGGCGATAGAAGTCCCGAAGTTACAGAAAACGTTTTACCCACTACATCACAAAACATCACAGGCGAGAAGCCTCGTCAAACTTCATCAGAACGTCGTGTCGTGATTCCTTTTAGGTATCGTTAAGGTCTTAACTAGGAGGAGGGTATTGTGGTGACTCTACAACATTGTTACAAGTGTACAACACTGAATTACCAATTACCAGTTACATATTTTCTGGTATTCGTACCCTTTTCTTTTTAGTGAAAAAACGGAAGTAAAAAAAGACACACACGTTCTGGCTCTCTTGTAAGATCGGCAGGCCTTCTAGAAACTTCTTTCTTTCGCATTGTAATTCTGTCATTGATTACCTTTAGTAAATATTTAATTTAATTTTAAAATTTAAATAAATTTGGTTTTATTGATCACACCCCCACACAGTGTTTGAGTCTTGACTTTATTAGAATTGCTGGTCCTCCGCATGCTCTTCCTCTCGGGTCCTTTGTATCGTATAAGGTGTAGCCACTCATTTTAAATAGGCTTCTCGAAGTCAAATGAGTCTCAGATACCAAAATTATATCAATATTCTTCACCGTGAGGAAGTGCTCAAGTTCATTTCTATGTTGGCGAATGCCGTTTGCGTTCAAGAAACATAACTTTAACGTGTTCACGGCTTGTTAACTAATGCTTGAAGCAGTGTGTTCTGCATTCGCAGCATTTCTTGCATCATGCTAGTCATATTTGTTGTAAAATTGTTTATAGTTTGCACCAAATTATCAATAGTATTTTCAAGGCGACTGAAATTAAAGCTTGCATTTGCATTTGTTGTGTTAGTTGGTGGTGACACTTTTTGCATGGGAACGGAGTTGATCTTCACAGCGTCAGCATACGATACTTGTGTAGAGATTGGTTGGGCCATTACAGGATAAGTGGCGGAGTACGTATTTCCTATTTGCGCTGAGACTACTTTAGGCTTTTGACTCATAGCCTGTTTAACGAAAGAGTATACAGGACATCCCCTGTAGTTAGCAGTGTGATTACCTCCACAATTACTGCACTTCTTTTCCTTCTGGTCCTTCGACTTATTGCAAATAGCAGTATTGTGTAATTCACCGCACACAACACAAACAGTAGGTAATTTGCAGTAAGTTTTTGTGTGGCCATATTCTTGACAATTATGGCACTGTACGGGTCCTGAGCGCTTGTGTGGTTCTTCAACTGTGATTTTCCGGTATAACAGATATTTTAAATTATAAATAGGATGAGTCTCATTTTTCTTCAGTTTAATATCATTTGGTTCCAGTTCAACGCGAAATAAGGGTTGGGGGATCTTCTCCCTGTTTATAATGTTAGAGACATTTTTAACCTTAAATCCTTGGAGGGTGAGAGCATCTTTTATTTCCTCAGGAACAACATAAGAATCTATGCCCTTCAATACGATCTGTAGGCCTTTAGCACTCTTAAGCTGGAATGTATAGAAACTTGTTTTACTTTTTTCAAATTCGTTAACCATTTTGCGGAAATCTTTTTCTTCGTATATTTGGATCTTTGTTTCGTCAATATTACCACGTTTTATTGGGACAATGTGAAATGCCTTTTCACCAATAACCGAGATTAGCTTTTTAATAAGAGTGTTTGAATTTTTTTGTTTCAGATATATTGGTGGTGGTTTTGAGGTTTTCTTCGAGGATTCTTCGGGTCTGTCGCTGTCAACTTGCAATATTTTGAAACGGTTTTGACGGTTAGCTGAGGCGGCGTCGATATCCCTGGATATCTTGGGAACCGATGAGATCTTTGAAGAATTTGGGCTTCGCCCGCGCTTTACCACTGTGATATATCTGTCCATTCCGACAGGCACCTTAGGTTTCAGACTACTGTTGTCTGTAGTGATAACTTGGTAAGTGATGAACACGAGCCCGGAGCGGATAATGGCGCTGACTTAAATAGAGATGAACTAGTCAATGGTAATGTTACCGAATCACCACTTGGCATTGGAGTAAGCGAAGTTGATCGCTCGCGAAAAAATGGCTTTGCCGTTAGAAAAAGACTATCATCCGATTTTTTATTTTTATTGTGTGCATTAATATCAGAACTCACAGTAAAATAGTCATTTCTGCCGTTAGAACTCACTTCGCAATTGTTTGTTTTTGAGGTGCTCATGCAGAGTATTCCTCAGTCACTTTTTTGCGGTTGTTTTTTGTTTTGTTTTGTTGCTTAAGATTATATTAAAAATATTATTAGTGCAAGTTAAGCAAATTTCACAAAATTAATACTTATTACGATTTTTTTTTTGTTTGTATTTTTGTTTGTTTAGTATGTAAAAAAAACTCCGCTAACACGTCTGTTCACTACGAAGGTTCAACAAGACACACGTCTCGTATGTGAAAAAAAGAAGAGATAGAAGGGAATGGCAACAGCACAGATCACCCCAACATTAAATCAGACTTAAAGAATGCATTAAACGACTCCAAGATTTGCTTGCATCTGAAAAATCAGCATATGCGCTGCTAAAGAACTTCTACCGGAGGTTGGGCAAGAAACAATACTGGAAAAGGTAACATATTTACTGAGCATTTAAAATACGTATTTACCCCAAACACATGTACTGGTGCTGTTGATTTGCCGAGTGTAGTTGCTCAACCCCCTCGACCCATAAAGTTTAAGATGCGTGATGTACAAAAGGTAATTGCTGAAACCACCCCAAAGAAGGCACCGGGTATTGGTGGAATTAGTAAGAAGATGCTGATGAAGTTGCCTCGTATTGCTATTAGAATCCTGTTATGTATTTTTAATGGCATTTTACGACTGGAGTATTATCCACACAGCTGGAAACTTGCCAAGGTCAAAATGATTCCAAAGGCGGGCAAAGATCTTACCAAGGCTGAGTCAACATTTTCAAAGATCTTCGAAAAGCTGCTCATGACAAAAATTTCCACAATTCTAACTAATAATGGGTGTATACCGGAGCATCAATTTGGATTTAGAAGTCAGCATAGCACCACTGAACAACCTCATAGATTGTTTCATTTCATAAGAAGAACATTTGAAGAAAAGAGGTATTGCTCTTCCCTCTTTATTGATGTTTCTCAAGCATTTGATAAAGTGTGGTACGAAGGACTAATTTTAAAACTGAAGACATATTTACCAATAAACATTGTAAATCTTTTGGAAAACTACATTCTTGCCCGGAAGTTCACTGTTGTGGAAGGAGACTTCATGAGTGTGCCCGAAACTATCTCATCCAATGTGTCACTGGGACCAGTTTTGTATTTGATTTATACCTGTTATATGCCTTTGAGCAGTAATGTCCTCACTTCTACATTTGCCGATGATACAGCCTGCCTTAGTATGCATGAAAACCCTCAGGAGACATCCCGATATCTTCAGAAACATGTTAACCTGTTGGAACTGTGGTTGAACTTATGGAGAATAAAAGTAAATGAACAAAAGTGTGTTCATGTAACGAAGAGACACTTGTTCCCCCTTTCGAGTCAACAATCAAGTTGTTCCTCAACATTCACAGGTGAAATACCTTGGTATACACCTTGACCGACGGCTTACATGTGTCACCTTATATAAATTCCTATCTTTGTTTACTTTATTATTTCTTTATGTTGGCAACCTACCGATTGTCTAATTTGGTGAAATCCCTTCTTTTGTATTTATCATACACATTGGACGAAGACAGAACTTTGTTAGTTAGTTAACGATTGACGATTCAGCAGAACACTTGACTTTTATATGTAACCATTTTATTTGCCAATAACAACTGAATTAAACTTAAAGACTTCCGTGTTTTAATAGTTAGCAATAAATTTATCCCGGTAAGTTTGCTCCCACTCATCCATCCGTATGACAATTTTCAGAAGTGGGATTCGGTTCGGTAATAATAGTGTACACATCTGTGTGTAAGAAAAAAAAATAATAAAAAACAGAAAGAAAAGACATTTACGGTGTAGTGGTCAATCTATGGAATGATTAACAATAGTGAAGCTAAAGAAAAAGCTACGTGAATTCGGTTTGAAGACATCGGGTAATAAAAGTCAACTTGTGACACGTCTGCGCGAGGCGAATGTTCCAGAACCAGACGACGAGGAAATAAATAATCTTCAACATGGAAAAGCGAGACCTAGAACAACAGAATTTGCAGAGCATCGGTGTGGTACCAACGACAACGGAGAATATGGTGGAGGAATTGCGGGAAGACGTTTTGCGTCTCCAAGGAACTATGGAGTCGCTCATACAACATATTCAAACATATTCTGCGACGACGTCGACGATAGATACCAATATGTTGCTGCCGAAAAATTCTGCTGCGACCGAATTTGAAAAAATTATAACCGCCGCTTCGGTTACTAAGTGTATGGAACAACATGCTGATACAGAAAATATGTTACAACAAAACGAAATGCAGAGACAACAACCATATGTTTTTAATGACAACAACAACAGAGCAGCGTTTATGCGAATGTATGAGTGTAACGTACCACTAGCAACTAAATCATATAGTATGTGTGCTTCGTATGAAAATAAACAACACAATCGTTTATGTTTAACGGTACAACAACTGTTGCAGGACAGCAACGTAATGCTTATGTACCAAATAATTCCAATTGGCCGTTACAAATGTCATCAATGCAACAGTCATCATTTTTACAGCCACAGGGTGCGGTCGTGACATCATCAACCAATTTATCAAGTGGCGTGAATGGGTTTGCGCCTTCATCAACGTATTTAAACCCTACAACATCTCCAGAAACGTGTCGTATATGCCGAATATAATTGCCACCAACAATTCGATGTCACCTAATGGAAATAATGATCCATCATTATTTATCTTCAATAATCGTTATAGTGTACGTGAAGTTATTGACGCGTTGCCAACTTTTAATCCTAACAGTGACGTCATAACTTCGGTTAAATTTATTGAAAGGGTTGAGGAGCTGAAAAATGCTTATCAATGGAATGATGGCCTAGTATTATTTGCAATTCGTAATAAATTATTGGGTGCAGCAAAATTATGGGTTGATGCTCAGCAAATATTTAGAAGATTTTGTAATTGCATTTGTGGATGATTTCCCCTGTGTCGTGAATAGTGCTGACATGCATATTCAAATGACGAAAACGCATCAGTAAAAAGGTGAACGAATAACAGAATATTATTATAATATGTTGGCAATGGATCGTCGTGGCCAACTCGATGATAATGCTATAGTGCGGTATAATATAAATGGTTTGGGTGACTATAATTTACGTAAATCGTTATCCGTAATGTCATTTAGAAAATGTTCAGATTTATTGAGATCGTTACAAAGTGTCGTGGTTGGTTCAGTTGGACCAATGTCGAACATACAGTCCAAGCAATACGTGCAAGTAAAGAAAAACAATGATGACCGAAAGGACAATGAAAACGTAAATGCGAAAATAGTTCCTAACAAATCCGGTCCGACGTGTTATAATTGTCGTGAAATTGGGCATATATCGCGGAATTGTCCCAAACAGCAAGGAAAACCAAGAGATCCGGTAAATATAATTTAAAATGCGAGTATAAAAACAAAAAACGTTTCCGTAAATGATATAAAGTGCAATGCTTTAATAGATTCGGGAAGCGCCGTGTCCCTTATCAAAAGATCAATCGTCCAAAAGTTGAATTGTGACTTGGTGAAGTGCAATAGAATACTACAAGGCTTCGCCGGAGGCGAGTACAAGTGCACGGAAAAGATTGTGGACATTAATGTCAAAATAGATGAACAATATTTTAATGCACAATTATTTGTTATCGATGACAATGCAACCTCATATGAATTAATAATCGGTTTGGATATTTTATCGAATGGTAGCGTAATAATTGAAAACGGTAACTGTCAGGTGTACGCGATACATAACAGCGAAATGCAATGTGGCGATGATCTCCAAAATAACGAAAGAAAAGAGTTAGCTGGATTACTTTATAAGTATGCAAATTGTTTTGCTGATAATTTGAGCAAAATCGGAAGGTGCAGCAATATGAAAATGGAGATTTCCGTAACGTCCCCGAAACCTATCGCAAAGAAACCATACCCAATACCGATTCCGAAACAACAGGTGGTTGACCGTATTGTAGACGAGTTACTGGAATTGAATATCATCCGTCCGTCGACGTCAGCATACGCATCTCCGATAGTCTTGGCTTCAAAATCTAATGACGAAGATTGACTTTGTGTGGATTATCGATCATTGAATGCCATCACCGAAAAACAGCCTTGGCCAATGCCCGCAGTCGATGGGGTGCTTTCAACTCTCTCAGGTAAGACGTATTTTACCACGCTTGACATGATGTCAGGGTATTACCAGATCGAGATCGAGCCTTCATCACCCATAATGGTCATTTCGAATTTAATCGCATGCCATTTGGTCTCAGAAACGCGCCGTGTGTGTTTCAAAGGATGATGATGAAAATGATAGAACCATTGAGGGAAAGGTTGTAAGTTACGTTGATGAAATCATAGTGGCCTCGAATACATTCGAAGAGGGTCTACGCAATCTCGAGGAATTAGTGATAACCATTCAGCGAGAAGGTTTAACACTTCGACGGTCAAAGTGTTTTTTTTTTTGAGGAAAAACGTCACCTTTTTGGAACATGAGATTGATATGAATGGCATTAAACCCCGTCGAATCAAAACCATAGCTATAAAGGAGTTTACGAAACTCAAAACTGTTACAGAAGTTAGACGTTTCCTAGGGTTAACCGGATACTTCCGTAAATTTGTGAAAAATTATGCTCATATAGCTTCTCCAATAATACGACTAACAAGGAAAGATGTTCCATTTAACTGGTCTACCGAATGTGACGATGCTTTCGAAAAATTAATACATTCTATTTCTAGTGAGCCCGTCTTAGGTATTTACGATGCTAAAAAAGAACAGGAATTGCACACAAATGCAAGTAGCGTTGGCCTCGCCGCAATTCTGATACAGTGAGAAGACGATGGAATGAAGAAGCCCATAGCTTATTATAGCCGAGCTACAGTCAGATAGAAAAAGAAGCGCTCGCCTTAGTATTCGCGGTTACCAAATTTCATAAATACATTTTTGGCCGCTGTTATCGATTTTTGGTTCCGAGAAAGGCATTCCAGTGTATACAGCAAATCGATTGCAGAGATGGGCACTTACTCTTAAATTGTATGATTTCAATATTGAATACGTATCAACGACCAATTTTGGCTACGCTGATGTACTTTCACGCTTAATAAACGAGAACATCAAACCAGATGAAGAATTTGTCATCGCTTCAATTCATGCGGAAAATAATATTGCTCGAGTACAAAATGACATCCTGCGTAAATTGCCAGTAACACATAACATGGTTCAGAAAGCCACACAACAATCAGATTTTTTGCAAAAAATTATACAATATGTTCAAAGCGGATGGCCTGCTGCTTCACAAATTGTCGATTCTGACGCCAGCAGTTTCTACAAACGTAGATCTGGTCTTTACGTCTTAAACGACTGCTTAATGTATGGAGAACGTCTAGTCATACCACGTAAGTACAGAATCCGTATATTGCAAGAGCTTCACAAAGGGCATCAAGGGATGCAAAGAATGAAAACAATCGCAAGAGGCTACGTTTTTTGGCCTGGAATAGGCAGGCATATCGAGGATTTAGTAAAAAAATTGCGATAAGTGCGCCAGTGTTGCTAAATCACCCTCTAAAACGTTACTCGAATCCTGGAAATCCAAGACGACTATCGAGAAGTTGTGTCCGAGCTTGAAAGTGCCAAAAAAAAAATTCATATGTATAAGCTCCAAAGACCTGCTGGCACTTATTCGATTGGAATTCGAACCAGAACACATTAAATATAAAAAATAAGTAAATAAAAACACATCTAATATATAATTTGCGACACATGTTACACAGAAGAGATTCCGTGGAGGAGGGAACAGGCCACGTCCAATGCGTTAGTAGTCAAGACTATGGCCATACAAAAACTTACTCTAAATTACCCAGAGTATGTGTTATATGTGATGGGCTCTATAGTACTGCTAACTCTGATAAGCAACTGAAGCCCAAGTTTAAAAACGCAAAAATTATGGTATTACAGTCAGCTTCAGCGATTGTGCACTTTGAGCGTCCTCGAGCAAATCAATCTGCTACTGCTCCTGTAAACCTTTGAATCTAGGTAGCAATAACAATCCCCAATTGACCAAACATCTACAACTCAGCTTTCATACGGCAATATTTTAAAGAGTAATATGTTGTTGCATGAGTATTAAGACTTGTAAAAAAATCAAAAGATATGAGATCGCTTAGTTGCATGTAATGTGTTATAAAAATGCCAAATAATATTGTAAAAGATTTGACTTTATAAATTTTCCTAAACATTTGGATTTTTCATTCACCACGATCTCATATTCATAACACTTAGGAAGAAAATTATGTTGAATTAAAAAAACGAGTCAACAAAACAAAACGAAAAAAAATTGTTTTAATTCCGAACTGTTATTAATTTTTTACTCATATTATTAATTTTACTTAAAGTGATACGTCTATTAATACGAATTTTGTTTGTCGCTTTTGCTAAATAAAAACAATCATTGGTAAATTGATTTTGGCGCAGCAAAGTGTGTGCCCTACGAAACGATCCTAGTTAGTGTTTCAATTAAATTATCTACCACTATTTTTACTATTTACAACTCCCAAGAAACTGCATCAACCATAATTGAATAAAACATTAAAAATAACACATTGCATAATGTACAGACCACGTTTCGCTGAGATAGCATGTAGATATTGGTGGTATTTTAAGATAGTTTAATAAAAGTAAGCTGCTCTTTTGCTGATGTGGATCGTAGTCTTTCTGAAAAAAATCGAAGGTAGTAGCAGCATTATAGATCAGCTCACCTAAAATTAAAAGAAACTAGGTGAGAATAAGCTAAATCTCTTAATAAACGATAGTTGATGTATCCCTGATTACGAATTTGGTTTCGAGAAACTTGTCAATAGGGTTTGAACTGCCTCCAAAGAAAAACTATTTTTTTCTTTCTTCATTGACATTTACCAAACCTTTGACAATATATGACATGAAATATCAATTAATAAAATTAAACAAAAGGTACTCGTAAACATTCACAAAATATTATTAAGCTTTCTGAGCACACAACAGTCGATGAACTCATTTGTTCCTCAACACAGTATATTAAGTACTATACTAAAAAAATATATCTTAATATTTTAATACTTATTGTTAGTTCAATTTATTTTTGAAGATAAACAAAAGACACGTAATTACATATCAATACCTAAATATAAAACTGGTATATAACACTATGTGTATACTATACGTAGGTATAAAGAATGTTTATATAAAATTAAACACAATCTATTGAAACTCCTATTAAAAATTTATAACTAACATTATATTGTTTGTTGTCGGCTTAGCTAGGTATATGCCTGCATTTCATTGGCGCTAACCAAATCATCAGTACCCTTTAGCCAAATCATGATTGAAAGCATTCAAAGCTCGTATACTTAAGCCACAGACTATAAACACTATATGAGAATTCAAACGGAACTCAATCATATTTTTCTATTTGTAATCAACAAAAACACAAAAGTATAAATAGCTTTAGAATGCTTTTGTACAATCACAACACAACAAAGAATTATAATTGACTTGCGTCTTTTTGTTTTTTCTTTTTACGCCTTTATACAATTAATCGCCCGTTGGGTGATAATGAAAGTATTTATAAGGCAATGAAAAAACAAAATTTATAATAACAATATTTATCAAATTCGTTATTCGAGATATTCTCCAAAATAACCGTTATAATATTATATTGTTTGTTGTTAGCTTAACTAGGTATATGCCTGCATTTCATTGGCGCTAACCAAATCATCAGTACCCTTTAGCCAAATCATGATTGAAAGCATTCAAAGCTCGTATACTTAAGCCACAGACTACAAACACTATATGAGAATTCAAACAGAACTCAATCATATTTTTCTATTTGTAATCAACAAAAACACAAAAGTATAAATAGCTTTAGAATGCTTTTGTACAATCACAACACAACAAACAATTATAATTGACTTGCGTCTTTTTGTTTTTTCTTTTTACGCCTTTATACAATTAATCGCCCGTTTGGTGATAATGAAAGTATTTATAAGGCAATGAAAAAACAAAATTTATAATAACAATATTTATCAAATTCGTTATTCGAGATATTCTCCAAAATAACCGTTCTAATATTATATTGTTTGTTGTTGGCTTAGCTAGGTATATGCCTGCATTTCGTTGGCGCTAACCAAATCATCAGTACCCTTTAGCCAAATCATGATTGAAAGCATTCGAAGCTCGTATACTTAAGCCACAGACTACAAACACTATATGAGAATTCAAACAGAACTCAATCATATTTTTCTATTTGTAATCAACAAAAATACTTTCATTATCAACCAACGGTCGATTAATTGTATAAAGGCGTAAAAAGAAAAAACAAAAAGACGCAAGTCAATTATAATTGTTTGTTGTGTTGTGATTGTACAAAAGCATTCTAAAGCTATTTATACTTTTGTGTTTTTGTTGATTACAAATAGAAAAATATGATTTAGTTCTGTTTGAATTCTCATATAGTGTTTGTAGTCTGTGGCTTAAGTATACGAGCTTTGAATGCTTTCAATCATGATTTGGCTAAAGGGTACTGATGATTTGGTTAGCGCCAATGAAATGCAGGCATATGCCTAGCTAAGCCAACAACAAACAATATAATATTAGAACGGTTATTTTGGAGAATATCTCGAATAACGAATTTGATAAATATTTATAACTAACGTTAAATCATAAAAATTTAGTTACCTCTGATCGCTTTGCTTTTAATCGTGTTTTAGAAGCGTTAGTCATAGAAGACGTGCGGCTTAATGCACCAGAAATAGGTTCCGCGCTTGAGTATCCTGAACTTATATCATCAGATGATCGAACATTGTCACTAGAATATAAAAATATACTGTTTCAAAAATATAGTAGTTAAAGAAGGCGAATTCATTACTAGATGATATAAACAACTCAGTTAAAATACATTTATATAGGTACACTTTTTTCATACATACATATATAAATGCAATTTATGATAATATTTTTTTGCCAAGTATACATGCAGGAATTTTTTGGGCCAGTTGGTGGCTTTAATTCAACAACAAACGCAATAATGTTTTATTTAATTTGCTTGCTCATGTAATTTTTTTAATAATAAAATAATTTTATTTTAATTGTTTAATAAATATATAAAGGGTGGTTGAACCATTATCTTAAAAATTTTTTATAGAAGAATCTATGACAGTTTTGTCCTGAAACAAAATATCGACCAAATGCCGACCACAGCTTCGGTAACATACCTTTATCCGATGGTTAAATTTTTCAACGACTCTGAGACATAATTGAGGATTAGTGTCGTTAATGTACCGAACTATCTCATCCTTTAGCTCTTGGTTTATTGACGTACACTTTTTCTTTTAAATATCCCCAAAGACAGAAGTCCAGCGGTGTCAGATCTGATGAACGAGGCGGCCAATTAACATCGCCACGACGTAATAAGACACGGCCTTTGAATTTCTCGTACTAAAGAGCCATTGTATCGTTGGCTGTGTTGCCAGTGCCATCATTCTTTTGGAACCACATGTCCTCAAAGTCCGTATTGTCGATATCTTGCCACAAGAAGTCCGTTATCATCTTACGAACACCATTCACAGTAAATGTTCGGCCGACCTCATTTTCGAAAAAGTAAGGACCGATGACTGGGCCAATATGCACATTTCCTACAGACACCACTTTGCTGAAATTTGCACACAATTATCCCGATTGTGAACACATTGGGTCGATTATGCTGACCAAACAAATCATGAAGTGCACGAAGCGCATTTTGATTTGAACGCCCATTTTCGTAAAATAACTTGACGTTAAGACGTGACTTACAATTAACATCGTGCATTATGGTTGGACCACTCTTTATATTAAATTCAGGTACTACTTATAGTTTGTTCTCAAGCTATTTATGCTCTGAATTTTCTTAACATATAAGCAACCAATTATGTGAAAAATTAACTATGTGAACTGTTATTGACACCAGCTTTGGATTCGCCTTGATTTTTTAAATAAAAGAAATACTTTTTTAAATAACCATGCAATTGTCAGGTTTTCGTCCAATTTAGGACGGTTTTTAATTTTTGATTTAAAAAAATTTTTGATTTAAAAAAACAAAATTTAGAGAAACGTATGAAATCTTTATTTGAGTCGATAGAACGATATACATATTTCAATATTTAAAGAAGATTTCATATAAATATTGAATATGGTTATGTCTCAAATGGTTCATATCTTGCATGCTCCCTCCAATATATCGGCCGGTATCTCACGAATAAAATCTTCAATATTGGTTTCCAGTGCGTCAACCGTTGCGGGCTTGTCCCTGTAGACATGAGCCTTAACATAGCCCTACAAAAAATAGTCTAGAAGCTTCAAATCGCACGACCTAAGCTGCCAAATGAACGGCCACAAATGTGGAATAAACTGTTCACCGAACCCCCTCTCAATTGGGCCATTGTTTCTGCTGCTGTATGGCATTTGCCAGAGTGTTGTGGGAAGCACATGTCAGCCAAGTTCACCTCTTCTATTTGGGCAAAAAAAATTGTAATCGTCGCTTGGTAGCGCTCCCCATTCACAGTAAGGGTCCTGCCCTCCCCTTCTTCGAAAAAAGTACGGTCCGATGATGCCACCATCTTATAATCCACAACAAACAGTACATTTTTCGGGACGCAATGCATATGGCTGCTCTATATACCACGTATCTATTCGATGGTTGTTGGACTGTTTAAGTGATGAGAGCATAACACTAGTCACTTAACAGTAACAGCGATTGGATAGTATTCTACGCCAATGTTTACTACATTAAAGCGCCCTCCTTCGTAGGTAGTATTAGCACAAACGTCGGTGAACTAAAGCAATTAATAAAATGGCTATACACATACAGCTTAAGAGACTTAATACGTCTACTCAACACCAGGGAAGCTGCAACTCTGTTATAAAAATATAACAATAACGCAGAATAGTTAATTTGTAAAACATAAATTAAGCTCTCTTTCTCTCTCTGTTTTTTAATTTCACCGCATGTCCTCTCTAGCTTATCCCTTTCAAAAAGAAGTAACACCTTAAGTAAGTAGTAGGCATTACTTTCCTGAACGTAACTTCTCTGAAAAAAAAGAAATGAGCTTCGTCACTGAACACAATTTTCCGATAAAAAAGTGAACGATGCACTTACTTAACCGAGCATGAATTTTGATAATTAAATTCAATAATCTGCAAGTGTTGTTCATTTGTAAGTCGATTCCTGGTTAAATTATAGACCAAACTGAACATTTTCAACAGTTACATGTTACACGAAAACAGCTGAGCTTCAAAAAACAGTGTTACCAAAATGAAAGTTGCTAAAATATCACGCTTTATTAGTTTCATTGTTTTATTTTGAAAACATGAAAAAATTTTAGTTTTTTGCTGTTTCGTTCAATATAAATATTAGAAAGAACGAAATTTACATAAACAGACATATAGTGAAAAAAATATAATCACATCTGAAACTAAGCCAAAGTTATAGTAAAAAGTGCCGATATGGCTCAAAAATTAAGCTATACATAAATGCAACCTAGTCATACCTCAAAAGACTCAAACTGTTCAAATTACCAAAAACGTATAACAAAAAGTTTCTACATAGAAGCAAAAACCTTAATCATATTTCGAGATACGCCTATGTTGCATTAAAGGAGCGATATGTACATAAATATATTAAGGGACTAAAGTTTTGCTTACTCTACAAAGTTGTGAATTCATGCGACAGGAGGTGTGAAAATCATTTGAAGAAAGTGTAGCTGCTATGAATCAACTTTAATTCTCCCGTTAAAACATATCGACTTAAGGATATTTCTTATGCTAACAAGACAAAAAATTAAGGGTTGCAAAATATTCGCAACTACTGAATAGTTTCGTAGTGCTTAGTCGTAAGAACACTGTTAATATTACTTTCTGTACAACAGACTTCTCTATGGTGAAATTTCAACAGTTATATGTAACATCACTATTGGTTACACCAGTTACTAAATCAAGGCTTGCCAGATTCAGTATATGCAATAGCTTGACATTAAGTGCAAATGATCTTGATTTTAAAAACAGAACGTGACAAATTTAAACCTCTTCTAAAAGTTAAAAATGCGTTATATCATTATTTTTATTTGCTTTTTGTAAATCACAAATAAAATTAATCGCTTATCTTACAAAACAGGCGCATAACTCGCCAATTAATCTGTGAGCTATTGACTTACTTTTGAATAATATAAAATTTTCCAAATAACCACAAACTCATGTTTTTAGTTCATAATATCTAACTTTTTCAAAGTCAAAATAAAGGCGCTTTAAGGTGAATTCACCTATTTGTTTTGAACGATCCGAACGCTTTTTTTATATGTAGTTTGAAGTCTATTTTTTTTTTGGAGAGAGAGAAAGAGAGTAAATTTAATGCGGAACAAATTCTTGCTTGAATTGGTTTTTACTCTCTTTATCTCTCTCTCTCAAAAATAGATACTTCAAACTACATATAAAAAAAGCGTTCGGTACGTTCAAAACGAATGGGTGAATTCACCTTTATTACTTCAGCAAAAAACAATGGTATGGAAATTAAAATTTTTACACATTCAAACATGCACTTATTTATTTATGAAAATAACTTCTAAAAAAATTTTTATTTCACAAATGCTTTAAATTTTGTTTACTAAAATTTGTTGTCTGTTTATATCTGTTGGCACAAATTACCAGTGATGATACAAATTATGTGTGCACTAGGAAAAAAATAAATTAATTTACTTTTATTGATAAAGAATTGGAATTTTTTTAATGTAAATAATTGAAAATTTGAATTTTTAAATGTTTTGAAAAAGTAAAGTTTCAGCTTGACAACTATTGCTTGAGCTTGAAACTTGACAGCCATCAAAATATCTTGACAATCAAGTTCATTCCAGGCCATCTCGCAAGCCTAACTTACAGAGCAAAACGCATAGAACATATAGACGCATAGCACCCATAAAGTAGAATTACTTTCTACTTTTGTATGCGTCTCACGCGTCATGAGAAAAATGTGAAAAAAGGTTAACTGTTGTTGTTAGCCAAGGATGACAAATTATGTATTATTTTCAATGATATCGATTAAAAATTTGTGTGTTGGATTTTAATTTTCTCTTTTTTTGCATTAAAAAATTTTTAATAAAACAAGAACCTTTCGCACTAAAGTTTACAACTACTTTAATAATAAAATATATTAAAGTCAATTTTTAACATATTTCTTTCATTAACAAAATTTGTGTTCTGGTTATCGATTACTTTTATATACTGAGCATCACCTCTGTTTTATTTATTATTTTTTAATCAACTACAAGGGAAACGAATCTTATTGAAGCTGCAAAGATACTACTCACTTTTTATTCCGTGGTCTTTTGCAGCTTTCCGTAGGTACAAAATATTATGTATATAAACTCAATGACTTCCATAAATTCTATTAAAATCATAATTGCACATTTCATTTCTGTCGAAATTGGTTTATTTGATAAAAATATTTACACTACAGCTGACCGAAACTTGACGAATGAAACAAATTGTATGTAACTTTAGAAATGCACAGAACGTACAGAAACGCATAGAACGCATACGCCTAGATCGAGTGGTATGGACATGCACCTCTAAAAGTAATGACAGTATTTTCATCCCCATAGTGTTACCGTTCTGCATTATCCCATTACGATATTCATTTCTGAAAAATTATAAATATTACAAAATTTTGCAAGAGAAGCTTTTTTATTAGCTGCCTTTTTTTGCGGGAAGGAGGTAAAAATGCATTACTGCATACACAGAGTCGTTACTAGCCGTGTTATTTCAGGCTCCTCAAGGTGGTATACCGACTAAAAAACCTCCTTATGTCCTCTTCTTGGAAAATGGTTCCACCGCTGTGATGCATTACTTCGGGGTGGTTTCCTCTTGGCTGTGATTTCAGCTCTCTTCACCTTTTGAGCTGCGCCCAGGTCTTTGCCTGAGTTGATCTGTGCCTGATCTGCTGCCTCTAGATCAGGTTTCTTCTTCTTTAGGATGTATTCACAGTACTTTGTTACTGCTCGCCAGCTGTTTCCGTCCTGAGACATGCGATCCACAATAGACTCAGCGTTTATTTCTCCTATTAGGACCTTGAGTTCTCTTCTTTTCTCTTCCCATTTGCAACATCCAAAGAAAGTGTGTTCGGAGTCATCGGTTACATTACTTTCTTCGTACTGGCAGTATGGTGTACTACACTTGCTTATATTGTTTAGGTATTTCCTGAAGTATCCGTGGCCGGTCATCATCTGTGTCAGGTAGTAGTTTACCTCACCGACTCTTCGTTTTAGCCATCTGCTTATGTTTGGGATAAGTGTCTTTGTCCATTATATCCGCTGTTTCCTGGTTCCATCTTTCCTGCCGTCATTGGATGGTGTGTTAGACCGTTTCTTCATCCATATTTTCCTATTTTCTTGTATTTGTAAATCTATTGGGGTCGTTCCCGCTAGAACGAGAATGGCTGCTGTTGAAACAGTACGGTAAGCAGAAGCTATCCGAAGGGCAGATATCCTTTGCACAGCCAGTAGGGTGTTAATCCTGCTTTGATTTAGCTCCATGCTCCAAATTTCACTACCATAAAGAAGGATGCTGTTAGTTGTCTCCATTAATAGCTTCTTCTTGTGTTGCCGTGGGCCTCCTATATTAGCCATTAATCGGCTTAGTTATGCCGTCACCTTTGCCGCTTTGCTTGCTGCATAATGGACTTGGTTGGAGAATATCATCCTCGCGTCAAGTCATATGCCAAGATAGTTTACGCATCTCTTTGTACGTATTTGTGTTTGTTCGATGTTAATGTTTATTTGCAGCGATATGTTTCTCCTGGTTAGAGGAATCACTTCGGTGTTCTGCACTGCCAGTTGAAGACCATGTGCGTCAATCTAGCTCTTCGTCGTGATCATTAGCTGCTTGAGTTTTCGTATCGCTTCTTCCGTATCTCTGGCTTTTATTACAGCTGCTATATCATCAGCGTAGCCCACAAGGAACGTATCTTTCGGCATTTCAATCTTTAGTATGTCATCGTACCTAATGTTCCATAAATTGGGCCCAGAATTGATCCCTGTGCGGCTCCGGATGTTATTGGTATATTTTTCTGTCCCTCCTTCGTGTTATATATAAGTTCCCTATCCTTGAAGTAGCTCCTTATCATTCGCAACAAATATATCGGTATGCTAAAGCTCGCTATTAAAAGCGTTTTTAACATCTAGTGTGGCGAGGAGAGTGAGTCACCTACTAAAATGATTTTCTTGTTGAGCGGCATTGTATGCATCGACAACATTTTTTGGCGCCCCCACTGTAGATCTTCCAGGTCGGAAGCCGTATTGCCTTTCTGATAGTCCTCCTCTGTTCGTTATGGCTTCCATCAGCCTAGGATTCAGGAGTCTTTCAAAAAGTTTGCCTGCACTGTCTAGCATACAGAGTGGTCGATACGCTGATGGTGAGTTCGGGTCGCCTTTCCCTTTGTTGATAACTACTACCTGCTGTAACTTCCATGCCTTTGGGAAAATATCTTCTATGAGGCATTTGTTATACATGTCGAGCTACAGATCTGGCCGCTTTTGCGCTATATCCTTGATCACCTCCGCTGGTATACAATCTGGTCCAGGTAACTTTTTGGGTTTTTAGTTTTTCAGCGGCTATTTTTAATTTAATTCTTGTGTGGTGAACAATGGAATTTCTGTCTCTGCCTCCATGTCCCTTCTATCAACGGGAATTTCATTCGTCGGAATAAGAGACGCTACGATGTGTCCCATTTTTTCTTCGACCATCAGCTGTGTTTTTGTTCTGGTATTCAACTTTTCCTTAACTATTTTGAGCCCGTACCCCATAGGTTCGTGTCTATATCTTCTCGAAGTTCCTCCCATAGCCATCTTTTTTTTAGCAAATTCATTTTATTCAATAAAAATTAGTATTACAAAAAAGTTTGGCCTCAGCGTCCTTTGGACATTGTTGAGGCAAGTTGGCAAAATTGTAATAAGTTCTTAATTATTCAAAAAAATAAAAATAATAATAATAAATAAAAAGTAATAATAATAATAATAAATAAATAAATATAGTAAAATTATTATATAATAAATATAGTTTGATATATACATGTGCACTTATGATTCTTTATATTAAACTGTTTAATTATTTTAATGAGATCAGTATCATTCATATCGCAGTAGAAGCATTTCTAAGTTATCAAATAATTCTTTCAAATATTCTTTAATAGCTTTCTTGAAGACTGAAATTCGTTGAATGTTTCTTATGTCTTCCGATAACCCATTATATTCCATACTACCCATATATTCCACCCTTTGTTTGGTTTTTTCTAAGCGATAACGCGCTATTTTAAAATTATTCGCATTCCTTGTATTGAACGCAGATTGATTTCTCGAGAACAGAATAGTATGGTGACCAATTTTATGCATAGATTTATAGACATACAGTAAAAGTTGTAATTTATATAATCCATGTATGGGAAGTATTGTTTTGGATAAGTCTCTGTATAAAGATAGCGTGGGAAAAGACAATAGCAAGTTAAAAACAGTTTTAAGCACTTTATTCTGAAATCTCTGAAGTGATTTCAGCTCGCTAGATTTATTCCAGCCGTACACAATAGGAAGGTAACTTAAGTGACTATGGATCAACGATTGGTAGATGATTAATTTTGTCTTAGTACTAAATTTGTTTTTAAATTTATAAATCAAACCTGTAGCTGATGCAACTTTAACTTTTAGATTTTTTATATGAATATCCCACGAAAGGTTACTTTGTATGTATACACCTAGATACTTTGTGTCGAAAATTCCTCATGTACAAATTTTCCATCCACAAAAATGCTAAAGTTTTGATTGTCTGACATGTTTGGTTTAAATCTTAAAAGCTTTGTTTTTTCTGCATTTATGCATAGCCTATTTATCCTCGCATACTCCATAATCAATGCTGTGTCATATTCCATATAAGCTTTTAGAGCAGTTTCATGTTTATATGGGTAAAAAATACTTATATCATCAGCATACATAATCAGTTTTCCAAAAAGTTGTAGGTTTTTTAAGTCGTTGAGATAAATGCTAAATAGCAATGGGCCCAAAACACTTCCTTGTGGCAATCCATACTCAACAGGGCCAACGCGGCTTTTGTGATTATTTATTTCAACATATTGTTTTCTGTCAGTTAGGTAACTTTTTATCATAGCTATTGCGCGACCATCTACTCCATAATAACCGAGCTTTTCGATAATAGTTTTATGATCGACAAGATCAAACGCTTTTGAAAAGTCATAAAAGATACCAGCGACACCACTAAACCCATCATCTAGTCCTTTACATACATATATTATTTATTACATTTATAACTGCTTCTTCAGTTCCACATCCTTTCTTGAATCCATATTGACAGTCGTATAACAAATTATTTTCATTAAAATATGTTGAAAGTTGTTGGTAAAGTAGTTTTTCAAAGATTTTGTCAATAATTGGAAGTAACGCTATCGGCCTAAATTTCTGTACTTGCGAAGCATTATCCTCCTTAGGTATCGGTATAATTTTGGCAATCTTCAACCCTTCTGGAAATTTAGAAGTTCTGATTATGTTGTTAAATATTTTAGTTAGGTAGGGAGAAATTATATCACTGCAATGAAATAAAATTTTTGGTGATATTTCATCATATCCACAGCTTTTACTCAATTTCAATATGTTGTTAAGGTTATTTCTGGCTTGGTCATAGTCACAAACTTTTTTGATTGATGCAATATAATCGGATGTAGTAACGTGTGTGTTTTATCTAATAGATAATATGCTACGATCTGTTAAACTGCATGCAATAGTATCTATGAAAATGTCTTCTGTGATGTTACTATAAACATTATCAATGCATGTTCCAGATTTAAGTCGCGTTATCAATTTGTGAAAATTTTTATAACTAAAGCTTGAAAGTATATTTACTAGCTCAAATGATATCGAATTTTGTAAAAGGTCAATATTAGAATCACAAACAATCATACCAGGAGAGTTACCACAATAAGACAATAAATTCTACATGAAACTCGAAAAAGTATTTAAACAGCATTTTTGCGATCTATAAAATGAGGTAAACTTGAAAGCTTTTCCATTGATTTTCAGGTTCTCTAACGAAATTGTAATTGCCTCTATAAAATCTTTGCTTTCACATTTATCTATTTTGTAATATACACTTTTGTTTATGTAAATCGAAGTACCACCATAGCCATCTAGTCTACAGCTGTGTACTGCATCATATCCAAAAATATTGTAAATTTGCGATACATTTGAAGAGAACAAAGCCTCTTGAACTGCTATTATGATGGGTAGTTTGGGAAACTTAGATATCATAAGCTTGAATTTATTAAACTTTTCTTCTGACGAAATGCTTCGCATGTTTACAGACATAATATTAAACAAAGGAAAATTTAGTGTTTGATAGTAACTTTTAAATGAAATAAAATGCGTAAAATGTTTTTTATCCATAATGGAAAAAAAAGAAATATAAATCAAAAACCTTAATTAACGTAAGAGATATTCTATTGAACAGCTGCGGAATCTTCATCATCATCATCTTCTTCTCTAACAGTCTGGTCTCGAAACGATCTGCGTTTTTAATTTTTTTTTGTTGGTAGTGGCCTCTAATAACAGATCATCCACTTTGATCATATTCTTTATAAGCTTTGGTCGAGATGTCAAACTTTTCTTGACATATACTTTTCCATCATATGTGTATATCGAGCTATATCCAACATTTTTCAAAGACTTGGCATATTTGAAGACTTTGAGAGTTTCTTTACATAGGTAGTCACTAACGTATATATTTTTCATTTCATCATTTTCTTTAAGTTTGGATTTTGCAGCCATTAAAGTTTGCTTATATTTTTTTGAGTTAAATTTGACAATCAGAGTATGTTTATTTTTCGATGCATTTTTGTTCTTTATAATGTAGGCATTTTCAACATTATTGTCACTTATATTAACTCCAACGCCTTTTGCAATGTTGAGTAATGTGTCAACTGCAGTTGCATTTTCTTTTATTTCTACACCTCTAATTATACAATTTTTGTTTAATTGTTCACGGTTTAAAAATTCCAGTTTCTTTTAATTCATTTATTTCAGATCTCAGTAAAATATTTTCTTTTTGAACTGCGTCAATTTTCTTTTTATTTTCTGCCATCCCTCGTAGTATTTCATCATATTGCTTCGACATAAAAGTTATTGCATCTCTCATTTCAGACATCTGATCTAGCTTAGTTAATTGTTGTTTTATTTGGCACAATTCTTCTTTAACATTCCCACCACTTTCGTTACATTGTACACAAATATTCTTCTTTCTCATTGTTTATCAAATACAAAAATTGATTTTCACTTAAGCTAGTACATGATACATGATAGCTTTTGGCGCACTTGTCACACTCAATACCGTCTTGTTTCTCTTTCACCTCCATCCTACATTGTCCACAAGAAACAACATTTTTTTCAAGCTGCGGCGAGTTTTACCAGACATCCTTTAATATATACTTCATATTTACACTTTAAGTAGCAACACTTTAACAATTTTTGTTTGTAATTATGCGAATAATATAGATTTTTCACAATAAAAAATAATCTATAAGCGGTGTTATATTTTTGACGTTTTCTTACTCCGGGTTGCTGTCAAAAATCGCCCTTTGCAGTTTTTTCTTTGCTTCTTTATATGCATTTTTTTCGAGTTCCGCTTGGCCCCTTCGCTTAGCCCTGGTGTATTGCCTTCTGCGTCTGCAGGAGTCGCTTCTTGCGTTTGCAATATCCTCATTTTACCAGTAGACTTTTTTCTTCTGAGGTTGTCCCTTCTAACCCTGGGCATCCATTTGTCACATCCTTTCCTGATTATTTGCATAGCTTTTCCTACAGTCATGGAGGCATCTAAAGTCTCTTGTACAATGTCCATTCTGCTGTCAATTTCTGCTATTAGTGCTGCTGTGTCCAGTGTTTAGTCGTTCCATCACTGTGTGTTCGTCCTCTGTTGCGCGGCCTTTCCCCTGTGTACGTTGCTAGCTGCAGCTGACAACTTTATATATTGATGATCGTTACCTGTGTATGTTTCAAGAACCTTCCAATCCTGTATCCTATGTGCAATTCTCTCTGAGACCAGAGTTATATCTGGTAACGTGCCCTCACAGCCAGGTGGTCTGAACGTAGGTACGTTTCCTACGTTCGCTGCTATCATGCGTAGTCTGGCTGTCATTTGAATTATGCATCTTCCCCTGGAGTGAGCGGTTTGCGTGCCCCAGTCTTGTGCCCTAGCATTAAAATCGCCTGCCTATGAGATGTCCCGCAATCTCTCGTCCAAAATCTTCTATATCGTCCAGTTTTTGCTGGCAGTCTGTCATGCGGTCGCTGGGTTTTAGATAACAGCTAATGATTGTTATGTCCTCAAATTGTGGCCATGAGAAACAGTTTCCTTTTCCGTACTTTACTGGTGCTAATTTACTCAAGTCCAGTATCCATATTGCTGACGTCTTCGAGTCGTCTTCAATCCATAAGCCGATTTGTTTCCTACTGTGTTGTTCGCTAATGATGGCTATGTCTGCTTCTTCTTCAATCATTATTTGCAGCAGGAGTTCGTCTGCACACTTTTCCCCTGTGCATGTTAACTTGCTGTATTTTCACTACGTCCATCCGCTTAATTTACAGCCTTTAGACCCCGGTAATTGCTCCAATGGGATTTCACCGTCTGCTAGGCATAGAGAGCATTTGATACGATTATTGCACTGCTTCAGAAAGTGGCCGCTTCCGCCACATTTGATACATAATCCAGCCTATTTCCTGTCAGGCCCCACACATTCTCTTTGAGTATGCCCGAGTCCAAAACATCTAAAGCAGGGTTTCAAATCTTCGCGATACTTTACTCTGCAGTTTGTCCATCATATTTTGATACGCTCGGTCTTTAGTATATTGTTTGCTCCAGAGGTAGGAAGCAAGACGAAAGCTCTTCTTTCATCCCGGGAGTTTGGGTTTGTTATACGCACTGAAACATCTTCTTCTGCTGTGCCATAATAAGGCTGCAACAATTTTCTCTCTTGTTTAGAAGCCATCTATGTCTCCTATTTGCACTGCGACCTTCGGTTTAAGGTCTTTGACGTCAGCGGTTTCCTTATGTGTTTCTTTAATAGTGTCGCAGAATTGTCTGGTCTTTCGTCTCTTGGCTACTTCCTGAAGGATTGCTCCCGTCTTGGTCCTCCGGATTGAACGTATTGCGATGTCAGCGTCATCTGGTTTTACATTTTCCCTGAAATTTTTTAGAACCTCAGCGTAGCTGTGTCCTTTAGTTGGTTTGACGATGACCGCCTCTGCCTTTTCCCTTGGCAATTTGACAAGCGTTTTCTTCTTTTGCGGCTTTTTTGTTATCTTGGGCGTGACAACCATTCTTGGTTGCTTATTATCTGGTTTTTCTAGAGTGCCAGCTTTCTTAACATTCTCATGGTTATCTCATGTGTAGTAAGAGGTGTTTGAATACTGCTGTCTCTTTTACTCAGCAAGTTTGGTGCACTCTCCATACGATTTTCTTTCGTTTTTGATCCCAGTACTTGATATCCTTACTTTGGTGGGGATCTCACCACCTCTCTGCTGGGGCGAAAAGGATTGATATCGCCGTTGTTATTTTTGGGTATGTTCATATTTATCTTTTGGGTCCCCTCTTGAAGTAGTTATCTTTGTTCGAAGGTGCAGTTGCATGTTTCATTGACCCCGAGGGTACCTTTGCAAGCAGTGAGGTCCTTGCGAGGATTGGCGCAAATTCTTATGAGATATTGCGTACAGAGCCAGGTCAGGCACTAATTAGGAGGCATCCCAACCAAACCTGCACAGCCGTACTTGGCTACAAACATTGAGCATTCTACAATGGTTTTAACGGGACGGCGGTAGCCCTCGTAATAGCCCGTGAGCCATTTCAGCACGATATCACTCGTGCTTACTGAAGTCACAGAATACGATAGCTCCCAGCCCATATACATACGTACAGATCCTAATCAATATATCCATCCTTATCATTGCCGGTCCATCGTCGTGCTAGATTTTGATCACCCCCGGTTATTTTATTTCCCCGTTTCCCTCCATGCCTTTCAGAAGCAGAAAGACTTGACGAGCGTCCCCAATTCGCCAAATGGTAGGATCTAGCAAACCCCGCACGAGATTAACTGCCTTTTTACTTAGTTATTGTTCTGCTATAAATTTGATTTTGGTCAGTTATTAATTTTAATGATAGTGAAATATCGATAATGTTTTTCACGCGATATTAAAAAAAAAAAAAAAATTGTTTAGTTGTATTCATTCTGCATATATCTTAATAATGTGCCTTGAGCACAGTGCTCCCTTTTTCCAAGTTATGGTTTTATAAGTTTCAAATTTCATATAAAAAATATTATAATTTTTTTACACGTATTCACGAGTATATAATTACGATTAGAAGAGAGTCAAAGATATTTTATTTGCAATTTCCCCTTATAAGTATACGACATAATTGAATACATACTTGAAAGCTCCAGCATCTTTGGCGTCAACATCCACTTCTGTAAAGTACATTCCAGTCGAATGACGAATCTTCGAAACGGATCGCCCAACTGTGGCATCCAACCGTTGATGCAGCAATCTTTGTTGTGGTCGATTTGTAACTACATGATCAATCTTAATTCGAGAAGAGCTACATATTATAATTTGTTATCTTACATGCTTAGAGAAAAATTATACCTCATTTTCAGTTCGAAGAACATCGGGCTCTGAAAGATCACTGAGACTGTAACTGCGCCTGATTGTTTGTACCAAATTGCCACCACCCTGTTGTGAAATATATATAATCAAATATATTTAATATATCTCTATATTTTATTAACTAATATACATATACTATTTTACTGCATCGACATAAGTAAATAAAATGTTTTATATTGATTTAGCTCTTCATATGCCGAGATTTCATCGGTCGCTAAGGGAAATCGTCAGTGAAGTTTAAGCAGGTTGAAAACATTCAACATCGGATGTTTATGCCATACAAATCAAATACAATATGAGAATTCAATATTGCATATGAAGTATAACAAAATACATAATCATAGTAGGCTTAGAATACTTTTATACAAACAACACAACAAACAATTATACTCAACGTGAGCCTATTTTACTTTTCTTTCAAAACCATTCAATTAAACGCCCGTTGGTCGTTAATGATTGTGATAGGCAGCCTGCACGCAATCAAATGGCAGCTGAGAGCCCACTTGCTAAAGATTATTGGGCGCAATGGAACAGCTTACAGCTAGTAAACGGGTGCTTGTACCGTATATGGGAAACTGCGGATGGCTAAACAACTTCCAACTTAATAGTCGTACCATCGTCCAAGATACCGGATGGTTTGCTAGAGTTCCATAATGGTCCCAGTGGAGGTAATCTTGGAGTTATCAAAATACTGGAAAAGCTGAAGCAAGGTTTTTACTGGGTTGGAGCGCAACAATCAGTAGCTGAGTGGATAGCGAACTGTAAGGAATGTATAGCGGCTAAGGGTCCAGTACGGAGAACTCAAGCGCACCTACAGCAGTACAATTCAGGTGCGCCCTTTGAGCGAATAGCTATGGATGTAGCAGGCCCTTTTCCCGTCAGTTCTGCTGGTAATCGTTACGTCCTTGTGGTGATGGATTATTTCAGCAAATGGCCCGAAGTATACCACATACCAAACCAGGAAGCTCAAACTGTGGTAAATGTTTTCGTCAACAACTTGGTGTGCCGATATGGTGTTCCGATAGAGGGTAGAAACTTTGAGTCTGCCATTTTCAAACAAATGTGCAAGCTGTACCTGCGGAAAGTAGTGAGCGAGAATAAGAGGGACTGGGATGAGCACATTCAAAAATTCCTATTGACATAAAGGTCGGCTGTGCATGATTCAACATCTAGAACATAGGCAAAAATTGTCTTTGGGACGGAGCTGAGATTGCCTGGTGACTTGGAGTTCGGCATTACACCTACACCAATGAATGAGGATACCAGGATTGCTTCGCAGGAGAGACAGAATAACACGACCTACACGAATTCGTACGTAACAGAATCCGAGTGGTTAGCAATAAAATGAAAGCCAGGCACAATGGAGCTGCAAGTTCTGATGGCTTCTGCGAAGGACAACTGGTTCTACTGTTTAACCCACAGAAGAAGAAAGGACTGTCTCCCAAACTACAAACACATTGGCAAGGACCATACAAGGTGATAAAGAGATTAAACGATGTTGTGTATAGGATACAGAAAAACAAGAGTCCCCGATCTAAAATAAAGGTGGTACACTTAGAGCGACTTGCAAAATACGGAAATAGTGGTTCTGTGCCTGTTCGGGACGAACAGGCTTAAGCGGACGGCAGTGTTACAAATTTGGTTGTGAACAGTCCCATTATAATACTTCTAGAACATATTGATATGCTGTTATTCTTATTTGTTTTTATTATTCATTGTAAATGAACACATAACAGCTATACATACATGCATACATAGATACTTGTTGACTAGTAAAGCGACAGCGGTGCGAATGCACACAAACAGACAAACATACATGTTAAATACGCACCGCTGCCAAGTGATTGAAACAACGAATAAGCTCATGATTATTGTTGTTGTTGTCCGTCGACATTTGTACATTGAGTACGTCTGATTGGAGCGTGTATGTATGTATGTGCGTATGTTTGTGTTCATGTTTAATTTAAGTGTACGATCAAAGACTACATATACATATTTTATTATAAAGATGTTGCACAGCCATATATTGTACTGCCGATGCAAAATTTTTGATATGTATATGTATGAGTGAGTACGTGTATGCATCTATAATATACATTCTACATCAGTCATGGACAAAATTGTTTTACACTTGTGTTAGTGAGATAATTTAAGGTTACAGTGACAAGCAAAACGAAACACATTAAAACACATCACGAAACACATCATTATATTTATTCATATCAGAGTGGAAAGAATCATAATGCCTCTTAATAACATTTTCTCTATACTTTTTAAATATTTGGTGACATAAAAGGCATTGTACATTTCCAAAAGCATTGTTTATCATAAAAAAATCTTTTAAATGCATTGCCATTTATATTAAACACTGTAATTGAGAAAAAATGTGCACTCGTCAAAGTCTCTTGAACGATTAAACTAAAGAGCATAAGAAAAAAAGAGGCGTTTCTTATAAACAATTGTTTGATGAAAAGTCCACCGCTGTTTTAAACACCTTATACACGGTTTTTATAATAAAGATTATTTTTTTTATAAAATAAAACTAAATTTAATTCAAAAATCCTGATTTTTAATATAATATATATTTGTTAATATATATTTGTTTCGACCAATCAAAACTAATTTTGAACTCCAGGGTTGCCAAGTCTCACATTAGACTTAACAAAGTTTCGGGCAAAATTATTTATTTGTGTATACTATATATAATATATATATATATATATATATATATATATATATATATATATATATATATATATATAATAAGATTTCGAGTTTTTTTCACTTTTTGAGATTAACGGTTTGTTTTATTTATTATTATCTTTATTTTTAAATTAAAATTCACCAATTCACTTTGAAAGACACAATACGACTGATATTACTTAAAAAATTATTTTCATATCAAACTATGAAAACTGACTGAGGGTGTTTGAATTTATTTTTTTTTTTATAAATAATTGGGAAAAACCAAAAATGTTTTATTGAGGGTATATTCGGAAAGAGATTTCCTACATTGCAGTTTATTGCAGGTAGTTTTTTAAAGGGAGAAAAACCCTTTAAAAATCTCTGTACATGCAATAAAAAAACAAAGGAAAACATTGGAATGTTACAATTATTTTTTATATTTTGAAGGTTTGCAGGCAATAAAAATTGCTTAAATTTATTTTTCAAGTAATTAAGAAAATGCGAAATCGTTTTATTGAGGGTGCGTTCAAAAATAGTGTTTCAAACATCAAGCCCTTGTAACTTCCACAATAAGATTACAATGACGAAAAAGACCTACATTGCAGTTTATTGCAGCTGGTTTTTTAAAAGGTTTTTTTTGACAAAAAGAAAAAGAAAACATTGGAATTTTATATTATTTTTTATATTTTTAAGGTGGAGTCTTGTTGAACCTTCGTAGTGAACAGACGTGTTAGCGGAGTTTTTTTTACATACTAAACAAACAAAAATACAAACAAAAAAAATATTCGTAATAAGTACTGATTCGTAATAAGTACAGTTTTTGTTAAATTTGCTTTATTTGCATTAATAATATTTTTCGTATAAACTGAAACAACAAAAAAAAAACAAGACACACAAACAAAGTGACTGAGGAATACTCTGTATGAGTACCTCAAAAACAAAAAATTGTGAAGTGAGTTCTAACGGCAGAAATGCATATTTTACTGTGAGTTCTGATATTAATAAATAAATAAAATAAAAAATCGGATGATAGTGTTTTTCTAACGGCAAAGCCAATTTTTCGCGAGCGATCAATTTCGCTTACTCCGATGCCAAGTAGTGATTCTATAACATTACCGCTGCCTAGTACTTCTTTATTTAAATAAGCACCATTATCCGCTCCGGGCTCGTGTTCATCACTTAACCCAGTTATCACTATAAACAATAACATTGAGAAACCTAAAGTGCCTGTCGGAATGGACAGATATATCACAGTAGTAAAGCGCGGGCGAAGCCCAAATTCATCTAAAATCTCATCGGTTCCCAAGATATCCAGGGATATCGACGCCAACTCGGCTAACCGTCTAAACCGTTTTAAAATTTTGCAAGATATCACCGACAAACCCGACTTACCCTCGAATAAAACCTCAAAACCACCACCAATCTACTGTCTCCCAAACTACAAACACATTGGCAAGGACCATACAAGGTGATAAAGAGATTAAACGATGTTGTGTATAGGATACAGAAGCACAAGAGTCCCCGATCTAAAATAAAGGTGGTACACTTAGAGCGACTTGCAAAATACGGAAATAGTGGTTCTGTGCCTGTTCGAGACGAACAGGCTTAAGCGGACGGCAGTGTTACAAATTTGGTTGTGAACAGTCCCATTATAATACTTCTAGAACATATTGATATGCTGTTATTCTTATTTGTTTTTATTATTCATTGTAAATGAACACATAACAGCTATACATACATGCATACATAGATACTTGTTGACTAGTAAAGCGACAGCGGTGCGAATGCACACAAACAGACAAACATACATGTTAAATACGCACCGCTGCCAAGTGATTGAAACAACGAATAAGCTCATGATTATTGTTGTTGTTGTCCGTCGACATTTGTACATTGAGTACGTCTGATTGGAGCGTGTATGTATGTATGTGCGTATGTTTGTGTTCATGTTTAATTTAAGTGTACGATCAAAGACTACATATACATATTTAATTATAAAGATGTTGCACAGCCATATATTGTGCTGCCGATGCAAAATTTTTGAAGGGATTTTCTGGAAATCCCTTTGTTACTATAAAATTACAAAGAGAGCTTATTTTCAGAAAATTTCTTGTTCTCTGAGAACAACTGCTAAGTTATCTCAGCAATTCATTCTTACATACATACATATGTATATGTATGAGTGAGTACGTGTATGCATCTATAACATTGATGGACAAAATTGTTTTACACTTGTGTTAGTGAGATAATTTGAAGGTACAGTGACAAGCAAAAAACTTAATTTGTGATAACAACAAATATAAATTAGTTTTGAAATTGTAATTTTTTTTTGGCAAATCGTACATATTATTTTCCTTGCCCTGTAATTCTAAATTAAAATCATTAAGAAAGGCAGTCGTATCTACCAAAAATGCTAAGTCTGTAATAAACTGATCATTTCTGAGATGATCTCATAAGCTGTTTCAATTTTTTCCAACACTGTAATTGAAAAAAATGTATAAGCATCAAGCTAACATGTGCACTCGCCAAACTAAAAAACTAAAGAGCATAAGAAAACAAGGGGCGTGGTTTTTGAACAATTGTTTCAAAGAATGTCCATCAATGATCTATA
The DNA here is from genome assembly GCA_963681545.1 of Germaria angustata. Lineage (NCBI taxonomy): Eukaryota > Metazoa > Arthropoda > Insecta > Diptera > Tachinidae > Germaria > Germaria angustata. The sequence goes on from OY813002.1 coordinate 40,702,547, forward strand.
ATATACATTCTACATCAGTCATGGACAAAATTGTTTTACACTTGTGTTAGTGAGATAATTTAAGGTTACAGTGACAAGCAAAACGAAACACATTAAAACACATCACGAAACACATCATTATATTTATTCATATCAGAGTGGAAAGAATCATAATGCCTCTTAATAACATTTTCTCTATACCTTTTAAATATTTGGTGACATAAAAGGCATTGTACATTTCCAAAAGCATTGTTTATCATAAAAAAATCTTTTAAATGCATTGCCATTTATATTAAACACTGTAATTGAGAAAAAATGTGCACTCGTCAAAGTCTCTTGAACGATTAAACTAAAGAGCATAAGAAAAAAAGAGGCGTTTCTTATAAACAATTGTTTGATGAAAAGTCCACCGCTGTTTTAAACACCTTATACACGGTTTTTATAATAAAGATTATTTTTTTTATAAAATAAAACTAAATTTAATTCAAAAATCCTGATTTTTAATATAATATATATTTGTTAATATATATTTGTTTCGACCAATCAAAACTAATTTTGAACTCCAGGGTTGCCAAGTCTCACATTAGACTTAACAAAGTTTCGGGCAAAATTATTTATTTGTGTATACTATATATAATATATATATATATATATATATATATATATATATATATATATATATATATATATATATATATATATATATATATATAATAAGATTTCGAGTCTTTTTCACTTTTTGAGATTAACGGTTTGTTTTATTTATTATTATCTTTATTTTTAAATTAAAATTCACCAGTTCACTTTGAAAGACACAATACGACTGATATTACTTAAAAAATTATTTTCATATCAAACTATGAAAACTGACTGAGGGTGTTTGAATTTATTTTTTTTTTATAAATAATTGGGAAAAACCAAAAATGTTTTATTGAGGGTATATTCGGAAAGAGATTTCCTACATTGCAGTTTATTGCAGGTAGTTTTTTAAAGGGAGAAAAACCCTTTAAAAATCTCTGTACATGCAATAAAAAAACAAAGGAAAACATTGGAATGTTACAATTATTTTTTATATTTTGAAGGTTTGCAGGCAATAAAAATTGCTTAAATTTATTTTTCAAGTAATTAAGAAAATGCGAAATCGTTTTATTGAGGGTGCGTTCAAAAATAGTGTTTCAAACATCAAGCCCTTGTAACTTCCACAATAAGATTACAATGACGAAAAAGACCTACATTGCAGTTTATTGCAGCTGGTTTTTTAAAAGGTTTTTTTTGACAAAAAGAAAAAGAAAACATTGGAATTTTATATTATTTTTTATATTTTTAAGGTGGAGTCTTGTTGAACCTTCGTAGTGAACAGACGTGTTAGCGGAGTTTTTTTTACATACTAAACAAACAAAAATACAAACAAAAAAAAATATTCGTAATAAGTACTGATTCGTAATAAGTACAGTTTTTGTTAAATTTGCTTTATTTGCATTAATAATATTTTTTCGTATAAACTGAAACAACAAAAAAAAACAAGACACACAAACAAAGTGACTGAGGAATACTCTGTATGAGTACCTCAAAAACAAAAAATTGTGAAGTGAGTTCTAACGGCAGAAATGCATATTTTACTGTGAGTTCTGATATTAATAAATAAATAAAATAAAAAATCGGATGATAGTCTTTTTCTAACGGCAAAGCCAATTTTTCGCGAGCGATCAAATTCGCTTAGTCCGATGCCAAGTAGTGATTCTATAACTTTACCGCTGCCTAGTACTTCTTTATTTAAATAAGCACCATTATCCGCTCCGGGCTCGTGTTCATCACTTAACCCAGTTATCACTATAAACAATAACATTGAGAAACCTAAAGTGCCTGTCGGAATGGACAGATATATCACAGTAGTAAAGCGCGGGCGAAGCCCAAATTCATCTAAAATCTCATCGGTTCCCAAGATATCCAGGGATATCGACGCCAACTCGGCTAACCGTCTAAACCGTTTTAAAATTTTGCAAGATATCACCGACAAACCCGACTTACCCTCGAATAAAACCTCAAAACCACCACCAATCTATTTGAGGGAAAAAAATTCTAACACCCTTATTAAAAAATTAATTTCGGTCATTGGTGAAAAGGCATTTCACATTGTCCCAATCAAACGTGGTTATATTGATGAAACAAAGATTCAAATATACGAAGAAAAAGATTTCCGCAAAATGGTTAACGAATTCGAAAAGAATAAAACAAGTTTCTACACAGTCCAGCTGAAGAGTGCTAAAGGCCTACAGATCGTATTGAAAGGCATAGATTCTTATGTTGTTCCTGAGGAAATAAAAGATGCTCTCACCCTCCAGGGATTTAAGGTAAAGAATGTGTCTAACATAATAAACAGGGAGAAGATCCCCCAACCTTTATTTCGCGTTGAATTGGAGCCAAATGATATAAAATTGAAGAAAAATGAGACCCATCCAATTTATAACCTAAAATATCTCTTATACCGAAAAATCACAGTTGAAGAACCACACAAGCGTTCTGGACCCGTACAGTGCCATAATTGTCAAGAATATGGCCATACAAAAACTTATTGTAAATTACCTACTGTTTGTGTTGTGTGCGGTGAATTACACAACACTGCTATTTGCAATAAGTCGAAGGACCAGAAGGAAAAGAAGTGCAGTAATTGTGGAGGTAATCACACTGCTAACTACAGGGGATGTCCTGTATATTCTTTCGTTAAACAGGCTATGAGTCAAAAGCCTAAATTAACCCCAGTGCAAGCAGGAAATACGTACTCCGCTACTCATCCCCTAATGGCCCAACCAATAACTTCACATGTATCGTATGCTGACGCTGTGAAGATCAACTCTATTCCCGCTCAAAAAGTGTCACCACCAACTATTACAACAAGTGCAAACCCAAGCTTTAATTTCAGTCGCCTTGAAGCTACTATTGACAACCTGGTGCAAACTATAAGCAGCTTTACAACAAATATGACTAGCATGATGCAAGAAATGCTGCGAATGCAGAACACACTGCTTCTAGCATTAGTTAACAAGCCGTGAACACGTTAAAAGTATGTTTCTGGAACGCAAACGGCATTCGCCAACACAAATATGAACTTGAGCACTTCCTCACGGTAAAAAACATTGGTATAATGCTGGTATCTGAAACTCATTTGACTTCGAGAAGCCTTTTTAAAATGAGTGGCTACACCTTATATGATACAAAGGACCCGAGAGGAAGAGCATGCGGAGGATCAGCAGTTCTAATAAAGTCAAGGCTCAAACACTATATTCTTGAGAACATTTGTGAAGACCATCTACAAGCAACAAATATTTGCATCGAAAATTTTTGTTCAAATCTTGTGATATCATCAGTTTACTCCCCTCCCAGATTTTCAATCACTGAGGATCAATATGAGGATTTTTACAAAACTCTTGGCCCTTGTTTCGTAGCAGCTGGCGACTACAATGCGAAACATACGTTCTGGGGATCGCGTCTTATTACACCTAGAGGTCGAGTGTTGTTCAAGACAATTTCAAAAATGGGTTTGGATGTCATTTCGAGCGGGGAGCCCACTTACTGGCCTACTGACATACATAAAATTCCGGATGTTATAGACTGTGGCGTCATGAAAAATATATCTAGGGATCTAATTCATGTTGAAGCTTCTCATGATCTCTCCTCTGATCACTCCGCCACGATCGTTACAATTTGTAGCCCACTAAGAAGTGACTTACCTCACCCATATGTGAAGATGATAAATCGTGTTAATTGGCTGGGATTCAAAAAATATCTCAGTAGTCATTGTGCAGAAAATATCAAGCTAAGAACTCCCGATGATATTGAACTTAACATTGCCAATCTTACTGAAAATATTAAACAGGCTGCTAAACATGCCACTACCTCCCATCCGCAGACTGGGTTTAAAAGAATTTATTCTGCGGATATTGAACGTCTCGTATGTGAAAAAAGAAGAGCTAGAAGGGAATGGCAACAGCACATATCACCACAACATAAAATCAGACTTAGAGAATGCACTAAACGACTTCAAGAGTTGCTTGCATCTGAAAAATCTGCTTCTCTTAAGAACTATCTGGAAGGTCTCGATGTCACAGCAGCATTTAATTACTCCTTGTGGCGCTGCTAAAAAACTTAAAACACCCGTTGAGTCTACACCACCCCTGCGCACTTCTACCGGAGGTTGGGCAAGAAGTAATACTGAAAAAGGTAACATATTTGCTGGGCATTTAAAATACGTATTTACCCCAAACACATGTACTGGTGCTGTTGATTTTCCGAGTGTAGTTGCTCTACCCCCTCGACCCATAAAGTTTAAGATGCGTGATGTAAATAAACTAATTGCTGAAACCAACCCAAAGAAGGCCCCGGGTATTGATGGAATTAGTAACAAGATGCTGATGAAGTTGCCTCGTATTGCTATTAGAATCCTGTTGTTTATTTTTAATGGCATTTTACGACTGGAGTATTATCCACACAGCTGGAAACTTGCCATGGTCAAAATGATTCCAAAGGCGGGCAAAGATCTTACCAAGGCTGAGTCATATAGGCCAATAATTTTACTGTCAACAATTTCAAAGCTCTTCGAAAAGCTGCTCATGACAAAATTGTCCCCAATTCTACATGATATTGGTTGCATACCGGACCATCAATTTGGTTTTAGAAGTCAGCATAGCACCATTGAACAATGTCATAGATTGGTACATTTTATAAGAAGAACATTTGAAGAAAAGAAGTATTGCTCTTCCCTCTTTATTGATGTTTCTCAGGCATTTGATAAAGTGTGGCACGAAGGGCTTATTTTAAAATTGAGGACATATCTACCAATAAACATAGTAAATCTTTTAGAAAGTTACATTCTTGCCCGGAAGTTCACTGTTGTTGAAGGAGACTTCATGAGTGTGCCCGAAACTATCTCATCCGGTGTGCCACAGGGGAGTATACTGGGGCCAGTTTTGTATTTGATTTATACCTGTGATATGCCTTTGAGCAGTAATATCCTCACTTCTACTTTTGCCGATGATACAGCCTGCCTTAGTATGCATGAAAAACCCTCCCAAGGCATCCCGATATCTTCAGGAACATATTAACCTGTTGGAGCTGTGGTTGAACTTATGGAGAATAAAAGCAAATGAACAAAAGTGTGTTCATGTCACATTTACCCTACGAAGAGACACTTGTTCCCCCATTCGAGTGAACAATCAATTTGTTCCTCAACACTCACAGGTGAAATACCTTGGTATACATCTTGACCGACGGCTTACATGGAAACACCACATTGACTCTAAGCTGAAATAAATGAAGCTTAAATTACCCCAAATACACTGGCTGATTGGTAGAAATTCTGCCCTCAGTCTAGATTGTAAACTTTTAATATACAAGTCGCTTTTGAAACCCATATGGTGTTACGGAATTCAGCTATGGGGCACTGCTTCAGCTTCCAATGTAGAGAGAATACAACGTATGCAAAACAAAATTTTAAAATAACATCGGCTCCTTGGTACATGAAAAATACTATTTTACATCGTGATTTAAATATGCCACTTGTGACCGCTGAAATTCCAAAATATGCAGGCAAATATTTAACAAAACTCGAGTCCCATCCTAATCCCCTTGCTTGTAATATCTTGAACTTTACTGGACACATCCGCTTAAAAAAGAGGGATACTACGGCCTTAATATGCCACCCTTCAGATGGAATTTTTTGAATATTTTTGTGCTTAACTCATTTATGTATTATTAATTATTATCAGTTTATGTTTATTATGTATTATGTTTATGTTTATAAGTTTATTATGTTTATGTTTATAAGTTTATGTCTGACACTGGTTGGGCCTAATAATTATATTTATACTTAAGATTTGAATACTTATTGTTAGTTCAGTTTTAATGAAGATACAATAAATAAAATTAGTGAAAAAAAATATTTTTAAGGCTTACGGTCAACTAGAGAAGTAATTGATATACTTTATAAGGCCACACAAATCAACTTGTGAAACATTAAAACCAAATAAAGTTAATTAAGTCATTCTCTTATAATTCATTATCGAAGTTCACATATAAATTTAAATTATAAAACATTACGAGTAAAAACTGCTTAATATATTTTAAATACCTTTTATAAACAATTTTTTTGAGACATTTCGTTTACAAAAATAAGAAAACCCTTTAAAATTGTTTAAACCCTTTAAAATTGCTTTAAATTGTTTAACGCTCCCACAAAGTAAAACTATTGGCAAAATTTAAAAGCAGCGTTGCCGCGCAAGAAATTCTTTTTCCACCAAAATTATAAAAAAAAATCTACCAAAACGCTTTTTTGTCTACGAAAATCGAAATTTTAAAATTTATTTGGTTATTAACAAGAACACTGATCCAATTACACTAGTAAGTAAATATAAAGATATTAATCATACAAGATAAAAATACAGCCTTAAATGATTTTTAAATACATAGAATAGGCAACCCTTGCATGGGTTAAACTACGTCAACACTGAGTTCACCTTAAAGAGAGTAAGAAAAAAAGAGGCGTTGATTTTAAACAATTTTTTGATGAAATGTCCATCAATGTTCTACATATAAACATCTAGAAATAAAAAAAAATAAATGAAGTCTTCTTTTCATACACATTATGCGCAAATAAGCTGAAGAAAAGCCATAGCTACCGATTTTTTAATTGTAGAGTAAGAATAAGTGTTTTATTGTTGTACAATTATAGCTATATCGATTCATACCGAACTCAAATTGCCTTACTAAATAAAGAAATAATTTTAATAATTTTAATAAAATAAATAAATAAATAATTAAACAATTTTTCTAAAAATACTAACGGGCTTATTAATAAAATATATGAAATGGCTTTTTTAACAATTAATCAAGAGTTACAATACTATTTAACAAATTTTCAAACTAAAATTTTAACAATTTAGAGCTTATTGTAAAAACATAAAAAACAAAATACGAGCATTTTGAAGAAAAAAATGGAAAAAATAAAAATAATAATATTTTTTTTGGAAAATATTTCCACGAATATTTTTTATGGATGACTACTGATTTTGAGAGTATATTGGAATTTTTGAAATTGGCAAACGATCTACTCAATTAGACCTGCAAGCCTCACCAAATCGCTTTTTTCGGGAAATAGTAACTTGATATTTTTGAATAGAGTATAAATATCCTGCTTTTAGGAATTTTCTTACTGATCATATTATATTTATGTTAATGTTTGTGGAAAAAGCTAACATTTGAGAACTTTATTTAGAACATATCATTCTAGCTTCCAATAGCCAGTATGTCCAAACTAATGAGCTATTTTCGAATAAAATTGAAATTGATAAGTCCGACTTAAAAGCACTTTTATACTTTTTTTTTCAGAGCGACACTGCAAAAACCTCTCGGTTCACGATTTTAATATCGCAATGGCTAAGCGATTATCTTTCAAAATAACCCAGTTTAACACCTTATTAAATTGTACAAACGACGATCAATATGTAAACTATTGATTTTCAAAATTTTTTGATGATATTTGCAGATATATACGACGAAAATAATGAATATTTCAATGAAGATGGCGATTGTTTTACTCCGGCAACGTGCCAATAGAATAAACATGAAGTTGTTATTTTGTTGGTTACATAGTTCAGCGAATATCTCGTGTTAAATGTCGTATGGATATAATTAAACCAGCGCAGATTTTGTCATATCCTTCGGAAATGTTCCTTAATGGAAAAAATTACGAAACAGAAGCTGACTTTGGAAGTTTGTACGCTTTGTCCGACTTATTTTTTGAAGTTTGCAAAATTCATACAAAAGTCTTCGAAAAAATATTTTTAAATAATAAAGAAATGAAAAACATAAAAAAACTATTGTTGAACAATGCGCAAAATGTACCAAAGATTCAATTTATTACTTTTAGTTTGAGGAAAGTTACGTATGTTATGAACACAGGACGGAGATGCTAAATTTACTAGTCCTTATATTATTATGAAAGCATTCTTCATAGGAAACATACAGATATAAATCATCAAGCAGTGACAAAGTTAAAATTTTAAACCATTAAATATACATACATATGTATATAAATAAAATTAATTAATAGTTAATAGTTATCAAACATAAGCTTTTGTTTTATTATTATATAAGTACATATGTACATACACATATTGTAAGCACACAGTTGAATTTTCTAAAATAATGTCATTATAATTCGGTGTGAATCGGCGTAGTAGCAGTTTGTACAACAATAAAACAAGTATTCTTACCCTACAATTAAACAAACGGTAAGATTGGCATTTACCTAGCTTATTTCCACATAAATTGTATGAAAATATACTTCTTTTAGTTTTTTGATTTTATTTTTCTGGAATGTGATGTGAACGAAAATAAATAACATACTCTCAAACAATTTTTTAAGACGCACTTTCTGCATGTGTATGTATGTTTTAATGTGTGTTGCTTTATAGTATAAAGTTTATACTCTGAGTTATTCTTTCAATTAGCCTGAGTACGAAATTTATGCTTTCCCTGTTACATGCTTCCCCCTTCATCAAAAGAAGAGTAAATTATTTGCAAATTTCAAATGTAGGAAGTGAAACATCTTTATATGTATGTATGTATGTATATTTATAGTCTTTGGTACGATGCACAGGGGAGTATTTGACCCAAAAAGCTGGCCAAAATTATTAAGCGTGTTTTTTGTTTTAAAAGTTTAACTTTTTTGATAGTTTTAGCTTTAGTTTGATAGAAAAAATTTACTGGCAGGTTATTATTGGGTTAGTGTTGTTTTTGACACCCACCACCCACCAACCAACCTCCCAACCACCTTTTATAACTTTGTTAGATTTTTTTTCTTTTTGAAGAGAATTTAATTTATGTACATATATTAATTTATTATCCGTACACGGTATGCCGCGCTACACGATTATTGTGTATTTTTAGAAAAATTATTTATTATTACGTATGTCGGTCTCCCCCTCGGATTCCGCCAAAATTTTGTTTGCAACTGTACTTTATTCTAATAGCAACTCAAATTAAATTTAGATAGTCGAACTATTGTGGTTGTGTAGATACAGGGAAATAAAACATAGCTTTTTATGAATGTTACAATGTCCTCCTTGTCAAGATTATAATTTATCCAATATTAAATATTAAAAAAATTGGTCTCGTAGCTGGGCTTCCTATAAGGGAAAAACAACCAAATAAACAAAAACATATTCACTTTTAATATTTATTTTATGTTATTAAATACTCATCACATGAAAAAATTAAACTAATTAAAAAATTCAAATTATGATCATGTCATACGTATTTCATCATGGGCGGCATCATCCGTATCAGGAAGAAGTAGTTTAATAGTATCTGAAGAAAAAGGCTTTTTTATCTTTAGTGTTTTTTGTGTAGTGCAGCTTAAAAAGGGTCACTGCTCAAAAAGAACCTATTTAGAACATCATTTCCATGTTATCTCTCAAAGTTGCAAAACTCTTATAATAAGAATTCTGCGCAATAAGTCATATACATATGTACATACATGTGTATTTTTCAAAATGCATTTTCCCCTTACTTAGTTAACAACCTGATACTTGGGTGCATTTTTTATATACCTATACCGTTTTTAAATGTAATTTTGATTTATAACCCTTTTAAGTTATGTATGTAGTACATAGCTAAAGTGTCCTGGAGACGATCAAGTCTTATATAGACCGCAGGTATACAAAAACAGTCTAATAGGTGTGTATGCGTGTGGTTGGCTTATAATTATTCCCGATAAGAGAGTTAGTAAATTTGAATTTATGAACTAAGAACTGAATTTTAAGAAATTATTTTTAAGGGCGGGTAATCCATCACATTGGTAGTTGTTAAAAGTGATTTAAATAATATTTCACATCAATAATTTTAAAAACAAAAGTTTATGACGACAATAAAGTATAAGAAAAAGTGCCTTATGAGCAAAAATAGAAAAAAGATAACATTTTCAAAAAATCACCAAAAATAATGGCGCAAACTTTTTTCTTTTTTCTTAAATTAGAGATCTCATATTTTATTGTGGTATATAACATTATTTGTAGAAGAGCTAACCTCACTTTCAAAAAACTTTTCCTTTTTTTGGTAAGAATTTATATATGTACTTATATATATGTAAGTATAATTTTTTTATAATAATTATTTTTAAAATAAATATTTGAAATAATTTTTTCTTTTTGAATACTAAAAATAGCTGCTTATGGAATCTTTCAGGTAAAAAAAATCAATGTAATACATCTATTCGTTTAGCTACAGAAAAATATCATATATGTAAATATCTTGAAATCGAAAAAATTCAATAAAAACGCATGCAATTTTCTTCACTTTCCTGACTTTAACAGTGTCCCACAACTACAAATCTTAACTTACAATCTTTAAAATGCACGATATGATGTAGAATTTTGTTTTCTATCGATCTGCGTAATTACTTCTTAGAATTTCATCAAAATAATTTTTGCCTTTTTGGCCAGCTTTTTGGGTCAAATACTACTCTGTGCGATGATGTGATTCAGCTTCAACAAACATAATGATTGTTTGAGAAATGATCATTAAGAGCATATAAGCTGGGCACATCAACGTCGACAGGACATGGCGACCGTGACAAATATGCATACAATGCATTTTGTAAAAACTGTAATTGTTTTAATAATTAGTTGGCGAGAATATCCCGAAATAATAAACTTCATTATTAAGTATTTAAAATAAAAATTTTATTTTTAATTTCTTGCCTGACAGTACAATCATCAACGACCAACGGGAATTTAATTGTATGAATGTTGCAAAAAAAATAGACTCATATTGAGTATAATTATTTGTTGTGTGGTTTGTATTACTACGTTTATACGCACGTCTTATTTGCAAAAAAAAAAGAAGAATGTTGCCGTATAACTTTTTTATTGTAACTTATTAGCTCACTTAACAAGTCGTGAATAACGACACTATTTGCAAATAAAAAGTAAGACGCTGCCACTTCATGAACGTTTTTTGTGTTTTACTTACCAAACAATCATATTTTCGTCACATGGCATCACTAATAATAACATAAGTTCTGTATGCAATTTTCCGTATAAACAGTGAATTAGTTATTTGCAAATAGTTCTATTTGCAAATAAGACGTGCGTATAAACGTGGTATATAAAAACATTCTAAGCCTACTATGATTATATATTGTTATGAATAATACACAATATTGAATTCCCATATTGTATATGATTCGTATGGCATCAACACCCGGGGTTGAATGTTTTCAAACTGCTTAAACTTCACTGACGATTTGGTTTTAGCAACCAATGAAATGTCGGAATATGAAGAGCTAAAGCCACAACAAACTTTTGATTTTTTCTATGCATTTTGCGAAAGCTCTAATTGTTTCTAACGATTAGTTGGGGAGAATATCCCAAATAATGAATTTTCGATATTAAGTATTATATTTTTATTTTTTATACATAACTTTAGACTAAGTAAAGATGCGTTCATGTATGCATTAAACGCTATTCAACACGACATCATTGCTGCAAAGAGATCGACGGCAATTCCGACCGCAATAAAAGTGACCGCTGCTTTGAAATTACTTGGACAAGGTGGATATCAACACCAAATTGGCCAAGACCACCTGTTAGGCTTATCACAGCAATCTATGTCGCGTTGCTTACATGAAGTTTTCATGGTGATTGAGCGAATACTCTGCCTCAAGCACATAAAATATGAGGTAACTGCATTCGACCGGCCAGGATTTAGCACTTGCACTTTAACAGAAAATTAAAACACAGTATGAACGCTATGGTGGTATGTGAGTTTTTATGTATGCATTGGGCTTATTAAATCTTACTTTGATATTAAATTTTTAGATATGTGATCACAAAATGACAATTCGGTTTATTGATTGCCGATTCGGCGGTGCAAGCCATGATTCACATGTTTGGGCCCTTTCTAACGCAAAGCAAAAATTAATAGAACGTTTCGAAAGGAAAGAAAGGGGATTTTGGCTGATAGGTAATTAACTCAAAATAATTCCGATAGATATTTTTGCTTACTTACATTTAATATTCCAAAAGGTGATTCGAGCATGGCTACTTACTCCATATAGAGACGCAATGGAAAACTCATCAAAGGCATTTCACAATAAACAGCATTACAAAGGAAGATCAATAGTTGAGAGAATGTTTGGTGTTTTAAAAGGCAGATTTCGGTGCGTTACCAGCCAGAGAGTTACATTATGCACCAGAAAGAGTGGTTCAAATAATAAACATTTGTTGTGCCCTGCACAATATTTGTGTTAATTTTAATTCACAACTGCCAACACATGAGATTGCTAAGACAGAAAGTGTAAATCAAATTGAAATGTCTGTTAATATCAATACGAGCAACGGTGAGCAAACAACAATTGCTGAGGCAATAACGCGTAATATTAGAAACAATTTGATTTTAAGAACATAATTTTTATTAAAAGAAACTTTTTATAAAAACAAACATATATGTATACGAAATTCAGTTCATTGTGTTAATAAAAACTTAAGATTTTGAGATCTTTAAATTCATCACTCAAATACTCCTTAAACTAGAAATTGCACTTATACATAGGTATATTATTAAAAAATTAACTTTAATTTAATTATTAAAAGATTTAAAAAAAAAACGTTTCGTATGTAAAAGTACGAAACTCATTAGACAAAAAATAACGATTAACTAACATAAAAATAACTAAATTATAAAACACAAAAGTCGACTGCTGTGTACATACATATGTATATCATACAGTAAAAATATCACATCGTTTTTTCTATTTCTAATTTTAAAATTTCCTTTTTTAGTTCTAGCTTTTCTACATATTTCAATTTTTTGTTTTTGGAGTTTGTATATATATTTTTTTTTTAAATCAAAATTTTCTTTACTAAATGCTAGTTTTGTTCCTCTAATTCAAAAATTTTTTTACTATATGTCACTAATTCCTTTAAGGTGGTTTGAATATCGTCCAGAAATTTGATGGATTCCTAGTGGAATATTCTTTGATTTTCTACTTGGGTTTTAAGCAGAATATGACGGTCATTTTGATTTGACACCTGCGTACGTTTAGCTGTCTGAAGACTTTCATCGAAACAGCTATGTTTGGCAGTGTGTGTTGATTCATTTAAGTAGCTATTTTCATTCTGCGAAGATAACAAAATTTCTGCAGGCTCTTTGTTTGCTGAAACATAAATATCATTATTATTAGTGCCAAAGAATGATGACGATGGCAGCCTGTTGATGGCTTCCTTCATATGAAGAAGATTTATTATCTGTTCCTCCATACAGGGAAGCGGGCAATATTGTGAAATGCTCAATTTATTTTTGCGCATCTTAACTTTCGTATGGGTTTTTAGGTCAGACCAAACCTATATGAACATAGACATATTTGTACTGTATTAGTTTCACACTTTATTTAAAAAGTATAATACATTCCTTTTTTCCAACCAGCTACATCCCTTACAGGGGGTCTGTTAGAATTAAGGCCGTCCGCAAGTGTTATCCACTAACTGTTGGCGCGTTGCTTTGCATTTCCGCATTGTAACTGTCCCTTGGCCAAATCGATGTGTTGGACCATAAAATCAACCAGGATTTCGAACTGCCGTTGCTGTGTGTGTAACTTTTTTGGCTTTTCCCTAAAAAAAAACTAATAATTTAGATGTGAATATATGAATTTATTTCAGCTTTCTTACATGATTCGTTTCCTTTGCGTTTGATATTTTGTTAGCGCAAGATATTTGGTTTAACGAACGATTTTCGTAATACAGGGTGAGGTGATGCCAGATTTGCGCAAGTAAAAAAATTAGTTGCGAATGGAAAATGCGCAAACGCAATAGAGGGTACCAATTATCCGACTTGGTAACATTTTTCTTACGCATCGCAATAGAGAGTAACCCCCCTGTACCCATAGTGTTCCGAACTGTACTGTTAGCACGTTTGTGCACTTATAGAACAGCTAAAAACGTGTACCGTGGGGAGTATTTATTGTAGAGGAATTCATTTGCCTATTTATTACCAATTTTTCGTCATCCATTTAATATAATTTTTTTTCTTTTAATAGTTCTTGAATTTTTTAATATTAGCACTTTGCCGCATTTTTATAAGAATAAAATAACAAAATCCAATTACAGTATATAATTAGGTGCTTGCAAGTGATGGTAGTTCAAAAGCTTTATTTCTGTTATGATTATGCAGAAAACGTACGAAAATGACAACAGATGTATTTATATAATAACATTTTAACATTTTGATACATATTGATTCAAAGGCCAATCACCTTGTGTTTATGTTTTTTTAATTTTCAACAGTTTTTTCATTCTTAAATTGTTCTTATATCAGTACATACATAGGCATACATATATGCGCATATATTATTATATCAATATTGCATATATATTTGCTAACTATATACATGTATATGTATGTACATATGTACATATACAAAGGTGTATCATGTAAAGTTGTTTTGCCAAAAGTAAGGTTTTGTATTCCTTTTCCATAATCATTAACGTTCACCTTCTCCGTTTTCGTCAAGAAACAGTGCGGTATAGTTCGCTAATTGTACCTTTAAGTTTCAATTATACGACAGTAACGTCATGTCTTACATGAAGTAAACTTTACGTAAGACGATAGTGCGATTATACAAAGTAAAAACGTGTCATGTTTTTTAAATAAAAAAAACAAAAGAGTAATGTTGAAAGTCATTTAAAAAGTTTAAGAAGTGGTAATCAAAGATAAATCAAGACGTGGATATAAGATATTTTTATGCGTTTAAGTTTTTAAATTTTAAATTTGTTTAATATGTATAAAAAGCTAAAAAGAAAAACCGACGCCACTTTAGAAGACGCCCCATAAATTGGGACTACATAACATTGGGCTACAACAGAAATGTGTAATAAATATAAAACAACTAGATGAAGAAGAAACCTTTAAACACACAAGAATGTACCGATTTGTTACTAGCTTTAATTGGTCGTGAATTAAAGAAAGCGTGTTAGGTTATATTCTATATTATATATTGAACCTTCGTAGTGAACAGACGTGTTAGCGGAGTTTTTTTTTTACATAGTAAACAAAAAAAAAAAATACAAACAAAAAAATATTCGTAATAAGTACTGATTCGTAATAAGTACGGGTTTTTGTGAAATTTGCTTTATTTGCACTAATAACATTTTTCATATAATCTGAAACAACAAAAACAAAAAGAAAAAAAAAAACAACCGTAAACAAAGTGACTGAGGAATACTCTGCATGAGTACCTCAAAAACAAACAATTGTGAAGTGAGTTCTAACGGCAGAAATGCCTATTTTACTGTGAGTTCTGAAGCTCTTAATGCAAACAATAAAAATAAAAAAATTGATGATAGTCTTTTTCTAACGGCAAAGCCAATTTTACGTGAGCGATCAAATTCGCTTACTCCGATGCCAAGTAGTGATTCTCTAACATTACCGCTGCCTAGTACTTCTTTATTTAAATCAGCGCCATTATCCGCTCCGGGCTCGTGTTCTTCACTTAACCAAGTTATCACAATAGACAAGAGTATACAGAAACCTAAGGTGCCTGTCGGAATGGACAGATATATTACAGTAGTAAAACGCGGGCGTAGCCCAAATTCGTCTAAAATCTCATCGGTTCCCAAGATATCCAGGGATAACTACGCCGCCCCAGTTAACCGTCAAAATCGTTTTAAAATATTGCAGAATGACAACGAAAAACCCGAAGCATCCTCGAAAAAAACCTCCAAACCACCACCCATCTATTTAAGGCAAAAAAATTCTAACACACTTATCAAAAAACTAATCTCGGTCATTGGTGAAAAGGCATTTCACATTGTTCCAATAAAACGTGGTGACATTGACGAAACAAAAGTTCAAATATATAATGAAAATGATTTCCGGAAAATGGTTAATGAATTAGAAAAAAATAAAACAAGTTTTTACACATTCCAGCTTAAGAGCGCCAAGGGCCTACAGGTCGTATTGAAGGGCATAGATTCTTACGTTGTCCCTGCTGAAATAAAAGATGCTCTCACCCTCCAGGGATTTAAGGTAAAGAATATCTCTAACATAATAAACAGGGAGAAGATCCCCCAACCCCTATTTCGCGTTGAACTGGAGCCAAATGATGTAATACTGAAGAAAAATGAGACCCATCCCATTTACAATTTAAAATATCTATTATACCGGAAAATCACAGTTGAAGAACCACACAAGCGTTCAGGACCCGTTCAGTGCCATAATTGCCAAGAATATGGCCATACGAAAACTTACTGTAAATTACCTAGTGTTTGTGTTGTGTGCGGTGAATTACACAATACTGCTATTTGCAATAAGTCGAAGGACCAGAAGGAAAAAAAGTGCAGTAATTGTGGAGGTAATCACACTGCTAACTACAGGGGATGTCCTGTGTTCTCTTTTGTTAAACAAGCTATGAGCCAAAAGCCTAAAGTAACTCCAGCGCAAACAGGAAATACGTACTCCGCTACTTATCCTCCCATGGCCCAACCAATTTCTACACAAGTATCGTATGCTGACGCTGTGAAGATCAATTCAGTTCCAGTGCAAAAAGTGTCACCACCAACTAGTACAACAAATGCAAATGCAAGCTTTAATTTCAATCGCCTTGAAGCTACAATTGACAATTTGGTGCAAACAATAAACAACTTTACAACAAATATGACTAGCATGATGCAAGAAATGCTGCGAATGCAGAACGCACTACTTCTAGCATTAGTTAACAAGCCATGAACATGTTAAAAGTATGTTTCTGGAACTCAAACGGCATTCGCCAACATAAAAATGAACTTGAGCACTTCCTCACGGCAAAAAATATTGACATAATGTTGGTATCTGAGACTCATTTGACTTCGAGAAGCCTTTTTAAAATGAGTGGCTACACCTTATATGATACAAAGGACCCGAGAGGAAGAGCATGCGGAGGATCGGCAATTCTAATAAAGTCAAGACTCAAACACTACATTCTTGAGAACATTTGTGAGGACCATCTGCAGGCAACAAATATTTGCATCGAAAATTTTTGTACAAATTTCGTGATATCATCAATTTACTCCCCTCCCAGATTTTCAATCACTGAGGATCAATATGAGGAGTTTTACAAAACTCTTGGGCCTTGTTTCGTAGCAGCTGGGGACTACAATGCAAAACATACGTTCTGGGGATCGCGTCTTATTACACCTAGAGGTCGAGCATTGTTCAACACAATTTCAAAAATTGGTTTGGATGTCATTTCTAGCGGGGAGCCCACTTACTGGCCTACTGACATACAAAAAATTCCGGATGTTATAGATTTTGGCGTCATGAAAAATATCCCTAGGGATTTAATTCATGTTGAAGCTTCACATGATCTCTCCTCCGATCACTCTCCCACGATCGTTACAATTTGCAGCCCACTAAGAAGTGACTTACCTCACCCATATGTGAAGATGATAAATCGTGTTAACTGGCTGGGGTTCAAAAAATATCTCAGTAGTCATTGTACGGAAAACATCAGGCTTAGAACTTCCGATGATATTGAATTCAACATTGCCAATCTTACTGAAAATATTAAACAGGCTGCTAAACATGCCACTACCTCCTCTCCGCAGACTGGGTTTAATAGAATTTATTCTGCGGATATTGAACGTCTCGTATGTGAAAAAAGAAGAGCTAGAAGGGAATGGCAACAGCACAGATCACCCCAACATAAAATCAGACTTAGAGAATGCACTAAACGACTCCATGAGTTGCTTGCATCTGAAAAATCTGCTTCTCTTAAGAACTATCTGGAAGGTCTCGATGTCACAGCAGCATCTAATTACTCCTTGTGGCGCGCAGCTAGAAAACTTAAAACACCCGTTGAGTTTAAACCACCCCTGCGCACTTCGACCGGAGGTTGGGCAAGAACCAATACTGAAAAAGGTAACATATTTGCTGAGCATTTAAAACACGTATTTACCCCAAACTCATGTACTGGTGCTGTTGATTTGCCGAGTGTAGTTGCTCTACCCCCTCGACCCATGAAGTTTAAGATGCGTGATGTACAAAAACTAATTGCTGAAACCAACCAGAAGAAAGCTCCGGGTATTGATGGCGTTAGTAACAAGATGCTGATGCAGTTGCCTCGTGTTGCTATTAGAATCCTGTTGTTTATTTTTAATGGTATTTTACGACTGGAGTATTATCCACACAGCTGGAAACTTGCCATGATTAAAATGATTCCAAAGGCGGGCAAAGATCTTACCAAGGCTGAGTCATATAGGCCAATAAGTTTATTGTCAACAATTTCAAAGCTTTTTGAAAAGCTGCTCATGACAAAATTGTCCCCAATTCTAACTAATAATGGGTGTATACCGGACCATCAATTTGGTTTTAGAAGTCAGCATAGCACCATTGAACAAACTCATAGATTGGTTCATTTCATAAGAAGAACATTTGAAGAAAAGAAGTATTGTTCTTCCCTCTTTATTGATGTTTCTCAGGCATTTGATAAAGTGTGGCATGAAGGCCTAATTGTAAAATTGAAGACATATCTGCCAATAAACATTGTAAATCTATTGGAAAGTTATATTCTTGCCCGGAAATTCACTGTTGTGGAAGAAGACTTCATGAGTGAGCCCGAAACTATCTCATCCGGTGTGCCACAGGGGAGTATACTGGGTCCAGTTTTGTATTTGATCTATACCTGTGATATGCCATTAAGCAGTAATATCCTCACTTCTACATTTGCTGATGATACAGCCTGCCTTAGTATGCATGAAAACCCTCACGAGGCATCCCGTTATCTGCAGGAACATATTAAGCTGTTGGAACTGTGGTTGAACTTATGGAGAATAAAAGTAAATGAACAAAAGTGTGTTCATGTCACATTTACTCTACGAAGAGACACTTGTTCCCCCATTCGAATCAACAATCAAGTTGTTCCGCAACATTCACAGGTGAAATACCTTGGTATACACCTTGACCGACGGCTTACATGGAAACACCACATCGACTCTAAGCTGACACAAATGAAGCTTAAATTAACTCAGATACATTGGCTGATTGGTAGAAATTCTACCCTCAGTCTAGATTGTAAACTTTTAATATACAAGTCGCTTTTGAAACCCATATGGTGTTACGGAATTCAGCTATAGGGCACTGCTTCAGCTTCCAATGTAGAGAGAATACAACGTATGCAAAACAAAATTTTAAGGTTAATAACATCGGCTCCTTGGTACATGAAAAATTCTATTTTACATCGTGATTTAAATATGCCACTTGTGACCGCTGAAATTGCAAAATATGCAGGCAAATATTTAACAAAACTCGAGTCCCATCCGAATCCGCTTGCCCGAAATATCTTGAACTTTCCTGGACACATCCGCTTAAAAAAGAGGGATACTACGGCCTTAACACGCAACGCAGATGAAACTTTTTGAAAATAATTTTGTGCTTAACACGACATTTATGTATTTTTAATTATTATCACTAAGTTTATGCCCGACACTGGTTGGGCCTAATTATTCTATCTATATTTAAGATTTGAACACTTTTTGTTAGTTCAGTTCTGAAGATACAAAAATAAAAATTATTGGGGAAAAAAAAAAAAAAAAAAAAAAAAGGTTATATTCTGAGTCGAACCGAAGAAAAGTGCTGTGCTAGCCGCGAGATTTCCAAAAGACCACAATTAGTTACTTCACACTTTTACCAAATATTTTTATTTGTGATTGTCTTCACAATTCATTTAATTTACTATCTACTAGATTTTATTAATTAATCTTATGTATTAAGGGTTTAATTATGTTTTCGGAAGAAAAAAAAAACTGATCGTAAGCCCAATGACCAAAGAGAACAAAAAAAGGGAAGTTAATAATAATACATTGTGTACGATCATCTGTCAGATTTAAAGTTAATTCACAATAGTATGTGACGTAAATGCGTGATTTAAATAGTTCAAATATTTGAGTGTTAATTCATCTGTATAATCTTAAACATTTATCGCCCACCTCGTCGAGAAGCGATAATACTGTTTAATTTTAAATAACAAAGTACAGATTTGGAAATTATTAATCTGATACATTACGTCGCCCACCGTCTAAAGACGTTTCAATACTGTCAAACGGTAGCAACGATATTTTCGAAACTGGCCGGCGCAATGTTGACGTATGCGTTTTTAAGGTAACGACTCGAACTGCACCATCAGTACCAGGGTGATTTCCTATAATGCGTTCAAATAGCCATTGCCTCGGAGGCAGCCGCTCATCTCTAATTAAGACTAATTGACGCACTTTAACATTGTTGTGCTGCGTTTGCCATTTTGTCCGTGCATGAAGATTGTGTAAATATTCACTGCACCATTTTTTCCAGAAATCTTGATACACTTGCGAAGCTTGCTTCCACCTACGTGTAATGCCAATTTTAAGATCTAATAAATTCGGTTCAGGAATGGTTGTTATCGCTCTGCCAGTTAAGAAGTGTCCTGGCGTAATGGCTGCCAGATCATTCGCGCCATCAAAAAGTGGAAGTGGTGCTAGTGGCCGAGAATTTAAACACCCTTCCACCTGTTTTAATACAGTGTAGAATTCTTCAAAAGTTAACGTGGCAGTATTGACTGGACATTTTAATAAGAGTTTCATGCTCTTGATGCCTGCCTCCTATAGGCCACCAAAGTTGGGAGCACCTGGCGGACTGAAATGCAATTAAATTCCGTTGTGCGACGAGTACCGAGCACCAGCTTTAAGTTGTTGCAGAAATAGTTTACGTTCTTCCTGTAGTAAAGCATCTGCACCAACAAATGTAGTGCCATTATCACTATACAAATCGGAACAGCATCCTCGAACAGATGTAAAACGCGTCAAGGCTGCAATGAATGACTCAGTGGTCATGTCATTGACCAACTCCACATTGATAGCGCAGGTAGCCATACAGATGAAAAGTGCAACATAGCCCTTGAAACTTTTGTGACCCCGACCGTTTGTAGCTCGAATCAAAAAAGGACCTGCGTAGTGTACATCTACATGCAAAAATGGCAGGGTAGGATTACATCTCTCACGCGGAAGGTCACCCATAATTTGCTGTACTAGTTTACACGTTTATCGAAAACAAGGCAGGCAGCTTTCGATTACTTTCTTTACGCTAGTGCGTCCATCAATCACCCAGAATTTGCGTCGACCGTCCCCATCGTCCCTTCCATAGGCACATACAGGGTGAGGATCTACATGTGCCTCTAATAGGGACGACATGGTAGCAAATTCTGTACAGGCTGCAGAATCATGTACAGACACCTTGCTAAAGTGCTGTAGCTATCTAACCTCCTACCACCCCAATGGCCTAGCAGTAAGATACCCCCTATCTTAATGGGCACTCACCAACGGCAACCACCAGGGCAGCTCTGCCGAATAACAACAGTACATAGAGATATGTGGCCTGAAGAGAGCATCTACAACCGGTCACTAGCACCATATTGCAGACACACTCATCCGACCCATAACTCTTCCCGCGTATCTTTGGGTTTTAACCACAGTCACCACGTGATCCCCGAAGGGGCCTCACCAATAACCAGTCTAGGACACGTGCTAGGGGCTACTGGTTTCCATGGTACCAGATAGGAACTCTGGTCGGCCTTGTGTTAAAAACACCTCCGATTTTAGGTCCCGTGCAAACCTGAGGTATCGGTACGTTGTACGGTATATGTCAAAGATTTTATGTCAGTACTTGTCATAAACTTAACCTGACGGTGCTCTTCGCACTGGGTGAATAAAGCCGTGCACCACCGTCCCGTCATCCCTTCCAGAGGCACATACCGGGTGAGGCAACAACATGTGCCTCTAATAGGGACGAACATGGTAGCAAATTCTGTACAGGCTGCAGAACCATGTACAGACACCTTGCTAGAGTGTTGGAGCTATCTAACCTCCTACTACCCCAATGGCCCGGCAGCGAAATATTGCCCCCATCTTGCCTGAGGCTTCGCCAACCGCAAAACATTAGGGCAGCTTTGTCGAATAGCAACAACACCTAGAGATATATGGCCTGAGGAGAGCATCTACAATCGGTCACTAGCACCTTTTGCAGACACACTCATCCAACCCATACCTCTTCCCGCGTATCTTTGGGTTTTAACCACAGCCACTACGTGATCCCCAAAGGGGCCTCTCCAATAACCAGTCTAGGACAAGTCCTAAAGGCTACTGGTTTCCGTGGCACCAGATAGGACTCTGGTCAGCCGCGTGTTAAAAACAGCTCCGATTTTAGGTCTCATGCAAACCTGAGGTATCGGTAGCACCTCTACCCAGACAAGCATAGGCAGAGCTACTTCCTTAAATTTCTTATATGCACGCCCGTTGCCCTGTTATTTCAGGGATTGAGTAGTAACATATTAAGTTCAAGGGGTAATTGGCCAAAGGCTAAGGTCTGGAAAGACCATATTACCCACTTACCGGACGAGCGAGCGAACCCACTTTCACCTTTAATTTACTTGCATGGGCGCCCGTGGCCCTGTTAATTCAGGAATTGGGTAGCAACATACAAGTTTTTAGGGGTTATCAGCAAAAAGGCCTAGGTCCGGAAACCTGATAACCCTATACCCCAGGAAGCACACCATCAAGCCACGCCACCAGACAAGATGTAAAACCGTGCCCCCCGGGGGGGGGGGAGGTTGTACGGTATATCTGCATTTTTTAGACGCTGTAAATCTGCATCTTCACGGTTAATCAAGATTTGGCGGTACATCTTTTCGCTGTTCCCAGTGAAAGCCACTCGATAGCACCGCCAGTTTACAGCAACGTTTGCTGCATCGTTTTGGGCCCAAATGAATGCAGTCGTTTAACGAGACCCCAGCAGAACTTCGGCTAGAGGCGTTAAATACAAGACGCTGATTAGTTGTGGAGCTCGACTCCTTGTAAACTCCGCGATGTGAAAGATAACTAATTGCGTTAGTGTTGTCATCCCCTGTAACCATCTGCATATGACTCAACCCATGATATTCGTTTATAAAATCTTTGTACAATTTGTTCATAACCGGATTTTGTGATAAGTGACCTTGCAGTTGGTTTAACGATAAAATCGCTTTTTGCTTACTATCTGCAAGCTTCGATAAACCTGCATCTGGTTTAATAGGAAGGTGGACATTGTAACACCCAATGTCGTTGCGAGTATATGTAGAAGCAAAAAGTTCTTCACAGAACTTGTCGTCAGGTTTTAATTGGGGTTTAAGGCCAACGTCCCAAAATTTCCGCATACTGTCAGCCAGATCCACTTGAGTTAGGCAGCAATTTCTTAGATTAATTGCGGTGAATACGCCACCAAAAATAACCCACCCTAGCTGAGTATTTTGCGCAATAAAATTCTTTCTTTTGCTGCGCTGAATATCGTTTTTAATTATGGCAGCGTAGTCAGATGCGCTGAGAATAAGGTCGATTGCATCTGGCTTGTTGAAGTCTGGATCGGCTAACTTTAATTTTAAAAACTCGCGTAATTCCTCATCTGGTATAGGCATTGCGGGAGTTATACTACCTACTCTAGGTAACACTTAAGCTTCGCAATTCATGCAAAATTGCGACGTTAATGACTATAATTTAAAAAATACCGAGCCTCTAGAGATTGCTAGTCGGCCACCATTTGCGCCATGTATCCCAACCTTATTAGGGGTAAGTTGTAACTTCAGCTTATTTGCCGCAAATTCAATCATAAAGGTTGCTTCTGCACCGCTATCGATCAGTGCTCGAAGGCGTATCGTTTGGCCCATTTCACCTTGAGCTTCTATAACTGCGGTACGTAATAGGACCTTTGAAATCTCAGACTCACCAGCTTCAGAAGGAGTGCCTTTGTTATGGTTCTTCATCAATGACGTGTAGTGCATTGCTTGACAAGCTTGACATCGACCTTTGGAGGGACATGAACGAATTAAATGCCCCGCTTTTGTGACAACGGTAGGCGCTTAAAAGCATTACAACATGCTAAAATATGCTTACCTGAGCAATGATGACAATGTTGTGTTGTTGTATGCAAATTTTTGACAAATGATTTTAACTTACAGGATTTTTCTTTAGGTGGTTTTGTGTCGCTTTTGTGTTCCACCATTATTCGAAGCATTTCTAGTGATTGAACGTGTCTGTCTAAAAATTCTTTAAGTGCTGCATATTTGGGTACTTCTTCATTTGACTTAAGTGACAGCTCACAGGCCTTTCTTGTGTCGCTATCTAACTTATTTACCACCAAATATACGAGCCAGTCATCCCAATGCTCGACTGGATGTTTGAGTTGTTCAGGTGCGCGTGAGTTACATGTGTAATCCCACATGTTCAACCAGCCCTCGTGGATTTGGATTCAATAATTGCAAAATATACTAAAACTTAAAAAAATAAAGTCAAAGAACTTTGACTTTATTTTTAAGTAAAAATACTATTTAAGCAATTAAACAAAATTGCCTCTTTTATATGATTCCCTTTTCTGTTTCGTAAGAATTTAAGGTCAATGACATTTTTTCCATTCATCGAAATTTGAATGAAACTTTAAACCATTAATAAAAATTTGTGAATTTATATTTTTTTTGTTAAACCTCTTGAAGTCATCGATTTTATCGATGACCCATTCATTTAAGTTGTTGCAATTGAACAAACATAAAAAATTGTATAAATAAACAAAAAACAGAATTTTATGCTAACAATAGATTTAAGAATTTTAAAATAAGTCAGTCTGAAGACCAAAGTCAAGCAATAAAGACTAAAAAAAATAAAATCTCTTGTTTTCTTTAAACGTAATTGGCGCAGTCGAAAAGGAACTTTTTCCTAAGAAAAAGTTAAAGTAAACCTATATCTAAAACAGGAACTCTTTCCTAAGAAAAGGTTAAAATAAACCTAAAAAAAGGAACTCTTCCCTAAGAAAAAGTTAAAATAACCTATATTTAAAATTTTGAAAATCCAATTTAATTGAAAAAAAAACATTAAAACATTTTAAGTCGAAGTCAATTTTAAAAGTTGTGAGTTGTCAAAGTTTCAAATCAAAGAAAGAAATTTTATTAAAGTGTAAAAGAAAATTTTAATAAGTGAAATTTAAAACAAAAAAAATAATTATCGTAATATTTAAACAAGATGTCAAGACAAAATGAATTTGATGCCAACAGACGGCTCGATGCTGAAAACAACATCGACACTCTAAATGAGCAAATAAGGCAGCTTCAGGAGGTAATAATTAGCCAAGAACGGACTCTGCTACAACATCAACAGGAAAACCAAAGACTACAGAATCAACAACAGCAACAGGAAAACCAAAGACTTCAGAATCAACAACAGCTACAATATTCGTTATCAATGAAAGACATTTTGCAGCAATTCCGGCAATTACGATGCTTAGACGAAGGTCATAATGTGATGGCATTCATAAATTCGGTAGAAGCTGTATTTTCTCTGTGCCCACCGAATAATCCGCAACTGAGGGACCTGGCGATGGCAATAATAATTAATGAAAAGGTAACGGGAGAAGCAGCTAAATATATTATGGAAATCGGAAACAACCCTACATGGGACGAGGTGAAAGATACACTCATCCTACAATACAAACCCAAAACAACATATGCAGAGGTTTTCAACAGATGCAGAAGTATGACTGTAAGTAATTTAAGAGAATTGTTTGATAAGTTTAAGAAGGCTAAGTTTGAAATTAACGAAATATACCAATATGATAATGAAAAGCCAGACTTATATGCACCAGATTGTGTCGACAGACATTTAGTGAACATACTGGCGGAAAAGATAGATATACCCTTAAGGCATCACGTTGATATTCGAAATACATTAGGAGAGATTTGCACTAAATTCACACAAATTCAGGCCCTAGACGATCCGAGATGCATTCATTTTAAATTTAGAAAACACAATACATATAAAAGTTACAGAAAAACAACACATAACAATAGCAAACAAAATTACTATAATACAAAAGCTGGTAGTGACTTGCATAGATCCAATCCTAATTTTCAACAAGATAACAGCCCAGAAATTCATAATGACAGAAATTTTAATAATCAAAATCTATACAATAAAAATACTAGGTTAAATAATCATAGATCGAATCGATCTGGCCAAACTCATCAATCGTTTATGAGTGTGGACCAGTCAAATATAACCAGAAATGGTAATTACATGGAAATTGATAATATCCAACAGCAAAATCCAGATGGTGAGATAAATTTTACCATACAGCCTCTGGATCAAAACTACCAATAATAACAATTAATATCGGAAGGCAGGTGTTGAAATGCTTGGTTGATACTGGTTCTGACACAAGTATTATCAAACCATCAGCCCTTCTTAGATTTAGACCTCAACCTCTAAAAAATAAAATGTACTATAGAACAATAAACGGCTTAATTGAAGTGACACACTGTATTATTACACCAATACCAAAAGAATTCAACGCTGTAGGGACATTGTCATGGAAAATAAGAGACTTTCAGGGCAATGGTTATAATGCTATCATTGGTCAAAATTTTCTGATACCATTTAAAGCTAAAATAAATTTATTCGACCGTTTCATTGAAATATTTAGAAACCAAATATATTTTCAAAATAATACAGAACCCCTTGTATATGAAGAAATTCGAGTTATGGAGCCAGTTAACACAAAAAATTTAGAAAATTCGATTGACATTAACCATTTAAACAATGAAGAGAAAATTGAAATAAAAAAAATATTGCATGAATTTGAGGATGTATTTTATAGAGAAGGAGATACATTAACAGCCACCGATATAGTAGAACATGAAATAATTACAAGAACGGAAAAGCCTTTATACTCAAAAATATATAGATATCCTCAGATCCATGAAAAAGAGGTAGAACGTCAAATTAATGAAATGTTGGAACAAAACATAATAACGAACAGTAACTCCCCTTATAATAGTCCTCTTTGGATTGTTCCAAAGAAAATGGATAACTCAGGTAAGACGAAATGGCGTCTGGTCGTGGATTATAGACTTTTGAATGACAATACCATTGATGACAAATTCCCCATTCCTAACTTAAACAGTATACTGGATAAGTTGGGAAGATCACAATATTTTACAACACTTGATCTGGCAAAAGGTTTTTATCAGATTAAGGTGAATAAGAAAGATAGAGCCAAAACAGCTTTCTCGACGCAATTCGGACACTACGAATTCGTTAGAATGCCATTTGGACTAAAAAATGCACCTTCAACATTCCAGAGGTTGATAAACTCAGTCCTAAGACAGTATATCAACAAAATATGTGTCGTCTACATGGACGATATACTAGTTTTTGGAACGTCATTAGAGGAGCATATTTGTAATTTAAAACTAATTTTGAAAACGCTCAGGCAAGCAAATCTAAAAGTTCAGCCCGACAAGTGTGACTTTCTCAAGAAAGAAACCTTATTTTTAGGACATGTTTTGACAGCAGAAGGTGTCAAACCAGATAGGCAAAAAGTAGATATAATACGAAATCTAAAACTACCGGTCACTCAGAAACAGATAAAATCCTTTCTGGGTATGACGGGATTTTATAGGAAATTTATTAAGGACTATGCTAAAATAGCATCTCCAATGATACAATATTTACGGAAAGACGAGAAGATTAATAAAAATGACCCAAGTTATATATACGCCTTTGAAAAACTAAAAGATTTAGTGACACAATCCCCTATCTTAAGATACCCAAATTTCACAAAAGATTCAAGTTGATAACGGATGCAAGTAACCTCGCTCTTGGAGCAGTTCTTACTCAAGAAGGTCACCCAGTGGCTTATGCATCTAGAACACTAAATAAACATGAACGTTATTATTCAACGGTTGAAAAAGAACTACTAGCCGTAGTTTGGGCCGTGAAATATTTCAGACCTTATTTATATGGTCGAGAATTCGATTTACAAACAGATCATCAGCCACTTAAATGGCTACATGCTAAATTTGCTGGCAAGGATATAAATCCAAGGCTCCAAAGATGGATTCTGCAGTTAGGTGAATATAATGCCAGAATAGAATATATCAAAGGAAAAGAAAATAAAATTGCAGACTTTTTAAGCAGAATAAATTCCGATTACTTGGAAATAAATTGTCTAAACGATACTGGTCAACCCGAAGCGGAAGGTTCTCTAGATGTGGAAACAATTCACTCACAAGAAGAAGAACAAAATGATCATATCCCTATACTAACTACAATTGTGAATAGATTCCGTCAACAGATTATTTTCCAGAACAAAAAGCGCAAAAAATTTGAGAGAATGTTTAACCATAGGAGACTCTACATAGATAGGGAAGATATACAAAAAAATATCGTAGCAACATTGATTTCAAGATACTTTTCAAAAGGTAAAGTTGCAGTGTATTCCGAAATGAATGATCATGAATACAGTAAAATACAACAATTAATAATAAGACATTTTAATAATAGCAGTTTAAAATTTGTCAAGTGTTCATATTTAGCTGAAGACATCCATAATGAGGATGAACTCCATAAGCAGATTACACTTTTTCATAAAATAGAAACTGGGCATGCTGGTATAATGGAAACATACGAAGGAATTAAAAGCAAGATTTATAACCCAAACTTAAAAGAAAGTATTCATAAGATCATTAATAACTGCGATATATGTACTGGAGGGAAATACGACAGAAAGCCTATTAGAAAAGAATTTGCGTTAACAATAACACCAAAGGGTAAAAATGAAATAGTTCATATAGATAAATATGTTAATAGTAAACAAGCTTTCATAATTTTCATAGACAAATTCACGAAACATGCAATATGTTTTCCATTAATGGACAGGAATAGTAGAACTTTAGTTTCAAAGATAACAGAATTTCTGTCCATAAAGGGAAAAGTTAAAAAATTTGTATTTGATAACGAATTTAACAATGCTAATATAAAGGACTTCTTAGTAAGAGAAGGTATCGAATTTCACTTCACGAAACCGAATAGCCATACAGGCAATGCGGATATCGAAAGATTGAATAATACGATAACTGAAAAAATACGAACCCTAAATATTGAAGAAAAAATACCAATTATAGAACAAATGAATAAGGCTATTTATCATTATAATAATACATATCACAGTACTATAAAATGTACACCATTTGCTGTAGAAAATGATGAGGTAAAGCAAGATGATATTTACAATAACTTGATTGTTTGTAAGGAAAAGAAAATTGCAAAAGCAAACAGAAAAAGAGAAAAGTACGTTGAGAATAGGGAAGAGGGATACATAAAAAATTATAGAAGTGTAAGGCACAAAGAACAGCCTAAATTTAGGAAACAAAGGTTAGAAAATGTTCATGTGTCAAATATAAAAAGACCTTTTAAGTTTTCGGAGCTACGTGGTGATTCAAATGACGGTAATAGTGCAAACATGGTAAACCATAGTGAGGACGAAGATATTGACTTTGAATATCTGGCCAAACGTTTTGAGGATCTTAAAAGACAATTTAAAAAATAAAATAGACTTAAAATAGAGAACTTGAAATAGAAATATACTATAACAATTGCAGATACAAACACCAAAACACTCAATAAATACATCAATCTCATTATAAATGAAAATTAATATCTATTACAATTTAAAGTTACAGGTAACATTACAAATACTTATAACAATACTTATAATAACGCAAACTCAGGCCAACATAATATTACATCCAATAACGGAAACAAGTGGATATGTACAAATTAACAACTATAATTCCAGCATCCCTATAGAATCAGACTTAATTTTGCACCACATAGATATAAAAGAAATAACAAATATACTCCTGCAATTGAGAATAGACTCAAACAATTTGAAAAACAATGAAAAAATATTTATATTTAATGAGATAGACACACTTTTAAGCAAAATAAAAACAATAACACCTAGCAGTAGGCAAAAACGTGGACTTTTAAATTTGGTAGGACATGCTTGGAAATACCTTTTTGATACCATGGACAATAATGACCAAGAGGACATAACTAAACACTTTAATACAGTCGATACTAATATACATAATTCTATAACAAACTTAAATCAACAAATAAAAATCAATGATCACTTCAACAATACAATTCAGCTTATAAAAAACACTGTAACACAAAATCAAAAGAATCTATTATATTATATGGAAGGACTACATAGGTCAGTAAGAGACATATTGGCAAAAAACATATACTTTGAAAATTTGCTTATCTTGACAACAATTAGAAACCACATTGAACATATACAAAATTATATAACAACAGCGCAAAATGGAATAACGGATGCCAGCATCCTGACTAAGCAAGAGATAGAAGATTATAATATAGACATAGGAAAAATTAAATTTTTAAGAACTGCAATTTTCGAAAAAACTAATGAATTAATATTTATAATTAAAGTTCCAAAAATATTTTATTCTATAGAAGTAACCACTATTATACCTATGCCATACTTAAATAAAGAAGTGGATGCAGAAATTGAAAATATATTTAATTACAATAATAAAACATATGTATATAAACAAAACAATTATCTAAATGAATGTAAAATATCAAGACATTGTACAATAGAAAAAAATTGTAAGATTATAACAAACGAAAATACAGAAATCATAAATATTAATGATCAAACAATTATTGTAAAAAATGCAAAAAATAGTATAATAACTAGCAACTACAATAACACAAATAATACTTTGAATGGAAACTACTTAATACAGTATACTAATTGCACTTTGACAATAGCAAATGAAAGATTTTCAAATAATAATAAAATGTATTTAAATAAAATAATTGTTCCGAAATTTGAAAACATAAAATTTAATAGTACTCTAACCATAGAAGAAGTAAAAATAAAAACAATTCAAAATATGAAAGAAATCGAAGAAATAAAGTTTAATAGTAAGATTGTTATTTATACCCTACCACCAACAATAATTGTAGCTATAGCTATAATATTAACAATAATGTTATGTGACAGAGGTAGGAAATCGAATGGAAGAATTCAGGAGAATCCTTTATCTAATGGGGGAGGAGTTACATGTGTAATCCCACATGTTCAACCAGCCCTCGTGGATTTGGATTCAATAATTGCAAAATATACTAAAACTTAAAAAAAAGTCAAAGAACTTTGACTTTATTTTTAAGTAAAAATACTATTTAAGCAATTAAACAAAATTGCCTCTTTTATTTGATTCCCTTTTCTGTTTCGTAAGAATTTAAGGTCAATGACATTTTTTCCATTCATCGAAATTTGAATGAAACTTTAAACCATTAATAAAAATTTGTGAATTTATATTTTTTTGTTAAACCTCTTGAAGTCATCGATTTTATCGATGACCCATTCATTTAAGTTGTTACAATTGAACAAACATAAAAAATTGTATAAATAAACAAAAAACAGAATTTTATGCTAACAATAGATTTAAGAATTTTAAAATAAGTCAGTCTGAAGACCAAAGTCAAGCAATAAAGACTAAAAAGAATAAAATCTCTTGTTTTCTTTAAACGTAATTCGTGCGTTACTTCTGTAACACTGTCATTTATTGTGCGTAGACCTAAAACGGATTCTATTCGTGCAGCTGGTAAATTAATAATTTGCTTAAGAAATGAATTAATAATTATTCGTTAATTCTCATATTTTTGTACTAATAAATCCCAGGCGATGATAAAATTTGCATTAGTAGTAGATATATTATCCAAAACATGAACTGCATCACCAACGAGAGCGTCCTTTAAATACTGCAGCTTTTGTGTATTTTATATATGCTGATTATCTTTTACTATTGATACAAAAAGGTCTTTAAATGGGAACCCATTGAGAAAGCTGCCATCAAACGAAAGTATTTTAATAGCTGGCAAATGGGTGTTTGGCGAAATATTAACAGGAGTTGACTGTTTTATGCTGGCATTAGAAGTGGGAGTAGCAGTATTCCCAGAATTGAGTTGTTGCAAGTAGTCAGTTAATTCGGCCAAGTTTTCACAATACGTAGTCCCTGTCTCAAAATTGTTATCGCTTATCAAAAGTTGCAGGCGATCGGTTGCCTTTTTTCAGCTGGCTGTTCACCTGCTTCAGTCACAAGGCTATGTCTAGCGTCGCAATATTTTTGCCAATAATCTTCAAGTAGCTTAATGCGGCCAAGAATAAATCCTGCCGTTTGTTTAGTCCTTGCTGTTTTTCTTGTATTGGTACGAAAGTTTTGAATTGCGGTACGATATGCAGTATAACAACGAAACATGCCACGCATTAAAGGACTATTGTAATCAAGTGAAGAAATTAACACAACAACAAGGCAGGTTGAAATACCTCCTAACATGCAGAAGTTATGGCATTATACCAAACCACACAACAACACAGGTAACAGAATTGTTTACATGCCAGAAAATAAAAGAACAACTTATACACATTGAGAGGAATTTTCATAATAAAATTTTAAACCTGGAAATCACACAAACAAAGAGAAACATCACAATTATAAAACAATACATTTATCACTTACGAACTAATATAAAAAATAAAAAATTTACTAATAGAAGATGATTACACCAACTTTATGTACAAATAAACCAATAGGAAAAAAGGTATACACAGAAATTTGGAAGAAAAACAAAAACAGATGATTGACACACTGAAAGAAAAACACTTTAAAATACATGGATTTATATATAACAACAATTGGTTTGAAAATAAAACGGACATTCAGATACCGACAGAATCAAAATGGATTTTATCATTAGGGAAAAAATTTGCGCTACCTATAACTAAAACTAATTTCTCCCCTCGGAACACCATTGCAGATATAGAACAATGTATACAAACAATAGAAGAAAATGACAAAAAAGAGAAGGAAATAGCGGGGACAAAACTAGCTAGCAACATAACAAAATTTAAAAGCAATATGAAAAATACACCTAGGGAAAAATTTATATTAACCGCCTACAAAAAAACAAGGAAATTTCTGAACAAAAATAAGGACTTAGTCATACTACAAGCAGACAAAGGCAACAAGACGGTAGAATTATACAAAGAAGACTATAAAACAAAAATGGAAAAATTACTAAGTGATAGAAATACGTATCGCAAACGAAGAACTGATCCGATAATTGAATTACAAAAAGAAAACAATAAAATAGTCACAGAACTATATAAAAACAAACATATTAACGAATGGCAGAGACAAAAATTATTGTGTACAGCACCAACAGCGCCCAGAATATATGACCTACCTAAAATACATAAAGAAGGAACACCCCTCAGACCCATAGTCTCTTCATGTCAAGTCCCGTGCTACAATATTTCTAAATACTTGAGAACAATTTTAAAAAACATCATATCAGAAAAATTTAATATTAAAAACGCACACCACCAACTTAAAAACATCGTATTAGACAATAAAGAAATTCTAATTTCACTTGACGCTATATCTTTATTCACTAATATTCCGACAAATAAAACTATTAATCTAATTATTAAAAAATGGGAAACAATTAAAAAAGTACACAAATATACCCAAACAATTGTTCATAACAATACTTCGTTTTTGTATTGCAAATAACAATTATTTCATATATGACAATGACATTTATAGTCAAATTTATGGTATGCCTATGGGCAACCCACTCTCCCCGACAATTGCTGATTTAATACTTGACGAAACTCTTAAAAAGTTAAATAATAATAATATTAACATCAAATTCATCACAAAATACGTAGACGATATATTTGCAATAATTCAAATAGATAAAAATTTTGAATTTTGAACAACTTCAACCAATACCATCCAAAAATACAATTTACGATTGAAATGGAACAAAATAACTGCATTGCACATTTAGATACTAAACTCTATAGAATTAATAATAAAATCATCTATGATTGGTATAGAAAGGACAGCGCATCAGGAAGAATATAAACTTCAACTCAACTCACCCTAAAAATCAAAAAATTAATACAGCGAAAAATTTCATCACCAAAGTTTTAATGATAAGCGACCAACAATTCCATGATGCCAATATTATTAAAATCACTAACACCTTAAAGAATAACAGTTTTCCTATAAAATTAATAAACTCGATGATAGCCGAAACGATCAGAAAAATTGCAAACAAGAATAATGACAATCAGAACAGCAATGCAGAACAAAAAAGATTTCACAGTGCACGCTTCATCCCAGGTATAACAGATAACAACAACATGAGACACATAATTGAAAACAAAAATATAAACTTTTCCATACAAAACGAATACCACCTTAAATTCAATATTCACAAAAATAAAAAAACCTATTGAAAAACACCAACAAAGAAGCGTAATATATGAAATTAAATGCAATGGAAATGACAACAACAACTGCAATATGATTTACATAGGCACAACAAAACGCAACTTGGGAACAAGAATAAAGGAATATAAAAATGATATTGAGAAATGTAAACAATCAACAGCTTTAGCACAACGCATCTTAACAAACAATCACACAGCTGACTTTAATAATGTAAGAATTTTAGATAAAGAAAGGACACAAAAGAAAAGATACATAATAGAGAGCCTGCATATTAAAAAAAACAGAGAAAAGACGATGAATCAAAAAGAGGATACAGACAAAATAAGCGCGACCTACAGGGTGACAATAAAATATAAAATGTAGAATGTTATGAAAAAAATTTTTTAGTTGCTGTCAAACTATAATGGAAATTGTTTTTCAAAAAAATTATATACTAGTTATATTTTTTAATTTTTTATTTTGTTGTTTAACTTTTAATTAAGGTAATTATATGTATGTTCAACCTTATAATTATGACATTAATTATAAACATACATACGAAAAAACTATGTATAATCAAAGGTTTCTTTTTCAATAAATAGATTCCCCAGAAGAAGTCAACAAACAATTGACGAAACGTCGGGAATAAAATGTAACAAAACTTTGTTTTATTACATTATAAAATACAGGCCCAATTAGCTTAAAAATAAAGAACTTGACACAGATATGCATTTGTTCTCTCTTCATTCCCCTTCTTTATAGATGTATGTAAATAAAATTTATAACATGTGATTTTGTGTTGTTTTTCTTTTTTGGCCAAGTTTGGTTTGATTACGTTATTTTCCTGTTTTGTTTTAGTTAATCAGGTATGTTTTTATGACAATAAATTTAAAAAGTTGTTTATTTCAAATTTTCCCGACTGTTAAGCGCAGGCTCGTTTGCCTTGCTCAACTTTATCAAGATGGATAACTTAGTGCTTCACCAAGTTATTAATGTTCGTAGGGGTTTATTATCCTAGTAGTTCGCCAGGATAATTCAAGCGATTATTTTCGGTTCAGTTGTTCAAGTGGTACACAAGAACAAGGTAAACTGACTTGTTGTAAAAATGAAATTCGGATGTTTGCTGGATGAATGATAATCGTTCAATCACAAATTTTATTAAAAACTTATGGTATTTAAAGAAGAAAATTACAAATACAAATATTAAAGAAATACAAATACAAATAGAAATACGATACAAAAAAAGTAAAAAAAATTAATTTTTAGCAGGCCGGAAACCGTTCATTCTTCTGCTGCACTAATTATTTTCCCACCGTTAGCAGAGAACAGATATTGGATTTCATAACTGTCTGGCTGGTGAATTAAATAAGCAAATTATTTTCTCACTGACAGTAAAGCCCAAACAGATATTAAATTTCTCCAACGTCTGACTAGTTATTTGATTTAGTACGTGTAAATAAATACTTTGTTTTAATTTAGCTATGAATTATGCAAACGCGGTAATTCTCACGCCTAAATAAGAACGTAAAAAAGAGGTAGGGATTTTGTTCAAGTATTATGAATTATGCAGACGCGCAGATGCCCGTATATGGTAATAACATCATTTTTCATTTTACACCCTGCGGGAAGCGTGAGCAACGCGGTACCTTCCAGCAATTGTGAACTGCTTTCACTCTTGCATACTGTGCTTAGTTTTAGTTGCTGTTGAGTTGCGAGCAGCCACTGGTTCTTGTTATAAAGTTGGTACCATACGTTATTGCTGTTTATCAACTCTATGTTGCAGCTTGAGTCGGATTCATTGTTGAATAAATGTATCTCACAGCGACAAATTGGAGAGCCTTTATGATATGCAGCTTGAATGTGTGGGCATAAGAAAATGATATGCTCAAGTTTATTGCAGGTACTTAACTTCGATTCATCTAGAGGGAAATATTCGTCACGATGAGCGTTGAGAGCCATCATTTTAGTGGTTGGTATGATAGCCACTAAAGAGTTGTTCATTAGCTGTGGTACTGGAGTAATATAAAATAGGTCATATTGCCCTTGATGGGCTAGAGGGATGAACAAGGTGCAAATAATGTGCTGAGTTGAGATTGCTGCGTGAGCCGTGACTACACCATATAAATGAATAATGTCTGCAACTGGAAGTGCTAGATCTGCGGGAAGATTTGCCTTTATGTTATCGATTTCACCCGAAAATTGTTGTGGGGTTAGTAGAACCGGACTAATTCGACCATGGTAAGTGTTCGCTAACAATGTGATCATAGATGTGTGCATTTTTTGTAAATTATTAGCAATTGTAAGTAACTGGACACTCAGTGACAGAATGACTTCCGATCGATGGTAACTATCATTGGTTGTGAGGTAGAGTAGTTTATATATTTTACCGTTCATTTTTTCGAAGTTATCTTGCGTGCGTTGTTCCGGTTGCTTCATGAGATTGAGGGTCGAGTAGAGAAACGGTGTTTGATTCCGCAGAAGGCTCTGCAAGTGGGCTTTGTTGGTTTTTATACTATTAATAGTATCCGTCATTTCTGCTGCATATTTATAGTCTAGAACGCCAAACAAGGAGCTTGCTATATTTCCAACGATGTCTATTGCTCCTCGTCGCTTCCTCTTTATGAAATTTTCCAAACTGTGCTCCATTTCATTTCTGAGATCTTGAAAATGGGATAGAAGTCCGTTGCATTGATGATTAAGGGATGAGTAATCGCAGGCCCTTTTCAGCGCAGAGGTACCGTTCATTAAAAGTTCTAATTCGTTATAGAACGGTGTCAGCTCAAAATAAATAAGGAGCTTCCATTCAGCGATGACAGGTTTAACTTGGCCAATATTTTCGAAATGTAATCCAGAGTTGCTGGTGATTTGGGTGTACGTCACTTGTTGACATAGGATTAGAGGGAGAAATAATGCTACGAGTACTAGCAGACCTGTTGCGTTTAGAGTACAACGTTTTGAGGGTGGTTCATTTATGGTTTTATTATTGGGTGAGCTGTCTCCTTTTCGTGTTGGTTTCTCATCTGGTGTGTTATTGCTAACATTGGTTCCTGGTGGCTCCACAGGAAGAGGAGCCAGCAAGTGAATTGCTCGCTTAAGGATACCATCAGATGTTTTTACATCAGCTGTTCTGACGTGTCCGTCTGGACCCGTTGCAAATTTTGAGCCTTGGTTTGCCACTTGTTTCGCTGCTGGAGTTCACTGAGGTATTCCTGCGACCATCGTTTCCAAAATTGATGTTTTATTTGTGACACTAACTCCCATCGTTTTGTAAGAGTTGTTGGAGTTGACCTGGCAGTTGCATCTACTTGTGCTGTAAGCGGTTCACCAATAAAAAAGTGGCCTGGTGTTAGTGCAGCCTCATCATTAGGATTATTCGGCAACGGTGCAATCGGTCTCGAATTATGGATTGCTTCGACTTCTATGATCACGGTTTCCATTTCTTCATAGGTCAGAGACGCGTTTGCCATTTCTTTAACAAGTAACCTTTTTTGCGGATTTGACTGCAGCCTCCCATAGTCCGCCGAAGTGCGGGGTTCGTGGAGGTATGAAATGAAAACTGATGACTCTGCTGGCACACTCGTGTTGAATTTTTTCTAGAGCAGCTGTGGCGAAAAGAGCAGTTGACAACTCTTCTAATTGATTGCGAGCTCCCACAAAGTTTGTTGCGTTGTCACTGTAGAGATGCTGACAGTGACCCCTTCGGCCGATGAATCTTTTGAGCGCTCCAATGAAAGCGTCGGTTGTAAGGTCTGTTACAAGCTCCAGATGGACCGCCTTAGTCGAAAAGCAACAGAATACTGAAATATACGCCTTTTGGGGTCGCTTTCCTCGGGTTTTGAAGTGAGCCCAGATTGGACCACAGTAGTCAACTCCTGCATTAATAAAGGGTCTCGCTGGCATTACTCTTGCTTCTGGAAGTTTTCCCATAATTTGCTGCAGAAGTTTTGGTTTCGCCAAAAACGTTGTCTTACGATTGCTAGAAGTGCTCCAGGGCCACAATGTTTGTTTTCCCTATGTATCGACTCAAATATTAGTTTACTTATTGTGTCGTTATAAGGAAGCAACATTGGATGTTTGGCATTGAATGATAACGTGGATGCTTCTAATCTGCCTCCGACTCTTAGAATGTTATATTCGTCTAAAAATGGGGATAAGCGTTTTATTTGACTCGATCTTTTAAGGTCCTTGTTCTGTTCTCCGACTCTTAGAATGTTATATTCGTCTAAAAATGGGGATAAGCGTTTTATTTGACTCGATCTTTTAAGGTCCTTGTTCTGTTGCAGCTGTTGAATGTCTTCTGTGAATGTGCATAGTTGGGTGGTTCGAACAATGATGGCAAGCGCATCGTGAAGTTCAATAGTAAATGTATCCTATGATACGTTGAAGCCTTTTTAGTGAATTTTGGTGGTTGATGCTGTGCAAAAAGTTTTCACTATTGACAGCAATGAGTGAGTTGTACGATTCTTGCTTTTGTTCAGGGGTCGGCGAATTAGGATCTAGGCCAAAACTGTGAGGCCAATGTTTCTCGTCTCCATGAAAAAAATGGCCCATACATCCATTGGGGTGTATGCTGTAACTGTTGTGGATCCAATCCTCCTGATATGATGTCCGCTGGGTTATCTTTAGAACTCACATGTCGCCATTGCTCAGGTAGAGAGTTTTCTTGAATTGAAGCGATTCGATTTGCCACAAATGTACGAAAGGAAGAAGATCTTGAATTTATCCACGATATGACTATTTTTGAGTCGGACCAATAGAATGTTGGCGTTGTATTCATATCCAAGTCTAATTTCACTTTTGCAGCTAAGTTAGCACCCAATTGCGTGGCACATAGTTCCAGTCTAGGCAGCGTTTGTTGTTTGAGTGGAGTTATACGTGATTTCGCACATAACAAATATACTCTTATTGTTTTGTTTGGTAGAATTATTCTTACATATATTGCAGCGCCATACGCCTTTTCGGATGCATCAGTAAAAACATGAAGTTGAGTCTTGCTAAGAAGAACTCCTTTATAGATATGCCGATGCACTTGAAAGCTTACAAGTTCGCTTAGGTTACTTCGAAAGGTTCGCCAGCGTGAGTCAAATTCTGAAGGAACAGCCTCGTCCCATGAGAGATTCAAGGTCCATAATTCCTGGATAAACATTTTTGCTCTGGCAACTACTGGCGACAGTATTCCTAGTGGATCCAAGATTTGCGCCAAGTGTGATGTGATTGTTCTTTTAGTCACGGCCTTAATTGTTTGAATGTTGACCTTGATCTTAAGTAGGTCATCTTTAGGTACCCATACCAATCCCAGTGTTTTAGTGTAATCAGTTTCGTCTGAGAAGTCAAGACTGACTTCTTGGTCATAACTGGGAATGTTGCGGAGCAGCTGGGCATTATTAGTGCACTATTTTCGTAGATGGAATCCGTACTTGGCCAGGACGTCTTGCAGCTGGCGCTGAGTTTCTAGGGCTGTATTCAGGCTATCAGCTCCACCCAGCCCGTCATCGACATAAAAGTTCTTTTCCAAGAAACTCGCTGCTAAAGGAGCTTGCATCTTATTTTCCTGGATTATTTCCTTCAAACATTTGATCGCCAGATATGGTGCTGGTCTAGTACCATAGGTAACGGTATTTAACTGGAAATAACTAATAGGCTCAGAGGCATTATTTCGCCAGAGGATTATCTGGTACTGTCGGTCCTTGGGGTGGATATAGATTTGGCGGTACAATTTTTCGATATCTGTTGTGAATACCAAACGGGGCAGCCGAAATCGCAATGGAACCGTAAATAGATCATTTTGTAGTGGTGGTCCAGTGTGGAGAATATCAGTTAAGGATTTTCCTGAGGACGTTTTTGCTGATGCATCGAAAACTACTTTGAGTTTAGTTGTACTACTTTCGGGTCGCAAAACGCAGTGGTGAGGTATAAAGTATGTATGCCCCTTTACTTCGTCTATATTGATTTTCGACATGTGGCCCATTGTTTCGTAGTCTTTCATAAATAGCGCATATTGTTCCTTCAATGAAGCGTCTTTTGATAATCGACGTTCTAGTGCAAGGAACCGGTTGAATGCGATACTATGTGAGGACCCTAATAACGATGGTTCAGCACAAAACGGCAGTCGTGCTATGAATCGACCTTCATGGTCACGTGTGGTATGCTGATTGAAATGTGCTTCGCACTGTGCATCAAAAGGTGATAAATTTTGCTATCTTCCTTCAACCTCCTCGAGTGTCCAAAAGCACTCAATAGCGGTATTCATTTTATCCTCTTCTGTTAAGACTCCGCAGATACCTGACGAGAGCCTTTCACCAGATACCTTTCCCGATACGATCCATCCAAAGGCTGTATTTTGTAGCAGTGGAAGATCCTTGCCTAATTTAAGTTGTGCGATCTTGAGTAGTTGATGATAATATTCCGCCCCTAACAAAATATCGATTTTTTCTGGACGGTTGAAGGTTGGATCCGCTAATGCTACGTTGCTGGGAATTGACCACCTGTCGATTGTAAGCGATTGAGCGGGTTGAGGGGAAATAATTTTCGGCAATACGAATGCTTCAAGCCGTGTTGAAAAATTGTTGAGCCGAGATTGTAGCGTAATGTTGACTCGGTGTTGAGCCTTGGTACGGTTTTTTCAGATACCGTTGATTGAAACAGAAGTAGTCCGTGCTGGAAGTCCAAGCCCGTTGACTAACCGTTCTGTGACCAATTTACTTGTGATCCTGAATCAAGGATTGCCTTGCATTCAGTTTCCAGACCATTGGCCTTGACCTTTACCAACGCTGTTCCCAGTAGAACATATGGTCTTTTTTCAGCTTCTGTTGGTGTGCTGACTAGAGATGTCGCGTGTTGCGACGTGGAGTTATTCGTTGTAACTGCTTCATTGGCTGACTCTGTTTCCCCCTTTGATTTGTTACGCTTCCTGGATATTGAATTCTTTTGCGGGGCTTGTTCCAAGTGTACCAGGGTGTTGTGCATTTTTCCACATTTCTGACAGCTGCCTGAAATTGTGCACTGTTTGGTGAAATGATTGTGACTAAAACAATTAACACACAGTTTATGTTTCTGTATCAAGTTTAGTCTGTTTACAGGGCTTAGCTGGATGAATTCTCTGCATCTATGCAATAGGTGATATTCTTGCTTGCAAACTAGGCATCGTTGGTTCTCATGGCGGGGATGTGCCGTAAGCGTGCATGTTTTGCTAGCAGGAGAAAATGTCTTATCTTTGTGTCCTATTGCCTCCAGAGTGTGGAAGTAGTTCTCCAGAAAGGTAAGAAATTGGCTGACTGGTTGCATTTCCTTTGGGTTGGTTATCGATTGCTCATATTGAGTGTATACAGTTTTGTCCAACTTTTTTACCAGAAGGTGGAGTAGGAGTGGATCCCATATCGATATTTCGAGCCCCATATTAGAAAGAGCTGCCACACATTCTCTCGTTGTGTCGTGCAATCGCTTAACGGCAATTAACGTCGATGCACCGGATGGTTGGTCTAGCAGTCTCTGAACCGTTGTTGCCACTATTAGTCGTTTATTATCATACCGATTCTGTAGTAACTGCCAAGCGGCTATGTAATTGTCTGCAGTAACAGCGAGATGATTAATAAGCTTCGCTGCATCACCAGTAACGTTGGTCTTTAGATAAAACATTTTGTGAGCATCTGACATCTGTTGCTCATGAATAGTTTTCTTAAATAAGTCAAAAAACGATGTCGATTTCATATAATCACCTTCAAATTTAGAGAGAGTGATTGTGGGTAATGGTAGAGTAGATGTTCTAGCCATAGTCTCTGTGGATGAGTGGCGATTGTTGTTAGCCGTGGTAAGCTGAATGATCGCTAACTGAGCGGCTTGTTCGAGGTGGATGTATCTGCTTGTGTCATAACCGGCGAGGTCT
Source organism: Germaria angustata (assembly GCA_963681545.1). Taxonomy (NCBI): domain Eukaryota; kingdom Metazoa; phylum Arthropoda; class Insecta; order Diptera; family Tachinidae; genus Germaria; species Germaria angustata. The sequence continues at coordinate 40,744,642 of OY813002.1, forward strand.
GGATCGGAATATTTATCTAACACTTCATCATTAAGTAGTTCTAGCTGTTGCCATAGTTTGGTGATAGTAGCCTTTTTAACATCGTAATAAGGCCCATCCTGACCTAACTGCAACTGAAGGCTTTTTAGCTGTCTATCCAGAGCTGCCATCTTTCCTAGGGAGCGGCTGATTAAACCATCGTGGACACTTGTAGGTTGAGGATTCGTGGATGGGGGATTGTTAATGATTTCGGACTGGTCGCCTCTTTTTGGAGGGTGTTTGGCGATTGCTCCCTTACCTTGGTAAGTGTGCTCGCATTCCATCAGCGCTATATATTTGGATGCCATTGACTGGACTTGACTATAGCGGTCTGCAGTGAAGTATTCATCTTCCATATCAATATCCTTTAGAGTCCGCAATTTGGTATCTGCCTCATCGAATTCTTTCCAAGCTGTAGTCAGCCGGGCCAATCGTTCTTTGTAGTACACTGGGGTTTTGCGGCTAGCTGGGTCCTTGGTAAAGTTGCGGATGATGGTGGCGATACGCTCGCCGATCTCCTTTAGTTGGTGAAGAAGCTGCTCTGCGGTTTCTATATTGCTTTGTTGATGCCCTATAGAGGTTAATTGAGAGTTGCAGTAAGTGATGCAACGTTGTCTGTGATTGAGCGCCTGTAGTTTGTGGTTGGCCGCTGATATATTGGGTTTGAATTGTTCGCTTGAAGGACTTTAGGTTTTCCTAAACCCGATGTCCTGTCTCGGTCGCCAAAATGTTAAGCGCAGGCTCGTTTGCCTTGCTCAACTTTATCAAGATGGATAACTTGGTGCTTCACCAAGTTATTAATGTTCGTAGGGGTTTATTATCCTAGTAGTTCACCAGGATAATTCAAATGATTATTTTCGGTTCAGTTGTTCAAGTGGTACACAAGAACAACGTAAACCGACTTGTTGTAAAAATGAAATTCGGATGTTTGCTGGATGAATGACAATCGTTCAGTCACAAATTTTATTAAAAACTTATGGTATTTAAAGAAGAAAATTACAAATACAAATAATAAAGAAATACAAATACAAATACAAATAGAAATACAATACAAAAAAAAAAGTAAAAAAATTTAATTTTTAGCAGGCCGGAAACCTTTCATTCTTCTGCTGCACTAATTATTTTGCCACCGTTAGCCGAGAACAGATATTGGATTTCATAACTGTCTGGCTGGTGAATTAAATAAGCAAATTATTTTCTCACTGACAGTAAAGCCCAAACAGATATTAAATTTCTCCAACGTCTGACTAGTTATTTGATTCAGTACGTGTATGTTATTAATTTATTTTAACTATAGTCGCCAGGTTAACAAAATCAAAATTTCACACTTGTTTTCAGTTTAGTTGTTTCTTTATTACTCTTCTTTGATATACTAAAATTAGAACTTATATACTAGTAGAAAGTGTCATGAATGCATGTGTCATAAAACAAAAGAAGTGTCATATATTTTACTGCATTACACTAATAGCATATAAATATTAATGAAATCTAAGAAGGGTCTAGTTACACAGTTGCTTGTAACAAAGTACCGCTTGTTTGTATCGATCACTTAACAAGGCATTTGATAAGTGAGTTACTCATCATGTGTGGCAATGCACTTGTGGATATTTGAGAAATGCAATAAGTAATGAACAAAAGGTTTATCGTGTGCGGTCATGCACTTAAAGTAATATAAGACATTGTTATGACACCTGGATTGCACATGCATTCATAATATGTAAATAAATATTTTGTTTTAATTTAGCTACGAATTATGCAAACGCGGTAATTCTTACGCCAAAATAAGAACGTAAAAAAGAGGTACGGATTTTGTTCAAGTATTATGAATTATGCAGACGCGGTAATTCTCACGCCAAAATGTGGGAAAAATAAGAACGCAAAAAAGAAGTACGGATTATGTTCAAGTTTTTTTTTTCACTAATTTTATTTATTGTATCTTCATTAATCTGAACTAACAATAAGTATTCAAATCTTAAATATAGATATAATAATTAGGCCCAACCAGTGTCGGACATAAACTTAGTGATAGTAATTAAAAATACATAAATGTAGAGTTAAGCACAAAAAATATTGTAAAAAAGTTTAATCTGCAGTGTGGCGTATTAAAGCCGTAGTATCCCTCTTTTTTAAGCGGATGTGTCCAGTAAAGTTCAAGATATTACGAGCAAGGGGATTAGGATGGAACTCGAGTTTTGTTAAATATTTGCCTGCATATTTTGCAATTTCAGCTGTCACAAGTGGCATATTTAAATCACGATGTAAAATTGAGTTTTTGATGTACCATGGAGCCGATGTTATTAACCTTAAAATTTTGTTTTGCATACGTTGGATTCTCTCTACATTGGAAGCGGAAGCAGTGCCCCATAGCTGAATTCCGTAACACCATATGGGTTTCAAAAGCGACTTGTATATTAAAAATTTACAATCTAGACTGAGGGTAGAATTTCTACCAATCAGCCAATGTATCTGGGTTAATTTAAGTTTCATTTGTGTCAGTTTAGAATCAATGTGGTGTTTCCATGTAAGCCGTCGGTCAAGGTGTATACCAAAGTATTTCACCTGTGAATGTTGCGGAACAACTTGATTGTTGATTCGAATGGGGGAACAAGTGTCTCTTCGTAGAGTAAATGTATCATCGGCAAATGTAGAAGTTAGGATATTACTGCTTAAAGGCATATCACAGGTATAAATCAAATACAAAATTGGCCCCAGTATACTCCCCTGTGGCACACCGGATGAGATAGTTTCGGCCACACTCATGAAGTCTCCTTCCACAACAGTGAACTTCCGGGCAAGAATGTAACTTTCTAAAAGATTTACTATGTTTATTGGCAGATATGTCTTCAATTTTAAAATAAGGCCTTCGTGCCACACTTTATCAAATGCCTGAGAAACATCAATAAAGAGGGAAGAGCAATACTTCTTTTCTTCAAATGTTCTTCTTATAAAATGTACCAATCTATGACATTGTTCAATGGTGCTATGCTGACTTCTAAAACCAAATTGATGGTCCGGTATGCAACCAAATCATTTAGAATTGGGGACAATTTTGTCATGAGCAGCTTTTCGAAGAGCTTTGAAATTGTTGACAGTAAACTTATTGGCCTATATGACTCAGCCTTGGTAAGATCTTTGCCCGCCTTTGGAATCATTTTGACCATGGCAAGTTTCCAGCTGTGTGGATAATACTCCAGTCGTAAAATGCCATTAAAAATAAACAACAGGATTCTAATAGCAATACGAGGCAACTTCATCAGCATCTTGTTACTAATTCCATCAATACCCGGAGCCTTCTTTGGGTTGGTTTCAGCAATTAGTTTATTTACATCACGCATCTTAAACTTTATGGGTCGAGGGGGTAGAGCAACTACACTCGGCAAATTAACAGCACCAGTACATGTGTTTGGGGTAAATACGTGTTTTAAATGACCAGCAAATATGTTACCTTTTTCAGTATTGGTTCTTGCCCAACCTCCGGTAGAAGTGCGCAGGGGTGGTTTAGACGCAACGGGTGTTTTAAGTTTTTTAGCAGCGTGACACAAGGAGTAATTAGATGCTGCTGTGACATCGAGACCTTCCAGATAGTTCCTAAGAGAAGCAGATTTTTCAGATGCAAGCAACTCTTGGAGTCGTTTAGTGCATTCTCTAAGTCTGATTTTATGTTGGGGCGATCTGTACTGTTGCCATTCCCTTCTAGCTCTTCTTTTTTCACATACGAGACGTTCAATGTCCGCAGAATAAATTCTATTAAATTCAGTCTGCGGATGGGAGGTAGTGGCATGTTTAGCAGCCTGTTTAATATTCTCGGTAAGATTGGCAATGTTAAGTTCAATATCATCGGGAGTTCTTAGGTTGATGTTCTCCGTACAATGACTACTGAGATATTTTTTGAACCCCAGCCAATTAACATTATTTATCATCTTCGCATATGGGTGAGGTAAGTCACTTCTTAGTGGGCTACAAATTGTGACGATCGTGGGAGAGTGATCAGAGGAGAGATCATGGGAAGCTTCAACATGAATTAGATCCCTAGATATATTTTTCATGACGCCAAAGTCTATAACATCCGGAATTTTATGTATGTCAGTAGGCCAGTAAGTGGGCTCCCCGCTCGAAATGACATCCAAACCCATTTTTGAAATTGTCTTGAACAACACTCGACCTCTAGGTGTAATAAGACGCGATCCCCAGAACGTATGTTTCGCATTGTAGTCGCCAGCTGCTACGAAACAAGGGCCAAGAGTTTTGTAAAAATCCTCATATTGATCCTCAGTGATTGAAAATCTGGGAGGGGAGTAAACTGATGATATCACAAGATTTGAACAAAAATTTTCGATGCAAATATTTGTTGCTTGTAGATGGTCTTCACAAATGTTCTCAAGAATATAGTGTTTGAGCCTTGACTTTATTAGAACTGCTGATCCTCCGCATGCTCTTCCTCTCGGGTCCTTTGTATCATATAAGGTGTAGCCACTCATTTTAAAAAGGCTTCTCGAAGTCAAATGAGTTTCAGATACCAACATTATATCAATATTTTTTACCGTGAGGAAGTGCTCAAGTTCATATTTGTGTTGGCGAATGCCGTTTGCGTTCCAGAAACATACTTTTAACGTGTTCATGGCTTGTTAACTAATGCTTGAAGCAGAGTGTTCTGCATTCGCAGCATTTCTTGCATCATGCTAGTCATATTTGTTGTAAAGTTGTTTATAGTTTGCATCAAATTGTCAATAGTAGCTTCAAGGCGACTGAAATTAAAGCTTGGGTTTGCACTTGTATTAGTTGGTGGTGACACTTTTTGAACGGGAATAGAGTTGATCTTCACAGCGTCAGCATACGATACATGTGAAGTGATTGGTTGGGCCATTAGGGGATGAGTACGTATTTCCTGCTTGCGCTGGGGTTACTTCAGGCTTCTGACTCATAGCCTGTTTAACGAAAGAGTATACAGGACATCCCCTGTAGTTAGCAGTGTGATTACCTCCACAATTACTGCACTTCTTTTCCTTCTGGTCCTTCGACTTATTGCAAATAGCAGTGTTGTGTAATTCACCGCACACAACACAAACAGTAGGTAATTTACAATAAGTTTTTGTATGGCCATATTCTTGACAATTATGGCACTGTACGGGTCCAGAACGCTTGTGTGGTTCTTCAACTGTGATTTTTCGGTATAAGAGATATTTTAGGTTATAAATTGGATGGGTCTCATTTTTCTTCAATTTTATATCATTTGGCTCCAATTCAACGCGAAATAAAGGTTGGGGGATCTTCTCCCTGTTTATTATGTTAGACACATTCTTTACCTTAAATCCCTGGAGGGTGAGAGCATCTTTTATTTCCTCAGGAACAACATAAGAATCTATGCCTTTCAATACGATCTGTAGGCCTTTAGCACTCTTCAGCTGGACTGTGTAGAAACTTGTTTTATTCTTTTCGAATTCGTTAACCATTTTGCGGAAATCTTTTTCTTCGTATATTTGAATCTTTGTTTCATCAATATAACCACGTTTGATTGGGACAATGTGAAATGCCTTTTCACCAATGACCGAAATTAATTTTTTAATAAGGGTGTTAGAATTTTTTTCCCTCAAATAGATTGGTGGTGGTTTTGAGGTTTTATTCGAGGGTAAGTCGGGTTTGTCGGTGATATCTTGCAAAATTTTAAAACGGTTTAGACGGTTAGCCGAGTTGGCGTCGATATCCCTGGATATCTTGGGAACCGATGAGATTTTAGATGAATTTGGGCTTCGCCCGCGCTTTACTACTGTGATATATCTGTCCATTCCGACAGGCACTTTAGGTTTCTCAATGTTATTGTTTATAGTGATAACTGGGTTAAGTGATGAACACGAGCCCGGAGCGGATAATGGCGCTGATTTGAATAAAGAAGTAGTAGGCAGCGGTAATGTTATAGAATCACTACTTGGCATCGGAGTAAGCGAATTTGATCGCTCACGTAAAATTGGCTTTGCCGTTAGAAAAAGACTATCATCAAATTTTTTATTTTTATTGTTTGCATTAAGAGCTTCAGAACTCACAGTAAAGTAGGCATTTCTGCCGTTAGAACTCACTTCACAATTTTTTGTTTTTGAGGTACTCATACAGAGTATTCCTCAGTCACCTTGTTTGTGGTTTTTTGTTTGTTTTTGTTGTTTTAGTTTATACGAAAAATATTATTAATGCAAGTAAAGCAAATTTAACAAAAACTGTACTTATTACGAATCAGTACTTATTAAGAATATTTTTTTTGTAATTTTTGTTTGTTTAGTATGTAAGAAAAAACTCCGCTAATACGTCCGTTCACTACGAAGGTTCAACAAGACTATGATTATGTTCAAGTATTATTAATTCTGTTGAGAGTTGTTTTTATTTTTTAATAAAAAATAAAAAAACTCAAAGGAATTAACACCGACGTTTCGTGAATTTTTTGTTCACTTTATCCAGGGATTCGTAAGATTATATTACACTAATTAATTAATTTCTTGACATTTAACATCATCAATAAAAACAATACATATATAACATATATAACACATATGTATTGGAATCCCTGGATAAAGTGAACAAAAAATTCACGAAACGTCGGGAAAATGTGAAATAAACAACTTTTTAAATTTATTGTCATAAAAACATACTAGGCCTGATTAGCTAAAACAAAACAGGAAAATAACGTAACATGTGATTTTGTCCTAGTCTTGTTGAACCTTCGTAGTGAACAGACGTGTTAGCGGAGTTTTTTTTTTACATACTAAACAAACAACAATACAAAAAAAAATATTCGTAATAAGTACTGATTCGTAATAAGTACAGTTTTTGTGAAATTTGCTTTATTTGCATTAATAATTTTGCATATAATCTGAAACAACAAAAACAGAAAACAAAAAAAAAAACACAAACAAAGTGACTGAGGAATACTCTGCATGAGTACATCAAAAACAAAAAATTGTGAAGTGAGTTCTAACGGCAGAAATGCCTATTTTACTGTGAGTTCTGAAGCTCTTAATGCAAACAATAAAAACAAAAAATTGGTTGACAGTCTTTTTCTAACGGCAAAGCCAATTATACGCGAGCGATCAACTTCGCTTACTCCAATGCCAAGTAGTGATTCGTTAACATTACCGTTACCTAGTTCTTCTCTATTTAAGTCTGCGCCATTATCCGCTCCGGGCTCTTGTTCATCACTTAACCCAGTTATCACAATGGACGATAATATTCAAAAATCTAAAGTGCCTGTCGGAATGGACAGATATGTAACGGTAGTAAAGCGCGGGCGAAGCCCAAATTCATCCAAAATCTCATCTGTTCCGAAAATATCCAGAGACAACGACGCCGCCTCAGCTAATCGTCAAAACCGGTTTAAAATATTACAAGATGACAGCGATAAACCCGATGAATCTTCGAAAAAAACTTCAAAACCACCACCAATCTATCTGAGACAAAAAAAATCGAACACACTTATTAAAAAACTAATCTCGGCCATTGGTGAAAAGTCATTTCACATTGTTCCAATAAAACGTGGTAACATTGATGAAACAAAAGTTCAAATATATGATGAAAAAGACTTCCGCAAAATGGTTACAGAATTTGAGAAAAATAAAACAAATTTCTACACTTTCCAGCTTAAGAGTGCTAAGGGCCTACAGATCGTATTGAAGGGCATAGATTCCTATTTTGTTCCTGAGGAAATAAAAGATGCTCTCACCCTCCAAGGCTTTAAGGTAAAAAATGTCTCTAACATTATAAACAGGGAGAAGATCCCCCAACCTTTATTTCGTGTTGAACTGGAGCCAAATGATATAAAATTGAAGAAAAATGAGACCCATCCAATTTATAATTTAAAATATCTGTTATACCGGAAAATCACAGTTGAAGAACCACACAAGCGTTCAGGACCCGTTCAGTGCCATAATTGCCAAGAATATGGCCATACGAAAACTTACTGTAAATTACCTAGTGTTTGTGTTGTGTGCGGTGAATTACACAACACTGCTATTTGCAATAAGTCGAAGGACCAGAAGGAAAAGAAGTGCAGTAATTGTGGAGGTAATCACACTGCTAACTACAGGGGATGTCCTGTATACTCTTTCGTTAAACAGGCTATGAGTCAGAAGCCTGAAGTAACCCCAGCGCAAGCAGGAAATACGTACTCCGCTACTCATCCCCTAATGGCCCAACCAATCACTTCACATGTATCGTATGCTGACGCTGTGAAGATCAACTCTATTCCCGTTCAAAAAGTGTCACCACCAACTAATACAAGTGCAAACCCAAGCTTTAATTTCAGTCGCCTTGAAGCTACTATTGACAATTTGGTGCAAACTATAAACAACTTTACAACAAATATGACTAGCATGATGCAAGAAATGCTGCGAATGCAGAACACTCTGCTTCAAGCATTAGTTAACAAGCCATGAACACGTTAAAAGTATGTTTCTGGAACGCAAACGGCATTCGCCAACACAAATATGAACTTGAGCACTTCCTCACGGTAAAAAATATTGATATAATGTTGGTATCTGAGACTCATTTGACTTCGAGAAGCCTTTTTAAAATGAGTGGGTACACCTTATATGATACAAAGGACACGAGAGGAAGAGCATGCGGAGGTTCAGCAACTCTAATAAAGTCAAGACTCAAACATTACATTCTTGAGAACATTTGTGAGGACCATCTGCAGGCAACAAATATTTGTATCGAAAACTTTTGTACAAATTTCGTGATATCATCAATTTACTCCCCTCCCAGATTTTCAATCACTGAGGATCAATATGAGGATTTTTACAAAATTCTTGGAACTTGTTTCATAGCAGCTGGGGACTACAATGCAAAACATACGTTCTGGGGATCGCGTCTTATTACACCTAGAGGTCGAGCATTGTTCAATACAATTTAAAAAATGGGTTTGGATGTCATTTCGAGCGGGGAACCCACTTACTGGCCTACCGACACACAAAAAATTCCGGATATTATAGACTTTGGCGTCATGAAAAATATCTCTAGGGATCTAATTCATGTTGAAGCTTCTCATGATCTCTCCTCTGATCACTCCCCCACGATCGTTACAATTTGTAGCCCACTAAGAAGTGACTTACCTCACCCATATGCGAAGATGATAAATAATGTTAATTGGCTGGGGTTCAAAAAATATCTCAGTAGTCATTGTGCGGAAAACATCAGGCTTAGAACTCCCGATGATGTTGAACTTAACATTGCCAATCTTACCGAGAATATTAAACAGGCTGCTAAACATGCCACTACCTCCCATCCGCAGACTGGGTTTAATAGAATTTATTCTGCGGATATTGAACGTCTCGTATGTGAAAAAAGAAGAGCTAGAAGGGAATGGCAACAATACAGATCGCCCCAACATAAAATCAGACTTAGAGAATGCACTAAACGACTCCAAGAGTTACTTTCAGCTGAAAAATCTGCTTCTCTTAAGAACTACCTGGAAGGTCTCGATGTCACAGCAGCATCTAATTACTCCTTGTGGCGCGCTGCTAAAAAACTTAAAACACCCGTTGAGTCTAAACCACCCCTGCGCACTTCTACCGGAGGTTGGGCAAGAAGTAATACTGAAAAAGGTAACATATTTGCTGGGCATTTAAAATACGTATTTACCCCAAACACATGTACAGGTGATGTTGATTTGCCGAGTGTAGTTGCTCTACCCCCTCGACCCATAAAGTTTAAGATGCGTGATGTGCAAAAACTAATTGCTGAAACCAACCCAAAGAAGGCCCCGGGTATTGATGGAATTAGTAACAAGATGCTGATGAATTTGCCTCGTATTGCTATTAGAATCCTGTTATTTATTTTTAATGGCATTTTACGATTGCAGTATTATCCACACAGCTGGAAACTTGCCGAGATCAAAATGATTCCAAAGGCGGGTAAAGATCTTACCAAGGCTGAGTCTTATAGGCCAATAAGTTTACTGTCAACAATTTCAAAGCTCTTCGAAAAGCTGCTCATGACAAAATTGTCCCCAATTCTAACTGATAATGGGTGCATACCGGACCATCAATTTGGTTTTAGAAGTCAGCATAGCACCATTGAACAAACTCATAGATTGGTCCATTTCATAAGAAGAGCATTTGAAGAAAAAAGTATTGTTCTTCCCTCTTTATTGATGTCTCTCAGGCATTTGAAAAAGTGTGGCATGAAGGCCTAATTGTAAAATTGAAGACATATCTGCCAATAAACATTGTAAATCTATTGGAAAGTTATATTCTTGCCCGGAAATTCACTGTTGTGGAAGGAGACTTCATGAGTGAGCCCCAAACTATCTCATCCGGTGTGCCACAGGGGAGTATACTGGGTCCAGTTTTGTATTTGATCTATACCTGTGATATGCCTTTAATCAGTAATATCCTCACCTCTACATTTGCCGATGATACAGCCTGCCTTAGTATGCATGAAAACCCTCACAAGGCATCCCGTTATCTTCAGCAACATATTAACCTGTTGGAATTGTGGTTGAACTTATGGAGAATAAAAGTAAATGAACAAAAGTGTGTTCATGTCACATTTACACTACGAAGAGACACTTGTTCCCCCATTCAAATCAACAATCAAGTTGTTCCTCAACATTCACATGTGAAATATCTTGGTATACACCTCGACCGACGCCTCACATGGAAAAACCACATTGACTCTAAGCTGACACAAATAAAACTTAAATTGACTCAGATACATTGGCTGATTGGTAGAAATTCTACCCTCAGTCTAGATTGTAAACTTTTAATATACAAGTCGCTTTTGAAACCCATATGGTGTTACGGAATTCAGCTATGGGGCACTGCTTCAGCTTCCAATGTAGAGAGAATCCAACGAATGCAAAACAAAATTTTAAGGTTAATAACATCGGCTCCTTGGTACATGAAAAATTCTATTTTACATCGTGATTTAAATATGCCACTTGTGACCGCTGAAATTGCAAAATATGCTGGAAAATATTTAACAAAACTCGAGTCCCATCCTAACCCCTTGCTCGTAACATCTTAAACTTTCCTGGACACATCCGCTTAAAAAAGAGGGATACTACGGCCTTAATACGCCACAATTCAGATTGAATTTTTTGAATATTTTTGTGCTTAACATATTTATGTATTATTAATTACTATCACTAAGTTTATGTCCGACACTGGTTGGGCCTAATTATTATATTTATACTTAAGATTTGAACACTTATTGTTAGTTCTATTTGAAGATACAATAAATAAATATCAGTGAAAAAAAAAAAATGTGATTTTGTAATTGTTTACAAATTGCAAAAGTACAATGTCACTCAACTGTAGTGTTGTAAAAGACAGTTTTTGGCGTAAGTGTCAATTATACCCAACAATGTAGTGGTAATACAGTTTAATCGATGGTAATTAATTGTATGTTGAATAAAACAATAGATTGCGTAGCACTTTGCGATGACGATATGGCCTTGAGCCCAAAACCGTATGTGAGAAGAAAAAATGCCAAGATCGCCAGTTCCCCGCAAGGGATGCCAAAATGTTAGGTTATGTTCTGAGTCGAACCGAAGAAAAGTACTGCGCTAGCCACTAGGTTTCCATTCAACAGTAAAGCCACAATTAGTTACTTCACAGTTTTACCAAATATTTTTATTTGTGATTGTCTTTACAATTCATTTATTTTACTATCTACTGGATTTTATTAATTAATCTTATATTATAGGTTTTGTTATGGAAGAAAAAACAACTGATGGTAAGCCCAATGACCGAAGAGAACAAAAAAAGGGAAGTTAATAATACATTGTGTACGATCACCTGTCACATTTAAAGTTAATTCATAATAGTATGTGACGTAAATGCGTGATTTAAATAGTTTAAATATTTGAGTGTTAATTCATCTGTATAATCTTAAGCAAAGCCAGAAAAAGAATTGGTCCAAGAGAGAGACATTTATGTAAATAAATCTTTCTTAAACAACTATGCAAGTTATATAATATAACTTTTTAAATATATTTGGGTTAAGGATGTCCCGTACAGTCTATTGCTTTGAGCCACAAGCTAGGAAAAATCACGGTCCGCAATATTAAAACACTCCCTACTCCGTTTCTGGTGGGATGGTTTCCCCGTTTTCTACATTAGTTCGGGAAGGCCTAGAAACTTCGTCCTCCTAAGAAGGACTTTTCTCGCAACATCCACGTCCGTTAGTGTTATGCTGCTGGCTCGTTTTTACTGAGTCTCCGTAGTTGGGGACTCATTTTGTCATGCATCGAGGTCTTATTTCTTTCTTCTTAAGACATACTCGATGTAGTTACCCACAGAATGCTATGTGTTTTCGTATTCGAGCATTCTGTCAACTTGTTGGCAGGGGTGAAAACGCCGATCTGCTCTCTTAATGCGATTCGCTTGGTATTCCATCTGATGCAGTTGAAAATGGAATGTTCTGGAATTACCTATTTTGCCCATACGGTGTAGATACTTCCGGAAGTATCTATGACCTGAAAGGAATTAGTTGGCCAGGAATTAGCTAATCTCCCCAAATTTTCTTTGAGTCCACTTTTCTATGTTAGGAATGAGCCTCGCTGTCCACCTACCGAACGTTTCTGCATTCCATATGTTTTGCCACCGCTTGATGGTTCCGGATCTCCGCTCTGCAGCACTAATACTAGTGCCGCTGTGCGTTGGACTTCTTCTAGAGCCTTACGCTTAGACTTTGCTCTCAGTGCATCTACCCAAATTTCGCTGCCTTATAGCAGTATCGAATTTGTGGCAGATGTGCCTGGGCCTAATAAGTGAGCCTGCTATCGACTTTCACGCCCAGGTATATTATCGCCCTTTTTTTTCGTTAGGAGCATTCCATCTATATGCATGCTGATTTCTAGTGGCATATGCCCTCGAGTCATCAAATTTACCTCAGTCTTGTTTACCGCAAGCTCGAGCACATGGTCCTCGAGCCATGCTCGATTCCATTTCACGACCTGGTTTAATTTTCTTCTGTTGTCGTACGCGTCCCGTGATGAAATGACCGCCGCTATGTCGTCCGCGTACCCTACAAGGTGTGTGTCTTTTGGCATATCTATTCTTAATACTGCGTCGCAGCCTAGATTCCATAGGTCAGGACCCATGATGGATACCTGGGATGTTCCCGATGTAACCGTTCTAACTCTCTGGCCGTCTAGTGTATCGCATATGAGTTTATAGTCTCTAAGATAGCTCTGGAGAATTCTCATAAGGTATCCAGGTATGCGGAGTCTTTCCCGCAATGCCTTGATAAATTTGCCCATCGTAGGCTATTAAAAGCGTGGCATACATCAAGTGTAGCCAGGACGATTGTGCGGTTCGGGTAGAAGCGTCTACTCTGTGCGTTTTCGAAACTTCTCACTACATCCTCAATGGCACCAAGAGTCGATTTGCCGGGTCGAAAGCTGAGCTATACAAGCGTTGTACACTTGAAGCAGTTCGTCTGGCCGATTTTCGGCTAGAAGTATGAGTGTTTCCGCCCGTAATCCATCAGACACGGAAGCTTTACCCTTCTCAAGGCTTCTAGCCGCGGTCTTTAGGTCTTCTTCAGTGAAGGGCGTGTGCATCCCATAAGCAAAGGGTTCGCCTTCATCGTGCAGTGGAGGGTGCATGGGGAACAAATTATCCACGATGTAGTTGATATCCTCGTTTCCTATGTGCGGAGCATCATGGTGCGCGTTTAGCTTCCTCGTAACGACATTATAGCCGAGTCCCCACGGGTTGCAGTTCAGATCGTTCCAGAGTTTTTCCCATTTCGACTTCTTGCTTCTAATAATCGCCCATTTCAGTGCTTTGCCTGAATTTCACCTGACTCAGGTGTATCTCCTTCTGTTCCGAAGGCAGATTCGACTGAGCTCAGCTATTTCTGGCGGCACTAGTCCGCAGCCTCAATGCCGTTGCCATGAAGTCAGCACCACTAATGGTGTGCGCAGCTAAAACCGCACCGAAATTACTTAGTAATCTTTCATGTGCCAGCATAGTTGTATTCCACTTGCATGTGCCTCTCCTTCTAGGCGTCCAGTCAGAGATCGTTCGTTCCGTGGTCCGGAAGTTAATATACTGGTGATCGCTACCAGTGAAGTCTTCCAACACTCTCCACCCTTCAACACTTGTAGCCAAGCTCAGGACACCAAAGTGATGCCTGGGGTGGTGTGTTCTCATCCCAGCCTTCTGAAAGTAGTGGCGTTTCTGGTATTTGCCACTATCAATCCTAACTTAGCAGCCATGTCTAAAATGCTGCTTTCGCATGAGTTCGTTGTCCGGCCCCCTAATCTACAGCGCTGGTAATGAAATTACTTGCTACTATAAACGATCCGCCTATTTCCCTAACCCTATCCTCGATCAGGTCCAGTTTTGTCCTGAACTGGCCTATGCTGTCTCACTAGGGGTAAGGTAGCAGCGCATCAGTGTGTATTGTCCCGTCCCAACATACCTGTAACAGCGGTCTGCCCTATGCTGCGTGACCGCGAGCTTACTGTCTAGGTAGCCACACAGCAACAGTACCTGTCTCATCTTCGTACCAGGACCCTCGGGGTATTCGTCTATACTGTTCGCAGATAATGACTGCGTCTACCTTTTTTTCAGTGGCAATTTGCTCGATCAGAGCCTTTGCCGTCCGACTTCTGTGCATATTTGCCTGAAGCACATTCATCGTTTCCTGACCATTGAGCATCTCTTCGATCCCGGAAGATGGTCAATCCGGTCGCGTTTTGCATCCGCAGAGTGGACTCAATTGGGGGCTGCGTTGCAGTCCTTCATTTTGTGTCCCAACCCCCCAACTAATGGAAGTGTTCCTCCTATCTAAGCCTAAACAGTGTGCTTGTACGTGCACCGTTCCAAGATATCGGTAACATCTCCTAACGTCCTCGCACAATCGCAAATAATACTAATAATAATAGTAATTTTTTTTCATGCTAAAATTTATTGATTGTATCTTCAAAAACTGAACTAACAATAAGTATTCAAATCTTAAATATATATATTATATATATATATATATATATATATATATATATATATATATATATATATATATATATATATATATATATATATATATATATATATATATATATATATATATAATTATTAGGCCCAACCAGTGTCAGACATAAACTTAGTGATAATAATTAATAATACATAAATGTAGTGTTAAGCACAAAAATATTTTCAAAGAATTTCATTTGCAGTGTTGCGTATTAATGCCGTAGTATCCCTCTTTTTTAAGCGGATGTGTCCAGTAAAGTTCAAGATGTTACGAGCAAGGGGATTAGGATAGGACTCGAGTTTTGTTAAATATTTGCCTGCATATTTTGCAATTTCAGGGGTCACAAGTGACATATTTAAATCACGATGTAAAATTGAATTTTTTATGTACTAAGGAGCCGATGTTATTAACCTTAAAATTTTGTTTTGCATTCGTTGGATTCTCTCTACATTGGAAGCTGAAGTAGTGCCTCATAGCTGAATTCCGTAACACAATATGGGTTTCAAAAACGACTTGTATATTAAAAGTTTACAATCTAGACTCAGGGTAGAATTTCTACCAATCAGCCAATGTATCTGAGTTAATTTAAGCTTCATTTGTGTTAGCTTAGAATCAATGTGGTGTTTCCATGTAAGCCGCCGGTCAAGGTGTGTACCAAGGTATTTCACCTGCGAATGTTGAGGAACAACTTGATTGTTGATTCGAATGGGGGAACAAGTATCTCTTCGTAGCGTAAATGTGACATGAATACACATTTGTTCATTTACTCTTATTCTCCATAAGTTCAACCACAGTTCCAACAGGTTAATATGTTCCTGAAGATATCGGGATGCCGCGTGAGGGTTTTCATGCATACTAAGGCAGGCTGTATCATCAGCAAATGTAGAAGTGAGGATATTACTGCTCAAAGTCATATCACAGGTATAAATCAAATACAAAACTGGCCCCAGTATACTCCCCTGTAGCACACCGGATGAGATAGTTTCGGGCTCACTCATGAAGTCTCCTTCCACAACAGTGAACTTCCGGGTAAGAATGTAACTTTCCAAAAGATTTAGAATGTTTATAGGTAAATATGTCTTCAATTTTAAAATTAGGCCTTCGTGCCACACTTTATCAAATACTTGAGAAACATCAATAACGATGGAAGAACAATACTTCTTTTTTTCAATTGTTCTTGTTATGAAATGAAACAATCTATGACATTGTTCAACGGTACTATGCTGACTTCTAAAAACAAATTGATGGTCCGGTATGCACCCATTATCAGTTAGAATTGGGGACAATTTTGTCATGAGAAGCTTTTCGAGGAGCTTTGAAATTGATGACAGTAAACTTATTGGCCTATAAGACTCAGCCTTGGTAAGATCTTTACCCGCCTTTGGAATCATTTTGATCTCGGCAAGTTTCCAGCTGTGTGGATAATACTGCAATCGTAAAATGCCATTAAAAATAAATAACAGGATTCTAATAGCAATACGAGGCAAATTCATCAGCATCTTGTTACTAATTCCATCAATACCCGGGGCCTTCTTTGGGTTAATTTCAGCAATTAGTTTTTGCACATCACGCATCTTAAACTTTATGGGTCGAGGGGGTAGAGCAACTACACTCGGCAAATCAACAGCACCAGTACATGTGTTTGGGGTAAATACGTTTTTTAAATGACCAGCAAATATGTTACCTTTTTCAGTATTAGTTCTTACCCAACCTCCGGTAGAAGTGCGCAGAGGTGGTTTAGATTCAACGGGTGTTTTAAGTTTTCTAGCAGCGCGCCACAAGGAGTAATTAGATGCTGCTGTGACATCGAGACCATCCAGATAGTTCTTAAGAGAAGCAGATTTTTCAGATACAAGCAACTCTTGGAGTCTTTTAGTGCATTCTCTAAGTCTGGTTTTATGATGGGGTGATCTGTGCTGTTGCCATTCCCTTCTAGCTCTTCTTTTTTCACATACGAGACGTTCAATATCCGTAGAATAAATTCTATTAAACCCAGTCTGCGGATGGGAAGTAGTGGCATGTTTAGCAGCCTGTTTAATATTTTCAGTAAGATTGCCAATGTTAAATTCAATATCATCGGAAGTTCTTAGCGTGATGTTCTCCGTAAAATGACTACTGAGATATTTTTTGAACCCCAGCCAATTAACACGATTTATCACCTTTACATATGGGTAAGGTAAGTCACTTCTTAGGGGGCTACAAATTGTAACGATCGTTGGAGAGTGATCGGAGGAGAGATCATGAGAAGCTTCAACATGAATTAAATCCCTAGAGGTATTTTTCATGACCCCAAAATCTATAACATCTGGAATTTTTTGTATGTCAGTAGGCCAGTAAGTGGGCTCCCCGCTCGAAATGACGTCCAACCCCATTTTTGAAATTGTGTTGAACAACGCTCGACCTCTAGGTATAATAAGACGTGATCCCCAGAACATATGTTTTGCATTGTAGTCGCCAGGTGCTACGAAACAAGGGCCAAGAGTTTTGTAAAAATCCTCGTATTGATTATCAGTGATTGAAAATCTGGGAGGGGAGTAAATTGATGATATCACGAGATTTGAACAAAAATTGACGATGCAAATATTCGTTGCTTGTAGATGGTCTGCACAATTGTTTGTATCATATAAGCCACTCATTTTAAAAAGGCTTCTCGAAGTCAAATGAGTCTCAGATACCAACATTATATCACTATTCTTCACCGTGAGGAAGCGCTCAAGTTCGTTTCTATGTTGGCGAATGCCGTTTGCGTTCCAGAAACATAACTTTAACATGTTCATGGCTTGTTAACTAATGCTAGAAGCAGAGTGTTCTGCATTCGCAGCATTTCTTGCATCATGCTAGTCATATTTGCTGTAAAATTGTTTATAGTTTGCACCAAATTATCAATAGTAGTTCCAAGGCGATTGAAATTAAAGCTTGCGTTTGCATTTGTTGTGTTATTTGGTGGTGACACTTTTTGCATGGGAACAGAGTTGATCTTCACAGCGTCAGCATACGATACTTGTGTAGAGATTGGTTGGGCCATTAGAGGATAAGTAGCGGTGTACGTATTTCCTGTTTGCGCTGAGATTACTTTAAGCTTTTGACTCATAGTCTGTTTAACGAAAGAGTATACAGGACATCCCCTGTAGTTAGCAGTGTGATTACCTCCACAATTACTGCATTTTTTTCCCGCTGGTCCTTCGACTTATTGCAAATAGCAGTATTATGTAATTCACCGCACACAACACAAACAGTAGGTAATTTGCAATAAGTTTTCGTATGGCCATAGTCTTGACAATTATGGCACTGTACGGGTCCTGAACGCTTGTGTGGTTCTTCAACTGTGATTTTCCGGTATAATAGATATTTTAAATCATAAATGAGATGGGTCGCATTTTTCTTCAATAATATACCATTTTGCTCCAGTTCAACGCGAAGTAGGGATTGGGGATCTTCTCCCTGTTTATTATGTTGGATACGTTTTTTACCTTGAATCCTTTCAGGGTAAGAGCATCTTTTATTTCAGCAGGGACAACGTAAGTATCTATTCCCTTCAATACGACCTGTAGGCCCTTGGCGCTCTTAAGCTGGAATGTGTAAAAATTTGTTTTATTTGGGCTTCGCCCGCGCTTTACCACTGTTATATATCTGTCCATTCCGACAGGCACCTTAGGTTTTTGACTACTGTTGTCTGTAGTGATAACTTGGTTAAGTGATGAACACGAGCTCGGAGCGGATAATGGCGCTGATTTAAATAAAGAAGTACTAGGCAGCGGTAATGTTAGAGAAATACTACTTGGCATCGGAGTAAGCGAATTTGATCGCTCACGTAAAATTGGCTTTGCCGTTAGAAAAAGACTATCATCAATTTTTTTATTTTTATTGTTTGCATTAAGAGCTTCAGAACTCACAGTAAAATAGGCATTTCTGCCGTTAGAACTCACTTCACAATTGTTTGTTTTTGAGGTACTCATGCAGAGTATTCCTCAGTCACTTTGTTTACGGTTGTTTTTTTTTTGTTTTTGTTTTTGTTCTTTCAGATTATATGAAAAATGTTATTAGTGCAAATAAAGCAAATTACACAAAAAACCCGTACTTATTACGAATCAGTACTTATTACGAATATTTTTTTTGTTTGTATTTTTGTTTGTTTAGTATGTAAAAATAACTCCGCTAACACGTCTGTTCACTACGAAGGTTCAACAAGACTGTGACCAACTATCCTTTGGCAAAGAAAATTTTGCAAGAGTCAACGTACGTAGATAATACATTTGGAGGCGCATTTGCAGTAACGCAGTTGAATAAGCTCTGTATGGCGGGCGGTTTTCATTTGCAAAAATGGACCGCCAATAATCCTTACGTTCTTTCCAGTATTCCACCAGATCGTTGCACAATCAAAGATAGAATTAAACTTCAAGAAAATATATCAATTTCTACACTGGGAGCCTCTTGGCAACCAAGAAGTGACTCCTTCATTTTTTCATCACCATTTTCAAAACCATCTTCAAGTAAGCCTACTAACGCTTAGTCTTATCCAATATTTTTTTATCCCCTTGGCTGGATTTTTCCTGTAACCATTCAAGCCATAATAATAATGCAAGATATTTGGCTCTCGAAAGCTGAGTGAGATGAAGTCACTAACGATCAATTGGCGAATAGATGGTGTAAGTTTATCACTGATTTAAACAACATCAGCAAAATCTCGATACCTCGATGGATTGGTATATCATCAAAAATACTTGGCCTTGAAATTCACGGTTTCTCGGATGCCTCTATTTACGGGTAATTACTGAAAAGTGGCTCCAAGATAACGAGTAACCATCCCACGTCTTGAGCTCAATGCTGCAGTCATTCTCACTAAAAGAGTTGCTCATTTAAAGACTATTTTAAATTATGTTTCGACGCACTTGTGGACTTATTCATCAGTGGCACAAACTTGGATACAGGGGCATCTCTCTCGCTGGAAAGATTACATATCGAATCGTGTTCAAAACATTCAAGACACACTACACGGTGCCAAATGGCATCACGTCCCAGGCAAGTGCAAGCCTTCAGATTGCGCATCTCGTGGGCTTTCAGTTCAGCAATTCATCGCTCACCCTCTGTGGTGGCATGGCCCAAAATGGTTACTGTATCATTCATCATCGTGGCCAGCTCCAGCGATCAATTTAGGTGACATTATTCTAAAGGAAAAATTATCTACTCGAGTTATCAATATAGTATGCCGCCATCAACAAAAACCTATCTAGGACTTAGTTGCAAAATTCTGAATACTGTCTCGTATGCTTAGAGTGAGTGAGTCGATTTTGCTTAAAAACCGGCATTAAATCTATTATTCAGCAACCATTAAGTCCAAAAAAAAATAGACTATGAACGTCAATTTTGGATAAAACTTACTCAAAATTCTTATTTTCAGACCGAAATTAAGGCTCTTCAAGGAAGTCAGTTTTTGCCAAATTCTCATCCTCTCAGCAAACTTACGCCATTTATTGACTCAGACTGTTTACTTCGTGTTGGTGGGCGGTTACTCTGATACTCTGATGGTCTTATAAGAGTAGCAACTGTGAAGACTGCGTTATCAACTTTCAAGCGACCTTTGGTTAAACTCTGCCCACTTTCAGTAAGTGATAACAATGATTTGTATACAAATCCCTAATGGAGGAATGTTTCCATTTATATAATGAATATAATTGAAATATCGCCATTTTAACATATTGTTAATTTTTCCCTTTAATCTATGTTTTAATTATCTATTAAAATGGCTGACTTCCTAAACGCATGTTCCTTTGTAGTAATACATTGCAGCGTATTCCTAAACGCAACCCTAAAATTTTTTACAATGTATTTTGTTCCCATTTGCATCACTGTTGTAGTTAATACGCAAGAAAAAGCAAGAAAAGCATAAAAAAATGTAGATTCAAAATGAATACAACACGCGGAACAATGGCGACGCAGAAAGATGAGTAAGCGGTTTTCTTATAATTTAATATATTTCTATGTTCACTTATTTATTTTAATTTTTTATTAAAGTAAAAAATGGAAGTTCGCCGATTCTATAATAGAGCGAAACGTAAAAGATTACCAGTATATTGGGAGGATTATCGTGATAAAATCCGAAATTACAACAAGAGAATAAGAACAGCTAAACGTATATCCTGGAGGCTTTTCTGTGAACAGGTGGACAGTGTAAGCAATGTTTCTAAAAATAAAATTTTTTTGTCAAAAGCCCACATCCATGTTGAATCATTAGTGAATGAAGTGCGCAAGACAATTGAAAATGTGGAGGAAACCATTAAACTCCTCATGGATACACATTTTCCATGCAGCCCGGCCGAACTTTCGGCTATACTGGACGATGGGAGAAATGGTGAACATGAGGTGCATATTATCAGCGATAGGATGGTTATGGAAGCAATAAAAAGCTTTTCTCCGTTTAAGGCCGCGGGTCCGGATGGTATCTTTCCGGCGTTCCTGCAGAAAGGGATGAATTTAGTTTCGACACATCTTGCAGGAATTTATAATGCATGCCTAACACACGCATATATTCCAGTAGGCTGGCAGGAAGTGAGGGTAGTGTTTATCCCCAAACTTGACAAACCAAATTATTCTTCACCAAAGGCTTATAGGCCAATAAGCCTAACTTCCTTCTGGATGAAAACCATGGGTAGGATAATGGACATGGTTAAAGGCAGGATCGCAGGCCATATGCTGAGTTTCAGGCAACACGCATATGCCAAAGGTAGATCAGTGGAACTGCATTGCATAATGTGGTGTACTTTATAGAGAGGTCGCTTATTGAAAAGATGTACACACTCGCGGTTTGCATTGACATTGAGGGGGCTTTCAACAACGTGCATACCGACACTCTGGACCAATTTAATGTCAACCGGGGGATACGCGACTAGATTGGCAATATGCTAAGGAACAGATGGATTAATTGTGAGGCGCACAATGTAAGTATAAGAAAAAGGAAGCAATGTGGAACACCATAAGGGGGGATTTTATCACCCCTTCTATGGACCACAACAATACATATCCTTATTAGGACTCTGACCGATGAGGGATTCGAGACAGTCTGCTACGCAGTTGACGTCATGATACTTCTGAAGGGAAGGGTTCCAAATCATGCAAGAAGGCCGAGGAGGCATTAACCCTGTACACAACTGTGCTCAACCAAGAGGGCTGAACGTTAACCCAGAAAAAACTGAAATTGGCCTATTTACAAGACAGACGAAGATAGCTCCATATGATGAGCCGCGCTTTCTTGAAAGCACAATAAATATTTCCGACAGGGTGAAGTATCTAGGAGTCATTCTCGATCGGAAATTAAAATGGAAAAAACCACATAAACGAAAGAGTCAAAAAGGCTGATATATGTTGGTCAATCTGTAAACGGGCCATAGGCACAAGATGGGGGTTGAATCCTGAGATGAAACACTGGCTTTATAGTAGTGTTATCAGGCCGATTATGACCTATGCTTCTATAGTGTGGTAGACATCGATGGAATATAAATGCAACATCAAAACAATACAAAAACTTCAGAGAACCTGCTGTCTTGGTATAAGTGGGGCCTTCGGAACGACATAAACAGAAGCGATGAAAATAATATTATCTATCTAGCCAATCGAAATTCGTATAAAATATGAAGCGGCTCTTACAGCAAAACGACTAAAGGTGATGGGTGAGTGGATCGATCAGGAACACGAAGTGCATCATCAACCAATCTTTATGGCCATAGGAGAGTTCATACCGGAAAATGTCCCAAATGACCGCATACCGGAGACTAGACTAGAGGCCAACTGCGGAACATTGATCCCTGACATCCATTCCTGGTTGACAGACCCTTGGAACCAGATCCCCAGGGGGCTTCATTGTTACACGGATGGATCAAGGTCGAGAGGGAAAACGAGACTTGGTGTTTATATAGAAAACACCACGGTACTGTTTTCCACCTGCCGGACTATTGCACAGTTTTGCAGGCGGAAGTTCGGGCGATAACGGAGTGTATCAGGGAACTCAATGTAATGGGGAGGTCAGGACTTGTGAATGTATTCACAGATAGTCAGATGGCCATTAGAGCAATCTCAGCGGAACGCACTAAATCACGTACAGTTTGGGATTGCAAAAATGCTACTAGCAGTTACTCGACATAGGGCCCATTCAACTCTCTGGAATAACGGAACCATGGGAATCAATACAAAAATTCTATGGGGAGATCCAGACGAGAGAAGAACGAGGGAGATGCTAAGACTTAGCAAGCTCGAAGAATTATGGGAGTTGTCACAGGGCACTCTCAACTACTGGCACATCTTAAACGCATGGGAATAGCGGGAGGAGATGAATGTAGAGCATGTAGGGAAGAGAGGGAAACATTGGAACACTATTTGTGCCAATGCCCCGCCTTCTCACAAATAAGGTCCCGATATTTTGGGAGTGACACCCTACCGGACATAACCCGATTACGGGGAATATGCTGAAGGAAATTAAGGAACTTTGTGAGTGACAGGGAGTTTATCTAGACTTTAGGGTCAATCTGTTATGGTTAAACGCAAGGGAGCGCACAACAAGCCTTCACTGGCTTAGGTGTATGTCGTGTGACATGGGCTATCATACCCCTCCAATCAACCTAACCTAACCTAACATAAAAAATGGTTTTTGTGTGAACCATTTGATAATAATAAACACAGAAGTTTCTAAAAAATTAAAATAAATTAGCTTAGTAAAAAAATTTAGTGCATCAATTGTTTTTGTTTTTGGTGTCCTTTTTGATATCCGTGTTTCTTTTTGCAATAAAATATGATTTTTCTGCCATTGTTCGTTTTATTATGGATGATATAATGCATATAAATGTTCCTAAACGATGTAAGGGTTGCAAATCAAGTATGCAAAGTGTTAAAAAAGCATATACACAATGTATCCATTTGGTATTAATACTGTATTAATACATTGTAAATATACGCTTAGGAAGTCAGCTAATTTGTACATTTTCGTCACCTTCGGTAACGATGCGGGAGGAATGTTGGCCTAAATTTGCTCGCAAGTGTAAATTTTACATTATTGCTTTCAATCTGTATTCTACTTTTCTTTTTATATTGTAAGTTAGTGAGTTGATGGCAGCTATAATGTTTGGTTACTGATTCTAATAAACTGGAGTTTAAAATCAAAATTTTGTGTTTCTTATCGAAAAGATATAATACCGATAAATAGAACTTCTCAAGAGTATCAGTTATCCACGACTTTTCTGTTCTCTTTTTCTTAAATTGCAACGTTTAATAGAATTTTCATAATTTTTTTAAATTAGTCTGCTATATTGCTGAATAAAATGTTAGGACCTGTTTGACTCAGAAGTTCTTGCCAGCTTGTTGTTCGAATATGCCAATTTACTTTATTATTACATATTATTGTTTTCTGGGTGGTGTTACTGTGGGGTTTATTTATATCATTCTTTTCTGAGAGACAGCATAGTAGAGAAAAATTATCTGAGATATTTGTTGTTATCACTGTTTTTTATTTGTTTACATCTTATGATGAGATGATCTATATATGTTTTTAAGTTTATATTTAGATCTTCTCTTGTACATTCCTTGATCAAGCATTTTATACCTGTGCAGGAATTGCAATGACGATTGGGGTCCAGATTTTTTAAGAGATATTATTGCTGGTTACAAAAGCTATGATGAAGTAAGACTGTAACTTGTGAAATAATTTCTGTATATAGTAAAACAAGACACGTTTCGTTGTAGTACTTCTCTTTAATAATTCTCGTGATCGAATGAAAAATACAGTTTTTACAATCAAAAGTAATGTTAACAAAATCAAATATAAGTATATGTATATACAAATTAATATAGGAATATGCACATGTGTTATAAAATTGAAATAATAATAATGCGAGTATATAAATGGAGATATGAGTTGTACTCTTCTCTCAACGTTCCAATATACAATTGGAATATAACTTCATTTGCAGGGTATGAAATTTGTACATGCCGCCCCCATGCTGACTCCAGCATAGCCTCCTTTTCCTTTTGGAATTGTTGAACAACCTTGATAAATAGATTGACAAGAGTGCTAAATATTGTATGATCGATCGCGTGTCGTTGAGTCTCTCGAGGAATCGGCAATGGACAAAGTTTTGAAATGCAGCGTTTGAAATTGCCATGCGATGTGCGAACGGTTGCGACCCTGACTAAGTTATCTTTACCTGGATGAACATCCAATATGCGGCCCATTCGCCACTGATTTGGAGGCAAGTTATCCTCTTTTAATAATACTAGATCGCCAACTTGCAGACTTGGTTGTAATTCGTGCCATTTTGGTCGATGCTGTAAATGCGATAACCAATCTGAGGAACAATATTTCCAAAATTGTTGTAATAAGCGTTGTATTTGTTTGAAATGTTGACTTAAGGATATTGGGTCAGAGGCTGCGAAATCCGGTGATGAAAGTAAGGAATCACCAATTAAAAAGTGCGCTGGTGTCAATATCATTAGTTCATTAGGATCGGAGGTTAACGGGCACAGTGGTCTTGAGTTTAAACAAGCTTCTATGCCGACTAGTAATGTTGATAATTCTTCGTAGGTAAATGATATTTTTTTGATTTGACATTCGACTCCCATAGTCCTCCGAAGTTGGGTGAATGTGGCGGATTGAAGTGCCACTGTATTCCTTTATCTGCTAGCTTAGGTGTAACGTGTGCTTCGATGGCTTCTACAAAAGTTTTGTTACTCATTTGAATAAGTTTGTCAGCGTCCACTAAATTTGTTCCATTGTCGCTGAAAATATCTTGACAGATCCCGCGACGTCCAATGAATCTATGTAATGCCATTAAAAACAGTTCGGTGGACATACCGGTGACAGCTTCCAAGTGAACACACTTTGTTGATAGACAAATGAAAATTGCTATATAGCCTTTATACCTTGTAGCTCCACGAAATCTTGAAGCTTTGAGCATTATTGCACCTGTGTAATCTACTCCGGTTGCTAAAAAGGGGCGTAATGGTGGGTTAACACGGTGATAGGGAAGATTGCCCATGAGTTGAGTCGCAATCTTAGGATTATTTCGAAAACATATTACACATTTTTGCAGCTCACGCTTAACGGTTCTTCGTGTGTTAACTATCCAATACCTTTGGCGTAAATACGCTGAAGTGATTTGAATGTTTCCATGTAAAGCGTTTAAGTGCGCGTCTCTAATCAATAAATCTGTGAAGTTATGAGAACTTGGAAAAATGATTGGATGTTTTTTCTCAAAGGTCAATGATGCGTGTTGAATTGGACCTCTTACTCTCAACAATTGTCGATCGTCAATAAATGGTGATAAGCTTCGCAACTTGCTTTTAGATGGGAGTGGTTGACCATTTTTTATGGACTTAATCTCTATTGGGAAAGCCTCCAATTGCACAATTTTAATGATCTTTTCCTTTGCTAATTGTAATTCTAGTACCGATAAAGATCCGGTTTTTCTCATTGTTTTTGGTTTACGAGCATTTTCTATAAAACGCCATACATAGGCACAGATTCTAATTGTTTTTGTGAACGATGAATACTGATGCAGAAAAGAATTTTGATAAATGGAAACGGTTACTTTAATGTTGCGTGGTTTTCTTTCAGTTAAATTCTCTTCAATATTAATTTTATATAACTCAAATTTGGGGAACATAGATTTTTCGTGCTTTAACCACTCGGGACCCGACCACCACAACGCGCATGTGGCAAGACAAGTTGGTGTTAGTCCACGAGTGCCACAATCGGCAGGATTTTGGGTTGTATCCACATGATCCCATTGCTTCATAGTGGATAAGTTTCGAAGTTTAGTCACACGATTAGACACCCAAGTTTGCCATCGGTTCGGATTTCCATTTAACCAATAAAGAACAATTGCAGCGTCGGTCCGAAAATATTTGGATAAAGTTAGGTTAGGTACTGAAAGCGATCGCTGAATCCAATCTGCCAATTGTACTGCCAAAACCGCTCCGCACAGCTCGATACGTGGCACCGTTAATGCTTTAATTAATATAATCTTAGTTTTCGCGGTTTATATATACTGCCATCGGTAAGTTTGACACGTAAATAAGCAGCTGCCGCATATGCATGTAATGAACCATCACAAAATGTATGCAGTTGGAGCGACTCAATTTTTGTTGATATAAAATGAATCCATCTCGGAATCTTTATAAATGACAGCGTTAATAATGTTATAACGAATCGATGCCATTTGGTATTTAACTCAGGTGGTAAAGTTTCGTCCCATTCGAGTGAAGTTCTGCTATTATCATTTCTTAATAATTTTATTGTCCACAGTGTTTTAAGAATGATTTTTGCACTGATAAGAACTGGTGCGATGTAACCTAATGGATCATAAAGTTTTGCTATTGTGGATAAAATGGATCTTTTAGTATATGGTTGCTCTATCTGGAAATTAATTTTCAATGTAAAGTTGTCTTCATTAGGTTGCCAATATATACCTAATGTTTTAATAGTTTATTTACTTGTAAGATCAAGTTGATTTTGATTTGACAAATGCTCTTTTGGAATATCGTGGATCAGTGTATTTGAATTACTACTCCATTTTCGAAGCTCCATACCAGTTGATTGTAAAGCAGCAATGAGTTGATTACGAATTTCCTTACCCCATGAAGAGAATCACTTCCCGAAAAAACATCATCAACGTAAATTTCGTTTTTAAGAACTGTTTTTGCTAATGGGTATGTACCTTTTTCATCTTCTGCCAGTTGATGTAAAACTTTTATGGCAGTAAATGGAGCAGAAGCAGTACCAAAAGTCACCGTTGTCAAACAATATTGTTGTATGAGATTGTTAGCATCTCGCCATAATCACCCCTATTACAAAATTATTGGGAGTTCCCATTCACAAAGGGAATGTGAGTTCCCATTCCCAAAAATGTATTGTATGGGAATTCGCATTCCCATAAATTTGCTATTATGAAATAATGGGAACATTCCAAATCAGCTCACATTTTCGAACATTGAACTTAAGTGCTGTCAGCTGTTTTTTAAAGTAAATTTTATATGACCGATTTGCTAAAAATTGTGAAATTCTTGTGTTAACAAATACAAAATCTTTTTAAAAACTCCAAATTTAAAAAAAATGTTTCCAATAAGAGCCTCTTTGCATTTGCTGCTCCAAAATGATGAAGACGTCAACAGAGGGAATGAAAAACTTCACCGAAAGAAGTTGCGAGATGCCTGCAATCCTTTTGAACCCTTTAAAAATTTATAAAAAAAAACCTGAATACCTTTTTTCATTCTGGCAAAGTCTTTTTCGGAGGTCCCGAACTATTTAAAGAAGTTATTGCATCTGCCCAAAACGGGTCACTTTCTTCCTTGGTTATTTTGGAATAACCACTAGCAATACTTGGGCAGTTTTCCATTTTCTCAACTAATATCTGCAATTGAATTTTATTTACCGCCCTAGAAATGCAAAAATTTCTATTCAAATTGCTAATTTTTATACTTTTTAAGAAATACTTACATTTTGCTCACATCAAAATTCAAAGGGAACGAATGTTTGATAAATAAAAAAAAAATTCGAATGAAATTTAATTTCATAATAAGGGAATTCACATTCGAAGATGGCAGATTGGGGAAAAAGAGTTTCGTAATACCAACAGTGGGAAATGGGAACAAAATTGTTGGGAAACCGTTTTCATAATAAGGGTGAATATGCGCTGGTATTGGGCATCTTCAGGATGCATATCAATACATCTATACATTTTTTGGATGTCGGCCGTAAATGCATATTTATGCTTCCTCCAATTCATAATAACTGCTGGTAGTTCGTTTTGCAATTTTGGTCCAACACACAAAATATCATTTAAGGACCGACCACTTGAGGTTTTGCATGAAGCATCAAATACAATGCGAAATTTAGTAGTAAGACAATATTTTATTTTGGCTTTAGTGTTTGTCGACATTTCACTATATTTATTTTCAGAATCTTTGACGGTGGATATTTGATTAAGGAAAAAATACTCTTGAATGCCTTGATAATAACGATTTTTAAATTCTTCAATTTTATAAAATTTCCATTCTAAACTGTAGAAACGAATCAATGCTGTTTGCCGTGAATAGCTTATTGTCTTTGTTTCATCAAATAGACATTTTAACGGTAGTCGAACTAAAAACTTCCCATTTGTTTGTCGAAGATGGGTTTGTTTGAAGTGATTTTCACACCATAACTCTTCGTCTGTTAATGGACTTTCAAGAAGAATTTGTTCGGTTTCATACAGCCGTTGAACTAAGGATTCTAATTGCAAGTTAGTATAATGACAACGAATATTAATTGGCTGTTGACTTACTGTGTTCCCACTTAGAATCCAACCTAGACGTATTTCTGGTAATAATACACTTGCGAGCATGTCGGCCCCAATGATCAAGTCAATTTTTTCTTGGTTATAATAATGGGGGTCTGCTAAGGGTAGATCTTTTAAATGCTCCCAATTTTGTGGTGCAATAGCTTGAGTTGGCAAAGTGGTGGTTAGTTTCTTTAAAACATAGGCCGTATTTATAGGAAGGTGTATTTCGCGATTGATACAAGAAGCAATGGTTAGTTGAACAATAAATTTGAGCCTTGATCTATGAGAGCTTTTGCTTTAATTTGTTCCCCAGTGCGGTCGTTTATAAGCCACACTAATGCTATTGCCAATAGAATATTTTGTGTTGGGTAAACGGCTTCTTTCTCTGGAATATTAATGTGCAGTATGAGTTGTTAGTGTAGATAAAGGTCTGTTTGATTGAACAGTATTTGTGTTTTCGGTCTAAAATATTGGAGTTGTCGGATTTAAGTTTGATATGCCTTCATGGTATTGAGCAGAAAATGCTATGCTATTTTCTTTTGGAAAGTGTATCAAGGTGTGGTGGCGATGACCGCATTAGAGACAATTCTTTGCACTTGTGCATTTTGAGACTGTGTGAGCGTTACTCAAGCAGTTTAAACAGTGTTTGTGTTGATCTACAATAATTTTCCGATCAAAGCAGGTCTTTGATAAAAACGTTGGACAACGCCGTAAGATATGTGCGCATTTACATAAAGGGCATGTAATGGCATTGTGTGATTGAGCTGCGACGTGAAACGATTTCTTTTTTATTTGATTTTCGTATCGTTGGTGGCTGTTACGAGCAAATGTATGTTTGTCACCATGACTTTGCTTCGAAGGTATTGCATTATCATGTGTAATAGTACGATTCTCAATCACATTGATTGTCACAAGGCGATTATTTATGAATGTCTCCAGTGATTCAAAATTTGGAATACTCGTACTGCTTCCCAGGTAATGTTCCCAGGCTTGATGCGTATCTTTTGGTAGTTTAGTTGCTATATAATATGCAATTCATTGATCACATTGTGAAATCGGTATGCCGAGGCGTTGAAATTCATTAATACATACCTTTGATGTGTTAAACAATGATTTTATGTCATCCGCCTTTTCTTTTATTAAAGGTGACAAACTAAATAATTTATTCATATGATGCATAAACAGTAGTCGAGGATTATCATAACGTTTTGTAATTAGAGCCCAAGCAACGGGATTGGATTCCAAATTAACATATGAAATTTGTACAATACCATTTGATGACAATACATCAAGGTAATAGT
This sequence comes from Germaria angustata, assembly GCA_963681545.1. Lineage (NCBI taxonomy): Eukaryota > Metazoa > Arthropoda > Insecta > Diptera > Tachinidae > Germaria > Germaria angustata. The sequence continues at coordinate 40,775,231 of OY813002.1, forward strand.
TTGTTGTCGATGTCTCCTTCAAGATATCCATATTAATATATCCGACTACTGTAAGAGTTCTATGTTTCTTCATTGCTTGTAACATGTCATCCAACTCTCTTATAAAATTATATACGTTCATAGAAGGGGGTCTGTATATAGCAACGATGGTAATATTTTCAGTTGTTTCTGCACTTATACGTATATATTCAATGGAGGTTGTAGTAATATAACACGTGTAGTGAAAATACACATGCATGCTTCGCTTGCATTATTAAGCAAGTTGTTAACCTTATGAAATATTCTTTCATGCATGCTTCGCTTGCACTATTAAATGAAAGTTATTAACCTTATGAAATATTCTCTCATTTTAATAAAGAATATCATGTTTCAAATGAAAAGAGTTGATGACTCCATGGATTCGTATGACACCATGGATTGACAAATATATTTGTGTATTTTCACTTACCCTCAAATTCGCTTAGCTTTAAGATTTGTGTTAATAATTAATAACTATAAGTACGAAAATTATTCAATAAAGATTTCAATCGGTGTTTTATTCTTGACAGAAGAATAAGTATATTTTTATATTCTTGATATGGCGACCGTGAGCAAAAAAAAGAATTATTTAATTTAACAAAAAAGTTTAAAAAACAATTTAACGCGGAAATGTGGTAAAAAAAAACACATATGTATATTAAATAAACAGTAGTGAAAATTAAAATCAATTTATTATCTACAAAACCCAAACAAACTTGAAATTAAAAAAAAAAAAAAAAATGTGGTGAAAAAAAATATTAAATACTATTCCACTTCTTGTGGCTGGCTACGAAGTCGGGAAAGCCTCTGAAGAGGACGATAATAAACAATTAATTGAAATACTACGTAATAATGCACAATCTAATCATGAACAAAGTGTTAAACAAAACAATGAAATGAACTATGTTGAAATTTTTTCGATAGTTGCAGTAATCATAATAGCTGTAATTTATTTAACAAAAATAATATGTAAATCATTAAAAGCTAAAGCAAATAACAACGTCTCAAGCCAACAACAAATTTAATAATTTCGGAGCAACTTTATTGAAGAACCAAATCCAAATATAAGACTAGAAGCAGCAGAAATACCAGCAAAAGCAGCAGCATTCAACACATCCTGAGGCTAAATGGAATCAAAATACGATGATGAAAATTTTTAAAGTATATAATTGTAAGTTTAGAAATAATTTAAATGAATGTTAACTTAAGAATTAAAAAAAAAAAAAATTATAAATTATGCAATGGGAAGCTATAATAAGTAACATAGAACCGTTTCAAATAAAATTTAATCAATCTTACAAATGTTTGAATCAAAGTAGAACAATAAAAACGGAAACAGTAGAAAAACATGTACAAACTCTAGTTGAAAATTTTAACTCCATTAGGGCAATATTACACAGACAATACGACAGATACTCTACGCCACATAAAGAAAGAGCAAACGAGATATTTCACACATTAAGAGATAAATTATTAAAAATCTTTCATAGACATAATATTAATACCAAGGTACCATTAGCATTAGGCTGCGAAGTAGTTAGAGAAATTACTGAAACGGACGAAGACGAAGATTCAAAAACGGAAGAAATCAGTGAAAGTGAAGGAATAATAGTAGTAACCATGACACGAACAGAGGATGACGTTATAGATAAAACAACAAAAATTGTCCCCGTATTTGACGGTAATGTAAATGAATTACAAAGTTTTCTTGATGCGTTAACTCTAATAGATAGAATAAAAGATACTCATGAGATAATTGCCGTAGAGGTTATAAAAACGAAATTGAAGGGCCATGCCAGAAATATAATAACAAATGAGAATACCATTCAGGATATTAAAGCCAAATTGCAATCATCCATAAAAGGAGAATCTTCTGAATTACTATGTTCAAAATTAATGAACATAAAACAGCATGCAAAATCGGCTACCACATATGCAGAAGAGATACAAGAAATTACAAAAAAACTTGGTAGTGCTTATATAAGAGAAGGCTATCCCCAAGATATAGCCGAAAAATTAATAAAACAAAATGCGGCGAAGGCCATTTCACGAAATGCCACAAGTGATGAAGTAAAACTTATTATTAAAACAGGAAACTTTATTTCATTAAATGAAGTCGTATCCAAATTTATAGAAGCAAGCACTGAGGCTTCCAGTCCAAATTCTTCAGTGTTTTACTTTAAGCGCCATGGCTCTGCTAATTCTAACTTCCAAAATGCCAGATTTAATAATAACCGGGTACATGGACAACACTGGCGTAGGAATAACAATTTTAGAAATGATAACAATGTTAATAATAGGCGACATGGAAACCAAGGCAACAGTTTCCGAAACCAATCCAATCGGACACAAAATAGAGGACGGATTAGATTTGTACAGGAGGTGTCGGAAAACGGGACACCCCCCCAAAATGCGGGGGGCTATCAGGAAAATTAGAAAAAAACACTTCAACTATCAAATCAATTTTCCACTTAAATCTAAATTTAAGTAGTTTTATTAGAATTCAAATATCTACAAACAATGACTTAAGCACGTTTTTGGTAGATACCGGAGCTGATGTCTCACTAATTAAAATCAGTGCACTGAACTCATCGCAGTTCAACAACCAAACTTGTATCCAAATATCTGGCATCGGAAAAGGAGTTATAAAATCATTAGGTACAATTGAAATAGATTTAAAAGTAGAAAACTTCCTGATTCCTCATAGATTTCATGTAATTTCAGATACGTTCCCAATACCATTTCAAGGTATATTAGGATTAGACTTCTTCAAAACTTATAATGTTAGTATTCAATATGGTTAAAATGCAAATTCGAATCTACTTTTGTTAAGACCGTGTAATCTTAACTACCCTATAAATATCCCAATTCTTGAAAGTTTTAGCGATAGTACAATAACACTCCCAGCTCGAGCTGAAGTTTTCAGAGCTATACAAATTACCGACGTAAATTCTGATTATGTAGTTCCGAGTCAAACTATTCAAGATGGTGTATATGTAGGTGGATGTATAGTATCAAAAAATTTTCCATACGTTAGAATAGTAAACACAAATTCTGAAAATAAATTTTTGAATAATATATCGATTAAATATGAAAAGCTTTCTGATTATGAAATTCCTAGTATGACAAACGTCGATAAAAGAAGAAAACAAACAATTTTGGAAAAGTTAATAAAAAATTGTCCTGAAATTGTTAAGTCTGAATTAGGTCAATTGTTTTCAAAATACATTGACATCTTCGCTTTAGAAAGTGATAAAATAAGCACAAACAACTTTTATACACAAAAGCTTAGAGTTACTGATAAAAATCCTGTATACATTAAAAATTATCGTACTCCACATTCCCAAAAGGAAGAGATAGTAAGGCAAGTTGAAAAACTACAGCAAGACGGAATAATCGAACCATCGACTTCCAATTACAATAGCCCCATCATGCTAGAACCAAAGAAATCTTTGCCTAATAACCCAGACAAGCGGTGGCGTTTAGTAATTGATTATCGACAAATAAATAAAAAGCTTATTGCGGACAAGTTTCCCTTGCCAAGAATCGAGGACATTTTGGACCAATTAGGAAGGGCAAAATTTTTTTGCTGTTTAGATCTGACATCTGGATTTCATCAAATCGGATTGAACGAAAAATCTAGGGATATCACTTCTTTCTCGACAGAAAATGGTTCATTTCGTTTCACGCGATTACCATATGGATTAAAGGTAGCACCGAATTCTTTTCAGAGAATGATGAATCTGGCTTTCACAGGTTTGGCTAATTCAAAAACATTTGTATATATGGATGATGTTATAGTTACAGGATGTTCTATCAAACACATGCTTAAAAACTTAGAAACTGTTTTTCAAAGATGCAGAGAATGCAATTTAAAATTGCATCCGGATAAATGTACATTTTTCAGATCGGAGGTAACATATTTGGGTCATAGATGTACTGAAAAGGGTATTTTGCCCGACAGTTCCAAGTATGATTCTATTAAAAATTATCCCAGGCCCACAAATAGCGATGAAGTCCGTCGATTTGTAGCTTTCTGTAATTATTACAGACGCTTCATTTCAAATTTTGCATCCTATTCTATATATTTAACTAAACTCACTAGGAAAAAAGTACCTTTCGTATGGTCTGAAAAGTGTGAACAAGCCTTCCAATACTTCAAAAAGGCATTAATGTCTCCACAAATCCTACAATACCCAGACTTTGATAAAACTTTTTATATAACAACTGATGCAAGTAAAATCGCTTGCGGAGCAATACTGTCACAAGAGCAAGACGGTATCCAGCTTCCAATATCATATGCGTCACGTGCGTTTACAAACGGAGAATCAAACAAAGCCCCAATAGAACAGGAATTAATAGCAATTCAATGGGCTATTAATTACTTTCGACCATATGTATATGGCAAAAAATTTATAGTGCGCAGCGATCATAAGCCATTAACATATTTATATTCTTTAAAAAACCCATCAAGCAGATTAACGAGAATTCGTTTGGAATTAGAAGAATACGATTTCGTTATAGAACACATTAGAGGAAAGGACAATTCTGGAGCGGACGCGCTGTCCAGAAATAATACTTTTCTTGTTACTACACGTGCACAATCTAGAAAGATTACTGAAAAAAAAACTAAAAATGACATTAAAGCAATTCAGGAAAAGCCTAAAGTTTTCGAAACCATTGGCTTTGATTGCGTTAAAAAGTGGGTTAAACTTAAGGTCAATACAGACATTAGCGTTCCCACATTCTACTTTAAAAGAGGTAAGCAAGTGCTAGCACCAAAAGTGAATATACATAACACTATTGCTGATGGAAATATCGATCTAGATCAATTTTTTCCAATTCTTGAAAAAGAAGCAATTAGTAGAAATATAAATAAAATTCAAATGAATTTAAGTGACAATTTATTTAGCCTCGTAACTATTGATGAATTTAAACAAAAAGCGAATCAACATATAAACAAATTGCAAATAGCATTAACCCCCAAGATTACCATAATAACCAATAAAGATGAACAAAAATATTTACTAGAGAAATTTCATGACAACCCTTGTTTCGGTGGTCATCCTGGAACAACCAGACTGCTTAAAAAACTTCGCCAATTTTATTATTGGAAAAACATAACAAAAGATGTAGGCCAATACGTAAAACGATGTTCTAAATGTCAAATCAATAAAACCGTAAAACACATAAGACCAGATATGATTACAACCCCAACGCCTGAAAAGCCTTTTGATACAGTAATTATAGATACGGTAGGACCTCTTCCTTTATCAGAAGAAGGAAATCAATATATCATAACCATAATATGTGATCTGACTAAGTATCTTGTAGCAATACCAGTTTCAAATAAGAACGCTAGAACAATAGCTAAAGCCTTAGTAGAACACTTCATATTAATTTATGGACCCATGAAGAAAATACTCAGTGATATGGGTACCGAATACAACAATCAAATTCTTGTGGAACTTCTTACTCTTTTGAAAATAGAAAAAGCAACATCAGCTCCTTATCACCATCAAACGGTGGGAACGGTTGAAAGATCCCACCGCACTCTTAATGAATTCATGCGATCATACATTCACGCACGCAGTAACGATTGGGATAAATGGGTGAAGTATTTTACCTATGCTTTCAATACAATACCATCAACAGTTCATGGATACTGCCCATTTGAACTGATCTTCCCAAACGCCCCAAATCATAATCCACTAGTACCAAGTGAAAAAATAGACACCATATATGATTTTGAAAATTACACAAAAGAAGTAAAATTCCGTCTACAAATAGCAATAAATAGAGCACAATACTTAATTGACAAAGCAAAACAACAACAAAAATATTCACATGATAAAAAAATAAACAACACTGACATTACCATAGGCCAAAAATATTCATACAAAATCATACAGCACACAAACTAGAACCAATTTATAAAGGACCATTCAAAGTAGTTGATATTGACGATAAAAATAATGTATTCATGAATTTAAACGGAAAGAAACAAAAAATTAATAAGGAAAATGTTAAAATTTGTTTGACAGATAATTTTAAGAACATGCTGTAATAATTACCATTTAATTTTTATTTATATAAGATGAGTTTAACGATAAGTATATTTTTCCCCTCATAAGTAAATAAATGAAAAAAATGAGATACCTATTCATAAAATTGTTAACAACATTTGTAATAGCTTAAGTTTTTTTTTATTCTTACAACCAAATTTTAAAATCAATTATCTAATATACTTAAAGGAAATTATTTTTAACAAAATTTGTAACAAAACAAAAAAAAAGCTCTTATAGAAATCACTTGATCAACGATCTCTATAAGACCTTTTTCTTTAAAAGGGGAGGTGTAGTGAAAATACACATGCATGCTTCGCTTGCATTATTAAGCAAGTTGTTAACCTTATGAAATATTCTTTCATGCATGCTTCGCTTGCACTATTAAATGAAAGTTATTAACCTTATGAAATATTCTCTCATTTTAATAAAGAATATCATGTTTCAAATGAAAAGAGTTGATGACTCCATGGATTCGTATGACACCATGGATTGACAAATATATTTGTGTATTTTCACTTACCCTCAAATTCGCTTAGCTTTAAGATTTGTGTTAATAATTAATAACTATAAGTACGAAAATTATTCAATAAAGATTTCAATCGGTGTTTTATTCTTGACAGAAGAATAAGTATATTTTTATATTCTTGATACACGTTTATACGTCTTGTTTGCAAATAAAAAAGAAAAATGTTGTCTTATAACTTTTTATTGTAACTTATTAACGCAATTAACAAGTCGTGAATAACGACACTATTTGCAAATAAAAAGTAAGACGTTGCCACGTTGAACGTTTTTTGTGTTTTTTATGATCAGGTATACTTTTCCACATATGTTTAAAAAATAAATTGATATTTGTGCAATAAATTTTTTCTTTTTTGTATTAATTGTATTGCCAAAAATATTATTGTTTTCGATTTTGCCATTTTAATTTTTTTATTAATTCTTTCACTTTTATAAACATGTGTTTTTTATAGCAGATTACCAAACAATCATATTTTCGTCTCCTGGCATCACTAACAATAACATAAGTTCTGTATGCAATTTTCCGTATAAACAGTGAATTAGTTATTTGCAAAAAATTCTATTTGCAAATAAGATGTGCGTATAAACGTGGTAATAGTTAAGTTTGAATATGAAATATTATTTTTGATGTAAACAGCTACTCCACCTCCGCATCGATCTGGTCTGTTTATAAATACATATTTGAATCCATGCATACCGTAAAATATATTTTCTTCATCAGTTATGTATATTGTTTTCTACCAGCATAATTATTTTTATGTGTTCTATTATATTATTAATTGATGACAAAAACGTGTTAAAGTTAGCGCGCATATATCGAATATTTAGAAAAATAGTGGAAAAGGGATAACTTAAAAATTCTGAGTCAACTTGATCAAATCTTTCAAGCGTTTCAAACGTTATGTTATTCGTTTTAATTATTCATTTTTTTTTTTGGCGGGAAGGAGGTAAAAATGCATTACTGCATACACGGAGTCGTCACTGGCCGTGTTATGTCGGGCTCCCAAGATGGTATACCGACTAAAAAAACCTCCTTATGTCCTCTTCTTGGAAAATGGTTCCACCCCGCAACCGCTGTGATGCATTACTTCGGGGTGGTTTCCTCTTGGTTGTGATTTCAGCTTTCTTCCCCTTTGGACCTGCGTCCAGGTCTCTGCTTGAGTTGATATGCGCCTAGGCTGCTGCCTCTAGATCAGGTTTCTTCTTCTTTAGTATGTATTCGCAGTACTTTGGATACTGCTCGCCAGCTGTTTTCGTTCTGGGACATGCGATCCACAATAGACTCAGCATTTATTTCTCCTACTAAGACCTCGAGTTCTCTTCTTTTCTCTTCCCATTTACAACATCCAAAGAAAGTGTGTTCGGCGTCATCGATTATATTCCTTTCTTCGTACAAGCAGTATGGTGTACTACACTTGCCTATGTTGTTTAGGTATTTCCTGAAGTATCCGTGGCCGGTCATCATCTGTGTCAGGTAGTAGTTTACTTCACCGACTCTCTGTTCTAGCCATCTGCTTATGTTTGGGAGAAGTCTTTTGGTCCATCTTGCCGCTGATTCCTGGTTCCATCTTTCCTGCCATCTTTGGAGAGTCACTTGAACAAGAGGACAAGGAGATGTCCTCTTTGGCCCGGCCCTCCTATATTAGCCATTAATCAGCTTAGTTGTGCCGTCACCTTTGCCGCCTTGCTTGCTTCATGATGGACTTGATGTGAAAATGTCATCCTCGAGTCAAGTCGTATGCCAAGATAGTTTACGAATCTCTTTGTACGTATTTGTGTTTCTTCGATGTTAATGTTAATTTCCAGCGATATGTTTCTTCTGGTTAAGAGGACCACTTCGGTTTTCTGCACTGCCAGTTGAAGACCATGTGCGTCAAGCCAGCTCTTCGTCCTGATCATTACCTGCTTGAGTTTTCTTGTTACTTCTTCCGTATCTCTGGCTTTTATTACAGCTGCTATGTCTTCAGCGTAGCCCACAAGGAACGTATCTTGCAGCATTTCAATCTTTAGTATGTCGTCATAGCTAATCTTCCATAAATCTGGGCCCAGAATTGATCCCTGTGCTGCACCGTATGTTATCGGGATCCTTTTCTGTCCCTCCTTCGTGTTGTACACGAGTTCCCTATCCTTGAAAAAGCTTCTTATTATTCGCGACAAATATACCGGTATGCTAAATCTCATCTCTAGAGCCTGGAGGACATCGGGCCATCTTAAGCTATTAAAAGCGTTTTTAACATCTAGTGTGGCGAGGAGAGTGAGTCACCTGCTAAAATGCTTTCCTTGTTGAGCGGCGTTGAATGCATCGACAACATCTTTTAGCGCGCCCACGGTGGATCTTCCAGGTCTGAAGCCGTGTTGCCTTTCTGATAGCCCTCCTCGGTTCGTTATGGCTTCCGTCAGCCCAGGTTTCAGGAGTCTTTCAAAAAGTTTGCCTGCAGTGTCTAGCATACATAGTGGTCGATAAGCTGATGGTGAGTTCGGGTCGCCTTTCCCTTTGTTGATAAGCACTAGCTGCTGTAACTTCCATGCCTTTGGGAAAATGCCTTCTATAAGGCATTTGTTATACATGTCGAGTAATAGCTCTGGCCGCTTTTGCGCTATATCCTTGATCACCTCCGCTGGTATATCATCTGGTCCAGGTGCCTTCTTGGGTTTTAGTTTTTCCGCGGCTATTTTTAATTCTTGTTTAGTGAACAATGGAATTTCTGTCTCTGCCACCATGTCCCTTCTATCAACGGGGATTTCATTCATCGGGAAGAGAGACGCTACGATGTTTCCCATTTTTTCTTCGTCCATCAGCTGTGTTGTTGTTCTGGTCTTCAACTTTTTCTTAACTATTTTGTAGCCCGTGCCCCATGGGTTCGTGTTTATATCTTCTCGAAGTTCTTCCCATAGCTTTCTTTTACTGTCAAAAATCGCCCTTTGCAGTTTTTTCTTCGCTTCTTTATATGCGTTTTTTTCGAGCTCCGCTTAGCCCTGGTGTATTGCCTTCTGCATCTGCAGCAGTCGCTTCTCGCGTATGCAATATCCTCATTCCACCAATAAACTTCTTTCCTTCTGAGGTTGTCCCTTCTAACCCTGGGCATCGATTCGTCACATCCTTTCCTGATTATTTGCATGACTTTTCCTACAGTCGTGGAGGCATCTAAAGTCTCTTGTACACTGTCAATTTGGCTGTCAATTTCTGCTACTAGTGCTGCCGTGTCCAGTTTTTTGACATTCCATCTCTGTGTGTTCGTCCTCTGTTGCGCGGCATTTCCCCCGTGTGCGTTCCCAGCTGCAGCTGAGAACGATATGTATTGGTGATCGCTACCCGTGTATGTTTCAAGAACCTTCCAATCCTGTATCCTATGTGCGATTCTCTCTGAGACCAGAGTGATATCTGGTATCGTGCCCTCACATCCGGGTCGTCTGAACGTAGGTACGTTTCCTACGTTCGCTGCTATCATGCCTAGTCTGGCTATCATTTGAATTATGCATCTTCCTCTGGAGTTAGTGTTTAGCATGCCCCAGTCTTGTGCCCTAGCATTAAAATCGCCTGCCACTATGAGATGTCGCTGGTCGCTGGGTGTTAGATAACAGCTAATGATTGTTATGTCCTCAAATTGTGCACATGAGAAGCAGTTTCCTTTCCCGTGTTGAGTTTTATATTTCTTGTTTTACCCTCAGTGGAATAATCCAGAAGACAAGCAAACACGTTGTTTTAGTTTTAGGTTTCTTTTTATTATAAAATCAATGTTTTTAAGTTGTTCAATGTATATATGATCCAGAACAATCTATTTTATTATTTTGTTTTCATGACAGTTATTCTTCTTCTCTTTGTTTCTATTCTATTATAATTATTATTATACAGTGATAGGGTTTTCATTACATGTTAACACTCCTCTTCAAGTTTAATTTCCAAAAAATTAAAATTTGCTATTCAATATTCAATGAGAACTCTCTCACAAAAAAAATATACATATGTCATAAAAATATTAGTTTTAAAAGTTCTATTTACATCGTCTATATATACTTTTTAATTTAATTCTATTATTTTCAATATCTTATTTTTAAATGAATTTCAAGTCTCAAAGCTATTAGTATCTTAAAAATTATGACATGAAATTTGTTACTTCAAAATTAATTTATTGTTCTCTCTCACTATATCCATACCTAAGAATTTCTTTGCTTCTCCTAAATCCTTTGCATTAAATTTCCTTTTAATTTCCTCTATTATTTCATCTGAGTTGCCTATTAAGAGAATGTCATCAACGTAGATTAGCATCCAGCAATCAGTTTTGTAATACAAGCAATAATCATATTCTGATCTTTTGAACTCTTTGCCTTTTGCAAACTCGTCAATGGTTTCATTCCAGCATTTTGGTGATTCATCTAATCCATATAAGGCACGTTGTAGTCTGAGAGCATTCTTGCAGCATATAAGTCCTGGAGGTGGATTTATATATACTTCTGTTCTAAGCTTGCCATTCAGGAATGCGGTTGGAATGTCTAATTGTCTGATAGGTAGATTTTCATTTATAGCTTTTGAGAAAAACATTCTTATTGTTGAATTTCTTTCAACAGGTGAGTAAAATATGTCATTGCGCTCGTCTCTTTTCAATTGAAAACCTTTCGCTACTAGTCTGGCCTTTTTTGTTCCATCCTCTTTAATTTTGAAAATCCATTTTGTATCTATAGGCTTTTTGTCCTTTGGGGGTCTTCTTCTTTCCAGGTTTCTAAACTTTTTAACGCTGATAGTTCCTTGTTTATTGATGCTCTCCATTCTGAATTTTTAATTGCTTCTTTGTAATTTTCAGGTACACCTTCTTGGGTAATTAGGCAGTAAGCTATATTCGTAACGTAATCTTTCAGGTAAGTAGGTTTGGTCATTACTCTTCCAGTTCTTGTTTTATTTTCTTCTGAACTTTGTATTAAATCTTCTGGTGGTTGTAAATTTTCTACAATTTCATCAACTTCTTCCTCATTTTCATCGTATCTGTCATTTTCTGTATGGTATTCACTTTCTAATTCTTTGTATGATTCATCGTTCTCCTCCTGTGCTAGTGTATTCTTATTATTGATTGTAATTTTAATCGTATTGTCTTCGCTTTCACTTTCTTTACGCGGCTTTTTGTTCAAGAATACTACATTCCTTCTTTCTAATACCTTTTGTTGTTCTTTATCCCATATCTTGTATCCAGTGGACGTGTATCCGACCATAATATATTTCTTGCTACGTCTGTCGAGCTTGTGTAGGTATTCTAAATTTTTACTATATACTTCGCTTCCAAAAACTTGAAGGTATTTTAGGTTTGGTTTTATTCCCGTCCAGTTTTCGGTTGGTGTTTTGTTTTGTCCTTCTACTGGTATACGATTTAGTATGTATGTGGCAGTTTTTGCGGCTTCCCCCCAAAGCTCTTTATCAACATTATTTTCGTACATCATAGCCCTTATTTTCTCGAACAGTGTTCGATTATACCTCTCAGCTTTTCCGTTTAATTGGGGACTATGTGGTATTGTGTAATCCCATAAGAGTCCGTTTTTTCTACTATAATCTTTCATTGCATTGCTGGTGTATTCGCCACCACAGTCACATCTTATTTTTTTACCTTCAGGTCCAATTGTCTTTCCGCTTCTCTTACATACATTTTTAAATGTTCAAAGGTTTCGTTCTTATTTGTTAGTAAGTATATTTTTGTATAGTTAGTATAATCATCTATAATGGTTAATATGTACCTTTTGTTATCCCACGACTCAGGCGAAATTGGTCCGCAAATATCTGTATGTATGATTTCTAATGGTTTTTTAGCCCTTACTCTATTTGTGTTAAAAGGAAATCTGTTTTGTTTTGATTGTATGCATATCTCACAATCGGGCATGTTATCGATTTCAGATTTGCTTATTTTCATCCCTTCTACCATATTTAACATTTTCTTCATCTTTTCTTTTCCGGGATGTCCTAACTTGCGGTGCCATTCCCCAGCAGTTGTTTCGAGTGTAATGTAGGATTTTTCTTCTTTTGCATTCAAGGTTAAGTTGATTGTATATAATCCATTTTCATCTTTGTTACCTTTTAATATTTGTTTATTATTTTTCTTTATTATGACATTGTTTTTAGTTACTTGAGCATTATTTTCTGTTAAAGCGTTCACGGACAGCAAGTTTTTATTTAAATTGGGTACATATAAAACGTTCTTTTTGAGAAAATCTTTTGTTTCAATTTTGCCTTTCTTTTCGGCCCTTAATATGTCTTTTTCTTTAGCAGTGCTTATTTGTGTATAATCATTTTTCACTTCTTTTAATGTATCTTCATTATTAATCATGTGGGCTATACATCCAGAGTCTATTACAAATTCTTCCTCTTTTATTACATCTGTGTTTTTAGTTGTTAATAAAGCTGATTTCCTTTTACCTTGCTGTTCATGCTCTTTTTTGAAGTAACAATCTTTCTCTGTATGATTATTTTTCTTACAAATTTTGCATTGGTTTTTAAGGTAGCAGTCTTTTTCATTATGGTTATTTTTCTTACAGATTACACAGAACTTTTCTCTTGGTGTTTTATGTTCAAAATGCCTTTTATTTTTATATATATGTGAAGTTTATTGAAATACGCTTCTTTCGTATCATGTGAACTATTATTAAGTCTTTTTTCTTCAGTCAATAGTCGAGCAGTAAGATTACTGAGAGTTTTCTCAGACTTTGTTGTAGAGTCCCATGCTGTTGTAAATGTATTGTATTCTTCGGGTAATGTAGATAGTAGATATTAGCATATTGTCATCCACTTTTTCTCCAATGCTTTTCAGCCTATATGCAATATTTTCAATTGTACTTATGTGGTGTGTCATGTCCTTGGATTTATTATATTTGTATTGGAACAACTCTTGCACTAAATCACATTTTTGTTGCTCAGTAGATTTCTCAAAAATTTCACAAAGTTTGTTAAACATTTGTTTTGCAGTTGCACAGCTCATTAATAAAGGCATCAGTTTTTTATTTATTGTGCACATTATTATCTTCTGTACTTGTGCATCCTCCTTCTGGTTAATCTTTTCTTCAGAGTCTTTGGCTTTAGCGCCTTCGTTTCCAGATTTCCTGCATACAGTTTCGTATAAACCTTCACTCTTTAGTAGGATACTTACTTGGAACTTCCAAATGGCGAAGTTTTCTTTATTACTAAGCCTTTGTATTTCTGCGTATTCCTGTTGCTTTTCCATGTTGTTAATTATAGAGTTTTAGTTGCTTTGGGTCTTAGTTTTACGTATCTACATACATACATATATTAATAGAAAAAAAATTTTTTTATCCTTTCTTTTTACTGAGCACTTGTTTTACGTTTGTTTGTCAGCTCTGGGCCCATAACCTGTTGAGTTTTATATTTCTTGTTTTACCCTCAGTGGAATAATCCAGAAGACAAACAAACACGTTGTTTTAGTTTTAGGTTTCTTTTTATTATAAAATCAATGTTTTCAATGTGTTCAATGTATATATGATCCAGAACAATCTATTTTATTATTTTGTTTTCATGACAGTTATTCTTCTTCTCTTTGTTTCTATTCTATTATAATTATTATTATACAGTGATAGGGTTTTCATTACATGTTAACATCCCGTACTTTAGTGGTGCTAATTTGCTCAAGTCCGGTATCCATATTGCGGACGTTTCCGAGTCGTCTTTAATCCATAGGCCGGTTTGTTTCCTACTGTGTTGTTCGCTAATGATGGCTATGTCTGCTACTGCTTCAATCATTATTTGCAGCAGGAGTTCGTCTGCACACTTTTCCCCTGTGCATGTTAGCTTGCAGGATTTTCATTTCCGTCCGCTTGCTTTACAGCCTTTAGACCCCGGTAAGTGCTCCAATGGGGTTTTACCTTCTGCTAGGCATAGACAGCATTTGGGAGGGTTATTGCACTGCTTCAAAAAGTGATCGCTTCCGCCACATTTGATACATAATCCAGCCCCTTTCCTGTCAGGCCCCACACACTCTCTTTGAGTGTGTCCGAGTCCAAAGCATCTAAAGCAGCGTTTCAATTCTTCGCGGTACTTTACTCTGCAGTTTGTCCATCCTATTTTGATACGCTCGGTCTGTAGTATCTTGTTTGCTCCAGAGGTTGGAAGCAAGACGAAAGCTCTTCTTTGATCCCGGGAGTTGGGGTTTGTTATACGCACTGAAACATCTTCTTCTGCTGTGCCGGTTACTTTTGTTATGGCTGCAACAATTTCCTCTCTTGTTGAGAAGCCATCTATGTGTCCTATTTCTACTGTGACCTTCGGTTTTAGGTCTTTGACGTCAGCGGCTTCCTTCAGTGTTTCTTTAATAGTGTCGCAGAATTGTCTGGTCTTTCCTCCTTTGGCTACTTCCAAAAGGATTGCTCCCGTCTTAGTTTTCCGGATTGAACGTATAGCGATATCAGCGTCATCTGGTTTTACATTTTCCCGGAGATTTTTTAGAACCTCGGCATAGCTGTGTCCTTCAATTGGTTTGACGATGACCGCCTCTGCCTTTTCCCTTGGCAGTTTGAAACGCATTTTCTTCTTTCGCGACTTCTTTGTTATATTGAGCGTGACAAGCGTACTTGGTTGATTGTCATCTGGTTTTTCTAGAGTGCCAGCTTTCTTAACATTATCCTGGTTGTTTTCTTTTTGTTTCTTGCCTGGCCTTGCTGTTTCAACAGGGCTTGAGGCACTTCTTTTGTTTTGAGGTGTGTAGTTACTGTCCGTTGTTGATGGCGCTAGGGTACTTTCCTCTATTTTTCTGCTTTTCTCCTTTTCTGATTCCGCTTTCTTCCAGTTTTTTCGATAGTCGCCAAGAACATCAAAAAGCTCTTCCAACTCCGCCACCCCGTTTTGTACATCCATGCTGATGTTCTTTTGTCTGGAGATTGCACGTCTTATTCTTTTGAGGACGCTAAGGCACCGCTGGATTGTTTCCTCTTCCGAGTTTCTCATTTTTGAAATAAATTCCTGTCTTGGGGAAGTCCGTGCAGTGTTTCCAATTCTGGTATCGGGTGTTGTTACTCTCGGCACTTCATGCGTAGTAGGAGGTGTAGTGTACCCACAGCGCCATACAACATGACTGTGTATACTGGCCAACTTTAAATGTGTAGAGTGACTACCAATCGACATACGTTTGGGTTACATCTTTGAAGTGTGCCAAAGACCATTGTCCGCTTTCATGTTGTATGACACTCATAACCCAATATTTAAATGTATCATAAATCACATTTTGTAACCCAATATTTATTAGTAACACATTTTCTTTGTATGTAAACATGTGTTGTAAACAAACATGTGCTAGTCATTCTAGATGACTAGAATGATTCTCAAAAGTAGTATATAAGAAAGTGAAAGTAGTAAATAAAATCAGACTTAATTTAGAAAAGACATAATTCGGCTGTTTAGCCTTGTTGTATTCTTTATTTAAAGTCTCAAACTCTTTTGGCAGCTCTTTTGAACGCCTAACTTTTAGCTGATCCCCTACAGCTGTATAAATATATTGTTACGTTTTTACCTTTTTAAAAACGCTTTCCCGTGGGTTCTTAGATTGCAAAGAAATTAAACGCACGATTGTTTGATTTTTAGTACTTAACAGCTACTACTTTATTTAATTTAATACTACTGTACTATGCTCAAAAGCAATAGTAACCACTTAATACGCTTTACACGATCACGGTAAAGTCTAACAACTCACTAATCACAGACTCAACACTGTCTGTCTACTCAACTCTCACTGAGTTTAACTTTAACTCTAACTCTTTACTGACTGACTCTGCTGACGTTGATGCGCCAGCTTTTATACTCTTAATGATCATTTCTAGAATAATCATCATGTTTGTTTGTTAAAGTTGTTTACATTATCGTACACTCAAATTAAACGTAAACACAAGCCATACACACATACACACATACACGTACCCAATATTTAAATGCCGACAGACAACAACAACAGCAATAATCATGATCTTATTTGTTGTCGCTTTGCTAGTAAACAAGTAACTATGTATGCACGTATGTATAGCTGTTATGTGTTCATTTAAAATGAGTAAGCAAAAAGCAAATAAGACTAACAACAACAATGTAATGAATAAGAAATAGTAAACAATTCAGTACATAACAATTCAGCAAATAATAAACAACTAAGTAATAAGAATCAATAATTCAATAATTAAGAATAACAACAATGCGGTATATTCTAGAGCAATTACAATAGGACTATTCACTCCAAATTCGTAACACTGCCGCCCGCTTAAGCCTGTTCGTCCCGAACAGGCACATAACCACTGCTTCCATATTTTGCGAGTCGCTCTAAGTGTACTACCTTCATTTTAGATCGGGGGCTATGGTTCTTCTGTATCCCATACACAACATCGTTCAATCTCTTTGTAGGCGTGCATGGTCCATCCCACTGTGTTCGTAGTTTGGGAGACAGCCCTTTCTTCCTCTGTGGATTAAAAGTAGGACCATTTGTCCCTCGCGGAATCCATCAGAATCCGCAACTCCATCGCACCTGGCTTTCATTTTCTTTCTCTTCCTCTTCCTTGGAATCAGGTTTCTTGCTCTTTTTCGCCTTCTTTTTGCCAGCCTTTCGTCCATTCTTGCTGCTAGCGTTTGCTGTACTGCCGCCATTGGCTTCAAATGCTTCGACAGCATCCTCATAATCTTCCTTGGCTTTTGCGGCTCCAGCTCCATTCTGTGGATCTGCCCTTTATGCTCTCCACCACACTTACGCTGCAGAGCCGCGATTCTTGCCAACACCGTTCGCTGTACTGCCACCATTGGCTTCAAATTCTTTGACTGCATTCTCGTAATCTTCCTCGGCTTTTGCGGCTTTAGCTCCATTCTGTGGATCTGCCCCTTATGCTCTCCACCATACTTGTCTTGCATATCCGCGATTCTTGCCACGACCGTTCGCTGTACTGCCGCCATTCGCTTCAAATTCTTTGACGGCATTCTCATAGTCTTCCTTGGCTTTTGCGGCTTTAGCTCCATTCTGTGGATCTGCCCTCTATGCTCTCCACCACACTTACGCTGCAGAGCCGCGATTCCTGCCAACATCGTTCGCTGTACTGTCGCCTTTGGCTTCCAATTCTTTGGCGACATCCTCATGGCCTTCCTTGCCTTTTGCGGCTTTAGCTCCATTCTGTGGATCTGCCCCTTATGCTCTCCACCAGACTTACGTTGCATAGCCGCCATAATGTCCTCATCCCGGTTCCTTGCTGTAGCGGCAACAGTCTCCAGGACTTGTGCATCAGAGCCTTTTAATGCCAGGATCGTCTCAGTGCATTTCTCCTCCTGCAATTGTAGCTTTTGATCTACACCATTTTCCAGAATATCAAGCTTCTCATGAACATCTTTTTCTGGGCCATCGGATTTCCTATTGACGCTGTGAACTTCTCTCTCCTTGTAATTCCATCTATCTATAAGGATGTTAACCCTCATATTCGCGTCCTCATAGATATCCTCTAGCAGCACCTTAGAGTTTTCTTCGATTTTCTGCATCATCCTTTCTTCCATTTTCTGGAATATCATTTCGGTACTTTCTTTGATCTCCTTAGAGTTTTCCTCCATTTTCTGCATAAACGCCGCAAACATGGAGTTTATGTCGATGTTGCTTGTAGCTGAACGTGTACCCATCTCCAGTTCTTCTTTTTCTTCGAACTCATAGGTATTGATATCCGGGTCAAGCCGAATAAACTCCTCCAGTAGCCTTTTCTGCAGCTCTGCTTTGTTACCGACTGTGGGCAAGTCCAGTTTGGCCAACTCTCGTTTTAGTTGTTCCACTTTAAGCTCGTCGAACTTCATTTTGCAATCCCACTTCTGACACCAATTGTTACGTTTTTACCTTTTTAAAAACGCTTTCCCGTGGGTTCTTAGATTGCAAAGAAATTAAACGCACGATTGTTTGATTTTTAGTACTTAACAGCTACTACTTTATTTAATTTAATACTACTGTACTATGCTCAAAAGCAATAGTAACCACTTAATACGCTTTACACGATCACGGTAAAGTCTAACAACTCACTAATCACAGACTCAACACTGTCTGTCTACTCAACTCTGACTCTCACTGAGTTTAACTTTAACTCTAACTCTTTACTGACTGACTCTGCTGACGTTGATGCGCCAGCTTTTATACTCTTAATGATCATTTCTAGAATAATCATCATGTTTGTTTGTTAAAGTTGTTTACATTATCGTACACTCAAATTAAACGTAAACACAAGCCATACACACATACACACATACACGTACCCAATATTTAAATGCCGACAGACAACAACAACAGCAATAATCATGATCTTATTTGTTGTCGCTTTGCTAGTAAACAAGTAACTATGTATGCACGTATGTATAGCTGTTATGTGTTCATTTAAAATGAGTAAGCAAAAAGCAAATAAGACTAACAACAACAATGTAATGAATAAGAAATAGTAAACAATTCAGTACATAACAATTCAGCAAATAATAAACAACTAAGTAATAAGAATCAATAATTCAATAATTAAGAATAACAACAATGCGGTATATTCTAGAGCAATTACAATAGGACTATTCACTCCAAATTCGTAACAATATATTGGGATATAGGAATCTGCACTAACACTAACACAATCTCTACAAGACGTTCCTGCCAACTTCCCTATAACACTACATGGCGATCCTCCCAATATCACCACATGGCGATCCTACCATCCCAATATCACTACATGGCGATCCTGCCATCCCAATATCACTACATTTCTGACTCTTTCGCTCAGCAAGTTTGGTGTGCCCTCCATGCGAATTGTAGTTGTTCTTGTTCCCAGTACTTGATGTCCCGACCTTGGTGGGTGTTAATGCCAAAATAAGCACTGCTTTATCTTGGCATTAATCCCTAAAACTTTGCTTAAAATACCAATATAAATGAAAGCTGAATGCTATAGACTTATTTTATCTCTGTTCAACAACATAACGCTTAACGAATGCTGTTAAGCCTAGTTTCCGTCACTGTACTTTATTTTTTACTTACTTACTTTTTCTTCATTGCTTCGAGTAGTAATCTCGTACACACATACTTGCATCTTTAATAAAAAATAAAATTTATATATTTCTTTTTGCCAACTTATACTAAGTAGTTTTCATTTTGGTGCTTTCGACATCCCAAGTGCATATTCCTGTTTCCACTGATTTCTGTTTATGCCTGAGTGAGCGTGTTGGTGAACGCTCCAAGTTCGAACCAAGTATTATCCAATACAGTCCACCTCAACATTTGGTCCTTCAAACCGGATACAATATTTGGAGATTTACCATTCTCATCGGGGGCTTTCATTACTTTCCAATAAAAAGTATACAACAGGTTAGCGTGATTTGCTTTTTTCTTAATACAATTCATGTGCTTCAACCCTTACATTGTATAATATTGATGTGGATAGCTGGGATCCAATTTTTGTTCTCTTGTGCTCTAATCGTTTGCCAGAAACTACTCTCACCCTATGGGAACAAGGTATAACTGACAAAACTAGTATTTCAAAGTGGTTAGACCTTGACGCATTTCTGACGAATCGATATACTACCTTAGAGTCTGTTTCGGAAATACGGAAATGTTCCGTTGTAAATACAAAATACAAATCAGCACATTTCAAAATAATATAACTGCTCCAAGTTGTCCATTATGTCCAAGGGAATTGCACATTATTAGAAAGTGTCCACGTTTCCTCAAAATGGATCATTCCCAAAGATACAATGAAATAAGGAAACAAAATTTGTGTGTAAACTGTTTAAAAAAAAAAAAAAAAAAAACATTCCCTTAAAAACTGCACGAGTAAGAACAGCTGTTTTCATTGTAAAAAAAAAGACACAATTCATTGCTCCACATAGAATCTTCTAGTTCGATTACAACAAACCCACAAGAATTATATCCTAATCGGACTGCTAATTTGAATCCAAACTCAACTTCCTTTCAAAATAACCCTATGGTCCTTCAATCTTCTACTAATAATTCTATACAAAATTAGTTTGCCACAAATTCCAAAGGTGTATTGCTTGGTACAGCAGCAATCCATATTGTTCATTTAGGTACAACTTTTATGGCTCGGGCGCTAATTGACTCCGGGTCCGAAGGAACTTTTATATCTGAGCGGTTATTCAATCGCTTAAAATTGCCATTTACAAAAACTTATATAAAAATTTCTGGTCTTAACAACACACTTTCTGCTAATGTGCATAAGGAGTGTTGCTTAAATTTATGTTCTCGGCTAAATTCTCAGGCTAAAATTTTGATAAAAGCCTTAGTAGTTCCAAAGTTGGCCGAAAATATTCCTTCACAAAGTTTTCTGTCATCGTCATTTTCCGACTTGCCCGACATTCCGCTCGCCGATCATTTATTCCACAGTAGTGGATCTATAGATATTTTAATAGGCGGTGATGTAATTCCTTTCATCACTTGTTCTGGAATCAAAAAATATATTTGTGGTTCCCTACTGGCCCAAGAGACAATGTTCGGTTGGATTCTCACAGGCCCAGTTGCAGTCAATTCTACACAAAATCGTTCGAATATAGTTTCCTATTTCTCTGAAATTTCTTTACATAAAGTAATTTCACGCTTTTAGGAGGTGGAGGACCTTCCATGGACAAAATTTATGTCACCTTCCGAAAGAATGTGTGAAGATTTGTTTAAAAGAACGACAAGGAGAAACCCAGAGGGCAGATATGTTGTTTCCCTACTATTCAAAGAAGGATATCATGAGAAACTTCGTCTAGGCGAATCACGAAACTGTGCATTTGCTCAATTTTTCAGAAATGAGTCTAGACCTCTTCGCGATCCTAAACTGAAGGTCGAATATGATAAAGTTGTTCAAGAATATGAGGACTTGAACCACATGTCTAGAATTTCAAGTGACTGTAAAAAATCCACTCCACTACTATCTTCCTCATCATGCCGTGATCAAACCGGAAAGTACGACTACTAAAGTTCGAGTAGTATTCAATGCATCGTCGCAATCTTCGAATGGTTTAAGCTTAAATGATATTTTGCATCCAAGCCCAAGCTTGCAAAATGACTTAACCATTCTAATCCTAAATTGGTGGTTATTCCGTTATGTGTTCAATGCAGACATTCGAAAAATGTATCGGCAGATCTTAGTTGAACCAAAACACACGCCATTTCAAAGAATTCTTTTTCGAAAAAATCCTAATGATGGTATACAAAATTTCAAACTAAAAACCGTAACATTCGGCATCAACTGTGCTCCTTACCTCGCCATTCGAACGCTTTTTCAATTAGCTGATGATATTCAAGATATTTATGCTGTTGCCAGTAAGATTCTCAGAAGTCATATGTATGTAGACGACGTTTTGACAGGCGAACATACAATCGAAGTTACCATTAACGCCAAAAATGAGCTTATCTGTGCCCTAGAATCAGCATGTCTCTCATTGCGTAAGTGGACAGCTAATTCGAAAGAAATTCTGGCAGATATATCTCCAGATCACTTACTTCGAGAAGACTTTTTAGACTTTGATGATAAAAGTACAGTAAAAACACTGGGTATGAGATGGAATGCTAGTTCAGATTCCTTTTATTTTGTTCCGCCTGAGTTTTCCGAATCCTCAAAGTATACCAAACGGGAAGGTTTATCACAGATCGCGCGGTTATTTGATCCAGCAGGATGGCTCTCGCCATGCGTGATTATTTCAAAGATATTAATGCAAAAAATCTGGATGGAAGGGACATCCTGGGATGGAATCATATCTCCTGGAGCATTGGCTGAATGGAAAGTATTCCGATCAAATTATCAACACATAAAGGACATTCATATCCCAAGATGGTTTAACTTTGTTCTGAATGCTGTCATTCAATTTAACGGATTCTGTGACGCTTCTGAGAAGGCATATGCTGCAGCGTTATATATTCGAATATCTTATGAGGATACTGTAACAAGATGGCCGTTGATAAGTAATAAAACCAAGCAGTAGGTATTTTTAGCAATGCGACGTTTATTCTTATCACCATGCGTTCTAGAATGAAATAGGACGCTCCAATAATAATGAGGTTGCCATATTCTAATAATTCTAACAATGTTGTCTACTTAGTGCTAATACATTAGAATGCTTATAAATAATTCTAACAATGTTGTCTACTTAGTGCTAATACATTAGAATGCTTATAAATAGTGTGTTGAAATAAGCAACCATTTATGTTAACACTTATTACATGTGTTGACATAAGGAACCATTTATGTTATCACTTATTACATGCTCTTTTTTTAAAATTTTTTTTTTTTTAAACATTATTAGCGTTTGGGCCAAGTTTGTACACCATAGTCCCTGCCAAATCGTAGTGGCGGCTTTACAGCTCGACCACTCCTTGTAGTTCTTGTCCCGAGAGCTCTCGTATCCGAATCACTATCTTCCGGACAATCGTGCCTGGATACTGATCCGGAAGACTCAGACTCAACAGAAGGAACTGATTCATCTACCTGACTTTCGATTTCCCCAGTACCAGGGTTCACTGAGACCGCAGAACTATTTTCTACGCAACTGCCTCCACTCAGGTCCCTCTCAGAATTTCTACTAGCGTTCCCTTCAATCTGTGTCATATTATTTTCAAACAACAGATCACTAGCACTGAAATCTTCATTTGTTGTTCCAGTGATGAAACGTCTATTACGCCTAAAAAGGTTGTTGAACCCATCTGTTAACAAGTACGACCTATCATTAAAAGAATCTACTATTTTTCCGTAGTGCCATTGCTTTCCATCTTTTTTAAACATTATCAAATCTCCTTTCTTAAACGGCGACAACCTTTTAGCATTCCTATCATAGTAGTACTTTTGTCTTTCCTTTTTTTCTTTATTTTTTTTTTTTAACTATAGCCTCATCTGTATTGCTTCTAATCAGGAGTGAACTCGTCAATGGCAATTTGGTCTTAACAAGTCTGCCAAAAAATAGCTGGGACGGCGTCACACCCATGTCCGCCAGTGGCGTAGTGTTGTATTCCAACAGGTGATATTGAAATTGGTTAACATCATTCACTTCGAAACATCTCTTTAGAATATTTTTTGCTATCGCAACACCTTTTTCAGCCAATCCATTGCTTTGAGGGTATCGGGGACTTGAAAATCGAAATTGAATATTGTACTCATTGGCAAATCGTTCAAACTCTGCAGACCCAAAAGGGCTGTTATCACATTTAATGACTGTTGGATAACCTATTATATCAAATATCTCGCGAACCGTTTTTATAATTTGTCCTGTCGTTTTATTGCGCACCTCAGACGATACCACAAAATTCGAGTACGCGTCCATCAGTGCGACATAGTCACGACCAGCATACTCAAAAAGATCCATTGCTACTATATGAAACGGATACGTTGGTTCCTCTTCCTGACGTAAAGGTTCTTTCTGATTATTTCTTTTAAACCGCTCACAAATTTTGCAAGAAGACACTATCTCCTTAATTTGTCTGTTCATACCTGGCCAATAAAGGTAAAGAATAGATAACAATGGCCACACTGTTGTAAGTTAGTGAGGTGGAATTTGGGCTTTCCATTACAAAAAAAAGTTTTCACAAATTGTAATACGAATGAATCAAAAAAATTCCCGTATTCTATTTACAGTGAAAAAGTTTGTATAAATAGCTAAAATACACATCAACTGACACCACAAAAGTGGACCAAACACAAGAACGCTGATGATGAAAGTGTAGCGGCTTTCGAAAACAGCATGTTGTTCCGTTCTGCTAGTGTCTGTCAGAATGATTTACATGTGTGTCTTTGGTGTAATTTGTTCTTTGATAACTATCACATGTAATTTGGCTTATAAAATACGATTGAACTAAGTAGCCTATTTAAATTTAAATAAAAGGATTACAAACAAGAAAAATGTTCATAAATAAAGAGAAATCTTAAACCTAAAATATAAATAGTAAAGCATTCGAGCTCTAGCAAGTGTTTTTTCTATTCCTAAGTGTGGTGAATGTAACCAGTTTGCAATTTTCCGTTGCAAGCCCGAGGGGATAACTAGTCTGTGATTCAAAAACAATAATTCATTCTCAACATGTAGTTCACCCTTTAACTTATAAAACTTTTTCCCCAGTTCATCCAAGTGATGGTAATCAGGCCATCCATGCACAACATATTTAACAACTCGCAAATATCCGTGATCCATGCCTAACATTTTCCTATAGTGCTCATAGTTCTCCTCAGTGAAGCAGACTGATTTTGTTACCATATGAATAACACCCGATAACTCTTCTATTTCCTCCATTTCAGATAACTGAGCCCTCGATAAACAATCAGCCAGTAGCATTTCTTTCCCAGGCCTGTATACTACTGTTATATGCGGATATTTTAAGAGAAACATAAACATGCGCTGAAGTCGCATTGTTACACTGTCAATGTCACGTTTGACCAATGACTCCAGCGGCTTATGGTCGCTTTCAACCGTGAACGGTCGCCCATAAAGAAAATAGTGAAACCGCTGCCAAGCAAACACGATGGCCAGAAGTTCTTTTTCAATTTGCGCCCACTTTTGTTCATTACAGCTGAGCGTCCTGGAAGCAAAAGCTACAGGGTGTCCATTCTGAATTAGTACACACCCCAACCCATCCTTAGACGCATCAGTCTGTATGACCACTGGTAGCACTGGATTATAGATTGCTAATACTGGCCTTGTCGTTGCCAATAGTAACAATTTTTCAAATTCCCGATCATGCTGTTGCGTCTATTTAAACGCTACATCATTCCCGGTCAACTTTCGTAATTCCGCAGAATGTCGAGACAAATTTGGTATAAACCTTGCCAAGTACTTAAGCAGGCCTAGAAATCTTAATACGTCCGCCTTATTTACCGGTTTCTTCATTCTCAATATCGCATCAGTGTATTTGTAATCCGCCATGACTTTCCCTTCCGTTAAAATATATCCCATAAATTTTACTTTCCTTTGTCTGTATTGAATTTTCTCATCATTAAATCTGATATTATTCTCCCGAGCCCTTCTCATCACCACTTCCATGATCTGATCATGTTCTTCCTCACTAGCAGCACAGATAGCCAAATCATCAAAATAAATCAAAATTCCCTGTATATCCCCAAAAATCCTTACCATCTCCTGCTGAAACATTTCGGGAGCACAGCTGAGCCCAAAAGGAACTCGTTTGAATCTAAACCTTCCGAAGGGTGTCAAAAATGTTGTAAGATCTGAGCTTTTTTTGTCTAGTTCCATATGCCAAAATCCGCTCTTTAAGTCAAGAACAGAAAAGACTCGTTTACCCGTAAGTTTTGCTATCATATCATCTATTGTTGGAATTAAGAAATATTCACGCCTAATGCACTCATTTAGTGGTTTCGGATCTAAACATATTCTCAGTTCCCCATTCGGTTTCTCTACCAATTGCAAATTATTAACCCACTCTGTTGGATACTGTACCGGTGCTATAATTCCTTCCTTAACCAACTTGTCCAGTTCCAGCTTTAATTTACCCTGCAGCGAATTTCGTATTCGCTTTCGGTAGTGAAGCACCGGTTTGGAATTTTGTTTCAAAAAAATTGAAAAATTTCTTGGAAATTTACCAAGTCCATGAAACACATCCCTATATTTCTCCATGAATAATGCTTTCAATTTTGTGCCAACAACACTACCCACGTCCAATCGTTTAATCAATTCAAAGTTTGTGCACTCTTTCAACCCAAGTATTGGTTCGCAATTTCTGTAACTAAATCCACGCATTCCATTAGGCAAGTGCCACAAATTTTTATTCTATTCTCATTATAATCAAATACAGGAAATTCATTCTTTTGATTATCAAGTCTAACGCCCAACTTCTTAACTAGCTTTACTGGCACACAGCTAACGTCTGTCCCCGTATCCAACTTAAACTCTACTATTTCATCTCCTACTAAATATTTCTTGGTCCATCGCTCGCTTACAGATGCTACTGAGTTTAACCTAAGAGTATTTGTTAATTTTAATAAACTACTTAAATTTCTACAATTACCATCACTTTTACCTTCAGCTTCATTCCAGTTAAGACCAGCCACTCTTTGCTTGCTGCTACAATTTCCAGTTGACTTATTAACTTCTGCTTTCTCCCGAGGTTTGCGGCACATTCTCTGAAAATGACCCTTTTTTAGGCACGATCTGCATATGGCCTCCTTTGCTTTACATTCCCTTACATGGCCGGCTGTCCACACTCCACCACAATTGTAACAAAAACGATTGACAACAGTTGCTGACGCTGACTCTGACTTGTCACACAACTTTAAAACAGCCACTGCCTGCTTCGCATCTAGTATGTCCTTGTTCAAATTTGCTGCTTCATAAGTTTTGCACATATCAATAATTCTAGATAATTGTTCATCCCGTCCGTCTAATAATTTCAGCTGCAGCTTTTTATCATGTACGCCAACAATAATTCGGTCGCGTAGCATGCGGTCTTCACAAGATTTTCCACATTCACATTGGAATTCACAGTACTTAATTTGACGTCTTAACTCGGTTTCAAATTCTAAAAATTTTTGTCTCTCTTTTTGTGACACCATATTGAACTTGTAGGATTCCATTGCTATGTTTCTTTGCGGTAAACAGTGCTCATCAAACTTCTTCAGCACTTCATCCAATGAACGCTGTACTGCTTGTTCTCCAACAACTGCTGTACCAAGCAGAGAATCCTGCGTTCCATCATTTGGAAACAAGGTGTTGTATATGTTTGCACCTTCAACCCCAACCAGCCACAAAAAGTTTGCAATTTTCTTAGGTTCAGTCTCACTTGAATTACCAGTAGCGATCATATAAACTAAAAAACTTCTTTTCCAGTTTGGCCAATCATTCGCCAGATTTGCACAGTCTAATTCAGGTGGTAATCGGTCAGCGGCCGCCATTTTTTGCTGTGATTTTTGCTCTATATTTTTTAGTTTTTATATCTACCTCTCTTTGTTCCTTTTACTTTTATTTTACTCCCGAGTTCTTTAAATTTTTTGGTCTTGTTTCCTTGGTGTATTTATAATTTATTTAACTTTAATTTTATACATCCCACTTCTGACACCATGTAATAAGATGGCCGTTTATAAGTAATAAAACCAAGCAGTAGGTATTTTTAGCAATGCGACGTTTATTCTTATCACCACGCGTTCTAGAATGAAATAGGACGCTCCAATAATAATGAGGTTCTAATAATTCTAACAATGTTGTCTACTTAGTGCTAATACATTAGAATGCTTATAAATAATTCTAACAATGTTGTCTACTTAGTGCTAATACATTAGAATGCTTATAAATACTGTGTTGAAATAAGGAACCATTTATGTTAACACTTATTACATGTGTTGACATAAGAAACCATTTATGTTATCACTTATTACAGATACAGTACATACGCATTTGGTTGCTGCAAAAACTAAAGTGGCTCCATTAAAAACCCTTTCCATTCCTCGCTTAGAACTTTGTGGAGCTCTTTTACTTGCAGAAATGATCGACACAATTCTCCCAAAACTAAGTCTTGACCGCTATGATATAGTGTGTTGGACTGATTCCACTATTGTTCTTTCATGGTTGTCCAAGTGCCCTTCTTCATGGATAAAATTTGTGGCAAACCGAGTTTCAAAAATTATACAAATAATCGATATCACTCACTGGCAGCACATACCTTCAGAAAACAATCCTGCCGACCTTGCTAGCCGCGGATGTTTACCGCAAGATATTATCAATAACGATCTTTGGTGGAAGGGACCTGCAGTGATAAAAGAAGAAAGGCCCTTTGATAGATATTGCATTGTTCCTGAAACTAATGCTGACAAGAGGACGATAAAAGTTAATTTTTCATATTTTCATAACTTCGAAGACGTTATGGAACGTTTTTCTTCATTTGCTAGAGCAATTCGTGTCACTGCATATATCTACCGATTCTTCTATCGTACACATCCCAGTCATAGATCCAATTCTGTAAAGTATTCCACAACTATTACTAGCACAGAGATCAAGCAAGTTCGCAATCAATTAATAAAAATGTGTCAAAAAGCTTGGTATGCAGACGAGTATAAACGGCTGGAGGCTAAACAGTCCATATTATCCATTAGCAAACTACTAAACCTTAATCCATTTCTTGATTCCGAGGGAATAATACGATCGTGCGAAACACTAGCATCATCTCCAGAACTCTCTTACAATGAAAGACATCCTATTCTTTTACCATACGATTGTCAGTATACGAGGCTGCTAGTGAAGTTTGTTCATCATATTACGCTACATGGTGGTAATCAACTAGTTTTGCGGATCATAAGGACGCAATACTGGATTCCTAAAGTGAAAAACTTAATAAAAATGATCATACGAAAGTGCAAACCATGCATCATTTATAGGAAAAGATACGTTAAGCAGATAATGGCACCTCTTCCTCCAGAAAGATCAGAATTTACACGTCCATTTACTCACACGGGGCTAGTTTTCGCAGGCCCATTTGATATAAAAAGCTATTCTGGACGAGCATGTCGCATAACTAAGGGCTACGTATGCATCTACATTTGTTTTTCTACCAAGGCTATTCACTTGGAAGCGACTTCTGATTTGTCAACTCCAGCATTTCTTGCATCTTTCCACTGTTTTGTATCTCGTCGTGGTTGTCCACTCCACTTATATTCGGACAATGGAACCACATTTGTTGGCGCGTCGAAAATTCTATTTAAAAACTTCATTCAAAATTCACATCAAGTAATTACAGAAAAATTTCAGCATCAGAGTATTACATGGCATTTCACTCCGCCAGGAGCGCCTCACATTGGAGGTTTATGGGAGGCGGGAGTAAAAAGCTTTAAATCGCATTTTAGAAAGGTCGCCAAAGATACTAAGTTCACCTTTGATGAATTCAGTACGTTACTATCTAGGATAGAAGCGTGTCTGAATTCACGCCTCTTATCTCCAGCCTCCTAGGATTTCGCCGATCTAAGTGCATTAACTCCCGGTCACTTCCTTATTGGTACACCCATTTTGGCTCCTATAGACCCACCTATTCAGGAAGCAAGATTATCCCTCCTAAATCGATGGCAAAAGTTAAAGCTTATTCATCAGAACTTTTGCAATAGATGGAAAACGAATATCTAAAAGAACTCCAGAAAAGAATCAAATGGCAAAGGCCAGAAGAAAATCTCAAAGAAGATACACTAGTATTTATTAAGGACGCAAACCTCCCCCCAAATTCATGGCGACTAGGCCGAGTACGAAAAACGTATCTAGGTTCTGATAACAGAGTTCGTGTTGCTGATATTTTGACACAACGGGGTACCATTACACGTCCTATAACTAAATTAGTTATTTTAAGCTCCTAGGATATTTTTATTATTATCCTTTCCTTACCTCAACTTCAAAAATTTCACTGCAACTGCACTATCAATCGCCCAAATTAAGCAAATGTACAGACTTGTTATCAACAAAAAAAAAAATAATAATAATAATAAAAATAATAAAAATAAAAAATTAAAAATTATATATATACTTATATATAAATTATATATAAATTATATGTATATGTACATATTATATGAAATCTAGATATTAGTTATTTAAACTTTTGCTCAAGATCGCCTGTCGTCAAAATCATCACTAATTCATATCCTGAAGTCGTTATGTCAAGGAAATCAATCCATAAAAGGTAGGCTGTATCGCCGAGTCGTAGCCGAAAATCATCCATTTTTCCAAGTAACTATAATTCATATTTGTGCCGCATTTGCAAGACACCTCATGGTTTAAGCAGGCGTAAAAAGTTCCTAGATATGAACTTGAAAAATAGAATTCAAGCTGTACGGAAGCATAAATATTGTTCGAATTGTTTAGCTCACAACCATTCGCATGGAACGTGCTTCAGCAAACATGGTTGCAAGCACTGCAAGAAATTCCACAACACTCTCCTGCATGTTAATCCGCGGCTGAAGAACGATTTTGACTTAGAGTATACTTCAAGTCCACCGCAAACTTTGAACCTAGAACATCCAGAGAACTTAAACCAGATAACATTTCATCGCAAAGTTCGTCAGGTTCCAAGCCACTAACTCTCTCAGCAGTCATTCGTCAAAATACCACTATTTTGCTGCCCACCGTTGTGGCTAAGATGGGCTCAAAGACATCGCATGCTCGTTGCCTGTTAGACTCCGGATCTCCAATAAGCCGTATATCTAAACAACTTGTAGAAAAACATAATCTGAGGACTTATTCATTAAAGGATGAAACAATTTGTCCATTAGTTCTTAAATCACGATTCGACTCAAATTCAAAAAGCCAACTTATACTAAGTAGTTTTCATTTTGGTGCTTTCGACATCCCAAGTGCATATTCCTGTTTCCACTGATTTCTGTTTATGCCTGAGTGAGCGTGTTGGTGAACGCTCCAAGTTCGAACCAACTATTATCCAATACAGTCCACCGCAACAGTCCACCACCTTTCCGCTGGGGCGAAAACGATTTATATCGCCGTTGTTATTTTTGGGTGTGTTCATGTTTATCTTTTGGGTCCCCGCTTGAAGCCGTTATCTCTGTTCGAAGGTGCAGTTGCCCGTTTCATTGACCCCGAGGGTGCCTTTGAAAGCAGTGAGGTCCTCGCGAGGGTTGACGCAGATCCTTAAGAGATATTGCGTACAGAGCCAGGTCAGGCACTAATTAGGAGTCATCTCAACTAAACTTGCACAGCCGTACTTGGCTACAAACATTGAGCGTTCTACAAGCCCTGCCAGGGTTTTAACGGGACGGTTGTAGCCCCCGCATTGGCCCGTGAGCCATTTCAGCACGATATCACTCGTGCTTACTGAGGTCACAGAATACGTTAGCTCCCAGCCCATGTTCGTCTAGATCCTAATCGATATATCCATCATTATTCAGTAACATTACCGGTCCATCGTCGTGCTAGATTTTGATCACCCACGGGTATTTTATTTCCCGGTACCCTCAATGCCTTTCAAAAGTAGAAAGACATGACGAGCGTCCCCAATTCGCCAAATGGGAGGGTCCCGATGGAGGATTTTTGCATACTGCACAGAGAGCATGTGCAGTACGTGTTTTTTTTATTCATATTGATAAATAAAATATGTATAAATTTCGCTTCAAGTTAGTAAAAGTCTCTTTAACAGTTAAGTAAAATATGCAATTCAAAGCTTGGTATTTAGTTTTGGTTTCTTTTTTTTAAATATATTTTTTGCATTATTCAATAAATACATTCTTTTTATCACTTTTTAAATTACTTAATTATAGCACTGTATCTTTTTATTTATTTTGTTTTGTTTTTTATAATTTTTATAAATTATTACTGACAAAAACAGATATTTTCAAATCTTTTTATAGCGCTGTGTAAAAAAACACGTCCAATCGCAATGAATACGGAACCACTTACCTTATTTTTTTTGACGGGCGAGGTGGGGTTGAAAATGCCTTCGCACTTACATTGAGCGCCGTCAACTGCGCTGTGTGGTGTTATCCACTAAAAAACTCCCTCGTCCGTTTTTGGTGGGATGCCTTCCCGGGACTGTTTTCTACATTTCCACATCTGGGAAGGCCCAGAAACTTCATGCTTCTAAAAGAGACTTTGCTCGAAACACCCACGTCTGGGTCCGTCAGTTTTATGTTGCTGCCTCATTCTTGCTGACTCTCCATTGATGGGGACTCATTTTGGTGCATCGAGGTCTCTTTTCTTTCTTCTTAAGACATACTCGATGTAGTTGCTCACAGCATTCCATGTGTTTTCGCATTCGAGCATTCTGTCAACTATGTTGGCAGGGGTGAAAACGCCAGCCTGCTCTCTTAATCCGATTCGCCCAGTATTTCATCTGATGTAGTTGAAAAAGGTGTGTTCTGCATCGTCGTTTGTTGCATCGCAGTAGATGCAACTGGAATTGCCTGTTTTGCTCATACGGTGTGGATACTTTTGGAAGTATCCATGCCTCTTTCCGTTCGCGCGCCAGGACATCAACCGCAATCTCTCCACTTATCACGAAAACCGCCGCGCCTGAAACTGTACGGTAGGCTGAGGTGATTCTGAGTGCCGCTGTGCGTTGGACTTCTTCTAGAGCCTTACGCTTAGACTTTCCGCTCAGTGCATCTCCCCAAATTTCGCTGCCATATAGCAGTATCGAATTTGTGGTTGCCATGATCAGCCTCCTCTTGCTCTGTGTGGGCCCGCCAATGTTTGCCATTAGCCTGCTCAACATGCCTGAAACTTTTGCTGCCTTTGCAGCCGCATGTTGTATCTGGGCGCAAAAGGTGAGCCTGCTGTCGATTTCTACGCCCAGATATTCTATCGCCCTTTTCGTCACTAAGAGCATGTCATCTATCTGCATGCTAATTTCAAGTGGCATATGCCCTCGCGTCATCATGATTACCTCAGTCTTGTTTACCGCAAGCTCGAGCCCATGGACCTCGAGCCATGCTCGAGTTCTTTTCATTACTTGGTTTAATTTTCCTTTGGCGTCGTCTGCGTCCCGTGACGAAATGACCGCCGCTATGTCGTCAGCGTACCCTGCAAGGTGTGTGTCTTCTGGCATATCTATTCCAGAGGTAAGGACCCAGGATGGATCCCTGGGCTGCGCCCGATGTGATCGTTCTAACTCTCTGGCCATCTGATGTAACGTATATGAGTTTTGGGTCTCTAGGATAGCTCTGGAGAATTCTCATAAGGTATCCAGGTATACGGAATCTTTCCCGCAATGCCTTGATAACATTTGCCCATCGTATGCTATTGAAAGAGTTGCGTACATCAAGTGTAGCCAGGACGATTATGCGTTTCGGGTAGGAGCGTCCACTCTGTGCATTTTCGAGACTACTCACTACATCCTCAGTTGCAGCAAGAGTCGATCTTCCGGGTCGAAAGCCGTGCTGCCTCTCCGATAGTCCTCCGGATGCATCGAGGGATTCTGCTTATCTGTGTTGCAGAAGCTTCTCCAATAGTTTGCCTGTGCTATCTAGCATAGAGGGCGCTAAGCTGATGGTTGCTTTTGGTCGCCTCATCCCTTGCTAATCAGCGTGAGCTTTTGTCTTTCTCACTCGTTGAGAAAAGTACTTTGGGCTATACAAGCGTTGTACACTTCAAGCAGAGCGTCTAGCCAGTTTTCTGCTAAGAGTGTGAGTGTCTCCGCTGCTATTCCGTCAGGTCGTGTGCATCCCCTCATGGGAAACAAGTTATCCACGATGTAGTTGATAGCCTCGTTCCCTATGTGCAGAGCAGCATGGTTCGCGTTTAGCTTCCTCGTAACGATCCTATAGCCGAATCCCCAGGGGTTGCTGTTCAGATCGTTCAGAAGTTCTTCCCATTTCGACTTTTTGCTTCTAAAAATCGCCCATTTCAGTGCTTTTAGGCATTGTCTGAATTCTTCGGCCTCCATGGATGGCTCGCCATTTCGCCTGGCTCTGGTGTATCTCCTTCTGTTGCGAAGGCAGATTCGTCTGAGCTCAGCTATTTCTGGTGTCCACCAGTACGCAGCCTGTCTTCTAGTGTTGCGTTACACGGGGCATGGATGCCTCACAGCTTTGAAATATGCGTTGCCTCAATGCCATTGCCATGGAGTCAGCATCACTCATGGTGTGCGCAGCTGAGTCCCCGTCGAAATTGTTTAAAAATCTTTCGTGGTTCAGCTTAGTTGCATTCCACTTGCGTGTGCCTCTCACTCTTGGCGTCCGGTCAGAGTTCGTTCGTTCCGTGGTCCGGAAGGTAATATAATGGTGATCGCTACTAGTGAAGTCTACCAGTACTCTCCACCCTTCAACACTTGTAGCCAAGCGTTCGGACACCAAAGTGATGT
Organism: Germaria angustata; assembly: GCA_963681545.1. Classification (NCBI taxonomy): domain Eukaryota; kingdom Metazoa; phylum Arthropoda; class Insecta; order Diptera; family Tachinidae; genus Germaria; species Germaria angustata. Next base: position 40,809,567 of record OY813002.1, read on the forward strand.
CTGGGCTGGTGTGTTCGCAGCCCGGTCTTCTGAAAGAAGTGGCGTTGCCGGTATTTGCCACTATCAAACCTAACCTAGCAGCCATGTCTAGAATACTTCTTCCGCGTGAGTTCGTTGTCCGGCCCGCCCGTTCTACAGCCCTAGCATTGAAGTCACCTACTACTATAAACGGCCCGCCTATTTCCCTAACTCTATCCTCGATCAGGTCTAGTTTTGTCCTGAACTGGCCTATGCTATCACCTGGGGTGAGGTAGCAGCTCATCAGTGTGTATTGTACCGTCCGAACGTACGGAAAACAGGAGCCTGCCTGGTGCTGTGTGATCTCGAGCTTACTGCCGCTAGGTAGCCAAAGAGCATCCGTACCTGTTTCGCCTTCGTACCAGGAACCTCGGGTATTCGTCTATACTGTTCACTGATGATGACTGCGTCTATCTTGTTCTCAGCGGCATATTTGTGCATATTTGCTTGAAGCACATTAATCGTTTCCCGATCCCGGAAGATGGTCAGTCTGGTCGCGTTTTGCATCCGCGCAGTGGACGCATTTGGGTGCTTCGTTGCAGTCCTTCATTTTTGTCCCGACCGCCCACACCTAATGCAAGTGTTTTTCCTAACTAAACCTGAGCAATTTTCTTGTACGTGCCCCGTTCCTAGACATCGGTAACATCTTCTAACGTCCTCGCACAATCGCATCCTTGTTTGGACCCACCCAATCTTTATGTAGCCAACCTCAAGGAGTTTCGCAGAACTTTCGGCTGACAGGGTGAGGAAGGCCCGCACCTGCTCTCTCACATTCGGTGCGGTGATCCTTTTCTGGATCTGCTGCTTCTTCCTCGTCCTTTGAGGTGTCTTATCTCGATAGTCGTCTTTGCCTTTAGTTCCGCGACGGCGGCTGTATCTCTTATGGTGCTCCTCAACTATTGAACGAAATCAGACCTACCTTGTTGCCCTTTTCCGGGTTCAAGGAAGATGGCTAGGGGCTGCGTTTTCCTAACCGTCTTTATCCTAACCGAGTCCTCCGTCTTTATTTTGTCGAGCAGATCTTTTAAAACTTCCGCGTAGCTGTGACCCGCCGCGGGTTTAATTATTACCACTTGCGACTTCGAGGGCTGTTGTCGCTCGTACTTCTTTCCGTTCGGTTCGACCGGTTTTTTTCCGTCTTATTCCCCCGGTGTTCACCGGCACCGATAAGAGGAATACTCCCAGTGCGAACTCCGGAGACCCTCGAGCGACAGTGCAAAGAACACCGACTAGCACCTACGCAGCACGAGCGTCTGTAACTGCTACCACCCCAGCAGCAGAGAACGCATCCTGCGCAGCACCAGCTACCCAAATGGGAGGTGCGGCAGGCGATTCGACAGGCAGCTCGCCTCGACGGGAGCTGATCCAGCAAATGCGAAAAATTGAGGAAGACGCAATTCTGCAAAGCCAATCAATAACAAGCGACATGCAACAAGCTTTCTACCGGCAGAAGATAACCAGCATCAATGTTTTGTTGAACCTTCGTAGTGAACAGACGTGTTAGCGGAGTTTTTTTTACATACACCAAACAAACAAAAATACAAAAAAAATATTCGTAATAAGTACTGATTCGTAATAAGTACATATTTTGTGAAATTTGCTTTATTTGTATTAATTATTTTTCATATAATCTGAAACAAGAAAAACAAACAAAAACAACCGTAAACAAAGTGACTGAGGAATACTCTGCATGAGTACCTCAAAAACAAACAATTGTGAAGTGAGTTCTAACGGCAGAAATGCCTATTTTACTGTGAGTTTTGATATTTTTAATGCACACAATAAAAACAAAAAATCGGATGATAGTCTTTTTCTAACGGCAAAGCCAATTTTACGCGAGTGATCCACTTCGCTTACTCCGATGCCAAGTGGTGATTCGGTAACATTACCATTGCCTAGTTCATCTTTATTTAAGTCAGCGCCAATATCCGCTTCGGGTTCGTGTTAATCACTTAACCAAGTTATCACTACAGACAACAGTAGTCAAAAACCTAAGGTGCCTGTCGGAATGGACAGATATATCACAGTAGCAAAGCGCGGGCAAAGCCCGAATTCTTCGAAGATATCATCTGTTCCCAAGATATCCAAGGATATCGACGCAGCTAACCGTCAAAACCGTTTCAAAATATTGCAAGACGACAGCGACAAACCCGAAGAATCCTTGAAAAAAACCTCGAAACCACCACCAATCTATCTTAGGCAAAAAAATTCTAACACACTTATAAAAAAACTAATCTCGGTCATTGGTGAAAAGGCATTTCACATTGTTCCAATAAAACGTGGTAACATTGACGAAACAAAAGTTCAAATATATAATGAAAAAGACTTCCGCAAAATGGTTACTGAATTTGAGAAAAATAATACAAGTTTTTACACATTCCAGCTTAAGAGCGCTAAAGGCCTACAGGTCGTACTGAAGGGCATAGATTCTTATGTTGTCCCTGCTGAAATAAAAGATGCTCTCACCCACCAAGGATTCAAGGTAAAAAATGTATCCAACATAATTAACAGGGAGAAGATCCCCCAACACCTATTTCGCGTTGAGCTGGAGCCAAACGATGTAATATTGAAGAAAAATGCGACCCATCCCATTTATAACTTAAAATATCTCTTATATCGGAAAATCACAGTTGAAGAACCACACAAGCGTTCAGGACCCGTACAGTGCCATAACTGTCAAGAATATGGCCATACGAAAAGTTATTGTAAATTACCTACTGTTTGTGTTGTGTGCGGTGAATTGCACAAGACTGCTATTTGCAATAAGTCGAGAGATCAGAGGGAAAAAAAGTGCAGTAATTGTGGAGGTAATCACACTGCTAACTACAGAGGATGTCCTGTATACTCCTTCGTTTAACAGTCTATGAGTCAAAACCCTAAAGTAACCCCAGCGCAAACAGGAAATACGTACTCCGCCACCAACCAATCACTCCACAAGTATCGTATGCTGACGCTGTAAAGATCAACTCTGTTCCAGTGCAAAAAGTGTCACCACCAAATAATACAACAAATGCTAACCCAAGCTTTAATGTCAGTCGCCTTGAAACTACTATTGATAATCTGGTGCAAACTATAAAAAATTTTACAACAAATATGACTAGCATGATATGTCAAAGATTTTACGTCAGTACCTGCCCGAAGGCCTTACCTGACGGTGCTCTTCGCACTGGGTGAATAAAGCCGTTCACCACCGTCCCGTCGCCCCTCCCAGGGGCACATGCCGATGAGGCATACGACATGTGCGCCTACGAGGGACAACTTGGTAGCAAGTTCCGCACAGGCTGCTGGACCATGTACAGACACCTTGCTAAGATGTTTGGAGCTATCTAACCTCCTACTACCCCGATGGCCCGGCAGCAAAATAGTGCCCCCATCTTACCTGAGGCTTCGCCCACCGCAAAACATCAGAGTAGCTTTGTCGAATAGCAACAACACCTAGAGATATACGGCCTGAAGAGAGCATCTATAATCAGTCACTAGCACCTCTTACAGACACACTACATCTGACCCATAACTCTTCCCGCGTATCTTTGGGTTTTAACCACAGCCACCACGTGATCCCCGAAGGGGCCTCACCAACAACCAGTCTAGGACAAGTCCTAGGGGCTACTGGTTCCCGTGGCACCAGATAGGACTCTGGTCAGCCGCGTGTTAAAAACACCTCCGATTTTAGGTCCCTGCAAACCTGAGGTATCGGTAGCACCTCTACCCAGACAAGCATAGGCAGAGCTACTTCCTTAAATTAAATATATGCACGCCCGTTGCCCTGTTATGTCCAGGGATAGGGTAGTGACATATAAGTTCAAGGGGTAATTGGCCAAAGGTCAAGGTCTGGAAAAACCAGATTACCCACTTACCGGACGAGCGAGCGAACCCACTTTCACCTTTAGTTTACTTGCATGCGCGCCCGTTGCCCTGTTGTTTCAGGGATTGGGTAGCAACATACAAGTTTTTAGGGGTTATCAGCAAAAAGGCCTAGGTCCGGAAACCTGATAACCCTCTACCCCAGGAGGTTCAACACCAAGCCACCAAGACAGGGTGCATTGACCGCGCCCCCTGGGGGGATGACTAGCATGATGCAAGAAATGCTGCGAATGCAGAACACACTACTTCTAGCATTAGTTAACAAGCCATGAAAACTTTCTGGAACGCAAACGGCATTCGCCAACATAAAAATGAACTTGAGCACTTCCTCACGGCAAACGTATTGATATAATGTTGGTATCTGAGACTCATTTGACTTCGAGAAGCCTTTTTAAATCGAGTGGCTACACCTTATGTGATACAAAGGACCCGAGAGGAAGAGCATGCGGAGGATCAGGAGTTCTAATAAAGTCAAGACTCAAGCACTATATTCTTAAGAACATTTGTGAAGACCATCTACAAGCAACGAATATTTGCATCAAAAATTTTTGTTCAAATCTCGTGATATCATCGATTTACTCCCCTCCCAGATTTTCAATCACTGAAGATCAATACGAGGATTTTTACAAAACTCTTGGCTCTTGTTTCGTAGCAGCTGGAGACTACAATGCAAAATATACGTTCTGGGGATCGCGTCTTATTATACCTAGAGGTCGAGCATTGTTCAACACAATTTCAAAAATGGGTTTGGTTGTCATCTCTAGCGGGGAGCCCACTTACTGGCCTACTGACATACAAAAAATTCCGGATGTTATAAATTTTGGGGGTCATGAAAAATATCCCTAGGGATTTAATTCATGTTGAAGCTTCACATGATCTCTCCTCCGATCACTCTCCCACGATCGTTACAATTTGTAGTCCACTAAAAAGTGACTTACCTCACCCATATGTGAAAATGATAAATCGTGTTAACTGGCTGGGGTTCAAAAAATATCTCAATAGTCATTGTACGGAAAACATCAGACTTAGAACTTCCGATGATATTGAATTCAACATTGCCAATCTTACCGAAAACATTAAACAGGCTGCTAAACATGCCACTACCTCCCATCCGCAGACTGGGTTTAAAAGAATTTATTCTGCGGATATTGAACGTCTCGTATGTGAAAAAAAGAAGAGCTAGAAGGGAATGGCAACAGCACATATCACCACAACATAAAATCAGACTTAGAGAATGCACTAAACGACTTCAAGAGTTGCTTGCATCTGAAAAATCTGCTTCTCTTAAGAACTATCTGGAAGGTCTCGATGTCACAGCAGCATCTAATTACTCCTTGTGGCGCGCTGCTAAAAAACTTAAAACACCCGTTGAGTCTAAACCACCCCTGCGCACTTCTACCGGAGGTTGGGCAAGAACCAATACTGAAAAAGGTAACATATTTGCTGAGCATTTAAAAAACGTATTTACCCCAAACACATGTACTGGTGCTGTTGATTTGCCGAGCGTAGTTGCTCGGCCCCCTCGACCAATAAAGTTTAAGATGCGTGGTGTGCAAAAACTAATTGCTGAAACCAAATCGCAGAAAGCTCCGGGTATTGATGGAGTAACAAGATGCTGATGAAGTTGCCTCGTGTTGCTGTTAGAATCCTGTTATTTATTTTCAATGCCATTTTACGACTGGAGTATTATCCACACAGCTGGAGACTTGCCATGGTTAAAATGATTCCAAAGGCGGGCAAAGATCTTACCAAGGCTGAGTCATATAGGCCAATAAGTTTGCTGTCAACAATTTCAAAACTCATCGAAAAACTTCTCATGACAAATTGTTCCCAATTCTAGCTGATAATGGGTGCATACCGGACCATCAATTTGGTTTTAGAAGTCAGCATAGCACCATTGAACAAACTCATAGATTGGTTCATTTCATAACAAGAACAATTGAAAAAAAGAAGTATTGTTCTTCCCTCTTTATTGATGTTTCTCAGGCATTTGATAAAGTGTGGAAAGTTACATTCTTGCCCGGAAGTTCACTGTCGTGGAAGGAGGCTTCATGAGTGTGCCCGAAACTATCTCATCTGGGGTGCCACAGGGGAACATACTGGGGCCAGTTTTGTATTTGATTTATACCTGTGATATGCCTCTGAGCAGTAATATCTTCACTTCTACATTTGCCGATGATACAGCCTGCCTTAGTATGCATGAAAATCCTCACAAGGCATCCCGTTATCTCCAGGAACATATTAACCTGTTGGAACTGTGGTTGAACTTATGGAGAATAAAAGTAAATGAACAAAAGTGTGTTCATGTCACATTTACCCTACGAAGAGACACTTGTTCCCCCATTCGAATAAACAATCAAGTTGTTCCTCAACATTCACAGGTGAAATACTTTGGTATACACCTTGACCGACGGCTTACATGGAAACACCACATTGACTCTAAGCTGACACAAATGAAGTTTAAATTAACACAGATACATTGGCTGATTGGTAGAAATTCTACCCTCAGTCTAGATTGTAAACTTTTAATATACAAGTCGCTTTTGAAACCCATATGGTGTTACGGAATTCAGCTATGGGGCACTGATTCAGCTTCCAATGTAGAGAGAATCCAACGAATGCAAAACAAAATTTTAAGGTTAATAACATTGGCTCCTTCGTACATGAAAAATTCAATTTTACATCGCGATTTAAATATGCCACTTGTGACTGCAGAAATTGCAAAATATGCAGGCAAATATTTAACAAAACCCATCCTAATCCCCTTGCTCGTAATATCTTGAACTTTACTGGACACATCCGCTTGAAAAAGAGGGACACTACGGCTTTAATACGCCGCACTCCAGATGAAACTTTTTTGAAAATACTTTTGTGCTTAACACTACATTTATGTATTATTAATTACTATCACTAAGTTTATGTCTGACACTGGTTGGGCCTAATAATTATATACATATATATTTAAGATTTGAATACTTATTGTTAGTTCAATTTTTGAAGATTCAATAAATAAATATAACCGTGAAAAAAATCAATGTCAAGAACGGGGTTGCAAAAATGTCTGCGTGACAAAATAAAGACGGACGACTCGCTGCTCCGTACATGGGAACGAGGATATCAACTACATCGTGGATAACTTGTTCCACTGGACGATAAACACGAAGCACTTGCCAATGGAATGCACACGCCCTTCACTAAAGAAGAGCTAAATACCGGGGCTAGAAGCCGTAAGAAGGGTATAGCCCCCGGGCCTGATGGAATACCAGCGGAAACACTCATACTTTTGGCCGAAAATCGGCCAGACGCACTGCTTCAAATGTACAACGCCTGTATAGCCCAAAGAGTGGAAAAGACAAAAGCTTACGCTGATTAGCAAAGGAAGAAGCGACCAAACGCAACCGTCAGCTTACCGTCCTCTATACATGCTAGATAGTACCGGCAAACTATTGAAGAAGCTTCTGCAACGCAGATTAGCAGAATCCATCGATGCAGCCGAAGGACTATTGGAGAGGCAGCACGGCTTTCGACCCGGAAAATCGACTCTTGGTGCCAATGAGGATGTAGTCAGAAGTTTCGAAAACGCACAGAGCGGATGCTTCTACCCGAGACGCACAATCGTCCTGGCTACACTTGATATATGTAACGCTTTAAATAGCCTACGATGGGCAAATATTATCAACGCATTGCGGGAAAGATTCCGCTTACCTGGATATCTTATGAGAATTCTCCAGAGCTATCTTAGAGACCGTGAAATCATATGCGATGCACTAGACGGCCAGAGAGTTAGGACGGTTACATCGAGCGCAGCCCAGATATCCATCCTGGGTCCTGACCTCTGAAATCTAAGCTACAACGAGATATTAAGAACATATATGCCAGAATACACAGACCTTGTTGGGTACGCGAACGACATAGCGGCGGTCATTTCGGCACGGGACGCCGACGACGCTAAAAGAAAATTAAACCAGGTTATGATGAGGAATCGAGCACGGCTCGAGGACCATGGGCTCGAGCTTGCGATAAACAAGACTGAGGAAGTCATGATGACGCGAGGGCATATGCCACTTGAAATTAGCATGCAGATAGATGACATGCTCTTAGTGACGAAAAGGGCGATAAAATATCTGGGCGTAGAAATCGACAGCAGGCTCACTTTTTGGGCCCAAATACAACATGCGGCTGCAAAGGCAGCAAAAGTTTCAGGCATGTTGAGCAGGCTAATGGCAAACATTGGCGGGCCCACACAGAGCAAGAGGAGGCTGATTATGGCAACCACAAACTCGATACTGCTATATGGCAGTGAAATTTGGGGAGTTGCGCTGAGAGGAAAGTCTAAGCGTAAGGCTCTAGAAGAAGTCCAACGCACAGCGGCACTCAGGGTCGCCTCAGCCTACCGCACAGCATCAGGCGCGGCGGTTTTCGTGATAAGTGGAGAGATTCCGGTTGATCTCCGGCGGAAGCTAATATTAGTGCTGCGGAGCGGAGATCTGGAACCATTCTGCGATGGCAAAACAGATGGAACGCAGAAACGTCCCGTAGATGGACGGCGAGGCTCATTCCTAACATAGAAAAATGGACCCAAAGGAAATTTGGGGAGATTAACTACTTCGTGACCCAGTTCCTTTCAAGTCATACATACTTACGGAAGTATCTACAGCGTATGGGCAACACAGGTAATTCGAATTGCATCTACTGCGATGCAACAAACGACGATGCAGAACATACTTTCTTCAACTGCATCAGATGGCATAGCGAGCGAATCGCATTAAAAGGGCCAACATAGTTGACAGAATGCTCGAGTGCGAAAACATATACAGTGCTGTAGCTAACTACATCTAGTATGTCTTATGAAGAAAGAAAATAGGCCTCGATGCACGGCAAAATGAGTCCCCATCAACGGAGACTCAGTAAGAATTAGCCAGCAGCATAACACTGGCGGACGCAGACGTGGGTGTTTCGAGAAAAGTCCTTCTTAGGAGGACGAAGTTTCTGGGCCTTCCCGAAGTAATGTAGAAAACAGTCCCGAGAAGGCATTACACCAGAAACTGAGGAGGGTGTTTTAGTGGATACACGACACAACACAGTTGACGACGATCACTGTAAGTGCGAAAGCATTTTCAATCATACCTCACCCGTCAAAAAAAATTATAATAATAATAATAATAATAATAATAATAATAATAATGGTGTTACATACCTTCTTCCAAAAAACAAGGGATTCAAAAGAAACCCTTCAAATGGGCGACCAACTACCTGTCTGCCATTTATAAGATTATGACAGCTTGTCTCAACCATTATTATTATTATTATTCATTTATTAATATGTATCAAAATTGTACATTTCAAATCTTAATGAAAACCTTGTTAGGCCGCGATATCTTGTGTGTAGGTTAATATTTATACAAAACGTTATAATAAATTTGAAGATATAATAAAATTTTTTTTTTATAATTAAAGAAGTTTGTAAAATTAGTGTATAATAAAATAATATAAAATGAGATGAAAAGAATTATATGAAATGAAGATGTTTTCCCATGATTTTATTGTTGGTTCAAGAAGTATGTTTTCAAAATCTTTCTTCTATATTGGCTGTTGTTGGCTTTATAGACGACATCAGTAGGCATTCTGTTGTATATTTTGGGTAGTGTTACTGCCAAGGTATTCTTTCCGTATTCGTTATTCGCAGACGTAACTTTATATCTCCCTTCTATGTTTCTTCTAGTTTGGTGTTGGTGGTAAATTTTTTTTTAGAAATCTGCTATCATTGTGAAATTCAATAGCTAATGTGATTTTGTATCTTTATAAATAACATTAGACGATCTGTAGCTATATTGCTGTGTGATATTGTTTGTATATTGCATTTCATTCATATTTATTGGGTGTACTCTGTTGGTATTTATGAGTGGATTTAATATTTTTAATAGTTGATTCTGCGTTTGTTTAAGCTTATTGCAATATTTTGAATTTCCCCATGCTGTTATTCCATGTCGCAAATGGGATTCAGCCATGGAGAAATATAATTGTCTTAACACGCTGTTGTTAGAGGAGTAGCTGAGATGATGTAGCGTGAAGTAGGGTTTTCCGAGTTTCTTGCGGACTTCTTCAACATGTCATGTATCGTCATGTATTCCAAGATATTTATATGTATTAACTATTTAAATTTTTGTGGAACACTGATCATTATCATGATTGAAGTTATTACTCTTGTTATGATGGAGGCAGTCGTTACTATTAAATGTCAGTTTTATGTCTGTATATCGGAATTGTGGCGGTTTTATATGCATTAATTTCGTTTTATCTGCATTAAAAATTAGTTCATGACCATGACACCATCGAGTAGTAGCGTCTAAATCACTTTGCATTCTTGTTATTGCATCGCCTAAGTTTTTATCTGATACAACGATAACAGTATCATCTACATATGCATATCGTCACCTAATATGCAAAAGGGCGTAACAACAAAAAAATTCAAAATCGAGTTTTTGATTGATTATAATGCACCAAACTAAATTACATGTCTCTCCAGAATTTTGAACTTATACGTCGGGAAAAAACGATTTTACAAACGAAATTCAAAAGGCCGTAACAACAAGTGTATAAATTTCAAAAACAAAAAGGCGTAACAACACAATGAATGAAAAAACTGACTCTTTTTATTTTTGAATAACTAAGTTGCCTACGATTTTTTTTGTCAATTTGTGTTTGTAATTTTTTCGTTTAATGTTAACGGTAATATTTTGAGTGAGTGGTTTGTGAAAAAATTAAATAAATATTAAAATATTTGTAAAAAAAGTAAAATGGAAAATAATAATAATGAAACTGAACATAGTGCCAAAAAAAAAACAAATAAAAGAGTGGAAAATAAAAGAAAACGGATGAATGGCAAAGCATACGAAGGATTTTCCATGGGAAAAGTATGTGAAAGAAATCTAAGAGATTTAAAAGTGGGATGTTCATCAACTTATTGTGATAAAAGTAAAGCATTGCAACCTTTTTTCAGAAGACATGCGCAAGGAAATATTTGATCGGTTCTGGAAGATGTCATGGGAACAAAAAAAGTGTATGCAAGTAATCTTATTGAACGCATCAATAGAAAACGTATTTACGTAGAAAACTCACGGCGATCTGTTACTAAATTATATTATTTAATAAATAATGCTGTTCGTGTTTGGGTATGTCAGCAAATGTTTCTGTCAACGCTGGGTATAGCGAAAAAATGCTTAGACTTTGGGTAGATTCCAGTTACTTTGCATTGTACCCAAATGTGTCCAGAAGAAAAAAATACTTTTAAAAAACGTAACAATTGAGAACAAATATTTGATAGTTGGGCATACTCAAATGGAGTGTGATTGCACACATTCTCTTATTCAACGTAAAATAAATAATAAGCTCATTAATTTACCTTCGCAATTTGTCGATCTTATAAAAGACTCACGAAGAAATACCTTTCTTGATAACGATTCGCTTCCAAAGAGATACCTAAAGAATAACTACTTGATGTTCTACATGCATTAAAAATTTTACTAATTTAAATTCATTTATAGGTAAAAAAGGAGATCCCATGGTAAACATGATTCGTGCGTTGGCATACGACAACACTGGAATCATTTATTTTAAAACAAATATTGCAGATGAATATGCGATTCTTCCACAACGAACAGCAAAAAAATTCACTGATAAAGAACCTTGTCGATTACATACCCAAAGATTAAAAATTTCGAAGAAGAAATGGAAACATCTTCAAGACCTGAAATCTATACTTCCTACAGATTGTCATAACTTTTATGAAAACATTCCATTTGAAAACTAAATATAATTTTTTTTAACATTCTGAAGTATTATTTTTTTTTCTAAAATAAATTATTACATACATATTTAATGAATTTAATATTTTTTTTAGTTTTTTATCATTTGAAATATTCAATTAATAGATATTTTAAAATATTTATGTACTGTGTAAATACAATGAATTTTAATAAATTTTGTTTTTAATATACTTACTACAAAACATGTTTATTACTTAATAAAGTGGGAAGAATACTTATATTCTAAAAACAAAATCACCATTTCTCATGTTTAATGTTGTTACGTCTTTTTGTTTCAGAAAATCGAATTCCAAAAAGACGTAACAACCATAACTTAAAAAATATAAAAAAAATAGAAAAAATCTTAAGAAATAAGTCTGTAGTCGTGTTTTAAGCAAGACAATAAAATATGTCTTTTAAATCTAAAATATCTAATTGTATAACGTTTTTTGCTTCTTCTATAAAAAAAATAAAAAGTGTTGTTACGCCCTTTTGCATATTATGTGACGATATATACTACACGTTATTAAAGCATTAATTAAATCATTAGAGTACAGTATGTACAATATAGGACCTAACTTAGATCCCTATGATACGCCGTAGTCTCTCTTGGTTTCGTTGCTGAGGTTATCGGCAACTTTCACATAAAATTTTCATAATGACAGGTTGTTTTTAAAGATGTCCAAGCAGTTCCCCCTTATGCAAAATCTGTTCTAACTAAAATTTTTTTTCATGGGACAAAGTATCGAACGCTTTGCTAAAATCAATGAACAGTGTGAGACAGTGATGGCTTTTGCTTTCAATTGATGAAGTTAGCGAAATTGCCCAGTAATTGGTTAATGCTTTTTCACTTTTGGAATCCGTATTGGCTATCGTTTATTATTTTATACTTTTTTTATGTAGTCTCTCAGTCTGCTGCTTATTATTTCCTCCATTATTTTTTCCACCACCGGCAATATTGATGTTGGTCTATAATTGTTATAATAAAATTGTATACTATTCTTATATATTTGGAGAACATATGATATTTTAATTTTATCTGGAATTATTGCTGTGTTTAAGATAAGGTTAGCTAGTTGCGTTACAATATGATTTCGAAGTTATTTGTTAAATCAGCTGGCCGTATTCCATCAAACCCAGGAATTTCTTTTGATATTTAACGTGTTGATAATAATAAATATTTCTTCGTTAAATGCATTCCTATATGAAAGGAATTTAATAGTCTAGCAGGAGATTCATTTATAGTTTTTATTTCACATTTATGTCCGATTTTATTAACATTTTGCTTAAAATTCAGATCAAAGTTGTTACATATTTCATTTATGCTGATCTTTTTAAAGTTCTTTTCTATTATATTGTCTATACCAAGTGTTTTTTTTTAGCAAATAGTTTATTTATTATATGCCATGTGGCCCGGATATTATTTCTATTTATAAAAAACTTATTTTTATAGTATTGATTTTTCGGGAAGTTAAATTTTTTGTTTAAATCATTTCTATATCTTTTATAATCACATTCAATTTTCTTATTATATCCGTTATTATGCAATTTTTTATAAAGTTTATCCTGTATCTCACAACTCTTTACTAATACATCACTTATCCTGGTTTTGGTATTCAATTTGTTTTTCCTTTTGTATTAATCTTGGAATTTTCATATATATTATTGAACTTTTCTTGCATACTATTAAACATTTCATTTGGATTTAAATTATTTAACAATTCTTGCCAAATGTTTGTGTGTTTTTATTTAGGTCCTCTCTTGTACAATTATTTTTCATACCATTAGTTGAAAGCATATCAAGATAAACTGTTGTTGAATAATTCTCTGTATTGAGATTAATATTAATATCTCCTACAATTATAACATTTTGATTCTTTTTGGTTGACTTAATAATCTCTTATAAATACCGTAGAGTGATATATTTAAATTCGACTCTATATTTACATGAATTAGTTCACATAATTGTGTATTTATGTCCAGGTTAGTATAATTAATGGTATCTTTAATGTAAATAGCTAACCCTCCTCCATTTCTGCCAATTCTATTCTTGAAGGTTGCGTTAAACCCTTCAATATAGTACATAGAGCATTCCTCGTCTTATATATTTGTTTCAGCTAATACAATCACTTTAATTTGGGTAATAACGTTATTAATTGTTGCAAGAAAATCATTGAAGTATAGTCACATGTAGCGGATATTAAAAAAAACACTGATATGGGATAACTTAATACTTTAGATTTAATTTGTTTAAAAGTTTCAATTGTGTCGATCGATATATTATCCATTTTATCGTTTATACTAATACACTTGTATTTATTTCCTTTTATTTATTTTATTATTACCTTAGTGTCCTCCAGTCTTGTTGAACCTTCGTAGTGAACAGACGTGTTAGCGGAGTTTTTTTTACATATTAAACAAAAAAAATACAAACAAACAAAATATTCGTAATAAGTACTGATTCGTAATAACTACGGGTTTTTGTTAAAATTTGCTTTATTTGCACTAATAACATTTTTCATATAATCTGAAACAACAAAAACAAAAAAAAAAAAACAACCGTAAACAAAGTGACTGAGGAATACTCTGCATGAGTACCTCAAAAACAAACAATTGTGAAGTGAGTTCTAACGGCAGAAATGCCTATTTTACTGTGAGTTCAGAAGCTCTTAATGCAAACAATAAAAATAAAAAAATTGATGATAGTCTTTTTCTAACGGCAAAGCCAATTTTACGTCCAAACCACCACCCATCTATTTGAGGCAAAAAAATCTAACACACTTATCAAAAAACTAATCTCGGTCATTGGTGAAAAGGCATTTCACATTGTTCCAATAAAACGTGGTAACATTGACGAAACAAAAGTTCAAATATATAATGAAAAAGATTTCCGGAAAATGGTTAATGAATTAGAAAAAAATAAAACAAGTTTTTACACATTCCAGCTTAAGAGCGCCAAGGGCCTACAGGTCGTATTGAAGGGCATAGATTCTTACGTTGTCCCTGCTGAAATAAAAGATGCTCTCACCCTCCAGGGATTTAAGGTAAAGAATGTCTCTAACATAATAAACAGGGAGAAGATCCCCCAACCCCTATTTCGCGTTGAACTGGAGCCAAATGATGTAATACTGAAGAAAAATGAGACCCATCCCATTTACAATTTAAAATATCTATTATACCGGAAAATCACAGTTGAAGAACCACACAAGCGTTCAGGACCCGTTCAGTGCCATAATTGCCAAGAATATGGCCATACGAAAACTTACTGTAAATTACCTAGTGTTTGTGTTGTGTGCGGTGAATTACACAATACTGCTATTTGCAATAAGTCGAAGGACCAGAAGGAAAAAAAGTGCAGTAATTGTGGAGGTAATCACACTGCTAACTACAGGGGATGTCCTGTGTTCTCTTTTGTTAAACAAGCTATGAGCCAAAAGCCTAAAGTAACTCCAGCGCAAACAGGAAATACGTACTCCGCTACTTATCCTCCTATGGCCCAACCAAATTCTACACAAGTATCGTATGCTGACGCTGTGAAGATCAATTCAGTTCCAGTGCAAAAAGTGTCACCACCAACTAGTACAACAAATGCAAATGCAAGCTTTAATTTCAATCGCCTTGAAGCTACTATTGACAATTTGGTGCAAACAATAAACAACTTTACAACAAATATGACTAGCATGATGCAAGAAATGCTGCGAATGCAGAACACACTACTTCTAGCATTAGTTAATAAGCCATGAACATGTTAAAAGTATGTTTCTGGAACTCAAACGGCATTCGCCAACATAAAAATGAACTTGAGCACTTCCTCACGGCAAAAAATATTGACATAATGTTGGTATCTGAGATTCATTTGACTTCGAGAAGCCTTTTTAAAATGAATGGCTACACCTTATATGATACAAAGGACCCGAGAGGAAGAGCATGCGGAGGATCGGCAATTCTAATAAAGTCAAGATTCAAACACTACATTCTTGAGAACATTTGTGAGGACCATCTGCAGGCAACAAATATTTGCATCGAAAATTTTTGTACAAATTTCGTGATATCATCAATTTACTCCCCTCCCAGATTTTCAGTCACTGAGGATCAATATGAGGAGTTTTACAAAACTCTTGGGCCTTGTTTCGTAGCAGCTGGGGACTACAATGCAAAACATACGTTCTGGGGATCGCGTCTTATTACACCTAGAGGTCGAGCATTGTACAACACAATTTCAAAAATGGGTTTGGATGTCATTTCTAGCGGGGAGCCCACTTACTCGCCTACTGACATACAAAAAATTCCGGATGTTATAGATTTTGGCGTCATGAAAAATATCCCTAGGGATTTAATTCATGTTGAAGCTTCACATGATCTCTCCTATGATTAACCTCCCACGATCGTTACAATTTGCAGCCCACTAAGAAGTGACTTACCTCACCCATATGTGAAGATGATAAATCGTGTTAACTGGCTGGGGTTCAAAAAATATCTCACTAGTCATTGTACGGGAAACATCAGGCTTAGAACTTCCGATGATATTGAATTCAACATTGCCAATCTTACTGAAAATATTAAACAGGCTGCTAAACATGCCACTACCTCCTCTCCGCAGACTGGGTTTAATAGATTTTATTCTGCGGATATTGAACGTCTCGTATGTGAAAAAAGAAGAGCTAGAAGGGAATGGCAACAGCACAGATCACCCCAACATAAAATCAGACTTAGAGAATGCACTAAACGACTCCATGAGTTTCTTGCATCTGAAAAATCTGCTTCTCTTAAGAACTATCTGGAAGGTCTCGATGTCACAGCAGCATCTAATTATACCTTGTGGCGCGCAGCTAGAAAACTTAAAACACCCGTTGAGTTTAAACCACGCCTGCGCACTTCGACCGGAGGTTGGGCAAGAACCAATACTGAAAAAGGTAACATATTTGCTGAGCATTTAAAACACGTATTTATCCCAAACTCATGTACTGGTGCTGTTGATTTGCCGAGTGTAGTTGCTCTACCCCCTCGACCCATGAAGTTTAAGATGCGTGATGTACAAAAACTAATTGCTGAAACCAACCAGAAGAAAGCTCCGGGTATTGATGGCGTTAGTAACAAGATGCTGATGCAGCTGTCTCGTGTTGCTATTAGAATCCTGTTGTTTATTTTTAATGGTATTTTACGACTGGAGTATTATCCACACAGCTGGAAACTTGCCATGATCAAAATGATTCCAAAGGCGGGCAAAGATCTTACCAAGGCTGAGTCATATAGGCCAATAAGTTTATTGTCAACAATTTCAAAGCTTTTTGAAAAGCTGCTCATGACAAAATTGTCCCCAATTCTAACTAATAATGGGTGTATACCGGACCATCAATTTGGTTTTAGAAGTCAGCATAGCACCATTGAACAAACTCATAAATTGGTTCATTTCATAAGAAGAGCATTTGAAGAAAAAAAGTATTGTTCTTCCCTCTTTATTGATGTCTCTCAGGCATTTGATAAAGTGTGGCATGAAGGCCTAATTTTAAAACTGAAGACACATTTACCAATAAACATTGTAAATCTTTTGGAAAGTTACATTCTTGCCCGGAAGTTCACTGTTGTGGAAGAAGACTTCATGAGTGTGCCTGAAACTATCTCATCTGGGGTGCCACAGGGGAGTATACTGGGGCCAGTTTTGTATTTGATTTATACCTGTGATATGCCTCTGAGCAGTAATATACTCACTTCTACATTTGCCGATGATACAGCCTGCCTTAGTATGCATGAAAACCCTCACGAGGCATCCCGATATCTTCAGGAACATATTAACCTGTTGGAGCTGTGGTTGAACTTATGGAGAATAAAAGTAAATGAACAAAAATGTGTTCATGTCACATTTACACTACGAAGAGACACTTGTTCCCCCATTCGTATCAACAATCAAGTTGTTCCTCAACATTCACAGGTGAAATACCTTGGTATACATCTTGACCAACGGCTTACATGGAAACAGCACATTGACTCTAAGCTAACACAAATGAAGCTTAAATTAACCCAGATACATTGGTTGATTGGTAAAAATTCAACACTCAGTCTGGATTGTAAACTTTTAATATACAAGTCGCTTTTGAAACCCATATGGTGTTACGGAATTCAGCTATGGGGCACTGCTTCAGCTTCCAATGTAGAAAGAATACAACGAATGCAAAACAAAATTTTAAGGTTAATAACATCGGCTCCTTGGTACATGAAAAATTCAATTTTACATCGTGATTTAAATATGCCACTTGTGACTGCAGAAATTGCAAAATATGCAGGCAAATATTTAACAAAACTCGAGTCCCATCCTAATCCCCTTGCTCGTAACATCTTGAACTTTCCTGGACACATCCGCTTAAAAAAGAGGGATACTACGGTCTTAACACGCAACGCAGATGAAACTTTTTGAAAATAATTTTGTGCTTAACACGACATTTATGTATTTTTAATTATTATCACTAAGTTTATGTCCGACACTGGTTGGGCCTAATTATTCTATCTATATTTAAGATTTGAACACTTTTTGTTAGTTCAGTTCTGAAGATACAAAAAATAAAAATTAGTGGGAAAAAAAACCTTAGTGTCCTCATGTTAAGAATATAAATAGATTAAACTAATTTTTATTTATATTATACATGTATACTTATTTAATTTAATTATATTTAGTTTATTAAGCAATCACGTCAATATCACAAGCGTTATGTATTAAAATCGGTGTTGAATTTTCACTCTTTTTCGCTAGTAGATTTCCATTGGCAAACCATACAAATTTCCATCCAATCTCTTTGGCTTTGGCTTACCATAGTAGCCAACGATTGGTAGCAGTCAATTGATCATTAATATAAATTGGACTCATATGATCAATGCTGCTAATGGGACTATTGCTGTTAGTACTGGCTGTAGTGTACGCAGAGGCATTATTAAAAAAATCCTCTCTTACTCTGTGTCTTCTTATTTTGGACATTATCTGTTTATTTTTATTTAGCGAACAGAATTCAATTATGATTTTATTGTGTTTTTTTATTTTGTGGAAATTGCTCATTTCAGATTCATGAACATCATTTTTGTTTCCATTTTTTGTATATGTTTGTCTTTCTCTTTATTTTCTGCTTTAAGTTCGTTGACCTGGTTAGCTAAGCTGGACACAGTCAGTCAGTATTAAAAATGCACTTGCCATCTCCTCTCTTAATGCATTTTGCTTAGCGGTCATAGTGTTGGTAAGTTGCGCTATACTTTGTCACTTAAATCATTCGTGATGGTAGTTTAAAACAGTTCATCTGCTTTCAGATCATTTACGTTAGTGTTGATCGTATTAAAGCAGTTTGTGTCTGTAGAGCATGCACTTTTGATATTTTCTTTAGCTCGATTTCCATCGTTCCTTTATTATACACTATGCCATTGTTGTTGTAAATCCGAATGGACTACTTCTTGGTATGTATTATTTGCCGATTTACTCCTACTTCGTTCACCTCTGCATATGTGGCATTTCCAAACAGCCTTTTTTCGGCATTCATACTTTGATATATAGATTCCGATAATGTAGCGCAGTGTGAGTAGTTGTACTTACCACCACAGTGATTGCATTTTACATAGTCGCCCGTTAAGGCAGAGATTTATTGCACACATTGCAGGCAATATTTTTAGCGGACAAATAATGTTGTTTCCTACTCATATTAAGACTTTTTTTATTTTCTTTTCTGTTTTCTGAGTAGAGGTATTTAAGTGTTTAGTGTATATATAAATTTTTAATTTATTTTTATTATTTTATATATTTGGATTAGATCACAGTTTTTAAATGTTTTTTAATCAATGGCACATATAATTATAATAATAATAATAAAAATTTTTTAGACGGGCGAGGTAGGGTTGAAAATTCCTTCGCACTTACAGTGACCATCGTCAACTCCGTTGTGTGGTCTTATCCACTAAAAAACTCCCTCCTCCGTTTCTGGTGGGATGCCTCCCTGGGACTGTTTTCTGAATTACTTCGGGAATGGCCAGAAACTTCATCCACCTAAGGACTTTTCTCGAAACACTCACGTCTGGGTCCGTCAGTTTTATGTTGCTGGCTCATTCTTCTGAGTCTCCATTGATGGGGACTCATCGAGGTCTCTTTTCTTTCTACTTAAGACATACTCGATGTAGTTACTCACAGTATTCCATGTGTTTTCGCATTCCAGCATTCTGTCAACTATGTTGGCAAGGGTGAAAACGCTAATCTGCTCTCTTAGTGCGATTCGCTCAGTATTCCATCTGATGCGGAGCGAATCGCACTCATTGACTTGTACTATCAAAATAAGTTGCTCATCTTTCTTTACAATAATTAAAATTATATTGATTTTGATCTTTTTAACTTTTTTAAACTTTATATTTATTATTTTAACATAGTTTGTTTTTTGTTTAAATTCAACAAGTCTTTGAACACTGTTGTCAGCGCAGCGTTTATAGTTCCATTTAAACGATTTTTAAAGGAATTCTTTAAAAATTTTAATATAAATAATCAGATGTCACAGAAATCTAATTTCTACAAAAGTGAAAATTAAAACGTTTTTATCTTCTCTACAAAACGTAAAACGAAAACATTTTACGTTTTAAATCCGTTTAAAAGTAGTAAGGTAAAATTGACTTTTAAAAGAAACATCAAAAACATATTTTAAGTAGTAAATAAACCTGTTCCTAATTAATTTTCAAAATACCAAATATTCTTTCTGTTCTGTGTTTGAAAGTAGTACACACATAAGGAGAATGTAATGTTAATCCTCCATTATCGTTTACAACAGTTATTATTACAATGTTGTATTTTTAAAAATGCGATTATGGTTTACAACTGTTGTCAGTACTGCTGTAAATTGAGTTGTCTGTGTTCGTTAACATCGATTATCGTTTACAACATGTGTTTTTATGTGTTGTTCGCAATGTCAAAAATCTACTGCAGCTCATTACGTGTTTTGTTATTAACTTTACAATTTGAAAATCGAAAATAGATTTAAAAAAAATTAAGTATGCATATAAAATTTGGTTTGCAAAGCATTCATACTTTTATAAAATAATTGATTAAAAATATTTCTAAACGAAATTACAAATAAAAGACAAATGGCAAAGCTGGTTGAGCTGCTGAAAATTAATCCACATATTGGCCGAGGCAAGCTGTCATTTGGATATAACAAAATGCAACTCAATATCAAATGGGATCATTTTACTGAACAATTAAATGCTTTAGGACAGCGGATTAGAAATACTGAAGAATAGCAGAGTTAATTTTTAGAAGAGTTCTCACTTTATGCGGAAAATTTTTATAAAACTATAAATTGTGTTATTGCGAATTCCTTTCCGGATACATGTAATGTATGTGTTTTTTTTTTTTTTTGATTTATTTATTTCTAACAAAATATACGCTTCTTCATTGTTTTTTTAAACAGCTTTTTGGCCTGCTGGTATGTATTTTTAAGGAAATATGTACTACAAATGCAACACCTAAGTAGATGTTATAAACCGTATTAAAAAAATGAATGTACGTTGTGTTGTAGCTGAAACAACACAACATTTTAGTGGTGTAAACGATAATCGGGACATTTGTTAATATTTTAAAAAAAATTTTATAATTAAAATAATCTGCTACGAGTTACTTGCCCTTATGTTTATACATACATACATGGTCTGATGTGATGCACATTGTAATTCTGATCTTTGAATTACAGAAAATTACAAGTAATATACACATAAAAGGTAATTTTTTAAGAGCTTTCGGATTTTATTAAAAATAAACATAAAATTTGGAGAAATGTGTTAATTCTTTATTTCAGTCTATGGAATGATCTATGTAATTCAACGTTTAAAGAAGATTTAATGTTAATGTTGACAGCGGCTATGCCTCAAATTGTTCATATGTTGGGTCCAATTTCGGCGTACTCTCTTTTGTTAAAAGTTAAATGAATAAAAATAAAAAAACACAAAAACTTATGATTTTAATTGTTTTATTATTACTGTGGGAAATTATAGTATTTTGAAATTCGTTCATGCTTCAATGCTTAGTAGGAAACATATAAAAAGATGTAAAAATTAAGTTTCTTGCAGTATTGAAAGTTGAAATGAGTTTGTCGTTTCTTTCATACATATAAAAGGGAAATCAACAATCAAAAATGTGACACTATTCATAATTACAAATAATTCTTTTAAGGATTATTTATTAATTGAAAATATTGTGACATATGTTATTTTTATGATACAATATATACTCGAATATTAATAATACTAAATACTAAAAATTAAAATGACATACAAATTTATAAAAAAGGCTTTAAATATTCGAGAAGTTGAAAGGAGATCTGAAGGTTAAATTTAATTGTTTATTCAATATCAACATCAATATCAGGAGTAGCATCGCGCAATTTGCGCCGTGAGCGTATTATAGCCGATGAGGAATAATTTTTCAGGTTTGAAGGTTTTGATGATGTATTTTTTACCTTTCTTGTTGGTCGGTCGCGAATCCGAGCGGCACCAGTGTTTTCAACGGCTATAACCTCGTCATCAATAAGCGTATCTAAAACCTCTTCATCATCTTCGGAGAATTCAACATGTGTTGTAATCACAGAATTCAATGAATGAGATCGAGCTATCCACTGAGTATCATTAACTGAGTCCAATTCTTCTTGATTTCGTACATAACTGCGAGAAGTAAGTGCGCCGTCCGAGTGGGAATATGGTAGCATTTCAAATTGATGATTTGTATCATTTAAGCCAAAATGAAAAGTCTAGTAAAGAAGTGCACGTGCAATGTGTGACATTATGGGTTAACGGTTAATGTTGGTAGAAAATGAAAAGAAAGCAATAAACGTTAATTTAACAAAATAATAAGAACAAAAAAGATTACAGAAGCAAATAAATTATATTAAAAAAAAAAATTAATTAGCAACAGTTTCAATACAATATATGTATACCACAAAAGAAAAATAGTTTTGAAAGTACAAAGTCTTTAATAGTATTTATTACAAATTATTTAAGATGTTTTCAAATTAATTTAAAAAAAATTGTTGGGGGAGAAGAAAGCTCCAGGTAAGTTAATTTTCCCAGTAGATGACGAATGCAGGGCATGCAGGGAGGACATTCCGCTGTCATCACCCAGATTTTGTGCAGACGAGATCAAGATTTTTCGCGAATGACACCTTACACCATATTTTTCACATCAGGGTTATTGGCAGGAGAGATTTAATGAACTACATTCATGACATAGAGTTTCAATTAAGTATAGGATTTCTTTTTTCATGTTGGAGACACAAAGGGCCTTTTGGACTAGAGTATCATTCTGCTCTCGCCGACCTAATGTAACCAAACGTACTATTGAGTTTTTTAGTCTAGATTAATAGGTTAATAATTGTATTTATTATTTAAGAATATAACATGTATGTTTTCGGAAGCACCTACTCTTTGGTGCTCATGTATATTTTATGCTTTTCATCAGTTTTTAGTTGCTGATGGCTGTATGTAAATTAATGCTACGTTCGCAAATCGAATAATTTATTCATCAGCATTCAACCAAATTATAGCTTTCTTTGGTAAAACAAGTTTATATTAAAAATGACCACAAACGCTATGTAGGGATCATCTAAAGGAAACAAATCATATATTACTATTATTTTAAGCAAAAATTTAAATTAATTTAAGTTTGACTAGAGTTCACTTACTGATTAATACTTTTTTCAAATAATTTTTTTTTGTTAAGGAGGAAGTAAAGGTCAATTATTACAATAGTAGAAGGGAAAAATACTGTTTTCTATGGTTGTCGTGCTATTATCATCACCGTATATGAATGCGGCTACATATCATAATGCATGTGTAAAACAAATATTATATTTTTACTGTTTGCGCCGTGAGAGAGATAACGAAAGACACAAAGGGCGAGATAGAGGGAAAGAAAGTATATACTGTATACCAAAAACTACGTAATGTAGATATCCAGTTCATATTATATACACTCTCGTACCGTTGATCCGATTGCGATTAAAGTTGGTCAACTTATTGCTCGCACTAACTGACCTTCGTAGACTAGTAGGTAGTGTGCTAGACTCGTAGTGCGAAGGTCCCAGGTTCGAATCCTGCCGCAGAACTTTGGCAGTTTGTGTCTGATAATTAAATGGAGCGCACTAAAAGCCTTCACTGGCTTAAGTGTATGTCGTATGACATGGGCTTATGACACCCTTCAAATCAACCTAACTTATCCTAACCTATTGCTCGCACTTGTACGGATCTCAGGCTGGTAGAATCTGATCAGTAATACGAAGAATGCTATAATGATTTATATACATTAATGAATGTAATCCACATAAGATTACAGTCTTTTACTTTATACTACGTTCATATATATTATCGAATTCGTGCTTATTTTATTTAATACTAGCTTTATGGACTTGGATGAGTTTCGTGACGAAGCAGGATATACAAAAAAAATCTAGAGAACACTAGAATTTCGTTTGAAGTGTAGTAATTTTTCTGGAAACAAGAAACCGGGCGATATGATGCTCGGGATAATCACCAATCTCTACAAAGCCCTGAGTTCAAATTATATTCTGTTAATAAAAGATTGCATCCTTTTTATCACCCATGTGATGAAAAGGCTATAAATGTAAAATTTACTATATAAAAGCTACTGACAATCCTATAGCGTAAAAAGTTAACAATATGGTTAAATTTTAAAAAAACAACACTTTTGGAGAATGCTCTTTTACTGATGACATACCTTTCACTTAACGTAGTTCCCAATTGTTGTCCAGATCATACGATCTGGATAATAAGAATATTGAAATTGATCTGTCCAAACCTCAAAAAGAATGATACAAAAAAACTTTTACAGGATTTGCATATTTAGTTGAATTTTACATTAAAAAGCGTAATGTTTAGATATAGTGATGTATGTAAATATCCCGCTTAATAATATTATTAAATGTCTGAAATTCAACAAAAATTTTCTAAAACCTAAAACTGCAAATTTTAATAATTATTTTCACTTAATAATTAATTATTTTCACTATAAAATTCATTCAAAAGAAATTTTGAAAACAGATATCTAGACAGCGAACTTTTGCAAGAGGTGCAATTAAATCTGGAAGCTAAATTTCATTTAAATTAGCGAATAAGCTTTTTCTGTTGAGACCAGTGATACTGAACACTTACTGTTATAGAAAACAAATTATTATAATATGAACAAAATTGTTGATAATGTAGCCATGAAAAAAATACAGCATTTGGAACTGCAAAGAAACATATTTTATGATGTCAAAGCTTCTTGTCAGCTACAACTCCTATTCTTAAATATCAATTACATGACGGTAACAGTAAGTTCTGTTTTGGGCGGAACTTTGAGAATTTTTTGAAGGAAGAAGTGATCGCATTGGAGCCGTTGGTAGTGGTGACGTTTTGTATATAACTAGGAAAGTCGTTTAAAGAGATACAAGAAGTTGACTTAATTGCTAAGATTGCATTGGGGCTGAAAATTCTCATGGGTGTCGTTTATCCACTTCATGGTAATTTCGAATGTTTGAAAAATTAGGGCTGGGGCACATAGAATCCGTCATCCGTCATCCTTCGACTTTTTCAACTGACGTTAACGCAATGACGGATGAGGTTGGCACAATGAGTACTTTGTTAACGTGTAGAAAATCAGCTGTATTTGTTTTTTTTTTTCTCTTTTTTGTCACTCTACAAAAGTTAATCAAATTTTTTCCACTAATTTTATTTATTGTATCTTCATTAAACTGAACTAACAATAAGTATTCAAATCTTAAATATAAATATAATAATTAGGCCCACCCAGTGTCGGACATAAACTTAGTGATAGTAATTAAAAATAAATAAATGTCGTATTAAGCACAAGAATATTTTCAAAAAATTTCATCTGGAGTGTTGCGTACTAAAGCCGTAGTATCCCTCTTTTTAAGCGGATGTGTCCAGGAAAGTTCAAGATGTTACGAGCAAGCGGATTAGGATGGGACTCGAGTTTTGTTAAATATTTGCCTGCATATTTTGCAATTTCTGCAGTCACAAGTGGCATATTTAAATCGCGATGTAAAATTGAATTTTCCATGTACGAAGGAGCCGATGTTATTAACCTTAAAATTTGGTTTTGCATTCGTTGGATTCTCTCTACATTGGAAGCTGAAGCAGTGCCCCATATCTGAATTCCGTAACACCATATGGGTTTCAAAAGCGACTTGTATATTAAAAGTTTACAATCTAGACTGAGTGTAGAATTTCTACCAATCAGCCAATGTATCTGGGTCAATTTAAACTTCATTTGTGTCAGCTTAGAGTCAATGTGGTGTTTCCATGTAAGCCGTCGGTCAAGGTGTATACCAAGGTATTTCACCTGTGAATGTTGAGGAACAACTTGATTGTTGATTCGAATGGGGGAACAAGTATCTCTTCATAGGGTAAATGTGACATGAACACACTTTTGTTCATTTACTTCTACTCTCCATAAGTTCAACCACAGCTCCAACAGGTTAATATGTTCCTGAAGATATCGGGATGCCTCGTGAGGGTTTTCATGCATACTAAGGCAGGCTGTATCATCGGCAAATGTAGAAGTGAAGATATTACTGCTCAGAGTCATATCACAGGTAAAAATCAAGTACAAAACTGGCCCCAGTATACTCCCCTGTGGCACCCCAGATGAGATAGTTTCGGGCACACTCGTGAAGTCTCCTTCCACGACAGTGAACTTCCGGGCAAGAATGTAACTTTCCAATAGATTCACAATGTTCATTGGTAGATATCTCCTCAATTTCAAAATCAGACCCTCATGCCACACTTTATCAAATGCTTGAGAAACATCAATAAAGAGGGAAGAACAATACTTCTTTTCCTCAAATGTTCTTCTTATGAAATGAACCAATCTATGAGTTTGTTCAATGGTGCTATGCTGACTTCTAAACCCACATTGATGGTCCGGTATGCACCCATTATCAGCTAGAATTGGAGACAATTTTGTCATGAGCAGTTTTTCGAAGAGCTTTGAAATTGTTGACAGCAAACTTATTGGCCTATATGACTCAGCCTTAGTAAGATCTTTGCCCGCCTTTGGAATCATTTTGACCATGGCAAGTTTCCAACTGTGTGGATAATACTGCAATATTAAAATGCCATTAAAAATAAATAACAGGATTCTAATAGCAATACGAGGCAAATTCATCAGCATTTTGTTACTAATTCCATCAATACCCGGGGCCTTCTTTTTGTTGGTTTCAGCAATTAGTTTTTGCACATCACGCATCTTAAACTTTATGGGTAGAGGGGGTAGAGCAACTACACTCGGCAAATCAACAGCACCAGTACATGAGTTTGGGGTAAATACGTGTTTTAAATGCTCAGCAAATATGTTACCTTTTTCAGTATTGGTTCTTGCCCAACCTCCGGTAGAAGTGCGCAAGGGTGGTTTAGACTCAACGGTTGTTTTAAGTTTTTTAGCAGCGCGCCACAAGGAGTAATTAGATGCTGCTGTGACATCGAGACCTTCCAGATAGTTCTTAAGAGAAGCAGATTTTTCAGATGCAAGCAACTCTTGGAGTCGTTAATCAAATTGAATAAATTTAAGTGAAGAACATACAATTTTCAATTGAGATGGATGATATTCTCGAGTTAATTTTAATCATTATTTTGCTGTATAAAGCTCGAATGTGTCTTGACGAAATAGATAGAGGCCGAAGATTTTGGGTCAGACCACTATACCAAGACCGGATTTTTTGGACTTTTTGCTGTTAATTTTGAAAGGATGTTTGAAGGTGATCCTGAACAATTTAAGAAAACTGTTAGGATAGATAAAGTAACATTCGATTTGCTGTTTAGTTTGGTTAAGGAAGATATTTCTAAGAATTCCAACAGACCATCCATGCCTGCAAAATGTCGACTTTTTCTGACGCTGGCGTAAGAAAACTTTGTTTACATTTTATTTCTTTATTATTTAACAATTTTTTTTATAAACTTGTTTCAAAGTTACTTAGCTCATGGAGGCAGTAACCAGATGTTTTCATCAACATTTAAGATGGGGCGTACGACCGTCAGAAAAATTGTTTTGGAAACATGTGATGTGCTGTGGAACGCGCTTGGTTTTGTGTATTTGTCGGTACCTCAAAAAAAAATGAGTGGAAACGCATTGCGAACGATTTTGGCGCTATGTGGAATTTACCGAACTGTGTTGGAGCCATTGATGGCAAACACATTACGTTAAAATGCCCACCAAATTCCGGGTCACAGTTTTTTAACTATAAGGGTATCTACTCCATAGTTCTTTTGGCAGCTTGCGATGCCAATTATACGTTTACATGTATCGATCTTGGTGCACATGGCTCTCAAAGTGACGGAAGTGTGCTTTGGAATTCGGCCTTTGGACAGAAGCTTTTAACTGGTCAATTAGATCTGCCAGAAGACACCTATTTACCAGGAACAAATTTGAAATTTCCTTATTTTATGGTGGGAGACGCTGCGTTTCCACTGAAAAGATGTTTAATGCGCCCTTACCCCAGGTTTGTGTATAGGCAACTTTCTTATAGTAGTTATAAGTTTGGTCACATTTTTTATTTAGGTTCAAACTTGCCTCCTGAGCGGGTAATATTCAACAAGCGTTTATCGCGAGCTCGCCGTGTTATTAAAAATGCATTTGGAATCCTAGTGACCCGTCGGAGAATCCTCTTATCTCCCTTACAAATGCAGCCATCATCAGCAGAAAAAGTAGTGAAAGCTGCAGTTGTTTTGCATAATTTTCTAAAAATGAACGATGGTACCTACTGCCCGCCTGATTATGTGGACCAATATGAGGGAGATAACATAATTAATGGATTGTGGCGCAATGAAATTAGTGTTCCATTACAAAGCCATGGCCGAATGTTGTCTAACAATGCATCCAGAGACGCATTTAAAGTGAGGGATGAGCTAATGCGGTACATCTTTTCACATCCTCTTTAAATTATAAATCGTTACCTAAAACGCATTAACAAAAAATTTAAGGAAATATAGGTGTGATCTCTAATTACAAACAATAAATAAAAGCCATAAAATTTTTTTTCACAAAAATCAATTTATTTGCTATTATGTACATATGTAGGTATGTATATAAAAATTAAGGAATGGTTAACATTAATTAATTCATTATTAAATAGGTTACATGTATATGTGCAGAAATTGCTTTTGTTAAACAAAAATAAAAAAAAAATTAATAAACAAAACAGTCTACAATGACTAGGTACATACATACTTATGTAAATACAAAATTGTTTTTCTAACACAGGTACACAATTAATAAACAAAACAGTCTCCATGTATATAAAAATTAAGGAATGGTTAACATTAATTAATTCATTATTAAATAGGTTGCATGTATATGTACAGAAATTGCTTTTGTTAAACAAAAATAAAAAAGAATTAATAAACAAAACAGTCTTCAATAACTGGGTACAAACAAAAAATAAAAAAGAATTAATAAACAAAACAGTCTTCAATGACTAGGTACAAACATACATAAATACAAAATTGTTTTTGTAAAACAAAACTAAAATCTCTTTTTTGATTAAGAGTATTTTCAGTTTTAGTCAAAATCCAGAATGAGATTTTAGTTTCTTTTACAAACACAGGTACATACATAGTAAGTAAGGCAAGTAAATAAAAAAAAAAAAACAAATAATTAACGACTATAATAAAATCTAAGTTACTGTTTATAGACCAAATTTAAAATTTCGATTTTCAGCCTATCCTGCTCCTCCTCTGAATGTTTTATCAAATAGGAGTCCAGAACCTTTAAAAAATCGGCATTGCGGCTTTCTTTGTGGCTCGCTTTGGCAGCAATTAAATCGCTGACTGTGCCACAAAGTTTTTCAAACTTATCGTGGGCTTCGTTTTGAACTCTGCGCCTCTTGGAAATGTTTTTTGACACAGTTGGGGTTTCCTCCTCCACTGAGTTGTTGCAGCCAAAATCTCCAAAATCATCGTCGTGTTCAAGGAGGAAGAAGAAGCATCTTCCACATCTTCCAAGAATTCCGTTTCGACTAACGGTTTATCTTCCAGTGAGCTCAGTTAATATTGGACAACGTTCTGCAAAAAAAGTATAAAGCATTCGTATACAAAAAAAAAAAAAAAAAAAAAAAAAAAAAAAAAAAAAACAAAACCAGTTAACCTCCGAGGTGCAATATGTTTTTGCAAGAAAGCCATTGATTCCAAATAGCACCACTTGCGTTTTTCTTCCGCGGCAGCTCCTGACTTCCGTCTAATTGAAGACACTTCCCGCACGTACCTATCCCGAAGCGATCTCCAACGGCTTTGGCACTGCTCAACTGAAAATAGACGAAATATAAACCAACAATATAATACTTATATATGTATGCATATGAAAATGTTACTAACCTGCCTGTAGCAGTTGCCACGGAAGACCAAGATTTCAACGTACGTCAAAAGTTAAAAGTTGCCCAACTTTCATACGTTGTGTTGAAGGAGACGTACTGTATGTAACCAAGCTCATAACAAAACCTGTATTTTAACTTAGCTGTCAGTTGAAAAAGTCGACGGATGACGGATTCGATGTGCCCCAGCCTTTAGTTCGCGGGATAAATGTTGCAGATTATATATAAACTGTCATCGTACCTTTTTTGATACTCTATTTCATTGATTGTTATTAATCGTCACCATAAAAGTTCTCCAATATGGATAGGTTTAAGTTTATATACAGTTTGTCAGGAATGAGATTGCACATTAAAAATATATGAACAATTTGAACTTTATTTTTTTTCCCACTAATTTTTATTTTTGTATCTTCAGAACTGAACTAACAAAAAGTGTTCAAATCTTAAATATAGATAGAATAATTAGGCCCAACCAGTGTCGGACATAAACTTAGTGATAATAATTAAAAATACATAAATGTCGTGTTAAGC
The DNA here is from genome assembly GCA_963681545.1 of Germaria angustata. Classification (NCBI taxonomy): domain Eukaryota; kingdom Metazoa; phylum Arthropoda; class Insecta; order Diptera; family Tachinidae; genus Germaria; species Germaria angustata. The sequence continues at coordinate 40,840,168 of OY813002.1, forward strand.
ACAAAATTATTTTCAAAAAGTTTCATCTGCGTTGCGTGTTAAGGCCGTAGTATCCCTCTTTTTTAAGCGGATGTGTCCAGGAAAGTTCAAGATATTTCGGGCAAGCGGATTCGGATGGGACTCGAGTTTTGTTAAATATTTGCCTGCATATTTTGCAATTTCAGCGGTCACAAGTGGCATATTTAAATCACGATGTAAAATAGAATTTTTCATGTACCAAGGAGCCGATGTTATTAACCTTAAAATTTTGTTTTGCATACGTTGTATTCTCTCTACATTGGAAGCTGAAGCAGTGCCCCATAGCTGAATTCCGAAACACCATATGGGTTTCAAAAGCGACTTGTATATTAAAAGTTTACAATCTAGACTGAGGGTAGAATTTCTACCAATCAGCCAATGTATCTGAGTTAATTTAAGCTTCATTTGTGTCAGCTTAGAGTCGATGTGGTGTTTCCATGTAAGCCGTCGGTCAAGGTGTATACCAAGGTATTTCACCTGTGAATGTTGAGGCACAACTTGGTTGTTGATTCGAATGGGGGAACAAGTGTCTCTTCGTAGAGTAAATGTGACATGAACACAATTTTGTTCATTTCCTTCTATTCTCCATAAGTTCAACCATAGTTCCAACAGGCTAATATGATTCTGAAGATATCGGGATGCCTCGTGAGGGTTTTCATGCATACTAAGGCAGGCTGTATCATCGGCAAATGTAGAAGTGAAGATATTACTGCTCAGAGGCATATCACAGGTATAAATCAAATACAAAACTGGCCCCAGTATACTACCCTGTGGCACACCGGATGAGATAGTTTCAGGCACACTCATGAAGTCTTCTTCCACAACAGTGAACTTCCGGGCAAGAATGTAACTTTCCAAAAGATTTACAATGTTTATTGGTAAATGTGTCTTCAGTTTTAAAATTAGGCCTTCATGCCACACTTTATCAAATGCCTGAGAGACATCAATAAAGAGGGAAGAACAATACTTTTTTTCTTCAAATGCTCTTCTTATGAAATGAACCAATTTATGAGTTTGTTCAATGGTGCTATGCTGACTTCTAAAACCAAATTGATGGTCCGGTATACACCCATTATTAGTTAGAATTGGGGACAATTTTGTCATGAGCAGCTTTTCAAAAAGCTTTGAAATTGTTGACAATAAACTTATTGGCCTATATGACTCAGCCTTGGTAAGATCTTTGCCCGCCTTTGGAATCATTTTGATCATGGCAAGTTTCCAGCTGTGTGGGTAATACTCCAGTCGTAAAATACCATTAAAAATAAACAACAGAATTCTAATAGCAACACGAGACAGCTGCATCAGCATCTTGTTACTAACGCCATCAATACCCGGAGCTTTCTTCTGGTTGGTTTCAGCAATTAGTTTATTTACATCACGCATCTTAAACTTCATGGGTCGAGGGGGTAGAGCAACTACACTCGGCAAATCAACAGCACCAGTACATGAGTTTGGGGTAAATACGTGTTTTAAATGCTCAGCAAATATGTTACCTTTTTCAGTATTGGTTCTTGCCCAACCTCCGGTCGAAGTGCGCAGGGGTGGTTTAAACTCAACGGGTGTTTTAAGTTTTCTAGCTGCGCGCCACAAGGAATAATTAGATGCTGCTGTGACATCGAGACCTTCCAGATAGTTCTTAAGAGAAGCAGATTTTTCAGATGCAAGCAACTCATGGAGTCGTTTAGTGCATTCTCTAAGTCTGATTTTATGTTGGGGTGATCTGTGCTGTTGCCATTCTCTTCTAGCTCTTCTTTTTTCACATACGAGACGTTCAATATCCGCAGAATAAATTCTATTAAACCCAGTCTGCGGAGAGGAGGTAGTGGCATGTTTAGCAGCCTGTTTAATATTTTCAGTAAGATTGGCAATGTTGAATTCAATATCATCGGAAGTTCTAAGCCTGATGTTTCCCGTACAATGACTAGTGAGATATTTTTTGAACCCCAGCCAGTTAACACGATTTATCATCTTCACATATGGGTGAGGTAAGTCACTTCTTAGTGGGCTGCAAATTGTAACGATCGTGGGAGGTTAATCATAGGAGAGATCATGTGAAGCTTCAACATGAATTAAATCCCTAGGGATATTTTTCATGACGCCAAAATCTATAACATCCGGAATTTTTTGTATGTCAGTAGGCCAGTAAGTGGGCTCCCCGCTAGAAATGACATCCAAACCCATTTTTGAAATTGTGTTGAACAATGCTCGACCTCTAGGTGTAATAAGACGCGATCCCCAGAACGTATGTTTTGCATTGTAGTCCCCAGCTGCTACGAAACAAGGCCCAAGAGTTTTGTAAAACTCCTCATATTGATCCTCAGTGACTGAAAATCTGGGAGGGGAGTAAATTGATGATATCACGAAATTTGTACAAAAATTTTCGATGCAAATATTTGTTGCCTGCAGATGGTCCTCACAAATGTTCTCAAGAATGTAGTGTTTGAGTCTTGACTTTATTAGAATTGCCGATCCTCCGCATGCTCTTCCTCTCGGGTCCTTTGTATCATATAAGGTGTAGCCACTCATTTTAAAAAGGCTTCTCGAAGTCAAATGAATCTCAGATACCAACATTATGTCAATATTTTTTGCCGTGAGGAAGTGCTCAAGTTCATTTTTATGTTGGCGAATGCCGTTTGAGTTCCAGAAACATACTTTTAACATGTTCATGGCTTATTAACTAATGCTAGAAGTAGTGTGTTTTGCATTCGCAGCATTTCTTGCATCATGCTAGTCATATTTGTTGTAAAGTTGTTTATTGTTTGCACCAAATTGTCAATAGTAGCTTCAAGGCGATTGAAATTAAAGCTTGCATTTGCATTTGTTGTACTAGTTGGTGGTGACACTTTTTGCACTGGAACTGAATTGATCTTCACAGCGTCAGCATACGATACTTGTGTAGAATTTGGTTGGGCCATAGGAGGATAAGTAGCGGAGTACGTATTTCCTGTTTGCGCTGGAGTTACTTTAGGCTTTTGGCTCATAGCTTGTTTAACAAAAGAGAACACAGGACATCCCCTGTAGTTAGCAGTGTGATTACCTCCACAATTACTGCACTTTTTTTCCTTCTGGTCCTTCGACTTATTGCAAATAGCAGTATTGTGTAATTCACCGCACACAACACAAACACTAGGTAATTTACAGTAAGTTTTCGTATGGCCATATTCTTGGCAATTATGGCACTGAACGGGTCCTGAACGCTTGTGTGGTTCTTCAACTGTGATTTTCCGGTATAATAGATATTTTAAATTGTAAATGGGATGGGTCTCATTTTTCTTCAGTATTACATCATTTGGCTCCAGTTCAACGCGAAATAGGGGTTGGGGGATCTTCTTCCTGTTTATTATGTTAGAGACATTCTTTACCTTAAATCCCTGGAGGGTGAGAGCATCTTTTATTTCAGCAGGGACAACGTAAGAATCTATGCCCTTCAATACGACCTGTAGGCCCTTGGCGCTCTTAAGCTGGAATGTGTAAAAACTTGTTTTATTTTTTTCTAATTCATTTACCATTTTCCGGAAATCTTTTTCATTATATATTTGAACTTTTGTTTCGTCAATGTTACCACGTTTTATTGGAACAATGTGAAATGCCTTTTCACCAATGACCGAGATTAGTTTTTTGATAAGTGTGTTAGAATTTTTTTTGCCTCAAATAGATGGGTGGTGGTTTGGAGGTTTTTTTCGAGGATGCTTCGGGTTTTTCGTTGTCATTCTGCAATATTTTAAAACGATTTTGACGGTTAACTGGGGCGGCGTCGTTATCCCTGGATATCTTGGGAACCGATGAGATTTTAGACGAATTTGGGCTACGCCCGCGCTTTACTACTGTAATATATCTGTCCATTCCGACAGGCACCTTAGGTTTCTGTATACTCTAGTCTATTGTGATAACTTGGTTAAGTGAAGAACACGAGCCCGAAGCGGATAATGGCGCTGATTTAAATAAAGAAGTACTAGGCAGCGGAGTAAGCGAATTTGATCGCTCACGTAAAATTGGCTTTGCCGTTAGAAAAAGACTATCATCAATTTTTTTATTTTTATTGTTTGCATTAAGAGCTTCAGAACTCACAGTAAAATAGGCATTTCTGCCGTTAGAACTCACTTCACAATTGTTTGTTTTTGAGGTACTCATGCAGAGTATTCCTCAGTCACTTTGTTTACGGTTGTTTTTTTTTTCTTTTTGTTTTTGTTGTTTCAGATTATATGAAAAATGTTATTAGTGCAAATAAAGCAAATTTCACAAAAACCCGTACTTATTACGAATCAGTACTTATTACGAATATTTTTTTGTTTGTATTTTTTTTTTTGTTTACTATGTAAAAAAAAACTCCGCTAACACGTCTGTTCACTACGAAGGTTCAACAAGACTTTATTAATAAAAAAATATTTGCTGTGTTTTACTACATGCTTTTTTGAACTCCCATACTCTTTGCTATTCTGTATACATGACGTCTGAGGAAAAAAAATTAAATTTTTGTGAAAATTAAAGAAAATATGCAACAAAAACAAATACTACCTAATTTTGTTAGTGTCAAGAAACTCTTTGCACAAAAGTTATTATTTTCTCTTTTGCAAGAACTTAAGACGATTAGCAGTAAAATGCCGTTATTTTTGATGTGCATTAGTTTTCTTTGTTATTTTACAAATCATTTGGTATGTAATTTTTTAAGCGCCCAGTTTATTTAGTAATTTTTTGTGTTAAAAAAAATGACAGGCAAACGTTTAACTTACGATGTCATTCAATTGATTTATTATAACCACCAATTGGGAGCAAGTGTTCAAGAGTTGTCAGAAAGGTTCTTGGTATCACGAAGAACCATTTATAATGTGCTTTACCGTGCTGAAAAAGAGGTTAGGTTAGAATTAAAACGTGTAGGAGGCCCTAAACGTAAAATAAATACACGCACAGAGCGTTTACTTTTAAGGATGGTAAACGATAATCCAAAAATGTCCACAAGAACCATTGCGAAGGAGCTTCAAGAAGAGTGCAACGTGGTTGTTTCACATGAAACTCTTCGTCAAGCCTTAATAAGAAACAAATACTCTTCAAGATCAGCCCGCAAAAAACCACTTCTTTCTGCTGTAAACGTAGAAAAACGATTCTCCTTCGCTATGTTGAACATCTCGCAACCATTGGACTATTGGGATGACGTGATATTCTGTGAAGAAACCAAAATAATGTTATATTACAACGATGGACCAACTAGACTGTGGCGAAAGCCGTCAACATCCCTGTAAAATCAAAACATCATTCCAACAGTAAAATTTGGAAAAATGTCCACAATGGTTTGGGGTTGCATCTCGAGCAGAGGGGTAGGAGATTTGGCCTTCATAGATACAACGATGGATGCTCAACAGTATTTAAGCATTTTATAAACAAATTTAATACGAAGTTGCAAGAAATTTCGGGTTCATGAGAGAAAACAAACCACGTTTTAAATTTTACCAAGATAACGACCCGAAACACAAGTCGCATATGATAAGAATGTGGCTACTTTTTAACTGCGGTAAAGTTATAGATAGACCTGCCCAAAGTCCGGATTTAAATCCGACTAATATGAAAGCTCTAAAGGCTGCAATATTGGAGGAGTGGCAAAATATTTCAGCCAACTATGACTTAAAAAAGTTAATTCAGTCAATGAAAAAAATGATTAAAATGCGTAGTAGACGCAAAAGGTGGCCATACCAAGTACTAAAGCCAGTCTTTTTTTCTTTTTTATTGAATAAAATTAGTTCTAAGTAAAGATCTTAATATTTGTGCAAAGAGTTTCTTGACACCAAAAAATGGAGTAGTAATTATTTTGTTTAAGTTTTCAGCTTAGTTTTTAATTAAAATGGATTTTTTTTGTTTTAAATCAGTGCTTACAATGTAAATAATTAGAATGAATTAAAAAAATTTCTTTTATAACAAAAAACTAATTTTTTATATGAAATAAAATCAAAAATAATGTTTTCCTTTAGTGTGCAATCTCAGACAGACTGTATGTACGTACCTCTTGATGTCAATGTGCCATCAGTTGATGAGTTCTTTGAATATTATAATTATGATGCTATTGACAGTTCTCTTTGGATAAATTCTAAATTCTTGTAATTTTATTATTTTATATTGTACTGACGATGTTAACGAATCAGTTAAATTAATGTTTCCGTATTTATGCCTCGTGCAATGCTATTAAAATATCTCTTGATACATTGATAGCTCATGGTTCAGTACTTCTGGGAACACTAATATTTTCTCGATAAGGAATGCATCCTATCGTTTATTTTTAGATGATAGAAGTGATCATAACTGGAATAGCTCCTCGTTATAGGAATCGTACTAACATTATTATTTTACTTATTACTCTTGTTCCAATCAAATTAATTGTATTTTATTGTATTCCTAATATAAACCTTCCTTATAATTAATCTATTGCTGTTGGTTGCAATGTTTTTCCAGTAATTTTCTCTAAGCTTGTCCTTTATCTCAATGGGCGTTATATTTTACACCTTATTAACAGTATTGTTATTACGATATGTGTTCCCTATTCTGCAAAATTAGTAAATTTTTTTTTATAAAAATATTTCATAATTCTAGTGAGATAGATAACTTTTTTTCGGTTTGTATTCTGCGCATTATTTCTAAAAAAGCATATTTTACTTTCAAAGCAGATCAGCTTTTGGGGTATATTGATAAAATTTAATTTTCAAGTGATGCACAATATGGTTTTTATGGTATACATATGTACAACTTCTCTTCTCATGTTTTGAGCGGAGTAAAGTAACAAGTGCTTTACCTGTCAGGTGAGAGATAGCTATTAGATGTTATGTAAAATATTATAGATTACTGTGTTGGTAACATCAGTAAATGAATCGGGGAGAATTAATTACTTCTATTTGGGCTGTCTCCGACTAACTTGTTCGTGGTATGTGAATGGTTAGATATTCACTTTGTTAGCCAAATGCCTTGGATTATGTTTGGATTATAGTCTTATATTGCCCATGAATGTTAGAGTAATGTTTGTACATTCTCTAGTTATGCCTATTTTTATCTACGGAATTGTAGTTTATATTTAATAAATTGTTTTATAGAGTTGTACGTTGCGTCTTCTGTATGCGAAGTTCAAATCATGTGTTGGATCATTCCTGTACATTTTTGGGATATTTATTCCTGAATTACAGCATAGTCACGGTAATGGATGACCATTAATGCTAAGATCATTACATTGGGTGTTTAATATATACTAGCTATATAATATATAATTAACAATTTTTTGCGGGTAACTTCCGGTGCAATTTATTATTCGTGCCAAACTTTATTGAAGGTCTGAGAATCGTATCACTGGATATGATACTCTCAAAGTTATGGGACGTCTAGGATCACAGTAATATTTTTACATAAAAATACTTAAACAAAAAATCGTAATTGGTACAAGTACCTAATAAATAAAAAATATTTATTAATTTCCCTCACGTATGTTTTTGTATTTTAAATACATACAAGAGCGTGAACCAACCAAAAAAAAAAAAAACAATCATGAATAATGAAGAAAAAAAATATGAAATAAGCATTAATCAAAAAAGAAGATTGCGCGTTGCGCAGGTTCGTTAGTTTGTTGTAAAAAAGGCAAAATGAAGTGTGCAGTCAATAAATGTAATAATGAAAACAATTCAAAAGCGTATAAAACAAGCTTTTTCAATTTTCCCTTGCATCCTGGCTTATTAAACTATGTATACTCTTTGTGACCACAAGGTGAAATTCAGTGTGAAGACGTCGGATAACTTCATGTAACATTTTTAATAGGATGATTTTGAAAACAATTTGCAATATGAGATGGGTAAGTTTATTTTCAAATACTTAAAAAATTAAAAGTTAAATTTGTGCGAATCCATCATAAGGTTTTACTAAAAGTAGATTTTTGAACCGCGGTGCTGCGCTCACTCTCCGTAAAAAAAGAATTTTATGAGGAACCAGCCGTTCGAATCCAAAAGCGTGAAGGCAAAAAAGTTGTTGAAATTTTTTTGAAGAACAATATGCAGAGCTCGTTTTCAAAGGTGACAAATTTAAGATTCAATACCTGATAGAATTACTTATCATGACAATTTTTTCTAGATATAAAAAGTCCAGGAGTGCGGACTATTGAAACTGAAGTTATAATAGAACAATATGAATGTGAAGAATTTGTTGAAAGGCAAAAGAATTTCTATAAAAATAATAACAGTGAAATAGATTGTTTAAGTTCGAAAAAAGTTTGTTGAATACGCGCCTATTGGCTTCATTGTTCTTAGTATTTATATTTACTTTGTGGGAATATTTTCTTAAAAAGAATTCTGTCCTTACACAGTGTTTGAAAAAACAAGCAGCACAAGTAGGAGCCCCAACATATTCGTGTGTTTATCATGTATCTGAAGGCAGACCACCAAATTCGAAACCTCAAGCAATGAAATATATGAAAGAACTGCACCAAATATTTGAAAAAAATATTAAACATGGTCTTTTCACTTTTTACAACAAAGACTCATTTGAATTATATGATGACATACTACATAGATGCGCAATAGAAACCTTGTTTTTTTAATTCATGTGCAATAAGTGCAAATGGCAACAACGCATATATCGCACTGACTACAGAAGAAAAAAGTGATAACAGCGAAACAAATATTAATAATAAAATTGGTCAGAGTTCAGAACAGATTCGCGTTATTACAAAATGAAAGCGAAGTACTTATTACAAGACAAAAATTAAGTAAACCCCCTCCAATTTATTTGGAGAGCATAACTTATACAATTTGGTAAAAGAATTAATTAATTAAATTGATTTGGAGAAAATTTTTTGTACAAGCAATGAAGAAATTGGTTATTGTAAGATGGTACAACATAAATGAACGGTATAACAAAAGAGCGCTAAAGTTCGGATTGTAATAAAAAGGTATTGATTTTTATGTGGACCCCAGGAGGTAAAAAGCGGTTAGCAGGATTAGTGCTATAAGGTTAAACGTTTTTATAAAATTGAAAACAGGGAGAAAGTCTTCTTCGAGTTGGATTCGAACCGAATGAAATAAATCTAAAAAAAGAACAAAACGCACCCAATTTATAAAGTGAGATACCTGCTGCACAGAAGAGTTACCGTAGAGGAGCCACATAAAAGGGCTGGACGTAACCAATACGCTACGTGCTTGGAATACGGACATTCTTTAAGCTACATAGTGTTTGCATCCTGCGTGGACAGCCTCACGATACTGAAAAGTGCCATAAACCTAAAGATAACTCAGGAACCAAAAAAAAAAGAAATGCAGCAACTGTGGAGGTAACCACACCGCCAACTACAGAGGTTGACCATTTTACGCGCACTTTGAATAAAAAATCCGTTTCGTCATCAATTCACCCCCTGAATCTTTTGGACACAAACTATCCACAGTTGGTACAAACATCTACAAGCCAAGTTCCATTCGCTAAAGTTTTGAAGTCTAATTGACAAAAGAATCTTCTACCAAAAAATTTTCGCACGGAAATGTGTTAAAGTCTAACAAGACCATTGCGCAAAAAACGCTGCCAGAAAGTGAAACTCATGGCTTTGACTTGGAAACTTCAATCCTGACAGTAAATACAAACGTATTCACCATGATGCAGGAAATGTTGAAAATGGAACCTACCCTGTTGCAAGCTGTATTAAATAAGACATGCATTTAAAACTAAGTCTATGAAACAAAAATCAACCGATATATTTATATGACACAAAGGACTCCCGAGGAAGAGCTTGCGGTGATTCGGCAATACTAATAAAATCACGCCTCAAATACTATTTAAATTAAATTAAATTACCTTCAAGCAACTAACGTCTGTATTAAAGGCTTCCAACAGGACTTGCTGATTCCTTCAGTTTATTACCCCCAACGCATTTTCAATTACTGAAAATACTACTGCTCTATCTACGAATCATTAGGGTCACGTTTTCTAGCAGCTGGCAAATATAATGTTGAACATACGTTCTGGAGATCACGCCAAATCACACCGAAAGGTCGTGTTTTGCTTGATACCATATCTAAAATAGGTTTTAAAGTAATTTCGAATGGACAGCCAACATACTAGTCGTGCTCATAGAAATGAATCAAGTTGAGCTTTCCTTAGATTTATGTTCACTCACACACCATTGTAACCATATGCTCAAATGAAACTACATCACTCACGACCGATTAAGCGATGATAACCATGCGTATTAACTGATTAAAATACAGGAAATATCTCAGTGCACATTACACGGATAACGTGCTGTTAATAACGCCGGAGGATAACAGGTGAGATACAACAAGGTTTACTTTAACTTAAAACAGAGGAGCACGAAGAGAATGGCAACAATGTAGATCAGATCAACTAAAAACACAACAGCTTAAAAGACTTCTAGAGTATAAAAAATCGCTACAACAATACCTACGAGAATTAGCGAAAAAGGAAGTCTTTTCATTGAACACTTGGAAAAATTTTTACCCCTTAACACTTCCGGCGATATACCAAAGCTGCCCCCAAATGCTGGTGAAGCCACTATTACATTAAGATTTGATATTCTAGAGATCGAAAATTTTATTGCTAGACTTAACTTAAAGGTGCTGATAAAATTAGTAGCAAATTGCTCGCAGAATTGCTTAGTCTAGCAATAAAAAAAATTTTTCTAATTTTTAATGTTATTTTGCGGGTTCAATGCTATACGGCATAATGGAATGTTTCGATGATCAGTGTGATCTCTAAGGCCGGAAAGGTTCACAAGCTTATGAAGTCCTACAGGCCTATAAGTATACTGAACAGCATTGTGTGTATTCCGGATTACCAGTTTGGTTTCAGGAAGAACAAACACACAAACGTGTATATGTAGTAAGAACTACGTTTCAGAAAAAAAGTATTGTTCAGCTCTGTTTTTTGACGTTTCCCAGGCGTTAGATAAAGTTTGAGATGAAAGTTTAATAAACAAATTGAAGCGGAATTAACACGCATGCACTCACAACATTTTCGTTAGCTACTTAACTGGTCCCAAATTTATTATTACGAAAGGAAACTTTTAGAGCGCACCACAGCCAATAGAAGCAGGAGTTCCTCAAGGCACCATATTAGGTTCAATCTTGTATTTGGTATATGCCTCTGACAGATAAATAAGTAATAATCTTTACATATTAACGTTTGCTGATGACACATCTTTTCTAAGCATCCATGAAAACGAGCAGAACACATTCCTCAAATTGCAAGAATGTATTTCAATATTGCAAAAATGGCTAAAAACATGGGAATGTGAACGAAGTGTGTTCACATCATTTTTACATTGGGAATGGTCAATTACCTTCACCTTGATCGTGGCTTAAGATGGAAATTACACATAAACGCTAAATTGATGGAAATGAAATTTAAGGTTGCCCTAACTTATTGGCATATGGGTAGAAATTCAACACTAAACTTAGATTGTAAACTTTTTCTATACAACGCGATCTTGAAAGGAATATAGTGCTATGGAATTCAGTTGTGGGGCACCGCCTCAGCGTTTAATATATAAAAAAATTCAAAGGCGCCAAATAGAATCCTCCGTATGATTACAGCCGCTCCATAGCACATTCGTTAAGATCTAGACGTTCCTTTCGTTTCAAAACACGTGGCAGCATACCTAAAGAAACTAGAGTATCATCCCATCAGACCGCAACATTCTACATTACAGAGGCCACACTCAACTGAGAAGGACGGACACTCCTGCTCTTAGCCGAAGACGAGAGATATAAAGACAACACAGGAGAGATCGTAGAAACAAGTCTCTTTTGTATGGTATTGGCTAGACTATAAGATTCAATAAATGAAAATTAGAATTAAAAAATTCCTAGTACATCATTAAGCACAATCGTCACATATAAAAGTGATAAAACCTCCAGAATCCAATGTTCCACGAGGGCACTGATCAATTCCAAATTTTTTTAGCACTGTGATACATTTACAAAATAATGAAGCTATACGTTGGCACAATCTATACGGACATCTAAATTTTAGATCTTTAAATGATTTAATAAGCAATGGTGCTGTTAATGATATACGCGTTAAATGTATTCCGGCTAGTATTAGTTGCGAATTCGAATATTAGTTAGAATCGAAAATAAGCTAACTACCACTTTTTAAACTGGCTTGAGTTGAACAAAAATGTAGTTGATTAAATTCAAATTCGCATATGTGGACCACTGAACTTTAGTTCTGTTGGATGTGCTCGTTATTTTCTTTTATTCATTGATGACTATTTAAGGGATATGTTTGTCTATTTTAAAAGTGAGGTATTCGAGATATTTAGGGCTTATAAGAGCAATGAGAATTTTAAGATAAAGCCGAGGAATAGGGCTTATACATCCTGTCTTGGTGGATTGGTGTTGTGCTCCTGGGATATAGGATTATCAGGTTTCCCAACCTAAGCGTTTTTGCTGCTAACCCCTAAAAACTTGTATGTTGCGCGCATGCAAGTAAATTAAAGGTAAAAGTGGGTTCCGTATAGGTTTTTCCAGACCTTGATCTTTGGCCAGATACCCATAGAACTTAATATGTTACTACCCAATCCCTGAAGTAAAAGGATAACGGGGGTGCATATAAGTATTTAAGGAAGTAGGCTTGCTTACGATAGTCTGCGTAGATGTGCTAACTATGCCTCAGGTTTGCACAGGACCTAAAATCTGAGGTGTGTTAACACAAGATCGACAAGAGATCCTATAAGGAACCTCGGGAACCTGTAGCCTCTAGGACTTGCCCTAGACTGGCCATTGATGAGGCCCTTTTGGGGATAACGTGATGGTTGTGGTTAAAACAGGGACACGTAGGAAGAGTTATGGGTCGGGTGATTGTGTCTGCAATATGGTACTAAAGATCGTGTTGTAGATGCTCCCTTGAGGCCATATAAGTATTTCTATGTAGCTTTGCTATTCGACAGGGCTGCCCTGGCGATTGCCGTTACAAAATAGAGGGTTGAGGTGGTAGGAGGTTAGATAGCCCCAGCACTTCAGCAAGGTGTCTGTACATGGTTCTGCAGCCTGCACCGAATTTGCTACCCCAGATAGGGACGACATGGTAGCATAATCGTAGTATGATCATGCTGCAGTTAATGAATCATGTGGGTTGGAAATAGGAAATACCGCTTTATATAAAATAATCCAGTCAATAATAGCAGTGTTGGGTAATGAACCTACATTTGAAATATAGAACGGTAAGAAACCAAATGTTACATACTTTTGGTTGTCCTGCAATTGGATTAGACAAATTTTCTACTAAAGGAAAATAATGTATATTGTATTCTTTAACAGCCAAGGAGTATAGATTGTATGATGCCAACAAAAAGTGAGATAAGAGTTTTTCGGAAAATCTTTATGAAAATGTAACTCATGTATCAATAGCGAGTACTTGTCAGATTGTAATAAAAAAGCATTGATTTTTACGTGGACCCCAGGAGGTAAAAAGCGGTAAGTTACCGTAGAGGAGCCACGTAAAAGGGCTGCACGTAACCAATATGCCTGGTGCCTGGAATACGGGTGTTTGGTTATCTAATTAAATGAATTTTTCTTTATACAATTTATTATTCTATGATTTGAATCCTTAATGTACTATTATATCATAATATCTCAACATCACTTTATTTAATGATGATTTAGTTACTTATCATTAGCAAATTGATAATAAAATTGCTATAAGAATTTATTTAAACACCTACCTAATAATGTAATTGTTAGTTGATTTATTACATACTTACGTATATACATATATATATTTTTTTCCACTAATTTTTATTTATTGTATCTTCATTAAACTGAACTAACAATAAGTATTCAAATCTTAAATATTGTTCATGAATTTTAACTAGATATTGATTTATTATTTCTATATTTTTTGACTTGCAAATTAATTGCATACTAATGCAACATACTTCCTATGTTAAATTAGTTGAACCCTAATGTTGTTAATTTGTTTCGAACTAACGGTGCAATCGTATGATCCTTTGAGAAGCATTATCGTTGTTGTTGTCAACAAATATTTATGAACAGCAAATGGTGTTATGCTGACTTCTAAAACCAAATTGATGGTCCGGTATGCAACCAATATCATTTAGAATTGGGGACAATTTTGTCATGAGCAGCTTTTCGAAGAGCTTTGAAATTGTTGACAGTAATCTTATTGGCCTATATGCCTCAGCCCTGGTAAGATCTTTGCCCGCCTTTGGAATCATTTTGACCATGGCAAGTTTCCAGCTGTGTGGATAATACTCCAGTAGTAAAATGCCATTAAAAATAAATAACAGGATTCTAATAGCAATACGAGGCAACTTCATCAGCATCTTGTTACTAATTCCATCAATACCCGGGGCCTTCTTTGGGTTGGTTTCAGCAATTAGTTTATTTACATCACGCATCTTAAACTTTATGGGTCGAGGGGGTAGAGCAACTACACTCGGCAAATCAACAGCACCAGTACATGTGTTTGGGGTAAATACGTATTTTAAATGCCCAGCAAATATGTTACCTTTTTCAGTATTAGTTCTTGCCCAACCTCCGGTAGAAGTGCGCAGGGGTGGTTTAGACTCAACGGGTGTTTTAAGTTTTTTAGCAGCGTGACACAAGGAGTAATTAGATGCTGCTGTGACATCGAGACCTTCCAGATAGTTCTTAAGAGAAGCAGATTTTTCAGATGCAAGCAACTCTTGGAGTCGTTTAGTGCATTCTTTAAGTCTGATTTTATGTTGAGGTGATCTGTGCTGTTGCCATTCCCTTCTAGCTCCTCTTTTTTCACATACGAGACGTTCAATATCCGCAGAATAAATTCTATTAAAGCCAGTCTGCAGATGGGAGGTAGTGGCATGTTTAGCAGCCCGTTTAATATTTTCGTTAAGATTGGCAATGTTAAGTTCAATATCATCGGGAGTTCTTAGCTTGATGTTTTCTGCACAATGACTACTGTACATATTCTCTCTGCATTAAACACTTGAATGCATGCTTATATACATAAATACATAATTGCTATACTGTTGCTTAATGCCCTTAATTATACATACATTTATACATACTTTTCTACATAAGCAAATAAATGAAGAGCATAATTAGTAATAAATAAGAAGGTACATTAAAATCAATAGCAGAAAATTTTTAGTCTTAATCCAGCATCGCCGCTATAAGTTTAAAATTCCGCTAATTGTTATAAGATCGAAAGATCATCATAAATTTTGCGACCGTGAGAGGGCACGTGAAACATTAATAATTAATTGGTGGATAATACATACATAAACTTTAAAGCTTCAATTAATAAAAGGAATTCTGCACGGAAGAACAATTTAATCACATTTGCTGTAATCGAAAATTTTGGAATATTCTCGAACAAGAGACAAGAAAGTCTGTTTTTGTAGTTAATAGCGGTTGATGCTGGACATCGTTGTTGGACAAACAAAATTTTTTTCATCAAGGTTTTTTTGCTGCCCTGAAGATTTCGTTGTTGCTGCTTAAGTTCATCATACTGGTTGTTGCTTGCCATCATCATAATCACATAATTATCATTATTGGTTTACAATAGTTGTTAAAGAAACGCTCGTTGCTTACTGTTTATTGGTACAATATCATTGTTGTGAATTCACTCCAATTTTATACATAAACTACGATGATGGATGAAACGAAAACATCACGGCCTTCCTCCTCTGATGCAAATGCTGGCAATGTCGCGATTGAATTGACAGCCTTGAAACAACAACGAAGTGCCCTTAAAAGAAGCATTACTTCGATTAAAACTAAAGTCGACAAAGAAGAAAAAACGTGTGATCGTACAATATTAGAATGCCGTTTAGATATTTTAGAGTCATATTTTAAGCAAATATGCCACGTATAAAGCCAAATTGAGCGTCAAGATGCCAACGACCACGCAAGAAATGATACTGAAGATCAATATGCGGCGGTGAAATCGTAAATATCAAACATTTTAAAAAAATTTCGAGAAAATAAAGATGAATTCACCCATTCGTTTTGAACGTTCCGAACGCCTTTTTTATATGTAGTTTGAAGTCTCTATGTTTTTGAGAGAGAGAATGACAGTAAATTCAATGCGGAACGATTTTTGCTTGAATTGGTTTTTACTCTCTTTCTCTCTCTCTCAAAAATAGAGACTTCAAACTACATATAAAAAAGCGTTCGGAATGTTCAAAACGAATGGGTGAATTCACCTTAACGAAGCCGAAGCAGGTCTTAACTCTACAATTTGTCAACAAGCACCAAGTCGATTACCAAATTTGAAATTGCCTACATTCGACGGTAAGTACAGCGGGTACAAACGATTTATATCCAGCTTCAAAAATATTGTACACAATGAGCCTATTTCTACAATTGATAAGTTCAATTATTTGTTGAGCTGCTTGTCTGGCCCTGCATTAGCTGTTGTACACGCATATCACTGTCACTGAAAATAATTACACGAAGGCACTGGATCGCCTAAAAGAAAGATTTGATAATAAGGTGCTGATTTTTAATGATAATATTTAATCATTGTTTAATATAGTGCCTGTAACAAAGCCTGATGCTGTTGGACTTCGAAACATTGTAGATACTGTTTCCGCACTTCGCGGCTCACTATCGTCTTTGGGTACGGAAACAGATATTTTAAATGCAATATTGATACATTTAGTAATGGTGAAAGTGGACTCTGAAAGAAAATCCAAATACGATGAAAATCTAAAAATTGATGAGTGTCCGACATGGGAAGACTGTTACCAAGTTATAAGTCGAAAATGCCAATGCTTAGAAACAAAAGTCAAGCTACTCCCTTCAAATAAAACCCAAGAAGTCTTTTGTCAAAATCGAAATCGTAGCAAGTCCACATTTTTTCATGCAAAGTCAGAATGCTCACACTGTCGTAGCACTGGTCACAACATTCAGAAGTGTGAAAGGTTTTCATTACTGCTAACACAAAAACGCTTCGAATTCGTAAAAATCATCGTTGTTGTGCATCAATTGCTTAGGTAAAGAGCATAATGTATCAAAATGCACTTCAAAATCTCGCTGTCGAATCTGCCAAAGGCCACATCATAGTGTATTGCACTTTCAAAACAATTGCTTGCAGCTGCAGCATAGCGCTACTGCTCATCCTCAGTGGTCGTCGAGCAAAAACACCTCCGTATTAATTTCTCATGCAGGTAGTGGTGCACTGTTACCAACCGCGATCATATTCATCAAAGATTGCCGAAATAAGTGGCAACCAGTTCGAGCATTGCTAGATTCATGCTCAGAATTAAATTTTATTACTACAGAAACAGTAAAATTTCTAAAAATTAAAACTGAATATACAAATCAGCAAGTTTCCGGTATATCTGATATAAAAACAAATATCACACGTTTTGTAGAAGCAAGAATTAAGTCTCAAATTATAAGTTAATTCAACGACTTACAATATTTCTTTTCAACGACTTACAATATTTTTTTTAGCCAATTCCATCGCTTCTAAACAACCTCATACTCCAATAAACTGTAAAACATGGAATATTCCATCACACGTCGAGTTAGCAGATCCATATTTTTATAAATCGCAACGAGTTGACCCATTAATTGGTTCCGAACTATTTTTTGAATTGCTGTGCAATGGCATAATTTCTTTAGACCCAAGATTGCCACGATTAGTAAACACGACATTTGGGTGGGTGGAAATTTAGAAGTTCAAAGTACAGCAAATTCTGGAAATAACTTTACTTGTAATTTAACAACGAAATCAGGACCGAGTTTGGAATCAACCTTACAACTTGAAGAATTTGATATTGGGACATCTCACTTAACGTTAGACGAAAAAGCGGCAGAAGCTCACTTTATACAAAATGTAGATAAAAATCAAGATTGCCGTTTGCAAGTGCGTTTGCCGTTCAAATTTTCTCCTGATACATTGGGCGATTCGTATGAAATTGCAAAAAAAAGATTTTTGTCTCTTGAACGCAGATTGCTTCGCGATCCTGAATTAAAAATATCTTATTCAGAATTTATCAAGGAATACATCGAGCTCAATCATATGACTCCAAAAGAAAATGTAAATCATAGTAAGCCCCATTATTATAAACCGCATCACTGCGTGTTACGCCCTGAGAGCACAACCACTAAATTAAGGGTAGTCTTTGATGCGTCCGCTTCGACTTCGAATGGGATTTCATTAAACCAAAATTTGTTCGTTGGGCCTACAATACAAGAAGAACTGATTTTGACATTGCTGGCATTTCGATTAAACCAATATGCGCTTACTGCAGACGTATCAAAAATGTATAGACAGTTTCTTGTAGATAAAAGAGATCCTTGTTTTTAATTAATTCTTTGGCGAGATGACGTAAACAAAAAGCTTCAAACATTTGAATTAAGTACAATAACATATGGAATGTCAGCAGCATAATTTCTGGCCATTCAATGCCTCAATTATCTTGCAGAGTTGTGCGCAGAGTCCCATCCAGAAGGCGAAAAGGTTATTCAAGAAAATTTATGTAGATGACTGTCTTACTGGGGCAGAAACGATTGAAAAATTTCAAGAAAAAAAATCCCTATTAATTAACATTTTGGGTCGTGATGGTCTTACATTGGCGAAATGGAACTCGAACCACGCTGACCTTTTATCAGAAGCAACCGGAGAAGTTCCAATTCATATTGCAGAGGAACCAAGTACCAAAGCTTTGACAAGTTTTATTTTAAATTCAATCTACAAAAAACACAAACGGCTACAAAAAGGTCAATACTTTCGACTGTGGCTAAAATTTTTGATGTTTTAGGACTGCTTAGTCCGATTATCGTTCGATGCAAAGTTTTGATATAAGAAATATGGAAAAGTTCTTTGAACTGGGATGAATGTTTGCCAATTGAATTGGCTACATTATGGTATGACATAGAAGACGATTTGCCATATATAAACAATATTGAAATACCACGTTACGTTTTTACATCTGTGCAAAGCCATTGTGAAGTACAAAGCTTTGTAGATGCTTCACAACGTGCTTATGGTTGTTCCATATATGTTCGCTCAACAAATGGTTGTAAAACGAATGTTAGTTTACTAATTGCAAAATCCAAAGTGGCCCCAAATAAAGTTCAATCTATTCCTAGATTAGAACTTTGTGCGGCATTGTTATTGGCTCGAACATGGTATAAAATTCGTGGTAAGCTGGAAAACTATACTAATGGTATTTATTTCTGGACTGATTCAACAATCGTTTTAAGTTGGTTGAAAATGCCATCATCATCGTTTACGTGTTTTATAGCTAATAGGCTGTCGGAGTTGCAAGAGCTTAGCAAAGACGCAAATTGGCGATACGTTTCTACAAAACAAAATCCTGCTGATATTGTTTCACGTGTCTCGTGTCTCCAGTGCATTGAAATTGCCTACAACCATGTGGTTTTCTGGACCAAATTTCCTCGTCGAACAAAAACATATGTGGCCAGATGTTCCATCGAATCTAAATTACATGGACATCACTAAAATCGAATTGCGCAAGGCACTAAATCTCCACTGCGCTAAAATTTGAACGGATGAGAGTATCATTTTGAATATAATTGAAAATTGTTCATCATTTCGGCGGATTTTAAATATATTAGCATATATTTATCGCATTTTTAATCGCATACCAGTGAAGAAAAACTTTAAATTAGCCGATGTCGAACCTATATCTCATCGCGAATTAGTAATTTTTTTTTTAAAAATAGTTTCAATTATTCAATCTCTTGGGAACGAAATTGCTTGTATAAAGGATAACAAATCAGTAGGCAATCAGATTAAAGGTCTATCACCATTTTTGGACGAGAAACAATTAGGAAAAGGTAGTTTCGAAATTTTAAGAGCTGGTGGTCGACTTTTGAACGCGCCTATACCAATAGATGCCAAATTTACAGCACTTTTACCTAAAGACCATCGCTTTACTCACCTGTATGTAAAATATCTTCACAAAACTCATTTGCATACTGGTCCTAAAGCACTTATGGGCATACTACGGCAAAAAATTTGGGTCGTCAACAAATAATGGGTAACTTATTTGCGGACAGATGTCGAGCGCAAAGGCCATTTCTAGTTTGCGCTGTTGATTTTTGTGGTTCATTTTTTACCTCGTATGGTATCAGGAGTAAACAGCCGTATAAAACATATCTGGCAATTTTTGTGCGCTTTTCATCTAAGGCTGTTCATATCGAGTTTGTGTCCAATCTATCGTGAAATAATTTTCTATTATGCTTAAAACGTTTCGTCGGAGGAAGAGGTATACCACAGCGAATTTATTGCGACAACGCAACGAATTTCATTGGCGCAAACAAACATTTGCAGCAGTTTGTTCATCAATCGACTACATCTGAGGTACTGGACTTCAGTAACACAACTGGGTTTGATTTTTGTTTCATTGCACCCCGTGCCCCGCACTTTGGTGAGCTTTGGGAATCAGCCGTTATATCAGCTAAAACATTATTGGTAAAAAACATCGCACATTAACATACGAAGAGCTTCTAACAGTAGCTAACGAGGTAGAGGCCATTCCAAATTCACGGCCTATTGCACCGTTAAGCAATGACCCAAATGATGGAGAGGCACTAACACCCGCGCATTTCCTCATTGGTTCATCATTGCTTGCAACACCGGACGAAAATTTTGATTGTACTAAGGTGCCATATCTAACTAGGTATCAAAGAGTCACATTTTTAAAGCAACAATTTTGGGAGTTATGGAAGCGTGACTATCTTTTATCACTTCAACAACGCGCGAAATGGAATACTCCACAGAAAAATATTTAAGTCGGGCAATTGGTTCTAATGTTTGAAGACAATATTCCTCCGCAGCATTGGGCTCTTGGTCGCATTTCTGCTGTTTTTGCTGGTCTAGTACGAGTTGCCGAAATCAACGCGAAGAAAGGTATATTCCGAAGAGCAGTTAAAAAAATCGCACCATTACCATATCAAAATTGTTGAAAACATTCTTTCAACCGGGGGAGCATGTTTGGTTATCTGGTTAAATGAATTTTTCTTTATACAATTTATTATTCTATGATTTGAATCCTTAATGTACTATTATATTATAATATCTCAACATCACTTTATTTAATGATGATTTAGTTACTTATCATTAGCAAATTGATAATGAAATTTCTATAAGAATTTATTTAAACACCTACCTAATAATGTAATTGTTAGTTGATTTATTACATACTTACGTATATATAAATGTACATATTCTCTCTGCATTAAACACTTAAGTGCAAGTACTTGCTTATATACATAAATACATAATTGTTATACTGTTGCTTAATGCCATTAATTATACATACATTTATACATACTTTTCTACATAAGTAAATAAATGAAGAGCATAATTAATAATAAATAAGAAGGTAAATTAAAATCAATAGCAGAAAATTTTTAGTCTTAATCCAGCATGGCCGTTATCAGTTTAAAATTCCGCTAATTGTTATAAGATGGAAAGTTGAAATAAATTGTAAAATTCCCAAATAAAAAATATATGTATTTCAGTCCATCAACGGGCATTCTTTAAGCTACATACTGTTTGCATCCTGCGTGGAGAGCCTCACGATACTGAAAAGTGCCATAAACTTAAGGATAACTCAGGAACCAAAAAAAAAAAAAAAAATCAGCAACTATGGAGGTAACCACACCGCCAACTACAGAGGTTGACCATTTTACGCGCACTTTGACTAAAAAATCCGCTTCGTCATCAATTCACCCTCTGAGTCTTTTGGACACAAACTATCCACAGTTGGTACAAACATCTACAAGCCAAGTTCCGTTCGCTAAAGTTTTGAAGTCTAATTGACAATAGAATCTTCTACCAAAAATTTTAGCACGGAAATGTGTTAAAGTCTAACAAGAGCATTGCGCAAAAAGCGCTGCCAGAAAGTGAAACTCATGGCTTTGACTTGGGTCGCATAGAAACTTCAATCCTGACAGTAAACGCATTTAAAACTAAGTCTGTGAAACACAAATCAACCGATATATTTATATGACACAGAGGACTCCCAGGAAGAGCTTGCGGTGATTCGGTAATACTAATAAATTCACGCCTTAAACACTATTTATTAGATGACATCTGTAAATTACCTTCAACCAACTAACATCTGTAACAAAGGCTACCAACAGGACTTGCTGATTCCTTCACTTTATTACTCCCCACGCATTTTCAATTACTGAACATACTACTGCTCTATCTACGAATCATTAGGGTCACGTTTTCTAGCAGCTGGCAAATATAATGTTGAACATACGTTCTGGAGATCACGCCAAATCACTCCGAAAGGTCGTGTTTTGCTTGATACCATATCTAAAATAGGTTTTAAAGTAATTTCGAATGGACAGCCAACATACTAGTCGTGCCCATAGAAATGAATCAAGTTGAGCTTTCTTTAGATTTATCTTCACTCCCACACCATTGTAACCTTATGCTCAAATGAAACTACATCACTCACGACCGATTAAGCGATGATAACGATGCGTATTAACTGATTAAAATACAGGAAATATCTCAGTGCACATTGCACGGGCAACGTGCTGTTAATAACGCCGGAGGATATAGATGAATCCATTAAAAATTTCAAGGCAAAAATAAAACAGGCTGCTAGGCCTGCTTCTCCCACCCATCAACAGGTGAGATATAACCATGTTTACTTTAACTTAAAACAGAGGAGCACGAAGAGAATGGCAACGATGTAGATCACATCAACTGAAAACCAACCAGCTTAAAAGACTTCTAGAGTATAAAAAATCGCTACAACAATACCTACGAGAATTAGCGAAAAAGGAAGTATTTTCATTGAACACTTGGAAAAATTTTCACCCCTAACACTTCCGCCGATATACCAAAGCTGCCCCCAAATGCTGGTGAAGCCACTATTACATTAAGATTTGATATTCTAGAGATCGAAAATTCTATTGCTAGACTTAACTTAAAGGTGCTGATAAAATTAGTAACAAATTGTTCGCAGAATTGCCTAGTCTAGCAATAAAAAATTGTTCTAATTTTTAATGTTATTTTGCTGGTTCAATGCTATCCGCAGAATGAAATGTTTCGATGATCACTGTGATCTCTAAGGCCGGAAAGGAACACAAGCTTATGAAGGCCTGTAATTTTTTTGTAATTGATAGCATAGTATCTCAATGTTGAAGTAAATAAAAAAACAATTTTTTTTGTTTTTTTTTTCCGCTAATAAGAATTTATTGTATCTTCAAACTGAACTAACAATAAGTGTTCAAATCTTAAGTATAAATATTACAATTAGGCCCAACCAGTGTCGGACATAAACTTAGTAATAGTAATTAATAATACATGAATGTGTTAAGCACAAAAATATTCAAAAAATTCAATCTGAAGTGTGGCGTATTAAGGCCGTAGTATGCCTCTTTTTTAAGCGGAAGTGTCCAGGAAAGTTCAAGATGTTACGAGCAAGGGGATTAGGATGGAACTCGAGTTTCGTTAAATATTTGCCTGCATATTTTGCAATTTCTGCGGTCACGAGTGACATATTTAAATCACGATGTAAAATTGAATTTTTCATGTACCAAGGAGCCGATGTTATTAACCTTAAAATTTTGTTTTGCATTCGTTGGATTCTTTCTACATTGGAAGCTGAAGCAGTGCCCCATAGCTGAATTCCATAACACCATATGGGTTTCAAAAGCGACTTGTATATTAAAAGTTTACAATCTAGACTGAATGTTGAAATTCTACCAATCAGCCAATGTATCTGGGTTAATTTAAGCTTCATTTGTGTTAGCTTAGAGTCAATGTGCTGTTTCCATGTAAGCCGTCGGTCAAGATGTATACCAAGGTATTTCACCTGTGAATGTTGAGGAACAACTTGATTGTTGATACGAATGGGGGAACAAGTGTCTCTTCGTAGCGTAAATGTGACATGAACACACTTTTGTTCATTTACTTTTATTCTCCATAAGTTCAACCACGGTTCCAACAGGTTAATATATTCCTGGAGATAACGGGTAGCCTCGTGAGGGTTTTCATGCATACTAAGGCAGGCTGTATCATCGGCAAATGTAGAAGTGAGGATATTACTGCTCAAAGGCATATCACAGGTATAAATCAAGTACAAAACTGGCCCCAGTATACTCCCCTGTGGCACCCCAGATGAGATAGTTTCGGGCACACTCATGAAATCTCCTTCCACGACAGTAAACTTCCGGGCAAGAATGTAACTTTCCAATAGATTCACAATGTTCATTGGTAGATATGTCCTCAATTTCAAAATCAGGCCTTCATGCCACACTTTATCAAATGCCTGAGAAACATCAATAAAGAGGGAAGAACAATACTTCTTTTCTTCAAATGTTCTTCTTATGAAATGATCCAATCTATGAGTTTTTTCAATGGTGCTACGCTGACTTCTAAAACCAAATTGATGATCCGGTATACACCCATTATTAGTTAGAATTGGGGACAATTTAGTCAGTAGCAGCTTTTCGAAGAGCTTTGAAATTGTTGACAATAAACTTATTGGCCTATATGACTCAGCCTTTGTAAGATCTTTGCCCGCCTTTGGAATCATTTTGATCATGGCAAGTTTCCAGCCGTGTGGATAATACTCCAGTCGTAAAATGCCATTAAAAATAAACAACAGGGTTCTAATAGCAACACGAGGCAACTGCATCAGCATCTTGTTACTAATTCCATCAATACCCGGAGCTTTCTTCGGGTTGGTTTCAGCAATTAGTTTTTGTACATCACACATCATAAACTTTATGGGTCGAGGGGGCAGAGCAACTACACTCGGAAAATCAACAGCACCAGTACATGTGTTTGGGGTAAATACGTGTTTTAAATGTCCAGCAAATATGTTACCTTTTTCAGTATTACTTCTTACCCAACCTCCAGTAAAAGTGCGCAGGGGTGTTTTAGACTCAACGAGTGTTTTAAGTTTTTTAGCAGCGCGCCACAAGGAGTAATTAGATGCTGCTGTCACATCGAGACCTTCCAGATAGTTCTTAAGAGAAGCAGATTTTTCAGATGGAAGCAACTCTTGGAGTCGTTTAGTGCATTCTCTAAGTCTGATTTTATGTTGCGGTGATCTGTGCTGTTGCCATTCCCTTCTAGCTCTTCTTTTTTCACATACGAGACGTTCAATATCCGCAGAATAAATTCTATTAAACCCAGTCTGCGGATGGGAGGTAGTGGCAAGTTTAGCAGCCTGTTTAATATTCTCGGTAAGATTGGCAATGTTGAATTCAATATCAGCGGGAGTTCTTAGCTTGAAGTTCTCCGTACAATGACTACTGAGATATTTTTTGAACCCGAGCCAATTAACATGGTTTATCATCTTCACATATGGGTGAGGTAATTCACTCCCTAGTGGGCTACAAATTGTAACGATCGTGGGAGAGTGATCGCAGGAGAGATCATGAGAAGCTTCAACATGAATTAAATCCCTAGAGATATTTTTCATGACGCCAAAATCTATAACATCCGGAATTTTTTGTGTGTCAGTAGGCCAGTAAGTGGGCTCCCCGCTCGAAATGACATCCAAACCCATTTTTGAAATTGCGTTGAACAATGCTCGACCTCTAGGTGTAATAAGACGCGATCCCCAGAACGTATGTTTTGCATTGTAGTCCCCAGCTGCTATGAAACAAGGTCCAAGAGTTTTGTAAAAATCCTCATATTGATCCTCAGTGATTGAAAATCTGGGAGGGGAGTAAATTGATGATATCACGAAATTTGTACAAAAATTTTCGATGCAAATATTTGTTGCCTGCATATGGTCCTCACAAGTTTTCTCAAGAATGTAGTGTTTGAGTCTTGACTTTATTAGAATTGCCGATCCTCCGCATGGTCTTCCTCTCGGGTCCTTTGTATCATATAAGGTGTAGCCACTCATTTTAAAAAGGCTTCTCGAGGTCAAATGAGTCTCAGATACCAACATTATATCAATATTTTTGCCGTGAGGAAGTGCTCAAGTTCATTTTTATGTTGGCGAATGCCGTTTGCGTTCCAGAAACATACTTTTAACGTGTTCATGGCTTGTTAACTAATGCTAGAAGCAGAGTGTTCTGCATTCGCAGCATTTCTTGCATCATGCTAGTCATATTTGTTGTAAAGTTGTTTATAGTTTGCACCAGATTATCAATAGTAGCTTCAAGGCGATTGAAATTAAAGCTTGTATTTGCATTTGTTGTACTAGTTGGTGGTGATAATTTTTGCACTGGAACAGAGTTGATCTTCACAGCGTCAGCATACGATACTTGTGTAGAAATTGGATGGGCCATAGGAGGATAAGTAGCGGAGTACGTATTTCCTGTTTGCGCTGGGGTTACTTTAGACTTTTGGCTCATAGCTTGTTTAACAAAAGAGAACACAGGACATCCCCTGTAGTTAGCAGTGTGATTACCTCCACAATTACTGCACTTTTTACCTTCTGGTCCTTCGATTTATTGCAAATAGCAGTATTGTGTAATTCACCGCACACAACACAAACAGTAGGTAATTCACAGTAAGTTTTCGTATGGCCATATTCTTGGCAATTGTGGCACTGTACGGGTCCTGAACGCTTGTGTGGTTCTTCAACTGTGATTTTCCGGTATAATAGATATTTTAAATTATAAATGGGATGGGTCTCATTTTTCGTCAGTATTACATTATTTGGCTCCAGTTCAACGCGAAATAGGGGTTGGGGAATCTTCTCCCTGTTTATTATGTTAGAGACATTCTTTACCTTAAATCCCTGGAGGGTGAGAGCATCTTTTATTTCAGCAGGGGCAACAAATGAAATTAAAAAACGGTGTTCAGAATTATTCCCAGGAAGTTTATATGTTGTAGAAATTTGTTTATTGAGATCTTAGGTAAATTTTTGTAGTTGATTGTTTCCTTGAATTTTGAACGGTTTGCTACCTATGGACCTGAACAAGAGAAAAAGGTAAAAAAATCGAATTTTTTAAGTTTTTTGCGATTTTTATCTGGAAGGTGAAGTTTTTTTGATTTTATATGTTCGCAATTTTTGTTCTTTATGACAAGAGCTACAAGTTTGCCTCAGAGAGTAAATCGAAATTCGGAACGGTTTGCAAGATATGAGCCCGAGAAAATGATCACTTTTGCGAAAATGATACCCAGGCCCCAAATCTTTGGCGGCCCATAAAAAAAGTGCATGACTTTGGGAAAAATTGGGAGACACGGGTCTTTTTTTTAGTCTTTTATCTCGTAGTGGTGTCCGTATATGGTTATTTTGCCACGACTTAAAAAATTACACACAATGTAAGTATACTGAACAGCATTGTGTATTCCGGATCAACAGTTTGGTTTCAGGAAAAACAAACACACAAACGTGTATATATAGTAAGAACTACGTTTCAGAAAAAAAGTATTGTTCAGCTCTGTTTGTTGACGTTTCCCAGGCGTTAGATAAAGTTTGAGATGAAAGTTTAATAAACAAATTGAAGCGGAATTAACACGCATGCACTCACAACATTTTCGTTAGCTACTTAACTGGTCCCAAATTTATTATTACGAAAGGAAACTTTTGGAGCGCACCACAGCCAATAGAAGCAGGAGTTCCTCAAGGCACCATATTAGGTCCAATCTTGTATTTGGTATATGCCTCTGACAAATAAATAAGTAATAATCTTTACATATTAACGTTTGCTGATGACACATCTTTTCTAAGCATCCATGAAAACGAGCAGAACACATTCCTTAAATTGCAAGAATGTATTTCAATATTGCAAAAATGGCTAAAAACATGGGAATGTGAACGAAGTGTGTTCACATCACTTTTACATTGGGAATGGTCAATTACCTTCACCTTGATCGTGGCTTAAGATGGAAATTACACATAAACGCTAAATTGATGGAAATGAAATTAAAGGTTGCCCTAACTTATTGGCTTATAGGTAGAAATTCAACACTAAGCTTAGATTGTAAACTTTTTCTATACGACGCGATCTTGAAACGAATATAGTGCTATGGAATTCAGTTGTGGGGCACCGCCTCAGCGTTTAATATAGAAAAAATTCAAAGACGCCAAATAGAATCCTCCGTATGATTACAGCCGCTCCCTAGCACATTCGTTAAGATCTAGACGTTCCTTTCGTTTCAAAACACGTGGCAGCATACCTAAAGAAACTAGAGTATCATCCCATCAGACCGCAACATTCTATATTACAGAGGCCACACTGGACTGAGAAGGACTGCTCTTAGCAGTCCGAGAAAGCGTAGAAACAAGTCTCTTTTGTATGGTATTGGCTAGACTATTAGATTCAATAAATGAAAATTAGAATTAAAAAATTCCTAGTACACCATTAAGTACAATCGTGACATATAAAAGAGATAAAACCTGCAGAATCCAATGTTCCACGAAGGCACTGATCAATTCCAAAAATTTTTTTAGCATTGTGATACATTTACAAAATAATGAAGCTATAAGTTGGCACAATCTATACGGACATCCACATTTTATATCTTTAAATGATTTTGTAAGTAATGGAGCTGTTAATGGTATAAGAGTTAGATGTATTCCTGCTAGTATTAGTTGCGAAATCGAATATTAGTTAGAATTGAAGATAAGCTAACTACCATTTTTCAAACTGGCCAGAGTTGAACAAAAATGTAGTTGATTAAATTCAAATTGGCATATGTGGACCACTGAACATTAGTTTTGTTGGAGGTGCTCGTTATTTTCTTTTATTCGTTGATTACTATTTAAGGGATATGTTTTTCTATTTTAAAAGTGAGGTATTCGAGATATTTGGGGCTTATAAGAGCAATGAGAATTTTAAGATAAAGGCCGAGGAATAGGGCTTATACATCCTGTCATGGTGGATTGGTGTTGTGCTTCCTGGGATATAGGATTATCAGGTTTCCCAACCTAAGCGTTTTTGCTGATAACCCCTAAAAACTTGTTTTTTGCTACCCACTTCCTAAAATAAAAGAGGAACGGGCGAGCATGGACGTAAATTGAAGGTAAAAGTGGATTCCGTATAGGTAATTTTCCAGGTATAGGTTTTTCCAGACCTTAATCTTTGGCAAGATACCCATAGAACTTAATATGTTACTACCCAATCCCTGAAATAAGAGAATAACGGGGGTGCATATAAGTATTTAAGGAAGTAGGCTTGCTTACGCTAGTCTGGGTAGATATGCTACCTATGCCTCAGGTTTGAAAAGGACCTTAAATCGAAGGCTATCAGTTACTTCGGGAACCTGTGCCCCCTAGGACTTGCCCTAGACTGGCCATTGGTGAGGCTACTTTGGGGATAACGTGCTGGCTGTGGTTAAAACAGAGACTATGGGTCGTTTGATTGTGCTATGGTGCTAGTGATCGTAGCCTGTTTGACTACGATATATGTTTGTCTATTTTAAAAGTGAGTGAATATATGCGATATAGTCATTAATTGACCTACCTGTTGATAAAAAAGGCAATACACAGCAAATGGTATATTAGACTCAGTGTCGTGAGAGTAAACCGTACTTTTTGATCTCGTTTAAATATCACTTATTTTCTGTATTATACTGTTAAAAACAAAACAAAAATACAACAAATGTTTATTCTTACTTACACTTGAAACAAACTAACTTAATAAAAACAATAAATTTGTGTCAGACATACAATAAATGAAACATCAAATACTAAACTTTTTATCTGAATGTCGTGGACCGTACTTTCTTATCTATTTTGATTTTGTTATCTTTTCATGTAAAACAATGTAAAAATATATATTATTATTTTATCTGATTTATTTATTTACTCTGTAATATTTTATTTATTGAATAAACTATTGATTGAACCGGTTATAGTCTCAAGCACAGTCTAAGAGTTAAAAAAAGTAAGTTTTTCGTATGTCAATTGAAACTGTTTTTGGGAAAATATGATGAACTTAATATATCAAATAGAAAATTTAGATAAAAAATTACGATAAATGGGGTATCAACGTGGGAATTGTTTTGGTACATTATGATCTGTGGAATGTTGAAAGTGGAAAAATACCAAAACATTGGCTGCCTGCAGATCCTAAGAAATGGGAGCAACAACATGAAAAGCTCTTGATAATAAAATGTTGTCAACAAAACCATCGCAGCTCATGACACATGGAAGAAACATATAAAGATAAGAGACATTTACGTAAAGTATGTCTTTACAAAAGAATTTTGAGTCTTCGATTAACCGATGGCTGTAATATCGCCGTATATCTCTATAAATTTACCGAAATTAAGGAAAAGTTTATCGTTTTGGGACATAAGCCGATGATAATCATGTTGTTGTCAAGTTTGCCACCAGATTTTGAAAACTTTGTGATAGGGATGGAAACTAGGGATACTTTACCAATTTCCGATGTTATTAAATTTAAATTAACAGGAGATCGCCCAATACAAAAAACCCAAATTTCTAATGACTTTGATGTTGCAAGTCAACAAGTTTTTGGGGCTCGTTTAAACATGCGGATGCGAAATGAAAAAGCAACAATAGTTCCACTGTCCACCAAAAGTGGTTAGCTTGGTGCGCTGTCGATTCCGTAAATCGACAGCGGCACTACAGCGCAAATGAGCAGCGTACGTCAACAGTTTTTAAGATTTGAGAATGTTAAAGACGAAGTTATGTTATCATGTGAATTATAGATGTAAGCTAAATGTAAAGGAGGTGTGGTAATTAAAACTGCAAGCGGTAAAATAACTTCACGTGATGCGACATATGTTCCTGGCATAGTTGGAAATTTTATATCTGTTGGAAAAAAGACTGAAAATAAATGCATGTTAAATTTAGGAGTCATTCACCCCTATCGCCTAAAATGTGAAATTTTTGTTCCCATGAAATTTTCATTCCCCATGAAGGGAAATTTGCTATCGTGAATTTTATGGGAATGTTTGTTCCCGCTATCAATATGTAGTGAATGTAAAATGAGAAGAATGTATAAACAGGGAATAAGAATATAATTTCAAATTGTATGTATGTATGTATGTACATACATATACATTTAAAAAAGTATTTTGTTTTAGAAAGGTAAATAAATACAAATATTTATGTCACAAAATAAATTGAAAAGTATTTATTTAAAATCAATAAATAATTAAATTAACAATTCAAGTTTTCTCCTCCATAAAAGTCTTCTGGCAAACCAAAGCTGAAGGAATTTTCTAAGCCCTCTACCGTCTCTTTCATTCCTATTAGTTCATATATGCACTGCTCGCTAACTGACAAACTTTTGGTATTGTTTTGTCCACCTCCTTTTTTCCCATTGGCTTTTCAAATTAGCGGCAGCCTTCGACCGGACATACCTTTCTTGGTCTATCCACACCTAATACAAGTTATATACATATGTACGTATGTATAAAAATATACAATATATAAAATAAGACTACCTTCTTCCACTCACGGATTCTTTTCAGAAGACGACAATCACTATTTAGATCCTCTACAAGAGAACTCCAGAATTCGCCTATCACATCTTGGAAACTTACAAAACCACTAGCAATGGGTTGGTTGTTTTGCTTTCTATTGAGTAGGATGTCGCTTTGCACTTTATTTGTCGATTTCGACCTAAAAAATAATTTTATATAATCAGAATATTCGAAAGAAAATAAAAATTACCTAGATTTTTATCTAGTTCCCTAGAGAAAACAAAGTGAACAAACTAACACAAAAAAGGGGAAAAATAATTTTGAAAGAGTCGTTCACGATATGGCGATTTTTTTTTAATGGGAATAATTTTATGCATGTTAATCCCCACTGAATTACATTTCGCACATTTGAAGGGAAAAATTATTCACGATTGCAACTTGGGGAAAAGGGAAAATATTTCGAGGGAAAAAACCGTTCACGATAGGGGTGATTCTTCTGAGAAAGTGGGAAAATAATTTTAACAGCAAGAAAACAAGGATATTTATTTATTTTTTCTTAACCAAAAATTTTTATTTAGGAAATAATGAAGCTTTACGTTAGCACAATCTTTACGGACATCTAAATTTTAGATCTTTAAATGATTTAATAAGCAATGAAGCTGTTAATGTTATAAGAGTTGAATGTATTCCGGGTAGTATTAGTTGTGAAATCGAATATTAGTTAGAATCGAAGATAAGCTAACTAACATTTTTAAAAACTGGCCAGAGTTGAACAAAAAATGTAGTTGATTAAATTCAAATTGGCATATGTGGACCACTGAACATTAGTTTTGTTGGAGGTGCTCGTTATTTTCTTTTATTCGTTGATTACTATTTAAGGGATATGTTTTTCTATTTTAAAAGTGAGGTATTCGAGATATTTGGGGCTTATAAGAGCAATGAGAATTTTAAGATAAAGGCCGAGGAATAGGGCTTATACATCCTGTCATGGTGGATTGGTGTTGTGCTTCCTGGGATATAGGATTATCAGGTTTCCCAACCTAAGCGTTTTTGCTGATAACCCCTAAAAACTTGTTTTTTGCTACCCACTTCCTAAAATAAAAGAGGAACGGGCGAGCATGGACGTAAATTGAAGGTAAAAGTGGATTCCGTATAGGTAATTTTCCAGGTATAGGTTTTTCCAGACCTTAATCTTTGGCAAGATACCCATAGAACTTAATATGTTACTACCCAATCCCTGAAATAAGAGAATAACGGGGGTGCATATAAGTATTTAAGGAAGTAGGCTTGCTTACGCTAGTCTGGGTAGATATGCTACCTATGCCTCAGGTTTGAAAAGGACCTTAAATCGAAGGCTATCAGTTACTTCGGGAACCTGTGCCCCCTAGGACTTGCCCTAGACTGGCCATTGGTGAGGCTACTTTGGGGATAACGTGCTGGCTGTGGTTAAAACAGAGACTATGGGTCGTTTGATTGTGCTATGGTGCTAGTGGTCGTAGCCTGTTTGACTACGATATATGTTTGTCTATTTTAAAAGTGAGTGAATATATGCGATATAGTCATTAATTGACCTACCTGTTGATAAAAAAGGCAATACACAGCAAATGGTATATTAGACTCAGTGTCGTGAGAGTAAACCGTACTTTTTGATCTCGTTTAAATATCACTTATTTTCTGTATTATACTGTTAAAAACAAAACAAAAATACAACAAATGTTTATTCTTACTTACACTTGAAACAAACTAACTTAATAAAAACAATAAATTTGTGTCAGACATACAATAAATGAAACATCAAATACTAAACTTTTTATCTGAATGTCGTGGACCGTACTTTCTTATCTATTTTGATTTTGTTATCTTTTCATGTAAAACAATGTAAAAATATATATTATTATTTTATCTGATTTATTTATTTACTCTGTAATATTTTATTTATTGAATAAACTATTGATTGAACCGGTTATAGTCTCAAGCACAGTCTAAGAGTTAAAAAAAGTAAGTTTTTCGTATGTCAATTGAAACTGTTTTTGGGAAAATATGATGAACTTAATATATCAAATAGAAAATTTAGATAAAAAATTACGATAAATGGGGTATCAACGTGGGAATTGTTTTGGTACATTATGATCTGTGGAATGTTGAAAGTGGAAAAATACCAAAACATTGGCTGCCTGCAGATCCTAAGAAATGGGAGCAACAACATGAAAAGCTCTTGATAATAAAATGTTGTCAACAAAACCATCGCAGCTCATGACACATGGAAGAAACATATAAAGATAAGAGACATTTACGTAAAGTATGTCTTTACAAAAGAATTTTGAGTCTTCGATTAACCGATGGCTGTAATATCGCCGTATATCTCTATAAATTTACCGAAATTAAGGAAAAGTTTATCGTTTTGGGACATAAGCCGATGATAATCATGTTGTTGTCAAGTTTGCCACCAGATTTTGAAAACTTTGTGATAGGGATGGAAACTAGGGATACTTTACCAATTTCCGATGTTATTAAATTTAAATTAACAGGAGATCGCCCAATACAAAAAACCCAAATTTCTAATGACTTTGATGTTGCAAGTCAACAAGTTTTTGGGGCTCGTTTAAACATGCGGATGCGAAATGAAAAAGCAACAATAGTTCCACTGTCCACCAAAAGTGGTTAGCTTGGTGCGCTGTCGATTCCGTAAATCGACAGCGGCACTACAGCGCAAATGAGCAGCGTACGTCAACAGTTTTTAAGATTTGAGAATGTTAAAGACGAAGTTATGTTATCATGTGAATTATAGATGTAAGCTAAATGTAAAGGAGGTGTGGTAATTAAAACTGCAAGCGGTAAAATAACTTCACGTGATGCGACATATGTTCCTGGCATAGTTGGAAATTTTATATCTGTTGGAAAAAAGACTGAAAATAAATGCATGTTAAATTTAGGAGTCATTCACCCCTATCGCCAATAAAATGTGAAATTTTTGTTCCCATGAAATTTTCATTCCCCATGAAGGGAAATTTGCTATCGTGAATTTTATGGGAATGTTTGTTCCCGCTATCAATATGTAGTGAATGTAAAATGAGAAGAATGTATAAACAGGGAATAAGAATATAATTTCAAATTGTATGTATGTATGTATGTACATACATATACATTTAAAAAAGTATTTTGTTTTAGAAAGGTAAATAAATACAAATATTTATGTCACAAAATAAATTGAAAAGTATTTATTTAAAATCAATAAATAATTAAATTAACAATTCAAGTTTTCTCCTCCATAAAAGTCTTCTGGCAAACCAAAGCTGAAGGAATTTTCTAAGCCCTCTACCGTCTCTTTCATTCCTATTAGTTCATATATGCACTGCTCGCTAACTGACAAACTTTTGGTATTGTTTTGTCCACCTCCTTTTTTCCCATTGGCTTTTCAAATTAGCGGCAGCCTTTGACCGGACATACCTTTCTTGGTCTATCCACACCTAATACAAGTTATATACATATGTACGTATGTATAAAAATATACAATATATAAAATAAGACTACCTTCTTCCACTCACGGATTCTTTTCAGAAGACGACAATCACTATTTAGATCCTCTACAAGAGAACTCCAGAATTCGCCTATCACATCTTGGAAACTTACAAAACCACTAGCAATGGGTTGGTTGTTTTGCTTTCTATTGAGTAGGATGTCGCTTTGCACTTTATTTGTCGATTTCGACCTAAAAAATAATTTTATATAATCAGAATATTCGAAAGAAAATAAAAATTACCTAGATTTTTATCTAGTTCCCTAGAGAAAACAAAGTGAACAAACTAACACAAAAAAGGGGAAAAATAATTTTGAAAGAGTCGTTCACGATATGGCGATT
Source organism: Germaria angustata (assembly GCA_963681545.1). Classification (NCBI taxonomy): domain Eukaryota; kingdom Metazoa; phylum Arthropoda; class Insecta; order Diptera; family Tachinidae; genus Germaria; species Germaria angustata. Next base: position 40,875,335 of record OY813002.1, read on the forward strand.
TTTTTTTTTTAATGGGAATAATTTTATGCATGTTAATCCCCACTGAATTACATTTCGCACATTTGAAGGGAAAAATTATTCACGATTGCAACTTGGGGAAAAGGGAAAATATTTCGAGGGAAAAAACCCTTCACGATAGGGGTGATTCTTCTGAGAAAGTGGGAAAATAATTTTAACAGCAAGAAAACAAGGATATTTATTTATTTTTTCTTAACCAAAAATTTTTATTTAGGAAATAATGAAGCTTTACGTTAGCACAATCTTTACGGACATCTAAATTTTAGATCTTTAAATGATTTAATAAGCAATGAAGCTGTTAATGTTATAAGAGTTGAATGTATTCCGGGTAGTATTAGTTGTGAAATCGAATATTAGTTAGAATCGAAGATAAGCTAACTAACATTTTTAAAAACTGGCCAGAGTTGAACAAAAAATGTACTTGATTAAATTCAAATTGGCATATGTGGACCACTGAACATTAGCTCTGTTGGAGGTCCTTGTTATTTTCTTTTATTCGTTGATGACTATTTAAGAGATATGTTTGTCTATTTTAAAAGTGAGGTATTCGAGATATTTAGGGCTCTTATAAGCCAATAGGATATTAAGATAATGGCTGAGGAATAGGGCTTATACATCCTGTCTTGGTGGATTGGTGTTGTGCTTTTTGGGATATAGGCTTATCAGGTTTCCCAACCTAAGCGTTTTTGCTGATAACCCCCAAAAACTTGTATGTTGCTACCCAATTCCTAAAATAAAAGAGGAACGGGCGCGCATGCAAGTAAATTGAAGGTAAAAGTGGGTTCCGTATAGGCAATATGGTTTTCCAGACCTTGCTCTTTGGCCAGATACCCATAGAACTTAATATGTTACTACCCAATTCCTGAAATAAGAGGATAACGGGGGTGTATATAAGTATTTAAGGAAGTAGGTTTGCTTTCGCTAGTCTGGGTGGATGTGCTACCTGTGCCTCAGGTTTGCACAGAACCTTAAATTGGAAGTGTTTAACACAAGATCGACCAGAGATCCTATCAGGTATCTCGGGAACCTGTAGCCCCTAGGACTTGCCCTACACTGGCCATTGGTGAGGCCCCTTTGGCGATAACGTGCTGGCTGTGGTTAAAACAGAGACACGTAGGAAGAGTTATGGGTCAGGTGATTGTGCTATAGTGCTAGTGATCGTGTTGCATATTATCTCTTAAGGTCTGTTTGACTACGATATATGTTTGTCTATTTTAAAAGTGTGTGAGTATATGCCATATAGTCATTAATTGACCTACCTGTTGATAAAAAAGCAATACACATCAAATGGTATATTAGTCTGAGTGTCGTGAGAGTAACACGTACTTTGTTGATCTCGTTTAAATATCACTCATTTTCTGTATCATACTGTTAAAAACAAACAAAAAATACAACAAATGATTATTCTTGCTTACACTTGAAACAAATTGGGTTAGGTTAGGTTGATTGGAGGGGTGTGATAGCCCATGTCATACGACATACACTTAAGCCAGTGAAGGCTTGTTGTGCGCTCCCTTTAATTACCAAACACAAACTGCCAGAGTTCTGCGGCAGGATTCGAACCTGGGACCTTCGCACTACGAGTCTAGTGCACTACCTACTAGTCTGCGAAGGTCAGTTGAAACAAGTTAACTTAATAAAAAGAATAAATTTGTGTCAAAGACATAAAATAAATGAAATATCAAATACAAAACTTGTTTTCTGAACTTTTGTGGACAGTACTGTCTTATATATTTTGATTTTGTTATCTTTTCATTTAAAACAACACCCACGTAAAAAAAGCAACAACATCAACTTAGTAAATAAACAATAAACAAAAACCATTCTAACCTCAAAAAAACATTAAAAACAATAAAATTCATTACAGTTAACAAATCTCAATCAATACTTATTAATCACCTGCAAATATCATATTTCAATAATTAAACTTTTAGTGCTAAAAAATTATATTTACATACATACATACTTTCTGACATTTATATTTACAAAAATAAGATTTTCTTGTTTCAAACTCTCATTTAAAATATAAGTGTTGCCATTTACCTTTTAAGTTTTAATTCTGATTCGGGTAAATCGTAATTTCTAAAAGAAATAAAAAACAATTTTTAAAAATTGTTCTATTACAAACGAAGTTGTTGGCTTTCCGACTGTCTTTGCTATTATAAGTGTATTCATCCATCTACGTGAGTCGCTGAAGCTCTCACTAAAACTAATGGACTTCACTGGTACTGTACTGCCTTTAGGAAAAATGGTGAGAGTTTCTATAATTTTCTTAAAGGAACTAATGTCATTTTAATGAAATTCAAAATGAAGTAAAAAAGTTTTCTGAATTCTTCCTGTTAATCTTCACCTTTACGACGAAAATTGTCGACGAAAAATAACAAAGACAAAAATGAATTACTCTCCGTCGCTCCTGTTAATTTTGCTGCAGCATCGCTTAAAAATATGATCCTGTTCTGTTCCGCCGTAAAGCATCCATCGTTATTAATTACATTTACAAAGTTTCAATCTCAATCATCATGTTTTCGTCTTCACCGAAACCTGGCTGAACAATACATTTTTAAACCGTGAAATACTTTGCAATAATTTTCATATTTTTCGTCGAGATAGAATTACAACCACGACTGGTGGTGGAGTGTTAATTGATATCTCTACTATCTAATAACTACACGGGCAACGTTATCATCTCCTAGCACGACATCAGTAACACGGCCCAATTGCCACTTTAAAGGCGGTTGGCTTTCATCTTTCAGTAAAACCATAGCACCGCATCTAATGTTTTCGGTTGAATCACGTTTGGCTCTATTACGGAAGTTAGCGGTACCCTTATTAAAAAATGGCCTGGCGTCAATAGCTTAAGATCATTAGGGTCTTCCAAAATGGGGCATAATGGACGAGAGTTTAATATTGCAGATATTTCACATACTAAAGTGTGCAACTCATTGAATGTTAATTTGTTGAGACCAAATGTTTTATAAAAATGAAGCTTTTCCGACTTAACAGCGAAAAATGGGGTGAACGTGCAGGAATACACTTCCATTCTATTTCATCGCTAAGACACTGCTGATGGGGGAGTTCTTGATGTGACTGGCTCAAGAATAACTGCTTCAAATCAGACAATTCATTTTTGGCGCCTATAAAATTAGTTGCATTATCTGACCAAATTGTAGAAACGAATCGGCGTAAGGCACATACAAATGAAGGTGTCGATAAGTCTTGAACAACTTCTAAGTGTGAGGCTTTCGTTGAGAAACATATAAAAATAGGAATGTAGCACTTGACAGATGGGCGGCTTCTTACTTCAGATTTATAATAAAATGGTCCACAAAAGTCCACACCTGTTATATAAAAGACTTTGTTTGGTCTTACTCGTTCAGCATGTAAATCACCCATAACGTGGTGACTCAATCTTGGCTTCATTTTAAAACAACGCAGGCATTTCGATATTATGTAGCTTATAAGTTTACGACCGCCAATGGGCCAATATTGCTGACGTATTGAACACAGCGGGCTCTGAGGACCAGAATGTTGCAGCTTTTCGTGAAAATACAAAACCAAAGACTTTGTAAACCGATGCATTTTAGGCAAAACGATGGGATGTTGAGCATCAAAACATAATGTGGAATTTTGAGGCCGGCCACCAACTCGAATTAAGCCAGCAGAATCAATAAATGGCCGTAATGAAAACAGCTTGCTGGATGATGATAAACCTTTATTTGTTTTCAAAGCCTTATATTCAGCAACGAAATGCATTAGCTGAATGTTTTTGATTAAAAGTAGGGTACCATTTTTTAAGCCTTCTGGTGTTAATTTATCCTTTGATACGCTCAAATTGAGATAAAGAAATTTAAAAACATAGGCAAATATTCGCTGCATTTCTGGAAATGAATTGTGATACTTACATTGTATCGACAAATCCGACAGTGAAGTCATGACGAGTACATTTCGGCGCCGTTCTGGCAGTTCAGCTAAAAGTTTCGCATTATCTGGCCACTTCCAGTAGGTCATCATCGTTTTCCAGGCAACCACAGATATCAACACATTTTACTCCTAGTACAAATCTACCAATTCAATTAAACGCACAAGGCTCTTAACAACTTTCTTATGCTAACGTTGTAAAGTCCAATACAGCAGGCTTAAATGAGGAATCCAAACTTCAACACCGTGAGCCCCATTTTAGCAATTTCGAGGCATCACTACAGACTCTAGTTCAATCGATAAATGCCTTCACGGCCTCCATGACCACCATGACGCAGGAAATGCTGAAAATGCAATCCACTATCCTCCAGGCAATTTTAAACAAATGACTTGTTTAAAAATATGTTTCTGGAACGCGAACGGCATTCGCCAGCACCAAAACGAACTTGAATACTTCCTGATGGAAAAACAGATCGATATAATGATGATTGCTGAAACTCACTTGACGTCGACCAGCCATTTCAAGATTAATGGATACGCATTATACGATACTAAGGACCCACGTGGAAGAGCCTGTGGAGGTTCGGCAATTCTGATTAAAACCAGAATTAAACATCATGCACTGAACGGCATATGTGAGGACTATATTCAAGCAACAAACATATGCATTGAAAATTTTCGCAACAAGCTGGTTATTTCATCAATTTATTCGCCACCCCGATTTTCCCTAACAGAAAATCATTATTCTAATTTTTTTAACACAGTTGGACCACTTTTTTTGGCAGCCGGCGATTATAACGCTAAACATACCTTTTGGGGATCACGCTTAAATTCCCCGAGAGGTCGTGTACTTTTTGATTCAATTTCAAAAATGGGTCTAGATGTTATTTCAAGCGGGATTCCCACTTATTGGCCGACAGACTGGCGGAAAATTCCAGATGTTATTGATTTTGGAGTCGCCAAAAATTTTCATGTGGAATGGATGCGAGTTGAGCCTTCACTGGATTTGTCTTCTGATCACTCGCCTACTATAATATCCGTATGCTTTCCCCAAGAAGTTAGGTCCCCTTTCATTGAACAAGCTGCGACTAAAAAACGAGTGAATTTGGCTAAAATATAAAAAATATTTAAGTACTCATTGTACCGAAAATGTTGCTCTAAGAACCCCTGAAGATATTGATGAATAAATCAAAAACTTTACTGAAAACCTTACTCTAGCTATGCATCATTCTTTCACTAGTCACATTAAATGCAGAAATAGGAATAGTCGAACTTATTCTTCAGAAATCGAACAACTTCTTTCAGAAAAAAGAAGAGTTAGAAGAGAGTGGCAAATTTGCAGGTCTCCTCAACTTAAAACCAGGCTGCGTGAATGCACGAATCAACTAAGAAATTTTCTGGAATCCCAAAAAACAGCTTCACTCACAACATATTTAGAAAGTCTTGACGGCACTCTTTAGTCAGACTATTCCTTATGGCGAGCAACTAAAAGCTTAAAAATACCAGTTAGGGGAAGCCGCCCTTGCGAAATCCGACTGGTGACTGGGCTAGAAACGATTCTGAAAAAGGGGCTCTATTCGCCAACCATTTGAGAAATGTTTTTAATATAAATAGTTCTCATGATGATACAGCTCAGTTCCCGCCTTTTGCAAATAGACCACCTGTATCTCTACGGTTTAATAATAGACGTTGAAAACGCCCCAGGTATTGATAAAATCAGCAATAAATAAAATGCTTGCACAGTTGCCTTGTGTAGCTAAGAGACTCATTCTATTTACTTTTAATGACATTTTGCGTCTAGAGTATTTTCCTGCAGAGTGGAAAATTCCTATGGTCACTATGATACCTAAACCAGGTAAGGACCACACCAAAGTGGAATCATATAGGCCAATAACCCTACTGAGTACAATTTCAAAATTATTCGAAAAAATGCTAATGGCAAAGCTGAACCCAATACTGAATGAGGTGGAATGCATCCCAAATCATCAATTCGGGTTTCGGGCCAAACATAGTTCCGTGGAACAAGCACACAGAATAGTAAATGTCATAAGAAATGCGTTTGAGGATAAGAAATATTGCTCAGCTCTTTTTGTTGACGTTTCTCAAGCTTTTGACAAAGTATGGCATGTCGGTTTAATGCATAAAATAATGTTGTATTTGCCTGTAAACACCCACAAGCTTTTGCAGAGCTATTTAACTGGCCGTAAATATATAATCAAAGAAGGTGACTTTATAAGCGCAGCTCAGCCAATTGAAGCAGGAGTTCCTCAAGGCAGCATACTGAGTCCTACCTTGTATTTGATTTATACCTCGGACATGCCAATTGTCGCTAAAATTCATACTTCTACTTTTGCAGACGATACAGCTTTCCTCAGCGTGCACAAGATCCATCACGAGGCCTCACGAAATTTACAGGAATATATTCACAAATTAGAGAAATGGTTAAAAATATGGAAAATTAAAGTGAATGAACAAAAATTTAGTCACGTTACATTTACACTGCGCAAGGAAACTTGTTCGACCATTAGGATCAACAATCAAATAATTCCACACCACAGCGAAGTCAAATATCTCGGCATTCATCTAGACCGTCGACTAACATGGAAATCTCATATTGATGCGAAACTGACTCAAATGAAATTAAAATCAGCGCAAGTAAATTGGCTTATCGGAAGAAATTCCAGGTTAAAATTGGATTGTAAGCTTTTGCTGTACAACGCGATTTTGAAGCCAATATGGTGCTATGGTATTCAGTTATGGGGCACTGCCTCAGCCTCAAACATTAAAGGAATTCAAAGGCGTCAAAACAAACTACTTCGTATAATAACTGCTGCTCCCTGGTACGTCAAAAACTGACGAATTCATGAGGACTTAAACGTGCCTTTGGTAAAAACTGAAGTTTCACAGTATGCAACAAGATACATCAGTAAACTTGAACTCCATCCTAACGCCCTTGCACGTAACATCCTTAACTTTTGTGGCCATACTCGGTTGAGAAGGAGGGATACCCTTGCCATCATCCGAGCGCAAGATCGATGATTAAATCGTCAAATGTAGAACCTGCAGAAACATAACTTTTGTTTAGCACTGGCTGGACCTAAGTAACATTTTTTTAATATTTAAAATTTGCATACTTATTGTTAGTTCACTTTAGAAGATTCAATAAATAAGTACCCGTAATAATAATAAAAAAATCTGGCCACTTCAAAGATTCATAGTATAAAAAATTAGGTGCAGCGCTCCATAAGGTAGAATGAAGAAGTTCCTCAGATGTACCCCTTGATAAAATATCGGCTGGGTTTAAATTTGTTGGGACATAATGCCATCGCATTTGAATAGTAAGCGTTTCTATTCGAGAAACTCTATTTGAGACGAATATGTTGAAATTAGATGGGTGCTCTCGAAGCTACGACAGGACGACCATGGAATCAGACCAACAATGAACGTCACAATTGCACGATATGTTTTTAACAACTATATCTACAAGTTCGGCTAGAAGACAAGCAGCAGCGAGCTCAAGTTTTGGTACTGTCAAACTTTTGAGAGGAGACACTCTTGACTTAGAGCACAACAAAGACAGCTTGATGGTATTATTGGACTCAGCACGTATATAGATACATGCACCATAGGCAGCTAGACTGGCATCGCAAAAACCATAAATTTGTATGTTAGAATCATGCATTGAAACATAGCGTGGAAAAGTAAATAGGTGAACAGAATCAAAATTTGAAATGTATTCAAGACAGACGAGTGTAATGCATGGGGCAAACTTTCATCCCACTGCAGTTCCAGTTTCCACAATTGTTGCATAAAAAATTTTGCTTTCGTGATGACTTGTCCAATTAATCCCAAAGGGTCATATAGGCGTGCAACAGACGAAAGAACAGTGCGTTTTTTTACCACCTTACAATTCTCAACAGGTTTGAATGAAAATATAAAATTATCAGCCTTAGGCTCCCACACAAGTCCTAATGTTTTAGTAGCATCTGTTCCGTCAGCAAATTTCAAATATTGTTGGCGCTGTTCTGTAGGTAGCTCATCTAAAACTGCCAGATCATTGGAACACAACTTTTTTTTATTATAAAATTACCTTTTTGATGCAAAGCTGCCACTTGTTGCCTTATCTCCTTAACCTTTTCAACGGAGTCGCCACCAGAAATTATGTCGTGAACATAAAAGTCACGCCTTACAATTTTTGCTGCTAATAGGAAATTATAAAATTATGCTTTTGCAATTTTCGCTCGGTGAAACCTGAAATTAGTTTGCCTAAATTTTGTGGCGCTTACGCAGAATGGCCGACTTTTTACTCGTTGTTTTCTACCGTAATCCATGATAACTGTGAGTTAAGTAAACTCGAAAAGTTCCACTATTTGCGTTCAAGCTTGGACGGAGCTGCTCTTGACACAATTGCATCATTAGAGCTTAAGGAAAAAAATTATGAAAAAGCTTTGATATTGTGTCAAAATCGTTTTGACAATAAGGTGTGAAATTTTCAAACTCATATCAAAGAAATGATTGCAAAGCATAATCATCGACCAGCGAGCAACAGCAGGAGCAATCGCAAGAATCATGGACGACGACAGTGGTAAATACAAACGAGTCAGAAAAAAGTAAGTGTGTTAACAACGAGATTGAATGGTTATTAGATAGTGGTTGTACGGACCACATTATAAACAATGAAGATCATTTTAGTAAATACATAGATTTAATAAACCCTATTCATGTGAAGTTGCCAGATGGAAAGAATTTAGAACCGACAAAGAGAGGTACAGTGAGAATTATTTTTAAAAATTACATATAATGAGATACAATTGGATTTGAAAAATGTTTATTTTGTAGCAGGAATTAAAAAGAATTTACTAAGTTTTTCGAAAATAACCGAAAATAGTACGATTGTAGCGAAAGGTCAAAATGCAAAAATTTATAACAAAAATCGTAAATTAATAGTTGTTGCGAATAAGATTGATGGTTTATACACAGTAAAGAGCTTTTTGTACAATACCGAACACAACAATATCTATGCAAATACAGTAAGACTAACAGATAAGGAAAAATTGCATAGAGCGTTAGGACATATAAACTTTCAATATTTAAATAAATTGGTTAAAGATAAATTAGAAGGTTTGCCAGGAAAATTTGAAAGTAGTATTATGGAGTGTGCAAACTGCATTCAAAGCAAAATGGCTAATGTAACATTTGAGAACAAGAGGACTCAGTCTTCTGAAATTTTGGAACTAATTCATACAGACTTAAACAGACCTCATAGTACTACCGGTAATCACGGTGAGAAATATTTTTTGACGTTTATAGACGATTACAGTAAATGCGCGAAAATTTATTGTATCAAAACCAAAAACGAAACAGTAGATTGTTTTATAGATTTTGTTAATTTGGTTCAAAACAAATTTAGGAAGACGATAAAGAAGTTGAGATGCGATAATGGTAAAGAATACCTGAATAATGAAATTTATGAATGTGTTAAAAACAATGGAATTGAGTTATTCCCGAGTCCTCCCTATGTACATGAATTGAATGGAGTTGCGGAAAGATACAATAGATCGGCAATGGATATGGGTGGATGCTTAGCGCGAGAGGTTAAAATTAATCACAGGTTTTGGCCTCAAATAATAAAAACAGTAGCTTAGTTGAAGAACAGTACAATAGCCAATACTAAGGAAAATAAAACCGATTTTTGTGTTTTTCTTTTTTCGACGGGGTTTGTTTGAATTTGGGACAATTTTTCGTCATCCCACGTCAAATTTGGTTTGAAAACAGACCGGTTTCGGCTTTGTGCCATCTTGAGCCGAAACCGGTCTGTTTTCAAACCAAATTTGACGTGGGATGACGGAAAATCGTCCCAAAATGAAAATAAAACCCCCTATGAGATATTTTTTGACAAAAAACCCAATGTTAAGCATTTAAAAATTTATGGCAGTAGAGTTTTTGTAAGAACACCAGATGCGTTGAGAAAAAACAAATGGGATGATAAAGCAAAATTAGGCATATTGATAGGTTACAATGATAATAGTTACAGAGTTCTTGTAAATAATAAAATAATTAATGCTAGACATGTTCAAGTAGTCGAAGAGGGAACAGAATTAATTTGTTTACAAAAAAACAATGAAAATGAAAATTTTTAAGATGATTTTATAAGTTTGAATTTGAAAAACCAGACCAGTGAAAACAATGAGTTTGCTAACGAATTGAATAAAAATAATGTGTATGAAAAAATTATATTAGCGACGACAATGATGATGAGAGGGAAATTATCAATGAATCTAATGATCCTAAAAGCGAAAATGAAAATTATATAGAAAGAAGAATTTCTATTAGAGAAAGAAATCCAGTAAATAAATTTGAAAATCCTATAACACACTACATTTATGTAAATTATGTAAATGCGAATATACCGAATACATTTGAGAAGGCGATAAATTCTAGAGAATCTAGCGAGTGGAAAAAGGCTATGGATTCTGAAATGGAAAGTTTAGAGAAAAATAAAACATGGACTATTGTTGATAAGCCGAAAGATAAGAAATTCATAGATGTAAAATGGATTTATAAGAGAAAAATTGATAATACATTCAAAGCCAGATTGGTACTTAGAGGTTTTCAACAAAAAGAGTGTCTCGAAAACGTATATTCACCAGTAGGTAAAATGGAAACGTTAAAAATTTTACTAAGTTATTGTTGCGCAAAAAGTTTGCTTATTGAACAAATGGATGTTGAGAAAGATTTTCTCAATGGTACTGTCAAAACGGAGGTTTATATAAATGAACCTAAATTTATGAAACTGATCGAAATAAAGTCTACAGGTTACAAAAAGATTTGTATGGCCTCAGGGAAAGTCCAAGAGCTTGGTATAAATGCTTCAATAAATATGTAGAAAAATTAAATTTTGTGAAAAGCGATCATGACTATTGTTTATATGTAAAGAATACAGGCAAAGATCCGATATATATTTGTTTTTGTTGACGATCTTTTGATTTGTTGTAAAGACAAAAACAGAATAAATGAAGTTAAAGCTAGTTTAATGCCGCGATTTGCAATGAAAGATTTAGGAAAAATCAATAATTATATAGGAATTGATATAAAGGATAGTGATGATAGAAAATTAATAACATTGAGTCAAACACGATATATCGAATCTTTGGAAAATGCCAAATTGTATGATACTCCAATGGAGAGTAATTTAAGATTAGAACAAGCAAAGGAAGTAAATGAAAGAATAAAATACAGACATTTAATTGGAGAATTATTGTACATTAGCACTGGCACGAAGCCAGATATTTCTTACAGCGTTAATTACTTGAGTAGATTCCAAAGTTGCTATAACGAAACACATTTTAAATATGCATTAAGAATCCTTAAATATTTGAATAAAACGAAAGATTTGAAATTAACTTACTCTGATAAGGGTGCGAAAGATGAGCCTTTGGACTGTATGGTTGATTCGGACTACGCAGGAGACAATATTGACAGAAAATCGACAACTAGATTTGTAATAAGACTATACGACAATGTAGTTTATTGGAAAACTCGTAAACAAAATAAAGTAACTAAATGCTCAACTTTCGCAGAGTATACTGCTATGTCTGAGGCAATAACAGAAATTTTGTTTCTAAGAAGTTTGTTAAATGAGTCATTTGATATAGATTTAGAGAAACCTATAAAAATATATGAAGATAACTCTGGCGCGGTAGCAATAGCGAAATTTGGCAATTTCACAAAAAAATTCCAAGCACATTGAAGTGCAATATCATTACATTATCGAAAATTACGAAAATGGCGTAATTGATATTGTAAAAACTGATTCTAAATCTAGTTTGGCTGATATACTAACAAAAAGCTTAGACAAATATAAATTTGTTAAAAATAGGAATGCATTGAACTTAATTTGATTGATGAACGATGAAATTTAAATGTAAATGAAATGAAATTTTAATGTAAGGTTTTGATTGATGAACAATGAAATTTAAATGTAAATGAACTGAAATTGTAATTTAAGGATTTGATTGATGAACAATGAAATTTAAATGTAAATGAAATGAAATTTCAATGTAAGAATTTGATTGATGAACAATGAAATTTGAATGTAAATGAAATTAAATTTAAATGTAAGAATTAATTAATAATAAGAATTAATGTACCATACACGCATAAATATTGTAGAAGCATTAATACTTGTCTATAATGGTGAAAATTCAAGGAGGCGTGTTGTAATATGTGAATATGTCACCATTGTCTTTTTTATAATTTTGTATATGTGGCATCACCGTTTCTTTCATTGGTAATACTTTTTCTTCTCTGATCAGCCTTCATCATGTACACACACACTTATAGCATGTTTGTTTATTGAGATCTTAGGTAAATTTTTGTAGTTGATTGTTTCCTTGAATTTTGAACGGTTTGCTACCTATGGACCTGAACAAGAGAAAAAGGTAAAAAAATCGAATTTTTTTTTAAGTTTTTTGCGATTTTTATCTGGAAGGTGAAGTTTTTTTGATTTTATATGTTCGCAATTTTTGTTCTTTATGACAAGAGCTACAAGTTTGCCTCAGAGAGTAAATCGAAATTCGGAACGGTTTGCAAGATATGAGCCCGAGAAAATGATCACTTTTTTGCGAAAATGATACCGAGGCCCCAAATCTTTGGCGGCCCATAAAAAAAAGTGCATGACTTTGGGAAAAATTGGGAGACACGGGTCTTTTTTTTAGTCTTTTATCACGTAGTGGTGTCCGTATATGGTTATTTTGCCACGACTTAAAAAATTACACACAGTGTTATTGAACAATATTGTAATGTACTCGTAGGCTTTCATTGGAAGTTTTTTTATAATGTAATTTGAAACGTTATCCAATCCACACGATTTTTTATTATTAACAACCTGATACATAATCCAAGCTAGTAAGTTTGGAATTGCTAAAATTATTCAATGACGTATGGTCATTATCAAATGAAATAGGATCTGAAGCTTGACAAATAATGTTTCTAGTCGTCTCAGTAATATCAGAAATATCCCTGTTGGGAGGAGAACCCTGGAAAACAGTTGCAAAATGATCCTTATTTTCCAGTTCAATAATCTTAACACCGTTTACAGAAACATTTTTAGTGCAATATTTATTTTTACTTCCGATGATCTTGAAAATATTCTTATAAGCCCAAGGTCTGGGCTTAATTTCCTTCAATCGATCATTAAAAAATGTTGCTGCTCCCGTTCAATTTGCTCCTTTATGAGGATCTTAATTAGATCAATTTGTTTGGAAATCAACAAATATTGAGGATGTTTTCTATTTAAAGTCTTGGTAAATATTGTTTTTAAATCTTTTTGCCAATCATACTTTATTCTAAGCATCTTTTTAATTTTTTTTTGTTCTTATTTTCCACTTTTCTGGAATGAATTTAGGTAACAAAATTAACAGAAATGTTGAATTCATCAAGAAAATAATATATATCATCCTTAGATAGATTTCTATTTTTCGGAGGGAAATGGTTTACTATAGTATTCATTATATCGACTTGAAGAGACTCCAATTTCTGTTCCTATATGACACAAATTGGTTAGGAACTTTTAATATGAAATGAAAAGATGATAAGTTTATTCTTAATCCTAGTGGGATATGATCAGAGAATGTAGGAAGTGTATATGTTCTGTAATTTGGATGGTGAACGTCTAAGATATCGTTGCTAACTATAAGGTGGTCCAAATGTGATGAGCCGCTTGGGTAAGTGGGAAGTGAATTACAAATTCTTGTAACTGAAATAGCCTCGTCTTGAAGCCATGATGAAAGTACTTCCCCATTAAAATTGTTAACCGCATCACCCCAAGAAAGATGCTTATCATTAAGGTAGCCGCCTAATATTAGCCCATGATAGCTGTGAGAAAAATTTAAGATTATATAAAGACCCCTACAAATAATTTGGCGATGACAATTAGATTGAAAATAAATGGAACCACAAAGAATCTTTCTAATGCCACCATTCATTGAGATTTTGACTTCAACAAATAAGTTTGGAAATTGAAGGCCAGGAATATTTATTAGAGAATAGGATATGGGGTTTTTAAGAGCAATACCGACAACTAATGAACTGCTGTCCCTTAAAATAGAGTAGATGTCAAGGTATAAATTTGTAGGTAAATGAATCTCCTGTAAAAAGGCAATATCAATGTTAAATTTATTCAGTAACATATTTAATTCAATTCTCCTTCCTATATGGATAAGAGAACCAACATTAAATGTAACTAAATTGAGAGAATTACGGGCCATATACATCTTGAATATTTTTTATCAAATTTAAGCATTCTTTTCTTGCTTCGTCCTTTGTTAGGGACTTATATGTCGTCAAAAAGTTTTTGATTCTATCCTCCAATGTTAAAGGGCTAGTAGAGCATAAAAATGCCGCTATTTTCATAAATTCCTTTATTAAAGCAGGTTTTTGTGGTTTTTCCTGCTGTGTAACGTCAGTAAACAAACTAGCAAACGATTTATGTGCAAAAACACTAAACTGGTTAAGAGCCTTTGCAACATTGGTTTTAGCTTGCTCCCTCCTAATCTTCGTCTCTAGATTCGATCTTTTCCTTAAAGACAAATACTTTTTGTAACCAGAACAGCCCCTGTAATTCGAGGTGTGGCCATTTTCATTGCAATTTACGCAACATGATTATACATCACCGTCCGAAGTAAAAGAGCATTCCCCAGGTCGATGCTTCTCATTACATTTCAGACACAAAAAGGGACGACTGCAATTTCTGGAATAATGGCCCCATCGTTGGCACCTCCAACATTGCGGAATTTTCGTGCTAGCCTTTGGCCTTTTCCCATAACACTACCTGATTCAGGATATATTTTAGGCCGAGTAGCTCGCTAATCTTACGATTTGGCTTAAGTATTATTAAAAATAAATTAGTATCGATACCATGTTTTCTGGAATATTCTGTTGTAAATTTCGCTACAGAATCCACAATATCTGGAACCATGTTATCGATTCCAGCCTTAATTTCATTAATGTCCGATTTAAAATATAGCCCTCCTTAGGCCGTTTATGCTCCTTAGGAGTATAACTATAGGAAGGAATTTCTTTATTCGTTAATAATTGCATCATTTCTGAATGCGCGGAGGAATCTCTAAAGTACAATTTACTATTGTATTGAGATTGGTTTTTGATTTTAAACTCAACGTTCCTAGAGTTTAATTGAATAATTAAGGACTTGACATTAACATTCTCCAGAAATATGGGAGGATAATACGAAACACTACTCATAGCACGTGGTTGTGCAATTTTATCAATATTCGAATCTTTACGTTTTAAATTTATGTTGCTAATAGGCGCTTCCGCCTCTAAATTTAAGTTTCCCAATATAGAGTACTTGTTACTACGATTAACATTTTCAACACATTGATTAACATTTTTATATTGACATCTCGATAAATCTATTTTTACATCACCTTGATGTTTCCGTTTCTTATTTTGGAATATTTGGAAACCATCATCAGGAGAGGAAATTGATTCCATGTCATGTTCCAAAACAAATATTTAAGAAGTAGAAAAAATGCTTTTTCTCTTTTTGTCTATTGCATTTCGATTGTTGCAATTTTGGGCATAAAATTCTTTGTAAAAATTTAAAGCAAATATTATATGCTGTCATTCATCATTTAATGTCATTCTTATTGAACTTTTCTTAAAAACAGTCATCTGTTTTGGTTTATTCAAAATGAATATAGAACAATTACTAAGTGTTTTCTCGGACGGCTTTGTGGGATCAGAAAAATAAATGTTATCATAACCGTGTTTTAATGGAAAAGCTATGGATGTCCGTTGCTTCAGAAATGAATATACCAAGTAAGTTATATTGAAATTTATTATATTTTATTCATGCATACGAAATTACAAAATTTATATCTTATTAATCTTTAAAACAGTACCCGAAGCTAAATACTCATCATCTGACGAATCCATATCTTTTCACTTCAATTTCACAAACACGAATGAACAACAAACCCAAATGCATCCAAACATATATAAATAACAAATAATATATAAAATATCAGCGCTCATTCTCGCATCCACTATGCACACTCAAACTTGTTGCGTCAGTCACGCACCCTTACACACCACAACCATATCAGAATTTTCAACAATTTAAGCCAGCTCCTCCAATAAGATACCACAACAATTATAATCAAATGCCACAACCACAAAGATACCCAAACCCGAATTTTAACCCGCCAAGACTAAATGCACCAAAACCCCAACCACGTCCCGAACCTATGGACGTGGACTCTTCCATGAAAACAAGGGCTGTAAATTATATGAATAGACCAATTCAAAACAACCAATTTTTCGGCAAACGGCCAATCGCCAAATCTGAACAATTCCGAAATCCACCCAAAATTCAAAGAAATTTGCATTTACAAACGGAAGAAATTGAACATTTAGAGGATAAATATTATGAAGAACACTTAGCGAGCTACGAAGACGAAGAGAAGCTACCAACATTAGAAGATTATATCGAAAATCAAGAAAATCTATTAGAAACTGAAAACCAAACTAAAACTCAAGAATTCGTAGACATACATTACCTTACCCTACATTGAGTGTAGGACGAATACAGGACAAATATTAAAATTTTTGATCGACACAGGCTCAAATAAAAATTACATTCAACCCAGCTTAGTGCGAAATCCACTACAAAATCAAAATTGTTTCTTCGCAAACTCAGTAGGTGGTAATGACAAAATTACCAATCATAAATTTTTTTCATGCTAAAATTTATTTATTGTATCTTCAAAAACTGAACTAACTAACTGAACTATATATATATATATATATATATATATATATATATATATATATATATATATATATATATATATATATATATATAATTATTAGGCCCAACCAGTGTCAGACATAAACTTAGTGATAATAATTAATAATACATAAATGTAGTGTTAAGCACAAAAATATTTTCAAAGAATTTCATCTGCAGTGTTGCGTATTAATGCCGTAGTATCCCTCTTTTTTAAGCGGATGTGTCCAGTAAAGTTCAAGATGTTACGCGCAAGGGGATTAGGATAGGACTCGAGTTTTGTTAAATATTTGCCTGCATATTTTGCAATTTCAGCGGTCACAAGTGGCATATTTAAATCACGATGTAAAATTGAATTTTTCATGTACCATGGAGCCGATGTTATTAACCTTAAAATTTTGTTTTGCATTCGTTGTATTCTCTCTACATTGGAAGCTGAAGCAGTGCCCCATAGCTGAATTCCGTAACACCATATGGCTTTCAAAAGCGACTTGTATATTAAAAGTTTACAATCTACACTGAGGGTTGAATTTCTACCAACCAGCCAATGTATCTGAGTTAATTTAAATTTTATTTGTGTCAGCTTAGAGGCAATGTGGTGTTTCCATGTAAGCCGTCGGTCAAGGTGTATACCAAGGTATTTCACCTGCGAATGTTGAGGAACAACTTGATTTTAGTATTCGAGAACACTGAAGATGGCACAGAGCCGAAACCGGTCTGTTCATAAACCAAATTTGACGTGGGATGACGGAAAATCGTTCCAAATTCAAACAAACCCCGTCGGAAGAATATCACAAAAATGAACAACTTGATTGTTGATTCGAATGGGGGAACAAGTGTCTCTTCGTAGCGTAAATGTGACATGAACACACTTTTGTTCATTTACTTTAATTCTCCATAAGTTCAACAGGTTAATATGTTCCTGAATATATCGGGATACCTCGTGAAGGTTTCCTGCATACTAAGGCAGGCTGTATCATCGGCAAATGCAGAAGTGAGGCTATTACTGCTCAAAGGCATATTACAGGTATAAATCAAATACAAAACTGGCCCCAGTATACTCCCCTGATGAGATAGTTTCGGGCACACTCATGAAGTCTCCTTCCACAACAGTGAACTTTTTGTAATGAGCAGCTTTTCGAAGAGCTTTGAAATTGTTGACAGTAGACTTATTGGCCTATATGACTCAGCCTAGGTAAGATCTTTGCCCGCCTTTGGAATCATTTTGACCTTGGCAAATTTTAGTTTAAATTCAAATTTAGTTTAAATTCAACGGCTGTTTCAAGTTTTCTAGCAGCGCGCCATAAGGAGTAATTAGATGCTGCTGTGATATCGAGACCTTCAAGATAGTTTTTAAGAGATGCAGATTTTTCAGATGCAAGCAATTGTTGGAGTCGTTTAGTGCATTCTTTAAGCCTGATTTTATGTTGGGGTGATCTATGCTGTTGCCATTCCCTTCTAGCTCTTCTTTTTTCACATACGAGACGTTCAATATCCGCAGAATAAATTCTATTAAAATTCTATTAAAAAGATACTGATAAAATTAAATTTTTCTTACTACCAACACTAAAAACCTTTAGCGGCATTTTAGAAAATGATAGCCTAAAAAATCTATCAGGCACTATCTCGTCAGCAGAGAATTACATGCTTATTAATAAAAAGATCAAAGTCCAAATAAAGCAAAAGCCTGCACAATCGGTAAATAACATTAGTATCAGAACAGACCATTTGACACAACAACAGAGAGACAAACTCCATGAAGTCACTGTACAACACAAATCCTTATTTAGTGAGCCAAATGAAAATCTTACATATCCCACAGCCGTAGTCGCTGATATTCGAAGGAAAACCGATGAGGCCATTTATTCTAGATACTATCCCTACCCCGTACATCTGAAGGATGAGGTTGGAAAACAGATACAAGATTTTTTAAACAATTATAATAATTATTAATTTATGTACATATGTATGTATGTACATACATAGACCAAGTTTTTTCTATTATTTAAATAAAAGAAAAAACTTGGTCTATGTAAAATTTTACAAATAAACTGATTTAAAATGATTAATTTTTAAGGAAATAATGTGATTTTATTTGTTGTCGTCATTACCCAGATCAATAAGTCATTACCCTGGGGGAAATGTTTTAAAAATGTGACATAATTCGTTTAAATGTTGAGAAATTAATGTGTACCTACAATTATTGAGTAGTTATTATTTGAAGTATTAAAATAAGATTGTTCAAGTAATAGTTTTTACTGATTTTCAAATAAAATAAGACAATGCGACTGTTCCTTTTGCTTGTTCAAAACACACTCGATTTTATTAGTTCATTTTCAAAGAATCGAGATGAAGAAGATATTTAGAAACAATTAAGAGAATACAACATTAATTCATTTAAGAGTATAAAGATAATCAAAATAATAAACATATATAAAAAACAATGTGCAAAAATGTTTTGCTTATCAGCTGACTTAACATGCTGGCCGGGCTGAATGCTTCCAAAATGCATTCATGAAGTTATAGTTGGTATTAGTGCTAACCTATGGACAGCTCTGCGTATGAGTCCAAATTTGGTTTTTATGTCAGCCACTCGTACCCTTTTATCTGCGCCAGCAATAGCGTTAACAATTCTACCCATCATCCATTGTTGAGGAGGTAAATTTTCTTCATAAATTGAAACCAAATCGCCTTCTTGTAGGTTTCGTTGTGGTGTAGCCCATTTGGATCTAATTTAAAGTTCAGAAAAGTAATCTTCTTGAAAAGTTGACCATGGGTGTGACTTTAAAGTTGTCATCAGTTCGAAACGCTTGTTATAAGGAATCATACCACCAGTAGCTCGTACTTCAGGAATTGTGTTAGGCATTGACCCAGTTAGCAAATGTGATGGAGTTATAGCGACGTCATCATTAGTGTCTTCAGTTATTTGGCTGATTGGTCTAGAGTTGAGAATGGCTTCAGCTTCGATGAGGATGGTTTCTAGTTCATCATACGTTAGCATTGCATTGTCTAAAGTCTTGTTGACAAGAGTTTTCATCGACTTTACAGCAGCCTCCCACAGCCCTCCAAAATGAGACGCTCTAGGTGGAATAAAGACGAATTCAATTTGCTTTTCAGCTGCGAAATGCATAAGTTTTGCGATTTGTTGTTCATCGAAGAAATGCTGCTTTACTTCACTCAGTCTTGCACTCGCACCAACAAAATTAGTCGCGTTGTCGCAATAGATTTTATCTGGAACGTTGCGTCTTGCTATAAACCGTTTTAAAACAGAAATAAAAGAATTAGTACTTAAATCGGTGCAAGCTTCAATATGTACAGCCTTAGACGCAAAACAAACAAAAATGGCAGCATACCTTTTATATGGTGGTCTGCCACGAAATCTTAAAGATGTATAGAATGGACCACAGAAATCCACTCCAGTAATTTGGAAAGG
Source organism: Germaria angustata (assembly GCA_963681545.1). Classification (NCBI taxonomy): domain Eukaryota; kingdom Metazoa; phylum Arthropoda; class Insecta; order Diptera; family Tachinidae; genus Germaria; species Germaria angustata. Next base: position 40,895,515 of record OY813002.1, read on the forward strand.
ACGAATACAATTTAGTCGATCAGCGGGAAGATCTCCCATTATCTGGGTTACTAAAGTAGGTTTATATTTGTAACAAAGTATACAATTTTTTACAATCTTTCTGGCAAGCTGTCGTGCGTTATTTACCAAATTTTTCTTCTAAGCAGATTTGTTAGAATTTTTGCTCCTGCGTGGCAATTCGAAATATGAAATATTAAATATGTTTAAGATAAAGTTGAGCAAACTTACAAGTTTTTGGTAGCAATAAGGGATGCTTTGTTTCATCTGATATATTATGAGCGTTTAACAATCTACCACCAACTCGCAATAACATACACTTTTTTGAACCATCAATATATTGCTTTAAAAACGGTGCAAGTTTCTGAATATGTGACTTTAATGGCACATCATTTTGAATCGATTTAATTTCATCTCTGTAGTCTCTTGATTGAATGTGTTCAACAATTTTATAAAATGCCCATTGCACTTCCTTTGCTGACAAGTAATTTTTGGGTTTCGATTCAGGACAAGTTTTAGAATTATTTTTCGACAACCATCTATAAATGTATGCGACGATATTAACTATTTTAGTATACGATGAACAGCGTTCAATTACTTCGTCGATGATGCTTTTGTGAGAGTTAACAGCAACTAAAGAGACCTTTGCCTTTTTTGTTTCCACACAAGGATCGTCATCACTTAATTTAAATTTTTTGTTGTCTGGCCATACACTTTTGTCAGATTTTAAGAATGTTGGTCCTTCAAACCAATTTCATGACATTAGTTCGTTTACACTGCAACCTCTTGAAATGATATCTGCTGGATTTTCTGCTGTTGGTACGTATCGCCATTCTGCACAATTTGAAAATTCTTGCACTTCTGCTACTTTTCTTTGTTGATGGACATGTTGTTAGCCAGAACAAAACAACCTCCGAATCGGACCAAAATGTTACACTTTTACAATAGGGCTTGATAATTGATTCTATTTTCTTAAACAGCTTAGTAAGTAAGTGCGCTGCACATAACTCAAGCCGAGGAATGCTTTTTGTTTTTGTTGGAGAGATTTTGGATTTTTCTGTTAACAATTTTACAACGTGCTGGTTTTCAACGAATGCTCTGGTGTAGATGCAGCAACCATAGGCCTTAGACGATGCATCAGCGAAACCGTGAATTTCTATATCAGAGCCAACGAATGTGTCAACGAAGCGTGGTATTTTTATGTTACTAATGAGTCTCAAGTCGTTGTTGAAAGATTGCCAAATCGTTTCTAGTTCTAAAGGGATTGACTCATCCCAGTCCGGTTTCAGAGACCATAATTCTCTTATAATAAGCTTTGCTTTCACTATAATTGGAGCAACAATTCCTATCGGGTCAAACAAACGAGGCGAAATAGAAAGAATATTACGTTTTGTAGCTGTAATGCAACTGAAATCATCCGACCATTTAAATTTAAATTCGTCTTTTACAGGGCACCAAATCACTCCCAAAGTTCTCGTTATATCTTCTTCATTTAATTTAATTGTCTTATCGGACAAATTGTTGTAGTCTGGATGATTTTAATGCCATTTTGCTAGTGTCAGTCCTGCTGATACAAGAATTTTTATTGTTTCACTACGTTTGATTGCCAGTGTGTGCATACTATCACCTCCAGTAAGCATATCGTCGACATAAAAATCTTCACTCAGGACTATCGATCCGTTAGGAAATGTGTGTTTATTTAATTCACTGAGCTCTTGTAAACATCTTGTAGCCAAGAAAGGAGCTGTGGCTGTACCATACGTGACCGTATTTAATTTATAGATTTGTAGTGGCATATCTTCATTTTCACGCCATACGATAAGTTGGTATTTTCTGTCAAACTCATGTACCAATATTTGCCTATACATTTTTGTGAACTCTGCAGTTAAGCCATATTTAAAACAACGAAATTTAAGTAAAGTAATAAATAATTCTGGTTGTACAGTAGGTCCTACCATAAGGACATTATTCAACGAAGTTTGTGTAGAAGTCTTGCATGAAGCATCAAAGACAACTCTTAGTTTGGTACTAGTGCTTTGAGGGCGCATGACGCATTGATGTGGGATGAAGTAATGAGGCGTAGCTGGAATGCAATTATAGGTGGCGGACATGTGGCCGAGATCTCTATATTCCTTCATAAAATTTGTATACATTGTTTTAACATCTGGCGTTTTACTAAGTCGACGTTTTAATGCTAAGAATCTTCGTCTTGCAGTTTCAAATGAAGCACCAAGAAGAGCAGGTGACTGCTTAAACGGAAGACGAACTTGGAATCGACCAGATGACAGTATTTCGTAATTTTCAATAAAATGTGACTCACATTCCTTTTGCTCTTGTGAAATATTACTAACCGTTCACATTACTTCTTCATATTCCCAAAATTTTTGGACAAATGCTTCAAGTGGTTCTTCTTCTATACCATTTTGCACCAAGTTGCAAATATGAGACACAGCATTTTCAATTTTACACTTGCCTGACACTACCCATCCAAGCAGGGTTTTTTGCAATGATGGAAGAGAATCGTTTAGCTTTATTTGACCCACACACAACAAATCAAAGAATACATCTGCTCCAATGAGCATGTCAATTTTGCGTTTTTGGAAGAAATATGGATCTGCTAAAACGATGTTACCAGGAATATTCCATGAGTTGGTCAATAGTTCAGTTTCTGGTTGAGTAGTAGAAATTGAATCTAAAATGTAAAAATCAGTAGAAAATGTATAAGCATTAATTCGAGATTTAGCAACAGCAGATACTTTATGCGAAACTGATGTATTAACATCACCAATACCAGATATTTGCATGCGTGTTTGTTCACCTTTCAGCATTAGTTTATTTACAAATTGTTGAGTTATAAAATTTATTTGGGAGCCAGAATCCAAGAGCGCTCGAGCTGTGCGATAATTTCCATGTTTATCTTTAACATGTACTAAAGCAGTGGCCAAAATAACAACATTTTTTGATGATTGAGCACATATAGTCGATTTTGTCGAATTAACTTGATTAGGTTGAGCGACGTTGGAATTTGAAAGCCCTTCAGTGCCCACGTTTGTATAACCAACTTCAAATTTGTGGAGTAATGTATGGTGCGGTTTGACACAGACGCGGCAATGAGAACTACGGCATGTGGATACTCCATGTCCTTTTTGCAGACAATTTAAACAAAGACCACTCTTTTTTGCAAAATTAAATCGCTCAGCAACTGAAATAGCAGAATATTTAGTGCATGTATAAATTTTATGATCTTTTGATTGGCAGTAAACGCATTTTATCAAACTTGAATTTTTAGATGATCCGACAAATGAAGATTTATGTTTGTGCGACACTTGCGTATTTCGATTAGAACGATTATCAAACGAATTGGCTCTTTCACTATTGACTTCAAGATTTTGACGACAACGTATTAACAATTTAGAACATTCTTCACAAGTTGGCAGATTCGCATAATCTAATTGTTCATTCCATTTGATATTAGTTGCCTTATCGACCTTTGACAACACTATATGAATGATAAGAGCGTTGGTAATATCTTCGTGCGTCCCTAGCGAAAGAAGCGACTGAAGAATTGCAGAAACAGAATCAACGGCATTTCTCAAACTGACAGCATCTGGTATGTTCATATTTGGAATCTTAAATATCTGTTCAATACAGTCAAAAAATATTAGACACTTTTTGTCATATCTTTCAGCCAACAGCTTTAACGCCTTTGAGTAATTCTCTGCAGTAATTTGGAACGCTTTGACTGTCCTAAGTGCATCACCAGACAAACAAGACAACAGATGGTTAAATTTTTCAATATCAGTTAAATTAATTTCATCGTGTACCAAACTTTTAAACGTAGAAATGAAATTCTAATACTCAAAATATTTGCCATCAAACTGGGGCAATTTCAAAGAAGGCAATCTCGACGATTTCTGAACGGATGAATTAATTGTAGAGTCAAGCAACGATGGTGGTTGACGAATTCTATTTGTACCCAAAAGCGACAACAATATGGATTTTGTAGCAATACAAAGCTCTTCCATTTCTGCTCTTCTAGATTCAGTCGCTTTTCAATTTCGGTTTGGTACCGCATTAATTGATTTATATATGAATTTAGAATTTCCAGTCTGCACTCCAACTGAATCGGATTGAAACTCTCTGGACCTTCCAACAAATTTTTTATTCTTGTTATATTGCCTTTGATATTTTTTCTTTGTTGGCGTAACTCTGCAATCGTTTCTGTATATTGATTTACAGAATTAATACCAGCATCTGCATTTGCCATTGTTTTCAAATCTGTTTATTTCTTAGTTAGTTCGTTTTTAGCAAAAGGCAACAAAATTAAATCAAACGTCTGTATGTAAGTTTATATACCGCGAAGTTATAATAATAAGCTGGGAGATTAAAGTGATTCTCAAACGGTGCCAAAATGATACGATAAATAAATTGCCTATACTTATGTATGTATATTTGTATACCAATGTAGGCACACTTTGTTCCCGTTTATTTTAAACAAATGTTGCTGTTTTTGTTGTTGTATGTTTATACTAACTTGTACTGTTATAAATCATACGATCAACAAGTGTATAGAGTGTATGTCTGCACAAATATATGTTTCTGCAAATATATGTACATATGTACGTAGGTACGGCCAAAGCAAGCGAATGTATGTGAGTATGTAGAAATTCAATTTTTGTAAGTTAAATGTTCAACCATGTGAATATTAACTAAAAGAATTTTGCTGCTATGTATGTAAATGTTCAACCATATGAACTTTAATCAAAAAAAAAAAAATTTTCAACTATATGAACATTAATCAAGGAAAATAGCATCAATCTCAAAGGAACAGCAAGAACTCCAGGAATTCCACAATCACAAAAATCAGTATACAGAAAATGCACTATTTTATTTTACTAAGAGTTATTGTTAACAACAAATTTTATGAATTATAGCACTTAATCGTGCCCCACGTTAGGCGCCAAAATGTTCAAGTAATAGTTTTTACTGATTTGCAATTAAAATAAGACAATGCGACTGTTCCTTTTGCTTATTCAAAACACACTCGATTTTATTAGTTCATTTTCAAAGAATCGAAATGAAGAAGATATTTAGAAACAATTAAGAGAATACAACATTAATTCATTTAAGAGTATAAAGATAATCAAAATAAAAAACGTAGATAAAAAACAATGTGCAAAAATGTTTTGCTTATCAGCTGACTTAACAAAGATATTTGAAAGACTAAAATCTGCAAAAAAAACTTCAATGTCGTCGAAATTAGCCCGTAATATCAGATACAACCATATATATATATATATATATATATATATATATATATATATATATATATATATATACACATATATATATATATATATATATATATATATATATATATTATATATATATATATATATATATATATATATATATATATATATATATATATATATATATATATATATATATATATATATTAGCTGTTGAACCTTCGTAGTGAACAGACGTATTAGCGGAGTATTTTTTTTCATACTAAACAAACAAAAACAAAGAAAAAAAAATCGAAATAAGTACTGATTCGTAATAAGTATTGGTTTTGTGAAATTTGCTTTATTTGCACTAATAATATTTTTCATATAATCTGAAACAACAAAAACAAAAAAACAAACAAGGTGACTGAGGAATACTCTGCATGAGTACCTCAAAAACAAAAAATTGTGAAGTGAGTTCTAACGGCAGAAATGCCTATTTTACTGTGAGTTCTGAAGCTCTTAACGCAAACAATAAAAACAAAAAATCGGATGACAGTCTTTTTCTAACGGCAAAGCCAATTTTACGCGAGCGATCAACCTCGCTTACTCCAATGCCAAGTAGTGATTCTTTAACATTACCGTTGCCTAGTTTTTCTTTAGTTAAGTCAGCGCCATTATCCGCTCCGGGATCGTGTTCATCACTTAACCCAGTTATCACAATGGACGATAATATTCAAAAACCTAAAGTGCCTGTCGGAATGGACAGATATGTAACGGTGGTAAAGCGTGAGCGAAGCCCAAATTCATCCAAGATCTCATCTGTTCCGAAAATATCCAGGGACAACGCCGTCGCCTCAGCTAATCGTCAAAACCGGTTTAACATATTGCAAGATGACAGCGATAAACCCGAAGAATCTTCGAAAAAAACTTCAAAACCACCACCAATCTATCTGAGGCAAAAGAACTCAAACACACTTATCAAAAAACTAATCTCGGTCATTGGTGAAAAGGCATTTCACATTGTTCCAATAAAACGTGGTAACATTGATGAAAAAGACTTCCGCAAAATGGTTACTGAATTTGAGAAAAATAAAACAAGTTTCTACACTTTCCAGCTTAAGAGTGCTAAAGCATACAGATCGTATTGAAGGGCATAGTTTCTTATGTTGTTCCTGAGGAAATAAAAGATGCTCTCACCCTCCAAGAATTTAAGGTGAAAAATGTCTCTAATATAATAAACAGGGGGAAGATCACCCAACCTTTATTTCGTGTTGAACTGGAGCCAAATGATATAGAATTGAAGAAAAATGAGACCCATCCAATTTATAACTTAAAATATCTGTTATACCGGAAAATTACAGTCGAAGAACCACACAAGCGCTCAGGACCCGTACAGTGCCATAATTGTCAAGAATATGGCCATACGAAAACATATTGTAAATTACCTACTGTTTGCGTTGTGTGCGGTGAATTGCACAACACTGCTATTTGCAATAAGTCAAAGGATCAAAAGGAAAAAAAAGTGCAGTAATTGTGGAGGTAATCACACTACTAACTACAGAGGATGTCCTGTATTCTCTTTTGTTAAACAAGCTATGAACCAAAAGCCTAAAGTAACTCCAGCTCAAGCAAGAATTACGTTCTCCGCTACTCATCCCCTAATGGCCCAACTAATCACTTCACATGTATCGTATGCTGACGCTGTGAAGATCAACTCTATTCCCGTTCAAAAAGTGTCACCACCAAATAATACAACAAATGCAAACCCAAGCTTTAATTTCACTCGCCTTGAAGCTACTATTGACAATTTGGTGCAAACTATAAACAACTTTACAACAAACATGACTAGCATGATGCAAGAAATGCTGCGAATGCAGAACACTCTGCTTCTAGCATTAGTTAACAAGCCATGAACACGTTAAAGTTATGTTTCTGGAACGCAAACGTCCTTCGCCAACATAAAAATGAACTAGAGCACTTCCTCACGGTGAAGAATATTGATATAATGTTGGTATCTGAGACTCATTTGACTTCGAGAAGCCTTTTTAAATTGAGTGGCTATACCTTATATGATACAAAGGACCCGAGAGGAAGAGCATGCGGAGGATCAGCAATTCTAATAAAGTCAAGACTCAAGCACTATATTCTTGAGAACACTTGTGAAGACCATCTACAAGCAACAAATATTTGCATCGAAAATTTTTGTTCAAATCTTGTGATATCATCAGTTTACTCCCCTCCCAGATTTTCAATCAGTGAGGATCAATACGAGGATTTTTACAAAACTCTTGGCCCTTGTTTCGTAGCAGCTGGAGACTACAATGCAAAACATACGTTCTGGGGATCGCGTCTTAATACACCTAGAGGTCGAGCATTGTTCAACACAATTTCAAAAATGGGTTTGGATGTCATTTCTAGCGGGGAGCCCACTTACTGGCCTACTGACTTACAAAAAATTCCGGATGTTATAGATTTTTGGGGTCATGAAAAATATCCCTAGGGATTTAATTCATGTTGAAGCTTCACATGATCTCTCCTCCGATCACTCTCCCGCGATCGTTACAATTTGTAGCCCACTAAGAAGTGACTTACCTCACCCATATGTGAAGATGATAAATCGTGTTAACTGGCTGGGGTTCAAAAAATATCTCAGTAGTCATTGTACGGAAAACATCAGGCTTAGAACTCTCGATGATATTGAACTTAACATTGCCAATCTTACCGAGAATATTAAACAGGCTGCTAAACATGCCACTACCTCCCATCCGCAGACTGGGTTTAATAGAATTTATTCTGCGGATATTGAACGTCTCGTATGTGAAAAAAGAAGAGCTAGAAGGGAATGCAACAGCACAGATCGCCCCAACATAAAATCAGACTTAGAGAATGCACTAAACGACTCCAAGAGTTGCTTGCATCTGAAAAATCTGCTTCTCTTAAGAACTATCTGGAAGGTCTCGATGTCACAGCAGCATCTAATTACTCCTTGTGGCGCGCTGCTAAAAAACTTAAAACACCCGTTGAGTCTAAACCACCCCTGCACACTTCTACCGGAGGTTGGGCAAGAACTAATACTGAAAAAGGTAACATATTAGCTGGTCATTTAAAAAACGTATTTACCCCAAACACATGTACTGGTGCTGTTGATTTGCCGAGCGTAGTTGCTCTACCCCCTCGACCCATAAAGTTTAAGATGCTTGATGTACAAAAACTAATTGCTGAAACCAATCCAAAGAAGGTATTGATGGAATTAGTAACAAGATGCTGATGCAGTTGTCTCGTATTGCTATTAGAATCCTGTTATTCATTTTTAATGACATTTTACGACTGGAGTATTACCCACACAGCTGGAAACTTGCCATGGTCAAAATGATTCCAAAGGCGGGTAAAGATCTTACTAAGGCTGAGTCATATAGGCCAATAAGTTTGCTGTCAACAATTTCAAAGCTCTTTGAAAAACTTCTCATGACAAAATTGTCCCCAATTCTAGCTGATAATGGATGCATACCGGACCATCAATTTGGTTTTAGAAGTCAGCATAGCACCATTGAACAATGTCATAGATTGGTACATTTTATAAGGAGAACATTTGAAGAAAAGAAGTATTGCATTTGATAAAGTGTGGCACGAAGGCCTAATTTTAAAATTGAAGACATATCTACCAATAAACATAGTAAATCTTTTGGAAAGTTACATTCTTGCCCGGAAGTTCACTGTTGTGGAAGGAGACTTCATGAGCGTGCCCGAAACTCTCTCATCCGGTGTGCCATAGGGGAGTATACTGGGGCCAGTTTTGTATTTGATTTATACCTGTGATATGCCCCTGAGCAGTAATATACTCACTTCTACATTTGCTGATGATACAGCCTGCCTTAGTATGCATGAAAACCCTCACGAGGCATCCCGATATCTTCAGGAACATATTAACCTGTTGGAGCTGTGGTTGAACTTATGGAGAATAAAAGTAAATGAACAAAGGTGTGTTTATGTCACATTTACCCTACGAAGAGACACTTGTTCCCCCATTCGAATCAACAATCAAGTTGTTCCTCAACATTCACATGTGAAATACCTTGGTATACATCTTGACCGACGGCTTACATGGAAACACCACATTGACTCTAAGCTAACACAAATGCAGCTTAAATTAACCCAGATACACTAGCTGATTGGTAGAAATTCTACCCTCAGTCTAGATTGTAAACTTTTAATATACAAGTCGCTTTTGAAACCCATATGGTGTTACGGAATTCAACTATGGAGCACTGCTTCAGCTTCCAATGTAGAGCGAATACAACGTATGCAAAACAAAATTTTAAGGTTAATAACATCGGCTCCTTGGAACATGAAAAATTCAATTTTACATCGTGATTTAAATATGCCACTTGTGACCGCTGAAATTGCAAAATATGCAGACAAATATTTAACGAAACTAGAGTCCCATCCTAATCCCCTTGCTCGTAACATCTTGAACTTTCCTGGACACATCCGCTTATAAAAGAGGGATACTACGTCTTTAGTACGCAACACTCCAGATGAAAGTTTTTAAAAATATATTTATGCTAAATACGATTCTAATGTATTATTAATTATTATCACTAAGTTTATGTCTGACACTGGTTGGGCCTAATAAGTATTTATATATTTAAGATTTGAATACTTATTGTTAGTTCAGATGTGAAGATACAATAAATAAATATTAAAATATATATATATATATATATATATATATATATATATATATATATATATACGTATGTATATAAAAGATAATTGTTTAAGAATAATATTTATTTTTTTCCACTGCTATTTATTTATTGTATGTTCAAATAGAACTAACAATAAGTGTTCAAATCCAGTGTCGGTCATAGACCAGTGTCGGCCCAACCAGTGTCGGACATAAACTTAGTGATAGTAATTAATAATACATAAATATGTTAAGCACAAAAATATTCAAAAAATTCAATCTGAAGTGTGGCGTATTAAGGCCGTAGTATCCCTCTTTTTTAAGCGGATGTGTCCAGGAAAGTTCAAGATGTTACGAGCAAGGGGATTAGGATGGGACTCGAGTTTTGTTTTCCAGCATATTTTGCAATTTCAGCGGTCACAAGTGGCATATTTAAATCACGATGTAAAATTGAATTTTTCATGTACCAAGGAGCCGATGTTATTAACCTTAAAATTTTGTTTTGCATTCGTTGGATTCTCTCTACATTGGAAGCTGAAGCAGTGCCCCATAGCTGAATTCCGTAACACCATATGGGTTTCAAAAGCGACTTGTATATTAAAAGTTTACAATCTAGACTGAGGGTAGAATTTCTACCAATCAGCCAATGTATCGGAGTCAATTTAAGTTTTATTTGTGTCAGCTTAGAGTCAATGTGGTTTTTCCATGTGAGGCGTCGGTCGAGGTGTATACCAAGATATTTCACATGTGAATGTTGAGGAACAACTTGATTGTTGATTTGAATGGGGAAACAAGTGTCTCTTCGTAGTGTAAATGTGACATGAACACACTTTTGTTCATTTACTTTTATTCTCCATAAGTTCAACCACAATTCCAACAGGTTAATATGTTGCTGAAGATAACGGGATGCCTCGTGAGGGTTTTCATGCATACTAAGGCAGGCTGTATCATCGGCAAATGTAGAGGTGAGGATATTACTGCTTAAAGGCATATCACAGGTATAGATCAAATACAAAACTGGACCCAGTATACTCCCCTGTGGCACACCGGATGAGATAGTTTCGGGCTCACTCATGAAGTCTCCTTCCACAACAGTGAATTTCCGGGCAAGAATATAACTTTCCAATAGATTTACAATGTTTATTGGCAGATATGTCTTCAATTTTACAATTAGGCCTTCATGCCACACTTTATCAAATGCCTGAGAGACATCAATAAAGAGGGAAGAACAATACTTTTTTTCTTCAAATGCTCTTCTTATGAAATGGACCAATCTATGAGTTTGTTCAATGGTGCTATGCTGTCTTCTAAAACCAAATTGATGGTCCGGTATGCACCCATTATCAGTTAGAATTGGGGACAATTTTGTCATGAGCAGCTTTTCGAAGAGCTTTGAAATTGTTGACAGTAAACTTATTGGCCTATAAGACTCAGCCTTGGTAAGATCTTTGCCCGCCTTTGGAATCATTTTGACCATGGCAAGTTTCCAGCTGTGTGGGTAATACTCCAGTCGTAAAATGCCATTAAAAATGAATAACAGGATTTTAATAGCAATACGAGGCAACTGCATCAGCATCTTGTTACTAATTCCATCAATACCTTCTTTGGATTGGTTTCAGCAATTAGTTTTTGTACATCAAGCATCTTAAACTTTATTGGTCGAGGGGGTAGAGCAACTACGCTCGGCAAATCAACAGCACCAGTACATGTGTTTGGGGTAAATACGTTTTTTAAATGACCAGCTAATATGTTACCTTTTTCAGTATTAGTTCTTGCCCAACCTCCGGTAGAAGTGTGCAGGGGTGGTTTAGACTCAACGGGTGTTTTAAGTTTCTTAGCAGCGCGCCACAAAGAGTAATTAGATGCTGCTGTGACATCGAGACCTTCCAGGTAGTTCTTAAGAGAAGCAGATTTTTCAGCTGAAAGCAACTCTTGGAGTCGTTTAGTGCATTCTCTAAGTCTGATTTTATGTTGGGGCGATCTGTATTGTTGCCATTCCCTTCTAGCTCTTCTTTTTTCACATACGAGACGTTCAATATCCGCAGAATAAATTCTATTAAACCCAGTCTGCGAATGGGAGGTAGTGGCATGTTTAGCAGCCTGTTTAATATTATCGGTAAGATTGGCAATGTTAAATTCAATATCATCGGGAGTTCTAAGCCTGATATTTTCCGTACAATGAGTACTGAGGTATTTTTTGAACCCCAGCCAGTTAACACGATTTATCATCTTCATATATGGGTGAGGTAAGTCACTTCTTAGTGGGCTACAAATTGTAACGATCGTGGGAGAGTGTTCGGAGGAGAGATCATGTGAAGCTTCAACATGAATTAAATCCCTACGGATATTTTTCAAGACCCCAAAATCTATAACATGTGGAATTTTTTGTATGTCAGTAGGCCAGTAAGTGGGCTCCCCGCTAGAAATGACATCCAAACCCATTTTTGAAATTGTGTTGAACAATGCTCGACCTCTAGGTGTAATAAGACGCGACCCCCAGAACGTATGCTTTGCATTGTAGTCGCCAGCTGCTATGAAACAAGGGCCAATAGTTTTATAAAAATCCTCGTATTGATCTTCAGTGATTGAAAATCTGGGAGGGGAGTAAATGGATGATATCACGAGATTTGAATAAAAATTTTCGATACAAATATTCGTTGCTTGTAGATGGTCTTCACAAGTGTTCTCAAGAATATAGTGCTTGAGTCTTGACTTTATTAGAATTGCCGATCCTCCGCATGCTCTTCCTCTCGGGTCCTTTGTATCATATAAAGTGTAGCCACTCATTTTAAAAAGGCTTCTCGAAGTCAAATGAGTCTCAGATACCAACATTATATCAATATTTTTTACCGAGAGGAAGTGCTCAAGTTCATATTTGTGTTGGCGAATGCCGTTTGCGTTCCAGAAACATAACTTTAACGTGTTCATGGCTTGTTAACTAATGCTAGAAGCAGAGTGTTCTGCATTCGCAGCATTTCTTGCATCATGCTAGTCATGTTTGTTGTAAAGTTGTTTATAGTTTGCACCAAATTGTCAATAGTAGCTTCAAGGCGAGTGAAATTAAAGCTTGGGTATGCATTTGTTGTATTATTTGGTGGTGACACTTTTTGAACGGGAATAGAGTTGATCTTCACAGCGTCAGCATACGATACATGTGAAGTGATTGGTTGGGCCATTAGGGTAGGAGTAGCGGTGAACGTATTTCCTGCTTGAGCTGGAGTTACTTTAGGCTTTTGGCTCATAGCTTGTTTAACAAAAGAGAATACAGGACATCCTCTGTAGTTAGCAGTGTGATTACCTCCACAATTACTGCACTTCTTTTCCTTCTGGTCCTTCGACTTATTGCAAATAGCAGTGTTGTGTAATTCACCGCACATAACACAAACAGTAGGTAATTTGCAATAAGTTTTCGTATGGCCATATTCTTGACAATTATGGCACTGTACGGGTCCAGAGCGCTTGTGTGGTTCTTCGACTGTAATTTTCCGGTATAACAGATATTTTAAATTATAAATTGGATGGGTCTCATTTTTCTTCAATTTTATATCATTTGGCTCCAGTTTAACACGAAATAAAGGTTGGGGGATCTTCTCCCTGTTTATAATGTTAGAGACATTTTTAACCTTAAAGCCTTGGAGGGTGAGAGCATCTTTTATTTCCTCAGGAACAACATAAGAATCTATGCCCTTCAATACGATCTGTAGGCCTTTAGCACTCTTAAGCTGGAAAGTGTAGAAACTTGTTTTATTTTTCTCAAATTCTGTAACCATTTTGCGGAAGTCTTTTTCATCATATATTTGAACTTTTGTTTCATCAATGTTACCACGTTTTATTGGAACAATGTGAAATGACTTTTCACCAATGGCCGAGATTAGTTTTTTAATAAGTGTGTTCGAGTTTTTTTGTCTCAGATAGATTGGTTGTGGTTTTGAAGTTTTTTTCTAAGATTCTTCATGTTTATCGCTGTCATCTTGTAATATTTTAAACCGGTTTTGACGATTAGCTGAGGCGGCGTCGTTGTCTCTGGATATTTTCGGAACAGATGAGATTTTGGATGAATTTGGGCTTCGCCCGCGCTTTACTACCGTTACATATCTGTCCATTCCGACAGGCACTTTAGGTTTTTGAATTTTATCGTCCATTGTGATAACTGGGTTAAGTGATGAACAAGAGCCCGGAGCGGATAATGGCGTAGACTTAAATAGAGAAGAACTAGGTAACGGTAATGTTAACGAATCACTACTTGGCATTGGAGTAAGCGAATTTGATCGCTCGCGTATAATTGGCTTTGCCGTTAGAAAAAGACTGTCATCCAATTTTTTGTTTTTATTGTTTGCATTAAGAGCTTCGGAACTCACAGTAAAATAGGCATTTCTGCCGTTAGAACTCACTTCACAATTTTTTGTTTTTGAGGTACTCATGCAGAGTATTCCTCAGACACTTTGTTTGTGTTTTTTTTGTTTTCTGTTTTTGTTGTTTCAGATTATATTCAAAATTATTAATGCAAATAAAGCAAATTTAACAAAAACTGTACTTATTACGAATCAGTACTTATTACGAATATTTTTTTTTTGTATTGTTGTTTGTTTAGTATGTAAAAAAAACTCCGCTAACACGTCTGTTCACTACGAAGGTTCAACAAGAAGAATAATATTTATGAATAATTTTTAATACATGGCGTTTGATTGTGAAAATCAGTAAGTCACGCCATATGGCGCTTTTGCGACCAGAGGTCTCTCACAGTAAAATTTCCATATCCAATGTAGTGTTGACAAAAATTATATATATTTTTTTGAAGATATCTCGAATATCAATTTTTTTTACTAACATTTATTTATTGTATCTTCAAAACTTAACTAACAATAAGTATTCAAATCTTATGTATAGATATAATTAGGCCCAACATAATAATAATACATAAATGTAGTGTTAAGCACAAAAATATTTTCAAAAATTTTCAGCTAGAGTGTGGCGTAGTGTCCCTCTTTTTTAAGCGGATGTGTCCAGTAAAGTTTAAGATATTACGAGCAAAGATCATGATGTAAATTTGAATTTTTCATGTAGCATGGAGCTGACATTATTAACCTTAAAATTTTGTTTTGCATTCGTTGGATTCTCTCTACATTGGAAGCTGAAGCAGTGCCCTATAGCTGAAGTCCGTAACACCATATGGGTTTCAAAAGCGACTTGCATATTAAAAGTTTACAATCTAGACTGAGGGTTGAATTTTTACCAATCAGCCAATGTATCTGAGTTAATTTAAGTTTCATACTTCTTTTCTTCAAATGTTCTTCTTATGAAATGAAGCAATCTATGAGTTTGTTCAATGGTGCTATGCTGACTTCTAAAACCATATTGATGGTGCGGTATACACCCATCATTAGCTAGAATTGGGGACAATTTTGTCATGAGCAGCTTTTCGAAGAGCTTTGAAATTGTTGACAGTAAACTTATTTGGCTATTTGACTCAGCCTTAGTAAGATCTTTTCCCGTCTTTGGAATCATTTTGACCATGGCAAGTTTCCAGCTGTGTGGATACTCCAGTCGTAAAATGCCATTAAAAATAAATAACAGGATTCTAACAGCAACACGAGGCAACTTCATCAGCATCTTGTTACTAATTCCATCAATACCCCGAGCTTTCTTCGGGTTGGTTTCAGCAATTAGTTTTTATATATCACACATCTTTAGGGGTCGAGGGGGTAGAGCAACTACACTCCGCAAATCAACAGCACCAGAACATGTGTTTGGGGTAAATACGTATTTTAAATGCCCAGCAAATATGTTACCTTTTTCAGTATTAGTTCTTGCCCAATCTCCGGTAGAAGTGCGCAGGGGTGTTTTTGACTCAACGAGTGTTTTAAGTTTTTTAGCAGCGCGCCCCAAGAAGTAATTAGATGCTGCTGTGACATCGAGACCTTCCAGATAGTTCTTAAGAGAAGCAGATTTTTCAGATGCAAGCATCTCTTGAAGTCGTTTAGTGCATTCTCTAAGTCTGATTTTATGTTGGGGTGATCGGTACTGTTGCCATTCCCTTCTAGCTCTTCTTTTTTCACATACGAGACGCTCATTATCCGCAGAATAAATTCTATTTATCCCAGTCTGCGGATGGGAGGTAGTGGCATGTTTAGCAGCCTGTTTAATATTTTCTGTAAGATTGGCAATGTTAAATTCAATATCATCGGAAGTTCTAAGCTTCCGACTACTGAGATATTTTTGGAACTCCAGCCAATTAACATGATTTATCATCTTCACATATGGGTGAGGTAAGTCACTTCTTAGTGGGCTACAAATTGTAACGATCGTTTAAGAGTAATCGGAGGAGAGATCATGAGAAGCTTCAACATGAATTAAATCCCTAGAGATATTTTTCATGACGCCAAAATCTATAACATCCGGAATTTTTTGAAATTGTGTTGAACAATGTTCGACCTCTAGGTGTAATAAGACGCAATCCCCAGAACGTATGTTTTGCATTGTAGTCCCCAGCTGCTACGAAACAAGGTCGAAGAGTTTTGTAAAAATCCTCGTATTGATCCTCAGTGATTGAAAATCTGGGAGGGGAGTAAACTGATGATATTACGAGATTTGTACAAAAATGTTCGATGCAAATATTTGTTGCTTGTAGATGGTCTTCACAAGTGTTCTCAAGAATATAGTGTTTGAGTCTTGAGTTTATTAGAAATGCTGATCCTCCGCATGCTCTTCCTCTCGGGTCCTTTGAATCATATAAGGTGTAGCCATTTATTTTAAAAAGGCTTCTCGGAGTCGAATGAGTCTCAGATACCAACATTATATCAATATTTTTTACCGTGAGGAAGTGCTCAAGTTCATATTTGTGTTGGCGAATGCCGTTTGCGTTCCAGAAACATAATTTTAACGTGTTCATGGCTTGTTAACTAATGCTTGAAGCAGCGTGCTCTGCATTCGCAGCATTTATTGCATCATGCTAGTCATATTTGTTGTAAATTTGTTTATAGTTTGCACCAAATTGTCAATTGCCCCTATTGCGGTTCACCACTTTTGTGGCAGTTTGGTCGTCTTAGGTGATTTCGCATTTGCCGTTCTCAACTAAACTGCCAGTTGGCTATTCAGTTGTGTATCTGTTTTTTCGTGGTATTCCCGTTCTCAACTTTGTAAAAGTTTGGTCGTAAAAAATGTTGAATACACACAACTGCTTATTTGCAGTTTTGTCATTATCAGTTAGAGTGAAATTTTTTTAAAAGCGGTGAAAATTTAAATCAAAATCAAAAGTATCAATTTTTGTAATAATTTTTTTACAATTTTTAAACACTTTTATTAGTTTGAAAATAACAACGAAAGTCCAATTTGAGCGGCTTGTTCAGATTATGGACAGGAATCCGGAAGTTGCTCTCGGAAAACCAAGGTTTGGTGCAACGGAAAATACGTGCAAGGAGTTATGGGAAGAGTTTGCTGTAGAATTAAATAGTTTGGGACCACCGACAAGAACATCTCAAGAATGGCAACGTGTGTGTCAATAAAATAATATTGAACAATTGCAATATTCTTAATATAATTATAATCTTGCACAGGTTTGGATCCACTATAAAGCAAGCATTAAGAAAAAACTTGCAAACAATAAAAGAAACACTCAAGCGACAGGTTGAGGCCCATCACAAGAAATCCTATTAAATAGCCTTGAGGATACTGTTTCAAAACTCTTGTCTTTGCAAGAGCAAGCGGCACCATCTGGCCAAGTTTTTTGCGTTGCAGCAACTGTAAACATTAAAAAATTAGAAAAAAAATTTGCATTGTTGGAACGACAAGCAAATGAGGCTACTGATCTCCACAATCTTAAGGTGGAGTGCGATAAATTAAAAATAGAAAAACTTAAGAATAAATTTAAAAATTAATAATATTTTATTGTTTGCTGTTGTAGGTAAATTTCATTTTATTTTTTATATATTAAAACTCAAGTGGTATTATTTTTTTAAGAATTACAAGTTTTTAAATATTTGTACAGAATTCTTTTTTTTTAACCTTTTAAGACTCAATTAACAAATTGTTCCACAATACATAAATAAAATATTTTTTACTTTTTATTCCCACAACAGTTAAAAAATACTTTTAGTTTAATTTTCTTCAAATTTCACTTGTCAAACGTGGTATTTAAAGTTGGCAATTCTATATTTTAGGTTGGCAACTTTATGACAAACTCAACTAAAAACAGTTGTGTATCGCAATAACTAAAATGAGTTTGGTTTGGTATAAGTTGGGTTGACTCTCACACGACCAAACTGAGTTGAGTGGTGAACCGCAATAGGGGCAAATAGTAGCTTCAAGGCGACTGAAATTAAAGCTTGGGTTTGCATTTGTTGTGTTATTTGGTGGTGACACTTTTTGAATGGGAATAGAGTTGATCGTCACAGCGTCAGCATACGACGCACACTGGGGATTTCGCGGAAAAAACACAAATTGTCAATATACTCTTAATGCAATATGCAGTGATATTTTGAAATTTTAGACTAAATGGTACAATCACATCAAAAAGAATTACTTCGATCTGACTGCTATTTTTTTTTATAGCCGTCTCAAACTCAGTACTTATATGTTTTACCGAATCAACTTAATTTAAACCTAAGTATTTCAAAACGAATATTATTTTATTATGTGAGCTAACATTTTTCTTTTTATTTAAAGTAGGATATTTCAGTAAACTAAAATTGAAAAAATAAACTCTGCAGAGACTTAAGTTTTTTTGTTTGTTTATTTTTATGAACATATAACAAAAATCCCTTTTACAACAGAAATCCCTTTTTTGTCCAAACAGTTGGACATGCAAATTTAGCCTTACTTTCCCACAGTTAGAAATCACTACATTGTCTCATATCTGTTTTTACATTTTTAATCAATTACAAGTGCCACCAGGTGCCACCTCTCAATTTGTTGCATTACACAATACAAAATTTTTCAGCTGTTTGATTCGCGACTCAATTCTGATAAGGCTCTTTTGTTTAAAATAATTCAAGAACCACTAGTCGGATTTTGCTTAAACAAATTTTAAAAAATTAAGAATTACAATTCCTTTAATCTGTTCATACAACCCTTCGCTACATAGGCAACAGATTCGCAGTTATAAATAAATGTATGAAAAAAAAATTGTTTTTGCCTAAAAAATGAAATTTTTTATTTTTAATTCATAAAAAATCCAAAACGGTAAAAAAAAGTGTCAAGTCCTATTACTTTCACGTAAAGTCGCATAACCTATGAACAAAATGAGACATAAATCATGAAAATCGATGAACGGGTTTCGCTTTTATTCACAATTAAGTAAAGGTATGAATTTCAAAACTTTGCTCCAGATACGCACAAAATTCTTTGGAAAATACATTGATGATCTTTTTATGATTCTCAGAATTAAAAAAAGTAATAAACAAAAGGTACGCGGGAAGAGGTATGGGTCTGATGAGTGTGTCTGCAATATGGTGCTAGTGACCGATTGTAGATGCTCTCTTCAGGCCATATATCTCTAGGTGTTGTTGCTATTCGACAAAGCTGCCCTAATGTTTTGCGGTTGGCGAAGCCTCAAGTAAGATGGGGGCAATATTTTGCTGCCGGGCCATTGGGGTAGTAGGAGGTTAGATAGCTCCAGCACTCTAGCAAGGTGTCTGTACATGGTTCTGCAGCCTGTACAGAATTTGCTACCATGTTCGTCCCTATTAGGGGCACATGTTGTTGCCTCAACCCGGTATGTGCCTCTGTAGGGGACGACGCGACGGTGGTGAAAGGCTTTATTCACCCAGTGCGAAGAGCACCGTCAGGTTAAGTTTATGACAGGTACTGACGTAAAATCTTTGACATATATTGCATTAGGAGTATATTGACAATTTGAGTTTTTTCCGCGAAATCCCCAGTGTGCGCCGTTCCATTTAAAAATCGCAAAACAAAACATTTTACTTCGCTTAAAAGCAAATCTGTTTAACCGAAATACATTTTGTTTGTAAAAGGGTAAGATTATAGCCTAGTTTTGAGTTCGCTTTTAAGTGTCATTTATTTTTAAATTACATTTAGTACACATTAGCCGAATCGTGTTTGTAAAGCACTCAAAGTGATAAACTTATACAAAAATCCACATATATTTATTATATATGAAAGTTCCATGGAATTCATTCATATAAAAATCTTCTTAATCTATTATCTGTAATCCACGAGCAAAAATATATATCTTGAGTTCCATGGAATTCTAATGTATTTGTGGGTTTTCGTATAAGTGTATGAGTTTCAATGCCTTCCAAACATGAGCTGTGAGGTTCTGAAATTTTCACATTATATTGTGATTGTGCATTACATTTCTGAATGTATCAAGTCAATACTAGTATCTCTTAAAAGTCTTTGAAAATATAGGAAGTGCTAATTTTAAAATTGTTAACCCATTAATAGCATATTTTATTTTGATGTATAAATATATGTATTTAGTGTACAGGAATCTTTAGTATGCGAAGCGCAAATTGTAATAAAATGATACCTTTGGGATATAATCCATAAACTAAAGCACTCAAATATTTTTTAAATTTAGTTTTCTCTGTGGACAGGAAAGGGCACTGGATTCAAAGCTATTTTCAGAAAAGAAAATTCTTTTTAGAGGTCTCAGGAAAATATATGTTACTTTTTTTTAATGAAATGGGCTGAAATTTTTTAATTTAGAATATTCTAAATATAATTTAGAAGATTCTATTTTTAACGAATATAAAATTTCTTTCGAGCACTCATATTGAAAACAATAACAAACACAAATACTCTACACAATATTTTTTTCGTTTTATATAAAAAAACACGAGCTTTAAATTCTCTGAGGTAAATTATTTGATTATAACTATTTTATTCCAAAATAAATTTTTTGTTAAGAATATTGAATTGAATTTTAAGGGAGTGTAAAATAAATATCTAATTTTACCCCTTTTTTGACAAAAAGTTCTCCACTAAGCCAATATAAAACTAAAGTCATCCTTTTGAAATAATTTTGAAATCTTTTAAAAAAATAGGCTAATTTAAAATTTCTTAAATTTCTTTTCTATTGGATAGATATAAAATTAAAAATTTATTAAAATTACATTTGTGACTAAAGCCACAACAATGAATTCGAAAAGTTCAAATTTTGTTTATATTTACAATCCCGATATTTTTCAATATCAAACGCATGGGAGGGCGGCTCAAAAAGTCCGTTACTTTTTGAATGAAACAGATTATTGAATAACAAAAATAATTTTAGTTTTCATCATAGTCTCTTCTTAACTCTATACACTTGGTTCAAATTTTCTCTAAATTTTTTTATCCCTTCCAAAATTTTAGATTTTTGTCGAGGTCATCAAAATAGACATTCGCTTGTGAGATGATTTCATCGTTAATGTTGAATTCCTCTTCATAAGCTAATTCGCTTGAACAGCCTTTAATTTAGTTTTTATAAATTTGTGTGCGATCTGTGTGTATTTAACCTCAGAATGTTGTGGTATAATTTAGTTATATATATAAAATATAATATGGGGCCCAAGTTGATGCCTTGAGTAGTTCTGGCTTCAAGGGGGTGTGGTATGCTGAAAACTGTATCTTCTTTAACGATGAAGTTTCGTCCACTTAAGTAGCTTTCGACCAGCCTATGAATATTGAGGGAACATTTTGTATTAGTTTCTGGGATAATTCTCGGTGCCATAATTTATCAAAATCCTAAGAAACGTCATGAAGAGACGATTTAAATTGAAAATCTAATCACAATCACTATTTGAGTTTTTTCGATAGTACTGTCTTTTAAAACTAAATTGAGACCCGGGATACATTCAACTATTAGTAAGGGTGTCAATTTACGTTTTTACATATAAGATCACACTTTCATATGGGATATTCCAGGCTGGGTGTCATGGTAATCAACGAAATTTTTATCCTTTTAGTTGTAAGGGGACCTCGAATGGCATGTTACTGCTGATTTTATGAGCGCCTGGGGCTTTTTTGAATTTAAGCCAAAAATACCACTCCCAATATTCCGAATATTAAATCTTAAGAAAGCGGCACCATTGTATCAGCAGATGTGTTGGTGTCATATAGAATATATTTATTAACTTTAAAGAAACTCCGAGACGTCAGATGAGTTTAAGAGATTAGCATTTTGTAAGCAAATATATAAACTATTTCTAAAAAAATGTATTTCATTGAAATTATTAAAGGGATTTTATATTAATTTTCTAAAAGTTATTACCTCTTTGATTTAAGAACAAATATGTCCTAGTTTTCTTATTATTTAATTTCAAAAAGCGTTTAAAAGTTCTAACTATACTAGAAATAGTCGTAACCTATTTTAACATACTAAAGTATTTTCATAATATATAAGAGATTCCGCTAATCCGCTCTTGATGGGCTGACATATCAAAAAAATATCAGCGGTTAGGGTATTCTATTATATCCGTTTGAATGAAAACATTATATAAGAGAAAAACAGTTTTCTAAGCTTCCAGTTTTCGCTTATAAATTGGACTATAATGAATTTATTTGCCCTGTGTAAATGATTTTATAAATAATTTTTTTTACAATGATGGATTTAAGTGTATAATATACTCATTTTATGAATAGCTGAACAGTATTATTTTAAATGGTTGTATAAATACCTTTATTGCTGTCTGCATAATTACATTTGTAGCATAGTTAACACCCTTTGAACCTAGTTGTAAAACAGCAGAATATCCACGCTCTTTAGCTTGGTTAAGATACTCATCAATTTCCTGAAATATTTTATTTTTGATTTAGCATAAAAATGATCGAATAAAGAAAATTAGCTTAAAAAAGTACTTTATCAAAACAAATTTATTTAATATACATACTTATGTATATATAGTAATGGTATGTACTCGCACCTGTTCATGACGGGTCAGCATTGGATGAACAAATCTTCTATATAGTGTTGAGCTTCCTTTGGTAGCTGGTGACAGTAACCACAATACAATAACTACCTTAACTTCGTAATAAAATGGAAACCACGAAAGAAAAATGTCGGTAAAAGTTTCAGTGCAGGTAAAAAATGCATAAACAATCCAGTACATCATCCACTTAACCTTGTGAATATATTTATTACCTTTGATATAGAGTATGAAAAACATTTATTGAATGACTTACATATTCCTTAACGTTTTTTGTACGCACTGCTTTGTAAGAGGCATAAGATGGATAAAGAGTGCCAAAGGATAATCTGAAAGCAGGAATGACAATATTTTCAGCACAAGAGTGGGAAGAAACAAAAATTTGTAATATGAAGCACAAAGACGCGGTAGTGAATGATAAAGGTGGTAATAACACCGTTTTAAATAAGTTAGAAAAACGGCCAATTGGAGTCAAATTATATCCGATCATTTAGTAAACCCTTTGTTTATCAGCAGCACTAGCGCGCTGCATACTTTACGATAGCTAAATAAGAATACACTGATTGTAATAACAGATCTTCCAAAATTTTCTCCCGTAAAAACCTTCTCCTCGAAAATACGAACTGACAAAAAATTAAAAAAAATCGGACCAGCAGTTCTCATTTTATGAATTACTATACGTTTTTTACACCATTTATATATATATATATATATATATATATATATATATATATATATATATATATATATATATATATATATATATATATATATATTTTTTTTTTTTTTTTTTTGTACAAAAGCTAATTGCTGAAACCAACCCAAAGAAGGCCCCGGGTATTGATGGAATTAGTAACAAGATGCTGATGAAGTTGCCTCGTATTGCTTTTAGAATCCTGTTATTTATTTCTCATGGCATTTTACGGCTGGAGTATTATCCACACAGCTGGAAACTTGCCATGGTAAAAATGATTCATAAGGCGGGCAAAGTTCTTACCAAGTCTGAGTCATATAGGCCAATAAGTTTACGGTCAACAATTTCAAAGCTATTCGAAAAGCTGCTCATGACAAAATTGTCCCCAATTCTAAATGATATTCGTTGCATACCGGATCATCAATTTGGTTTTAGAAGTCAGCATAGTACCGTTGAACAAACTCATAGATTGGTTCATTTCATAAGAAGAATATTTGAAGAAAAGAAGTATTGTTCTTCCCTCTTTATTGATGTTTCTCAAGCATTTGATAAAGTGTGGCATGAAGGCCTAATTTTAAAATTGAAGACATATCTGCCAATAAACATTGTAAATCTTTTGGAAAGTTACATTCTTGCCCGGAAGTTCACTGTTGTGGAAGGAGACTTCATGAGTGTGCCCGAAACTATCTCATCCGGTGTGCCACAGGGGAGTATACTGGGGCCAGTTTTGTATTTGATTTATACCTGTGATATGCCTTTGAGCAGTAATATCCTCACTTCTACTTTTGCCGATAATACAGCCTGCCTTAGTATGCATGAAAACCCTCACGAGGCATCCCGATATCTTCAGGAACATATTAACCTGTTCGAGCTGTGGTTGAACTTATGGAGAATAAAAGTAAATGAACAAAAATGTGTTCATGTCACATTTACCTTACGAAGAGACACTTGTTCCCCCATTCGAATCAACAATCAAGTTGTTCCTCAACATTCACAGGTGAAATACTTTGGTATACACCTTGACCGACAGCTTATATGGAAACACTACATTGACTCTAAGCTAACACAAATGAAGCCTAAATTAACCCAGACACACTGGCTGATTGGTAGAAATTCTACCCTCAGTCTAGATTGTAAACTTTTAATATACAAGTCGCTTTTGAAACCCATATGGTGTTACAGAATTCAGCTATGGGGCACTGCTTCAGCTTCCAATGTAGACAGAATCCAACGAATGCAAAACAAAATTTTAAGGTTAATTACATCAGCTCCATGGTACATCAAAAATTCAATTTTACATCGTGATTTAAATATGCCACTTGTGACCTCTGAAATTGCAAAATATGCAGGCAAATATTTAACAAAACTGGAGCCCCATCCTAATCCTCTTGCTCGTAAAGTCTTGAACTTTACTGGACATATCCGCTTAAAGAAGATGGATACTACGGCCTTAATATGCAATACTCCAGATTATTAATTATTATCACTAAGTTTATGTCTGACACTGGTTGGGCCTAATAATTATATATATATATATATATATATATATATATATATATATATATTTAAGATTTGAATACTTATTGTTAGTTCAATTTGAAGATACAATAATTAAATAGTAGTGGTAAAAAAATTTATATATATATATATATATATATATATATATATATATATATATATATATTTATATATATATATATATATATATATATATATATATATATATATATATATATATATATATATATATTTATATATATATATATATATATATATATATATATATATATATATATATATATTTATATATATATATATATATATATATATATATATATATATATATAAATATATATATATATATATATATATATATATATATATATATATATATATATATATATATATATATATATATATATATATATATATATATATATATATATTTATATATATATATATATTTTTTTTTATTTTTTTTTTAATTTATTTTATTGATGTTTTTTTCGACGTCCCATACACAAGAGTTAAGTCTTATATTGCAGTATGGAACTAAGCATACGCAAATACAATAAATAAACAAATAAGAAATAGTAACAAAATTGTACTAGATTTAATTAAATTTATTATAAATTGCAAGTGATTTTAAATAAAATATAATATGTTAAAAATTCATTACATAAAGTATACAAAATTCAATAAAACAAGCTAAAACAATAAAATGTTTAATAAAATAAAAAAATATAATATAATTAAAACTACTTACAGACACTTTACAAAATTCGATAAATCAAGCTAAAACAATAAAAAGGAGTATATTTATAACCTCAAAAGTTGAAAAATATGCATTGCTATTCATCGTGAGAAATGACACAAAATACATTTCCTGAATTGACGTGCGTTACTAATGCTTTGTGATCTATAGGGGATTCCATTCCAGACACTGATGACATGAATAAAGAAATGGTATTTAGAAATCAATGTACCATGACCAATTGTTAGAATTCTTTTGCCCCTATCAAGTGTTAAAAAGTTTAAACGTTCATGGAGATGTTTGGGCTGGTGTGTATATATAATTTTGTGCATAAACAGCAAAAGTCGCACTCTTAAATAATCATCAGGTTTGTATGTCCAGGTTTGGGCATACTAGGTAACAGATCTGATCGGCTTTAACTTGGCAAAGTCCAGATCCCATCCTTGTTATGTAACCAACCAAGAAGACTCACAACCTCCGACCCTTCGGGGCAGGTGGACACCAGGCAATGGTATTGCAACGTCCGTTGAAATACTAGCTAATGTGAGCAACGTGATCACATGAACGCGGAACGATTTGGATTCATGATTTCAATGAATGAATTGAAAATGACGTATATGGGCTGGCAACTGGGGCATTCTGTTACCTTAGTATACGGGAGTGAAATCGCGTGGAAACGGCTTTCAGGCTAATGTTTCGGTTGCCTTCCGTCCCGTTAAAACCTTGGCAAGGACTTGGAAAACGCTCTGTATACCGTAGCTATTAAGTTGGCCTTGCAGGTTTAGTTGATATGATATCCTAATTAATGCCCGATATGGCTCTGAACACATGCTCTCATAAGGACTTGTGTCAACCTTAGCAAGGACCTCACTGCATGCAAAGGGACCCTTGGGATCACTAGAAGGGCGACTGCACAAACGGGTACAGATAACGATTTCAAGATGGGACCCATTTGGAGCTAAAATGTCCAATTTTGAAACACCAAAGAATACAGAAAGAAGAGAAAGTGAAGCGATTTTTATTAGCGGCACAAAAACCAAACGATCTCCTGTTCAACGATTGCCTTTATCAATAGGGACAGTAGAAGAGATTCTTGATACACATCAAGCCGTTAGTATGCCAGTCCAACCTACAGTGACATACAGCTCACCTAGACAGGAATATATAATGAAGATGATATTGTCAGAAGAAGAAGCCTTTGGAAGCTGCCAAAAAGTGCTCCGCAAAATAAGGCTGGCATGAGTAAACAAAGAAACATCAGCATGGATGTGAAAAATGGAGTGTCAGAGCTAGAGGAACTCATTGACGTTATCGCAAACTATCGCAGAAACTAGAAGAACGCTGAAAGAGAAAGAGAAAAGAGTAGACCGCAGCCTAGGCAAGATGAGTTTACCTTACAAACAAATGTAAGCGGGAACAATACATTACAATTGCCTTATTTATCCCAAAATAAACGCAATGCCTCGACCCCAGCAGAACCCAACTCCGGTAAAAAAACAGAAGAAGGCAGGAGACAACAAAAATAGAATGGAGCTACCAGAGAAGGAAGAAAACTGGACTATGGTTACCAAGAATAGCCGCGACAGGAAGTCAGAGAAAAATCCAGTCGAATCTGATAAGAAATCTAAACTGCGACCACAGCGCACTAAAACGCTAGGGGTGTCGAATGGGAAGTTCCAACAACGAACACGCGAGGAAGGTACATTCTGGACATGGCCGCCAGGCTAGGTCTGGTGGTAGCAAACACTGGTAATGCGACTACTTTCAGAAGACCGGGATGCGAACACACTACGCCAGACATCACTCTAGTGTCAGAGAGCTTATCCTCAACAGTCGTCGGATGGAAAGTGTTAGAAGACTACACTGGGAGCCATCACCACTATATTACCTTTAGTATAGCAGCGCAAGCGGATCCCACACTGCTGTCAAGAAAGAAAGGCACACGCAAGTGGAATATAAATCAGCTGAAACCCGAAATCTTTTTGTCAAATTTCGATGGTATTCCAGCTGAACATACCACGACTGACGCTAACTGCTTGGCAAATGCGATGATGCAGCGCATAATACAAACCTGTAATTCATCAATGCCCCGTTTAAAACAACCTGCGAAAAGATACCCTGTGTACTGGTGGAATCAAGAAATCGCTAAACTCAGACGAAGCTGTCTTCGTAACAGAAGGAGATATAAAAGGCCCAGGAGAGGCGGTGAGGCATTGATGGAAGCAGAAGAGTTCAAACGATCCCGAAAAGCGCTGTAACAGGCGATCGCTAAGAGCAAAAGGCGAAATGGGAGGAACTCCGGAACGATCTGAATAGAGATCTTTGGGGACTTGGCTACAAGATCGTTGTGAAGAAGTTGGGCGCAGGCTCTGCTACCCCTAGTCTACGGAAAGAAGACCTTGAAAACATCGTATGTAACCTGTTCCCCACTCATGCTATTATGAATATTGTGACGACGTTTCTTAGGCTGGGGTAGAACTCAGCGCTGTCCAGGATTCGTCCACAAAAATTTATTGATTTTTGGGACCGTGAGAGAGAGAAAAACAAATGAAGTCGATTCAATAACAATTCTTTATTATAATTTTTATATAATTAAATGGCCGTCTAAATGACCACTGAAGCGCTCAGAAGGAGCGATAGAGCGCAGTCACTGTGCGCGCAGATGCAGGCGGGATGTGTAACACCACACAACCTACAGACTGCACGTGTGAGAACGCGAGAGACAAATGCTCAGAAGGAGCGGTAGAACGTGTGCTCATGCAAAGCGCAGTCACTGTACACGCAGATGCAGGCGGGATGTGTAACACCACACAACCTACAAACTACGCGTGTGAGAACGCGAGAGACAAATGCTCGGAAGGAGCGGTGTGCCTGTTGCTAGACCGAAATCCAGAGATCGGCCACACAATAGTATACACTATTTGTGCTATGCGAAGTCTGTCCAGTTGATGTGTTTAGAGGTAAGTACAATGCCGATGGATGTATAACACCACTTTCAACTTTATGTTCTTACCTTGCTGACAGCTAGCAGACTCCCCCAATTCAGGCGGAGATCTCTTCTTATATACGCAAATTTTCTGCAAAAATATCAGTTGTCATAAAACGTAACTTACTAAATAATGGTTGTATAAAAAATGTCAATTTAACTATTTTAATACTTAAATTCACATATAGATGGCGACTCCATCTATAATAAAAGGTTAAGTTTAAAATTAATTTTTAAACATTGAAGGAAAAATAATATAATTCCACATAAAAAAAATACACTAAACGATAGTAAAATAAATATATCAATTCATGTGCGATAATTTCATATAAAAAATAAACTAAAAATACAATTTGATATATAGAGTACAAAAAATTATTTCCTTAAAGGAATATAGAATTGTTGGACGGTGAAAACGAGGGTACCGACTTTCGTCGTTACAATATGGAACGTGACTCCCATAATGATGAGATGCCAACACCCTTTAGTGAGGAAGAGCTAAAAGCAGCGGTAAGGAGCTTGAAAAAGGGTAAAGCTCCCGGTCCAGATGGAGTACCAGCCGAAGTCTTAATACTCCTGGCAGAAAACCGACCAGATGAGATGATCGAAATGTATAATGCTTGTATAACCCATGACATTTTTCCGAAGCAGTGGAAGATACATAAGCTCACGCTAATTAGCAAGGGTGGAGGTGATCCAACGCAACCGGCTGCGTATCGCCCTCTCTGCATGCTGGATAGTGCCGGAAAGCTACTGGAAAAGCTATTGCAACGAATATTAGAAGAGTCCGTCCAAATGGCTGGCGGATTATAGGAGAGTCAATACGGTTTCCGACCCAGTAAATCGACTCTTGGTGCCATTGCGGACGTGGTGGGAAGCTTTGAGTATGCTCAGCGCGGACAATCTTATCCGAAATGTATAACTGTATTGGCTACACTTGATGTACGGAACGCTTTTAATAGCCTTAGATGGACGGATATTATGAAGGCTCTACGGGAAAGATTCTGCATCCCCGGATACCTTATGAAAATCCTCCAGAACTACTTGAAGGACCGTAAACTCCTTTACGATACACCAGAGGGCCAAAGAATTTAAAACAGTCACATCACGCGCAGCTCAGGGATCAATATTGGGGCCTGATCTCTGGAACATAAGTTACGACGAAATCCTAAACATAGTGATGCCAGAAGGCACACACCTTGTAGGATATGCAGATGATATAGCGGCGGTCATCTCAGCACGAGATACGGAGGACGCCAGAAGAAAGCTGAACCAAGTCATGATAAGGACTCAAATATGGCTCGACGCCATGGGTTGGAGCTCGCCAGGAATAAAACTGCAGCGATCTTAGTAATAAGTGGGGAGATCCCTATTGACCTCTTAGCGCAAGAAAGAAAGGAGACATGGAACTCTAGGGGGGTTACATCCCACTATTAGCATAACAGAGCGAAGATCGCGGACAATCCATCAATGGAAAAATAGGTGGTACCCAGACATAAGAGGCAGATGGACGACGATGCTAATCACCAATATAGAGAAGTGGATGCAAAGAGAATTTGGGGAAGTGAACTACTACCTGACCCAATTTCTTTCCGGTCATGTATACTTCCAAAAATATCTATACCGCATGGGTAAGACAGGTAACCCCGGTTGCATTTAATGCAGCGAGATAAACGACGACGTTGAACACACGTTTTTCAACTGCACCCAATGGCATACTGAGCGAAACAATTTGAGCGCACAGATTGGAGAGTTTACCCCTACTGATGTAGTTGACAAAATGCTTGAGTGCGATAACAATTGGAGTGCTGTAGCAAATTACATCGAACTTGTTTTACAGAGAAAGAAGAAAGACCTTGATGCATCACAGCGCAATGAGATCCCAATGACACATACCCAAGAAGATGTACTACTATCACTGGCTACGGATATGACGGACCCCAACGGGGGTACATGGAGTAAAGTCCTTTTAGGAGGATGATTCTGGGCCTTCCCGAAGTAATATATATATATATATATATATATATATATATATATATATATATATATATATATATATATATATATATATATATATATATATATATATATATATAGCTATATATATATATATATATAGCTGTCCCAGGAAGGCAGTCACACCAGAAAAGGAGGAGGGATTGTTTTAGTGGAAACACCAAGTGCGAAGGCATTTTTAACCCTATCTCACCCGTCAAAAAAAAAATAATCATCAAAGCTAATGCCGTACAGTTACATAGGGTGAGATATGGTCATATCTTCTTAGACCATATACATAAGTAATAATGTCATTAAACGCCACATTAAGTTTCCTTTTGCTTTCACTATCGCAACTGGCAAATAATTCACAGCCATACAATAAGATAGGTATTAAATAACACTTTGCAAGAAGTATTCTAATTTTAATTGGAGTACAATAATGAGTTTGCAAAGATTCCGTAATATGAAGAACGCTCGACTGCAGGCAAAGTTAATGTGATTAGACCAAGTCAGAGTGTTGTTAAAGTATACACCGAGATTCTTGGTAGGGTTATCAATATCTATGGCCTGGTGATTTAAAATTAAAGTAGGATTACAGTTAAGTTTTAATAACTTTTTCGTAATAATCAAACACTTGGACTTAGTAGGATTAATTGCTAGCCCATTTGCGGTGGCCCATTCATGAATGATACCTAACTCCTGGTTTAAGGTCCTTACACATTCATCAACCGCGGTCTTGCTGCAACTGATATAAAGCTGAACGTCATCTGCATACAATATAACCCTACAGTATTTGAGTTTATCCTTAAGATCATTCATATATATATATATATATATATATATATATATATATATATATATATATATATATATATATATATATATATATATATATATATATATATATATATATATATATATATATATATATATATATATATATATATATATATATATATATATATATATATATATATATATATATATATATATAGGTTTTTATTTTCAAATTAACGCTTTTTCGACACAAATTCAAACTTTTTCAAATCAAATTTAATTTTTTTCGAAGTAATTTCAATTTTATTCAAAACAAATTAAATTATTTTCAACACAAATTAAACTTTTTACAAATCGTATTGAATATTTTTCATTTCAAATTCATTTTTTTTTTTCATTTTATATTAAATTTTTTTAACTTCAACTTATTTTTTTTTTAATTACACGCAAAATACTTAAAAAAATAATTTTTATTTATACAAAATTAAATTTAGAATAAGTTTCAATTACTTGCTATATAATATTTTCAATGTAGCGGTTCTCCACCTGCAAAGACTTTATTGCAGTATGTATGCTCGTTGTACTTAAATCTGCATTATGAATTTCTAAAATTTTCCGCGAATGCCTTTTAATGTTATACATGGATTTCTTTCTATTATCTCTTAAATTTTTCCAATATTTCGGGAGTCAGTTTGGAGTGACGTCTTCCACCATGGTTTTTCATGATAATGCATATTTCTTTTTTATGGCGATTTATAATGGATGTAGCTGTATTATTGTTTATACCAGCTATGTCGTTTAAATTCCGATGCTACAATTCAAGGACATATACCGTATGCAATGAATTCTGCCCAAAACGCTCCGGAAATAAGAGAAAAAATAATATTCATTGACGAAACCGGTTTCAGTTACCAGCTTCGGAGAAACAATGCTAGATCCAAAGTAAATACCGCAGCACATGTAATTGTTCCTACCGTTAGAGGACGCAATGTTTCCCTTATTGCACCTATGAACATACATGGCATTTTACATAAAAAATAACTGCTAGTTCCTTGGTTAACACCAACATTTTCACACCTTTCCTTGAAGAATTATTCGATAAATTAGCTGAATCCGACATCACAGGTGCTTGGCTGATCCTTGACAATGCAAAGATACACAAAACCCAAGTGGTGAAAGATAAAATTGTGGAGTCCGGTCACGTTTGAGTTTTTCTTCCTCCATACTCCCCTATGCTAAACCCAATTGAAAATGTTTTCTCAAAAACTAAGATCTGTGCTCGCAATATGCTAGCTGATCCAGAGAGTAAAATGGACTTGGTCACCATAATTAACCGATCAGTAGAATCCGTAACAACTTCAGATTACAACAATTATGATGTTGATATGACTATGAATTTGTCATTAGCTGCAGCTGGAGAATCACTACATTGAAAATTGTATATAGCAAGTAATTGCTTATTCTAAATTTAATTTTGTATAAATAAAAATTATTTTGCGTTTAATTAAAAAAATTAATTTGAAGTTAAAAAAATTTAATATAAAATGAAAAAAAAAATTAATTTGAAATGAAAAATATTCAACACGATTTGTAAAAATTTTAATTTGTGTTGAAAATAATTTAATTTGTTTTGAAATTGAAATTACTTTGAAAAAAATTAAATTTTTTTTGAAAAAGTTTGAATTTGAATCGAAAAAGCGTTAATTTGAGAATAAAAACCTATATATATATATATATATATATATATATATATATATATATATATATATATATATATATATACATATATATATATATATATATATATATATATATATATATATATATATATTATATATATATATATATATATATATATATATATATATATATATGTATATATATATATATATATATATATATATATATATATATATATATATATATATATGTATATATATATATATATGTATATATATATATATATATATATGTATATATATATATATATATATATATATATATATATATATATATATGTATATATATATATATATATATATATATATATATATATATATATATATATATATATGTATATATATATATATATGTATATATATATATATATATATATATATATATATATATACATTATATATATATATATATATATATATATATACATATATATATATATATATATATATATATATATATATATATATATATATATATATATACATACATATATATATATATATATATATATATATATATATATATATATATATATATATATATACATATATATATATATATATATATATATATATATATATATATATATATATATATATATATATATATGTATGTATATATATGTTAAAGTTAGTTTTACTACCCTGATTGCAATTGGAATTAAAGTTATACCAGATATCCCAAAATTAACTATTGATGCTGTTAACCCTTTACCTTTTAAGGTTTCCATATATTTTATGTTTTTTAGGTGAAGTTCTTTCATCATTTTCAGGCTTAGCAATTCTTCTTCGGCCGTAAGTGTTGCATTTGGTTGTAGAACTGCAGGAAGGGGTTTACCGCTAGAGATTTCATTAGACAAAAATGTTTGGTTGTTTATTGTAATTGTGGAGTTATGGTACTGAATTGCGAATGATCCAGCTAGGTTAATTTCTTTTTTGTCGATGCAAACGGTGTCGTTAAATTGATTTAAAGGTATTATTCCTGGGAGGACTTCTTGGACAGTGGGAATGTGTTGGTTGTTAATCGTGATGCAGTTAGGCGGTCGGCTTTTGAGTAGGTGAGGAATACATGTAATTACTGATGTTTACAATATTTCCCTTTGTACAAATTTTGATTTGATTATTTTCTTTACAGTTGCTATTTATTTTTGCATCTTATAATTTTTTCATATGGTATTTTATATAATTTATTTTTTTTCTTTATTGCTTTTATTAATAGTGATTCACATAAATTGTTATCAGTTATTGGAATTTCGAATAAGTACAAAATCTTAGAACTACTAGAGGCTATCTTAACATTACTGAATTCAAATGATTCCTCTATATTAGTAAATGGAATATTATTTTTCTCGATAATTTCTTTTATTAGGTTCATTTCATCATTAGAAAATATATATGAGTTCACAATGCCAACTTTGGCCCAATGTATTGCATAATTGATATTCATGATTTCATCTTTTATTACTTGTAGCTTAAATTTAATGTTTACAGCAATATCATGCTGAACATCTTCCTTATCTTTTAATATTTTAAATATTTTGTTTTACACTTCCGTTATATTATTTACTCTTTCGCTCATCGCTCTATTTATTATCAATTGGTTATTGTTATTTTCAGGTAAGTCATTTATATGATTTTCTAACATAACGAGATCTTCGTGATCTGTGCTCCCTGTGAGCCATTTCCATGCGATACCAATTGCGTTTATGGATCTTTTATTTACCCTTGGCTTTAGTCTACTTAAGAAAATTTGTATTTCGGTTATTTCATGGTACAGGAAGGGAGTAAGGGATTGCCAGAAGCTATTTTGTATTTTACCGTGGAGTTAAGTTCGTCCAAAGTCCTTTGGCATTCGTCTATGTCTATTGTATGTATAATTTTGTAGGTCCCAGTTTGAATTTTGGTCTATTCTGTATTGAAGGTTGCCAGTTGTGAATTTGTGTAAACGAGGATACGGAATTCGCCACTGGCGAGTGGTATTATTAGTCTGAAAGTAGCAAATGAGTTTAGTTCTAATATTACTTTTGTGTACATTTCGGCCTTTTTCCGTTATAACTACACTAGATTTCTTTTTCGTACCTGTTAGTAAGTTTTGAGCCTATTCTTTTATTTATTCGCACGTAAATAATGTCACGTGGCAAATATGTTTTCATTGAAGTCCTCTTTCGATTGTGCACTTCTAAATCCTTTACTTGTTTTTTTCTAAGTGCCGAGTCTTTTCGTAGTGGTCAGGATTTGTAGAGACTCTGCGTCCAAAAAATATTTCTATCGGTTTCTTCCCTGTTGTTGAGTGGACTGTGCAATTGTATTCATATACCGATCTGTCCAAAATTTCTAGGAATGATCTATGGATTCGTTCCGCCTTTAAGCAGCGCACAATTTCTAGGAGGGTTGAATGGAATCGTTCTACCTGCCCGTTTACTGTGCTTGCGTAAAGAGGTGTCTTGTAGATTTCTATTCCAAGTTGATCTTCCAACATAAAACATAAGGAGGCTGAGTTTAATGCTTTTTCGTTTTCTACTACTATCATTACGCCAAATGCAAAAATTAACTGTCTCAGAGGTTACCTAATATCTTCTGAAGCTCTGCTTTTTATTACTCTAAGTTGGGCATATTTGGAGAATTTGTCGATTGCAGTGAGAACTAAATTTGTCTCTGTCTTATAAATGTCAATATGCACTATTTCGCCGTGATATTTCGGGATGGGAGTTTCAAGCAACTGTGGCTTATTTGGATGACGGTCGTATTTATTTTCTTTGCAAATTTTACATTGCCTGACTAAATTTTCTATTTTAGCGCTCATTTGCGGGAAGTTCTGAGGTAAAAAGTGCGTTTATAACTGAGGGATTTAAATAACGTTTAAAAATTGAAATTAGATTTTATTCCTTCTACCGCTGGGATAAGATTATGTGCTGAACTTTCGTCACTATGTTGCGTTCCTGTCAATGAATTAATTTGTGATATCTGTGGTGGTCTTGAGAGTGCGTCAGCCACAACATTGGTTTTTCCTGGGTTATGGATTAGCTCGTAGTCATACTCTTCTAATATAACCTTCCACCTTTTCATTTTGCTGTTGTGGTTTTTGTTGCTTAGAGCGAAAGTGAGTGCTTGATGGTCCGTAGCAAATTTAACCTTCGCAGAACCGTAAAGGTAGTTTCTCAAGGAATTTAACGACCATACTATCGCTAGCATTTCCCTTTCGTTTGCAGCGTAATGCTCTTCGGTTTTAGAAAGAGTTATCGAGATGAAGGTTATTGGCTTGTCGTTTTGCGATAGTACAGCTCCAATTGCATAATTGGAGACATCTGTTGTTAGCACAAATTCTTTGGATTAGTCGGGGTATGCAAGCATTATGTCTTTACCAATGAGCGATCGTTAAAGTTTCTCGAAGGAATCTATGGCATCTTTATTCAAGGTTACCGTGACTTTCTTTGATTGATTTTTCGATACTCGTCCGCCTTCCCCCCGTAAAAGGACTGTAATTGGTTTCGCGAGCTTCGCACAGTCTTTGATGAAGCGGAGATAATACCCTGAGAGTCCTAAAAAGGATCGAAGTTCTTTTAAGGTTTGAGGTACTGGAAAATTTTCTATTGCGTCTGTTTTCTGTGGATTTGTTTTGAAGCCATTTTCGGATATTATAAAACCTAAAAATTCCACTTCTGTTTTTAGGAATTGACATTTGTCAAGTTGTATTTTTAGATTTGCTTATTCTAACGTATCGAAGATTTGTCGGATGTCATTAAAGTGGGTTTCCTGTCTTTACTAAATATTATGATGTCGTCGATGTAGACGTAACATCTCTTTCCTATGTGGTTCCTTAAAATGTCGACAAGAGCTCTTTGAAAAATTGAAGGAGCGTTCTTGAGGCCGAAAGGTAGCCGGGTAAATTCGTATTTACCGTGATTTACCGACAAAGCTGTGTTCTCTATATCCAACTCCCTTAGGGGAATCTGGTGGAAGCCGCTCTTTAAATCGAGTACTGAGAAGTATTTATTTCTTCCTAGGTGTGCTAGTACTTTATTTCGGGTATAGGATATCTGTCCGATATAGTTACCAGGTTCAATTTCCTGTAATCGATTACCATTCGGTATTTCTTTTCTCCGGATTCGTCTGTTTTTTTTTTTTTTTTGGTACTATCCATACAGGTGAATTGTATGGAGACCTTGAAGATCTTATTATACCATTCTGTAGCAAGTCTTTGATTTGTTTCTCTACTTCCACTTTCAATGACATTGGGTACGGATAAAATTTGGTGTATATTGGTGTATATGTGGACGTCCTTGTGCTTCCTTGTACTTTCGTAGTATAGATCAGTCTTTCTTCAGGTTCGGCAAAAAGTTTGGGAAAATTTTTCACAATCGCATTAAGTGTGGTCTTCTGTCTGTCATTCAGGTGGTCAGTCGGTATGTCTATTGTGTTAATCGATTGTATGGTTTGCTGTTTTATTTTAATCCTGACTCTATCTTCTATTGTCATATAATTGTATTTTGTGTGGATTACTGCCGAAAGTTGCTTGAGGCTGTCATTGCCTAGGATGCCGTGGAATGATTTTAGGGAAGGTAACAAAAAAAAATTTATTTTGAGCTCGGGTATTCCGAATAAATTATCATTGGTGTGGTGCGTTATTTTTATTTTTCCGGCTATAGTGTTAGGGAAAAAAGGTTGGTCATTTGGGAGAGAATTGGGTACAATGGAAGGTTGCATAAAATTGTTGTTTGAACCCGTATCGATCAATATTTTTAAAATTCATCCTTCCTTCGTTTTACATTCAAAATATGGAAGTGAGGAGTTTGCTAGTCTAAAAAATGGATGTCTGAAAAATCCTCAGTAGAATTGTCGTCTGTACTGTACTATTCGAGAGTTTCTTGTACGTCGTAATTGTCCTGTCCGATTTTACCGTGTTGGTTTACATATTCCAAATCTGACGGTATGCAGCATTCAGCTTCTATGTTAAAGTTTCGTTATCTTTTTTCTATATTTTGGTGGGGAGGTGGTGGCCTTTTGCCTTGAAATGCCAGGTTTTGTGGTGCCCTATTCATGTAATAGACTCTTCTTGACTGCATGCTCTGGTCGACGTCCATTGGTTCAGGTCTTGGCATAGGCTTTGGTGCAAGAGGTCTAGGTGGTGGTTGGTGTCGAGGTTGAGAATTGAAGTTTTGTTGTTGTGGGATAAAATACTGGGGTCTTTGCCAATACCCTTGTTGTTAAGGTGGGTTATAGGAGGCTAGGGGTGTTTGTCTCTGCATTGGTTGATTCCAATGAGTAAGGTGTGGGTAAAATGGTTTCGGTGCGGCGTGGTGCTGTGGGGAGAAATTCCTTCGCAGATTTACTGGAGGTTTCCTATAGTTATGTCTACTGGCAATATTTGCTCGATAGGTTTGATTTTCCAGCTTGAGGCATAATTGTAGAGCCTTTGGAAGGTATGCTGGTTCTCTTATCCCTAGTAGTCTTGGAAGGTCACCATTGAGACCCCTAACGAAGGTATCCAAAGCTTTGTTTCCATACGTGTCTACCAGAAGTTTTCGGGATTCTGATCCGGCTTCTAAACAAGAAATTTTGTTTAGGATCAGAGAGAGGTTTGAATAAACCATCCGATAATATTCGTGTATGGTTAGATTACCTTGAGTCAGTGAGGCCATTTGGTACTCTAAAGTACCTAAGACTCGTTTGTCGCCGTAATGCGTTGTGAGACAACGTGAAATCGCGGTCCACTTTAAGGGTGTGCTGTAGGACTCCAACACAATGTCTGCTTGACCTGTAAATTAGTTTTGTATAATGTTTAAGATACCAAATTATTTATGTGAGCCTCACATTGGCTCATACACTTGTAGAATTCTATCTACACTTTTTTTCAGGATCCGAATTCGCCTGGATCCCCTGCAAAATCTCGCAAAGAACGCACAACATCAGGAATTTTGTCGAGTTCACCAATACCTTGGGGTCCTACGTTAACGGGTTGGTCTACCTCGATAACGTTCCTAGCTGTTAACCTGTCATCTAAAATTCTATTGACCACTTCTGTTATTTGCCTAAATATGTCCCTATTTTCTTCATTTTGAGGATGTTGGGGATTTGGATTCTGAGGGTTTGGACCTAAAACCGTTGGCCTTATTAGATTATTTGGGTTACTCATTTTCGCAATTGGATTATTAACTTTAATAAAATGCGATTAATTACGCTTTATAATTCGGGAGAACTTAGATAACGGAAATGTCAAAATTATTTTTCTAAAATTGTTCAAATTATTTTTCCTCAAATTATTTCCGATTATTTTCGGTTTAAAACTTGAATTTAAATTTTCTCTTGATATCGGAAATTGATTGATCTAATTTACAAAATAAACTTTAGCTTTCTCTTAGTGTGACTTATTTACACGTTTTTCGTACATATGTGAATTTCCGTGTTTCAAAAATTAATTAAAGTATTTTAGATGCATATCTCACTTTTTATTTATTTTTTCCAGATATTATTTCTATTATTTTAATTTACTTAAAAAGGGTTTAATTTCTCTTAATATACTTAGTTAATTACGATGACTTACAGAAGAGTAGCATTGAACTACTCGTCCCTCGCTGGCTGCACGGATGAGTTCCTTTTTGGTCGGGTAAACCTACTGCGGCTCCTGCTACAACACTTCAATGCGAGGCCGTCTCCGAACGGACACTAGAGAGTCTTCTTGGATCTTGTATGACCAGTCGGAAAAATAGGATTGATGCCCTTGAGAAGTCAATTTTAGTTTCTTCCTTTCACAGACTCTGTTTTATGATAGCGCGAAACACTGCCGCTATTATGGGGATTTTTGTATTTTCCCTTTTACTTTTTCACGACTGGTCCTTGCTCGGGCGCCAGTTTTAAATTCAAATATTTTATTTGATTTTTAAAAAGGGTCGGAGCTAATGCTCCGCTTTATTTAGATTCCAGATTAAGACTCAAATTTTATTTTACAATTTTAGAAGTGCGCAGAGGTGGTTTAGACTCAACGAGTGTTTAAAGTTTTTTAGCAGCGCGCCACAAGGAGTAATTAGATGCTGCTGTGACATCGAGACCTTCCAGATAGTTCTTAAGAGAAGCAGATTTTTCAGATGCAAGCAACTCTTGGAGTCGTTTAGTGCATTCTCTAAGTCTGATTTTATGTTGGGGCGATCTGTGATGTTGCCATTCCCTTCTAGCTCTTCTTTTTTCACATACGAGAGCCTGTTTAATACTTTCGGTAAGATTGGCAATGTTAAATTCAATATCGTCGGAAGTTCTAAGCTTTATGTTTTCCGTACAATGACTACTGAGATATTTTTTGAACCCCAGACAATTAACACGATTTATCATCTTCAAATATGGGTGAGGTAAGTCACTTCTTAGTGGGCTACAAATTGTAACGGTGGTGGGAGAGTGATCGGAGGAGAGATAATGAGAAGCTTCAACATGAATTAAATCCCTAGAGATAATTTTCATGACACCAAAATCTATAACATCCGGAATTTTATGTATGTCAGTAGGCCAGTAAATGGGCTCCCCGCTCGAAATGACATCCAAACCCATTTTTGAAATTGTGGTGAACAATGCTCGACCTCTAGGAGTAATAAGACGCGATTCAGAGAACCTATGTTTTGCATTGTAGTCCCCAGCTGCTTGCATTGTAGCCCCTGATCCTCAATGATTGAAAATCTGGGAGGGGAGTAAACTGATGATATTACGAGATTTGTACAAAAATGTTCGATGCAAATATTTGTTGCTTGTAGATGGTCTTCACAAGTGTTCTCAAGAATATAGTGTTTGAGTCTTGAGTTTATTAGAAATGCTGATCCTCCGCATGCTCTTCCTCTCGGGTCCTTTGAATCATATAAGGTGTAGCCATTTATTTTAAAAAGGCTTCTCGGAGTCGAATGAGTCTCAGATACCAACATTATATCAATATTTTTTACCGTGAGGAAGTGCTCAAGTTCATATTTGTGTTGGCGAATGCCGTTTGCGTTCCAGAAACATAATTTTAACGTGTTCATGGCTTGTTAACTAATGCTTGAAGCAGCGTACTCTGCATTCGCAGCATTTATTGCATCATGCTAGTCATATTTGTTGTAAATTTGTTTATAGTTTGCACCAAATTGTCAATTGCCCCTATTGCGGTTCACCACTTTTGTGGCAGTTTGGTCGTCTTAGGTGATTTCGCATTTGCCGTTCTCAACTAAACTGCCAGTTGGCTATTCAGTTGTGTATCTGTTTTTCCGTGGTATTCCCGTTCTCAACTTTGTAAAAGTTTGGTCGTAAAAAACGTTGAATACACACAACTGCTTATTTGCAGTTGTGTCATTATCAGTTAGAGTGAAATTTTTTTAAAAGCGGTGAAAATTTAAATCAAAATCAAAAGTATTAATTTTTGTAATAATTTTTTTACAATTTTTAAACACTTTTATTAGTTTGAAAATAACAACGAAAGTCCAATTTGAGCGGCTTGTTCAGATTATGGACAGGAATCCGGAAGTTGCTCTCGGAAAACCAAGGTTTGGTGCAACGGAAAATACGTGCAAGGAGTTATGGGAAGAGTTTGCTGTAGAATTAAATAGTTTGGGACCACCGACAAGAACATCTCAAGAATGGCAACGTGTGTGTCAATAAAATAATATTGAACAATTGCAATATTCTTAATATAATTATAATCTTGCACAGGTTTGGATCCACTATAAAGCAAGCATTAAGAAAAAACTTGCAAACAATAAAAGAAACACTCAAGCGACAGGTTGAGGCCCATCACAAGAAATCCTATTAAATAGCCTTGAGGATACTGTTTCAAAACTCTTGTCTTTGCAAGAGCAAGCGGCACCATCTGGCCAAGTTTTTTGCGTTGCAGCAACTGTAAACATTAAAAAATTAGAAAAAAAAATTTTGCATTGTTGGAACGACAAGCAAATGAGGCTACTGATCTCCACAATCTTAAGGTGGAGTGCGATAAATTAAAAATAGAAAAACTTAAGAATAAATTTAAAAATTAATAATATTTTATTGTTTGCTGTTGTAGGTAAATTTCATTTTATTTTTTATATATTAAAACTCAAGTGGTATTATTTTTTTAAGAATTACAAGTTTTTAAATATTTGTACAGAATTCTTTTTTTTAACCTTTTAAGACTCAATTAACAAATTGTTCCACAATACATAAATAAAATATTTTTTACTTTTTATTCCCACAACAGTTAAAAAATACTTTTAGTTTAATTTTCTTCAAATTTCACTTGTCAAACGTGGTATTTAAAGTTGGCAATTCTATATTTTAGGTTGGCAACTTTATGACAAACTCAACTAAAAACAGTTGTGTATCGCAATAACTAAAATGAGTTTGGTTTGGTATAAGTTGGGTTGACTCTCACACGACCAAACTGAGTTGAGTGGTGAACCGCAATAGGGGCAAATAGTAGCTTCAAGGCGACTGAAATTAAAGCTTGGGTTTGCATTTGTTGTGTTATTTGGTGGTGACACTTTTTGAATGGGAATAGAGTTGATCGTCACAGCGTCAGCATACGACGCACACTGGGGATTTCGCGGAAAAAACACAAATTGTCAATATACTCTTAATGCAATATGCAGTGATATTTTGAAATTTTAGACTAAATGGTACAATCACATCAAAAAGAATTACTTCGATCTGACTGCTAGTTTTTTTATAGCCGTCTCAAACTCCGTACTTGTATGTTTTACCGAATCAACTTAATTTAAACCTAAGAATTTCAAAAGGAATATTATTTTATTATGTGAGCTAACGTTTTGCTTTTTATTTTTTATTTAAAGTAGGATATTTCGGTAAAGTAAAACTGAAAAAATGAACTCTGCAGAGACTTAAGTTTTTTTGTTTGTTTATTTTTATGAACATATAACAAAAATCCCTTTTACAACAGAAATCCCTTTTTTGTCCAAACATTTGGACATGCAAATTTAGCCTTACTTTCCCACAGTTAGAAATCACTACATTGTCTCATATCTGTTTTTACATTTTTAATCAATTACAAGTGCCACCAGGTGCCACCTCTTAATTTGTTGCATTACACAACACAAAATTTTTCAGCTGATTGATTCGCGACTCAATTCTGATAAGGCTCTTTTGTTTAAAATAAGTCAAGAACCACTAGTCGGATTTTGCTTAAACAAATTTTAAAAAATTAAGAAATACAATTCCTTTAATCCGTTCATATAACGCTTCGCTGCATAGGCAACAGATTCGCAGTTATAAATAAATGTATGAAAAAAATTGTTTTTGCCCAAAAAATTTAAATTTTTTATTTTTAATTCATAAAATATCCAAAACGGTAAAAAAAGTGTCAAGTCCTATTAGGTTAGGTTAGGTTGATTGGAGGGGTATGTCAGCCCATGTCACACGACATACACCTAAGCTAGTGAAGGCTTGTTGTGCGCTCCTTTGAATTTAACCATAACATATTGACCCAAAGCCATAGAGAAACTCCGTGTCACTCACAAAGTTCCTTAATTTCCTCCAGCATATTCCCCGTAATCGGCTTATGTCCGTTAAGATGTCACCCCCAAGATATCGGGATCTTATTTGTGAGAAGGCGGGGCATTGGCACAAATAGTGTTCCAATGATTCGCTCTCCTCCTCACATGCTCTACATTCATCTCCTCCCGCTATTCTGACGCGTTTAAGATGTGCCAGTAGTTGAGAGTGCCCTGTGACAACTACCATTATTCTACCTAGTTCGAGCTTACTAAGTTTTAGCAGCTCCCTCGTTCTTTTCTCGCCTGGATCTCCCCATAGAATTTTTGTATTGATTCCCATGGTTCCGTTATTCCAGAGAGTTGAATGGCCCTATGTGCCCAAGTCTTTAGCTCGGATTTAACTGCATCGAAAGGTTTCGCGCATTCCAAGCTTATATTACCTAACTCTATTGCCCTAGAAGCAAGTGAGTTTGCCCTCTCATTTCCAGTTATCCCCGCGTGCCCTGGCACCCATATGATGCCCACTTCACCATGTGTCGAGTAACTGGTAATAGCGTTTTTGCAATCCCAAACTGTACGTGACTTAGTGCGTTCCTTTGAGATTGCTCTAATGGCCATCTGACTATCTGTGAATATATTCACAAGTCCTGACCTCCCCATTACGTTGAGTTCCCTGATACA
This sequence comes from Germaria angustata, assembly GCA_963681545.1. Classification (NCBI taxonomy): domain Eukaryota; kingdom Metazoa; phylum Arthropoda; class Insecta; order Diptera; family Tachinidae; genus Germaria; species Germaria angustata. The sequence continues at coordinate 40,939,861 of OY813002.1, forward strand.
CTCCGTTATCGCCCGAACTTCCGCCTGCAAAACTGTGCAATAGTCCGGCAGGCGGAAAAACAGTTCTGTGGTGTTTTCTATATAAACACCAAGTCCCGTTTTCCCTCTCGACCTTGATCCATCCGTGTAACAATGAAGCCCCATGGGGATCTGGTTCCAAGGGTCGGTCATCCAGGAATGGATGTCGGGGATCAATGTTCCGCAGTTGGCCTCTAGTCTAGTCTCCGGTATGCGGTCATTTGCGACATTTTCCGGTATGGACTCTCCTATGGCCGTAAGGATTCGTTGATGATGCGCTTCGTGTTCCTGATCGATCCACTCACCCATCACCTTTAGTCGGTTTGCTGCAAGAGCCGCTTCGTATTTTATACGAATTTCGATTGGCTGGATAGATAATATTGTTTCCATCGCCCCTGTTGATGTCGTTCGGAAGGCCCCACTTATACCAAGACAGCAGGTTCTTTGAACTTTCTGTATAGCTTTGATGTTGCATTTATATTCCATCGACGTCCATCACACTATAGAAGCATAGGTCATAATCGGCCTGATGACGCTACTATAAAGCCAGTGTGTCATCTCTGGATTCAGCCCCCATCTTGTGCCTATGGCCAGTTTACAGATTGACCAATATATATGAGCCTTTTTGACTCTTTCGTTTATGTGGTCTTTCCATTTTAATTTCCGATCAAGAATGACTCCTAGATACTTCACCCTGTCGGAAATATTTATTGTCCTTTCAAGAAAGCGCGGCTCATCATATGGAGCTATCTTCGTCTTTCTTGTAAATAGGCCAATTTCAGTTTTTTCTGGTTTAACGTTCAACCCTCTTGGTTGAGCCCAGTTGTGTGCCAGGGTTAATGCCTCCTCGGCCTTCCTGCACAAATGATTTGAATCCCTTCCCTTCAGAAGTATCATGACGTCATCTGCATAGCAGACTGTCTCGACTCCCTCATCGGTCAAAGTCCTAATAAGGGTATATATTGTTGTGGTCCATAGAAGGGGTGATAAAATCCCCCTTGTGGAGTTCCACATTGCACCCTTTTTCTTATACTTATATTGTGCGCCTCACAATTAATCCATCTGTTCCTTAGCATACTGCCAATCCAGTAGCGTATCGTCCGGTTGACATTAAACTGGTCCAGAGAATGGATAAGTGTGTCGGTATGCACGTTGTTGAAAGCCCCCTCAATGTCAATGCAAACCGTGAGAGTGTACATTTTTTCATTAAGAGACCTTTCTATAAAGTACACCACATTATGCAATGCAGTGTCCACTGATCTACCTTTGACGTATGCGAGTTGTTTGAACCTCAGCATATGGCCTGCGATCCTGTCTTTAACCATGTCGTCGATTATCTTCTCCATGGTTTTCAGCAAGAAGGAAGTTAGGCTTATTGGTCTATAAGCCTTTGGTGAAGAATAATTTGGCTTGCCAGGTTTGGGGATAAACACTACCCTCGCTTCCTGCCAGCCTACTGGAATATATGCGTGTGTTAGGCATGCATTATAAATTCCTGCGAGATGTGTCGAAACTAAATTCATCCCTTTCTGCAGGAGCGCCGGAAAGATACCATCCGGACCCGCAGCCTTAAATGGAGAAAAGCTTTTTATCGCTTCCATAACCATCCTATCGCTGATAATAGGCACCTCATGTTCACCACTTCTCCCATCGTCCAGCATAGCCGAAAGTTCGGCCGGGCTGCATGGAAAATGTGTATCCATGAGGAGTTTAATGGTTTCCTCCAAGTCAAGTCCTATTACTTTCACGTAAAGTCGCATAACCTAGGAACAAAATGAGACATAAATCATGAAAATCGATGAACGGGTTTCGCTTTTATTCAGTAAAGGTATGAATTTCAAAAATTTGCTCCAGATACGCACAAAATTCTTTGGAAAAAAACATTGATGACTTTTTTTATGATTCTCAGATTAAAAAAAAAGTAATAAACAAAGGGTTATTTGATTTTTATGATTGCGGTAGCAAAGTAATAATCGTTAATAAATGTGAGAGGACAATTAAAAGGAAAAAAGGAAAGTGCACTTTTTGAATTATTTGGGATTTTACCTGCATGTTTTTTTTTACAGAAATTGCACCCACATTTATGACTGCTCATGTTTTGGAACGTTTCGAAATATGCGCCCATATATAAGTACCTGTCAGTAAAATATTAAAAAATACGTAGTATTTATAGGTGTTTCTTGATAGATTTTTGTCATTCAACAAGTGCCGACGAACGCGAAAAGTACAAGACAGAATAAAATTGAGATAGTTTTTGCAACAATCGCACGTTGGCTTAAACGAAATTAGAGCATGTGAAATTTCTTATACGATAAATTAAGGCTTTTACTATAACTTCAAAAAAAGATGGCAGGATTCTAATTGTACGAAGTCGCGATTTAAAAAAAGAATGCAAATTGGCTTGAACGCACATTTACAATTAAGTTTACTGAGGCTGAACGTTGTACCAGTTCTGCACTTGGTCGGCCACGTAAATCGTTTGAGGAGTGTTGTGATCGCGCCAAGCGATACAAAAGGGATGAAGTACGTGCTATGTTTCCTCAAGAAGTAATTGATTTTACTTCTAGTATTTCAAAAACCAACCACAAAATTTGTACATTAAAAACTTTGGGGATGTTTACAAAGCTTGAACTGAAAAATAAAAATACGAGTATCTAATGCATTGGTTAAAAAATGAAGGGTACAAAATACTCGTACCATACAAAGAACTCATGAAAGAAAAACTAACAGTTATCCTAAAGGAATTTCTATTACTGAAAGTTCAGCCAGTGTACCTCTGCAAAATCTGATGGATCATACTGCTAAAACAGTCCTAGAGACCAAGTCAGTAAAGGAAATAAATAAAATTGAAAGCGGAAATATAACAATGTACTATAAATGGAGATGTGATGGATCTAGTCAAAGCGAATACCAACAGAGGTTTTCAGATGATCGAATTTCTGACCCTCATTTATACATGACATCAGTTGTACCAATTAGATTATCATTAAGTGATGACATAAATAAATTAGTATGGAACAACAATAAACCTTCTTCCACACAGTAGATATTGTAAAACACTACAGTTTGCATACGTTAAAGAGACACCTCAAGTTATACGAGAAGAAAAGAGCAGATTCGATGAGGAGATATCTCAACTAAAAGAATTTGAGTTAACAGTAAATAGTCGTAACTTTAAAGTAAAACATGAATTATATTTTACAATGATTGACGGCAAGACAGCACAATCAGTAACAGAAACACCAGCAGAAACTTCTTGTTTTATTTGTGGAGCCACAACATCCAAGATGAATAAAATCGAAGAAGTTAAAGCTACGCCCGTTAATAAACAAGCACTGCAATTTGGTATGTCACCACTTCATGCGCGTATTAAGCTGATGAAGTGTTGTTTGCATGTAGCTTATAATATTGAATTTAAACATGGGAGAGTCGAAACAAATACTCTTCCGATAAAAGAAGCCCGAAAATGTTTGATAAAGCGTGAACTTAAAGAAAAAATTGGAATACAGGTTGGTACTGTTAAGCAAGACTTTGGTACGACAAATTCAGAAAATACGACATGAAGATTATTTGCTAATCCTGCTTCGATTTCCGAAATCACGGGTCTAGATGAAAACATAATCAAGAGGTTTTCAATGATTTTTGAAGCTATAACAATCACGATTTGGTAGTAGATCCAAAAAAAATTGGTGATTTTTGTCTTTAGACGGCAAAACAGTTTGTTGCACTGTACGAGTGGTACAATATGCCACCTACACTTCACAAAATTCTGATTCATGGAAAAGATATAATTGAAAATTGTATTTTTCTTGTAGGCATACTATCCGAAGGGGCTCAGGAAAGTCGTAACAAAGACTATAAAAAATATCGCCTTAGACACTCCAGAAAATGCAGTCGAATTGCCACGAATGAAGATATTATGCACCGAATGATGGTATGATCAGATGGATGATCAGATCCCTTGATCTCACATTTGACTCCTGCATTTAACCAGAAAAAGCATAGTGTTATAAGCGCTGAAGTTAAGGCTCTTTTAGAATAATAAATTAAAAATATATTTAAAAAAAAATAATAAATTAAAGTTAAAAAAATAATTTAAATTTTTTTCTTAGTTAGGGCCTTTTACATTGTAGGTAACGATATACACTTCTCTAACTTTCTTCATTTTGATTACTTTTGTGTATTACTATACAAATAAAACCAAAATTTTGATGAAATCACTACATTTTTTGAAAAATATATTTTTTCCTCACCTCCATACAAAAATCCCCAGTGTGCGATACATGTGAAGTGATTGGTTGGGCCATTAGGGGATGAGTAGCGGAGTACGTATTTCCTGCTTTACCTGAGGTTACTTTAGGATTTTGACTCATAGCTTGTTTAACAAAAGAGAACACAAGGCATCCTCTGTAGTTAGCAGTGTGATTATCTCCACAATTACTGCACTTTTTTTCTTTTTGTTCTTTTGACTTATTGGAAATAGCAGTGTTGTGTAATTCAGCGCACACAACACAAACAGTAGGTAATTTACAGTAAGTTTTCGTATGGCCATATTCTTGAATATTATGGCACTGTACGGGTCCTGAACGCTTGTATGGTTCTTCAACTGTGATTTTCCGGAATAAGAGATATTTTAAATTATAAATTGGATGGGTCTAATTTTTCTTCAATTTTATATCACTTGCCTCCAGTTCAAAACAAAATAAAGGTTGGGGGATCTTCTCCCTGTTTATTATGTTAGAGACATTTTTTACCTTAAATCCTTGGAGGGTGAGAGCATCTTTTATTTCCTCAGGAACAACATAAGAATCTATGCCTTTCAATACGATCTGTAGGCCTTTAGCACTCTTAAGCTGGAAAGTGTAGGAACTTGTTTTTTCTTAAATTCAGTAACCATTTTGCGAAGTCTTTTTCATCATATATTTGAACTTTTGTTTCATCAATGTTACCACGTCTTATTGGAACAATGTGAAATGTCTTTTCACCATTGACCGAGATTAGTTTTTAGTGTGTTTGAGTTTTTTTGTCTCAGATAGATTGGTGGTGGTTTTGAGGTTTTTTTTCACAGGGGGGTTACTCTCTATTGCGATGCGTAAGCTAGTTCGATGCGTTTGATGTTTTGTTAGCACAAGATATTTGGTTTTAACGAACGATTTTGACAATTACATAGTGTATTGATGCCAGATTTGCGAAAGTGAAAAAATCAGATGCGCGTAAACTCAATAAAGGGTACCAATTATCCGATTATGTACCAGTTTTCTTACGCATCGCAATAGAGAGTAACCCCCCAGATTCTTCGGGTTTGTTGCTGTCATCTCGCAATATTTTAAACCGGGTTTGACGATTAGCTGAGGCGGCGTCGTTGTCCCTGGATATTTTCGGAACAGATGAGATTTTAGATGAATTTGGGCTTCGCCTGCGCTTTACCACCGTTACATATCTGTCCATTCCGATAGGCACTTTAGGTTTCTGAATATTATCGTCCATAGTGATAACTGGGTTAAGTGATGAACACGAGCCCGGAGCGAATAATGGCGCTGACTTAAATAAAAAAGGCAACGGTAATGTTAACGAATCATTACTTGGCATTGGAGTAAGCGAAGTTGATCGCCCGCGTAAAATTGGCTTTGCCGTTAGAAAAAGAATATCATCCGATTTTTTGTCATGTTCTTCAAAACGAGATATCAAACTCTTAAATCGGTTATGTAGTTCCGAAGATATTTACAAAGAATTTATGTTAATAATGATTCAATATCAAAATTTTAAAACTTTAGATAAGTTGCATTAAAAAATCCGAGTTTTCCGTTTATTTACAAAATATTTACATCATTCGATAACACAAGATATTCCGCGCTTACTAAGAAGGTGCAACATTGTTCAATAAGTTAAAGATCTATACATATAAAACAGGATATACATATGTAATGGATTTTTATTTAAATGCCGTAAATTTCTTTAAAAGCTCAATTTAAATCGTGTGGTAATAAAACACTAATGTTTGCTTAGGGGCAGCAACGCGGACCGGGTCAGCTAGTATATATATATATATATATATATATATATATATATATATATATTTATTTATTTATTTACATATAATATTTTTATATAATTGTAATTGCATCTGATTAACAATTGCATGCGGCAAGAACTTGCGATAAAAATTTCTCATTGCAATGAAACTTTTTAACTCTTGAGCGATTTTAGGTTTGGGGAAGTTTTATATATATATATATATATATATATATATATATATATATATATATATATATATATATATATATATATATATATATATATATATATATATATATATATATATATATATATTGTTACGAATATGGAGTGAATAGTCCTATTGTAATTGCTCTAGAATATACTGAAGTGTTGTTTTTCTTAATTATTGAATTATTGATTCTTATTACTGAGTTGTTTATTATTTGCTGAATTGTTATGTACTGAATTGTTTATTATTTTTTTTTTATTCACTACATTGTTGTTGTTATTCTTATTTGCTTTTTGTTTACTCATTTTAAATGAACACATAACAGCTATACATACATGCATACATAGTTACTTGTTTACTAGCAAGACCATGATTATTGCTGTTGTTGTCTGTCGGCAATTGAATATTGGGTACGTGTATGTGTGTATGTGTGTATGACTTGTGTTTACGTTTAACTTGAGTGTACGATAATGTAAACAACTTTAACAAACAAACATGATGATTATTCGAGAAATGATCATTAAGAGTATAAAAGCTGCGCGCATCAACGTCAGCAGTCAGTCAGTAACTGGATTTAACAGTGACAGCGTAAAGTGTCATAACTATAAAAAAAGGTGTATTAAGTGCTACTATTGCTTTTGAGCATAGTACAGTGGTATTAAATTAAGTAAAGTAGAAATTGTTGAGTATTAAAAATTGTGCGTTTAATTTCATTGCAATAAAAGAATCCACGGAAAACGTTTTTAAAAAGGTAAAAACGTAACAATTGGTGTCAGAAGTGGGATTGCAAAATGAAGTTTGACGAGCTTAAAGTGGAACAACTAAAACAAGAGTTAGCCAAACTGGACTTGCCCACTGTTGGTAACAAAGCAGAGCTACAGAAAAGGCTACTAGAGGAGTTTATTCGGCTTGACATGGACATCAATACCTATGAGTTCGAAGAAAAAGAAGAACTGGAGATGGGTACACGTTCAGTTACAAGCAACATGGACGTAAACTCTATGCTTGCCGTGATTATGCAGTCTGTCCAGAAAATGGAAGAAGGCTCTAAAGCAACAAATAAAAAGCTGGACGATATACATGAGTCCGTGAAAGCAAGGGTTAACATCATTGAAGATAAATTGAATTACATGGAGAGAGAAGTTCACAGCGTCAGCAGGAAATTTAATGTGCTAGAAAATGAGGTGCAGGAGAAGTTTGATATGCTGGAGAATGGTGTCGATCAGAAGCTACACAGCTTAGAAGCTAGGGTACGTAATCTGCAACTGCAGGAGGGGCCGATGCGAGCTATTCCGGAAGCTGCGAGTAGAGCAAGAGCGCCCACCTTTGATGGCAACACGCCTTTCAACATTTTTCAATTTCAGTTTGAAACTGTAGCCAACAGAAATGCATGGGTCGCGGAGGAGAAATGCACTGAGTTAATCTTGGCATTAAAAGGCGCTGCTGCACAAGTCCTAGAAACTGTGCCCGCTACATCAAGAAATAGCTATGAGGACATTATGGCGGCTCTGCAACGCAAGTATGGTGGAGAGCATAAGAAGGAGATCCACAGACTGGAGCTAAGAGGCAGAGCACAGAGACCCAATGAGACCCTACAAGACTACGCAATGGAAATTGAGCGTTTGGTACAGCTTAGCTATCCTGGAGAAAGTCTCTCATTTTTGGATCACTTTAAAATGGAGGCATTTGTGAACGGAATTCGTGATCCTGATATAAAATTCGCTGTGTGCGCAACACAAAAAGCATCATTCGCTGAAACCGTCTCATTTGCGTTGGCCCAAGAGACAGCCCTGGTAATTTCAAGACCACAGGTGCACAAAATACGGGAGTTAGAGGTGGTTAATGAGCCAGGAGATGGATTGGTTAGTGCGATAAAGAAAGCCGTTCTGCAAGCGCTAGCCGAAAATTCAAATAAAGGAAGAGCAAAATGTTTTAACTGCGGAAAGGCAGGTCACTACCAGCGCGACTGTAGAGCCCCTAGAAAACGTACTAGGTCCGTATCCCCGCAGAGGCCGAGCAAAAGAGGAGGCCTACAACAGTCACAAACCCAAGAGTCTCCGTTAAACTAAAACGAGCCGGCTTTGAGGGGCAAAAGCTGGCTCCCACAAGCGATGGCCCCACAATCTCCATATCAGTAATGCAGCAGAAAAACAGCAACTTAACTGTCTGTGGATACATCAATGGGAAGAAGCGAACCTTAACAATAGATACAGGAGCTTCGCAGTCCATACTAAGGCCTGATTTGGTACCAGGAAAGGTTGAAGCGCTACATAACGTGAGGTTGCGTACAGCTACTGGAGAGGCCGCTACCGTCTATGGTAAGACAGAGACAAAGGTGTGTGTAGCTAACATTACCGTCAGGCATGTGTTCATTGTTGCCGATATTGTTGACGAGGTGATCATTGGTGCAGACTTCATGATAACACATGGCATAAACCTGCACATGGGCCAACAAATTATGACTTGGCGTGATATCGAGATACCACTAGATGTTGGCTATGAGAATAAGCTCCAGGTGCTAAAACTGATTGCTGAGGAGAATCAGCGAATTCCACCACGTTCTGAAGCGCTGATATGGGCTCGATTAGAGGGAGATTGTGCGGACAACCGATTGTGGGTAGTAGAATCAGAAGAAATAAAGAGCGACTTAATCACAGCAAAAGCCCTCGTGGAAGTGCGTGCGAACAAGAAAATCCCAGTCAGAGTTCTAAATTTATCAACCAAAGAGAAGATCGTGAATCCAAAATTCTATATGGGAAGCTGTACTCCAGCAGAGGCAATCATAAATTGCGAGTCCGAGTCGAAAACTACTAGCTTGTCACCCAAAGAACGCGAAATATTTGAACAACATGTGCAGAAATGGACAACAGGGTTGCCATCATCCGATAGAAACAAAGCGAAACAACTGCTGAAGAAGTACGCCTCTGCTTTCGCCATAAATAATAAGGGTCAAGGGAGAACGGCCATTGTGAGGCATGAAATTAATACTGGCGAAGCGAGACCCATAAAGCAAGCACCCAGAAGTGTACCACTGGCCAAGCGGAACGAAGTTAAGGAGTTAATCAATGAAATGCAGCAGAGTGGGGTAATCGAACCATCTACAAGCCCGTGGAGTTCACCGGTAGTTCTGGTAAAGAAGAAGGATGGTAGTACTAGATTTTGCGTTGACTACCGGAAACTAAACGATGTTACGAAAAAGGATAGTTATCCACTACCCAGGATTGACGATACCCTAGATACGCTGGCCGGAACAAAGTGGTTCTCCACATTGGACTTGCAGAGTGGTTATTGGCAAGTGGAAATTGCCAATAAGGACAAGGAGAAGACTGCCTTTAGTGCGGGTGATGGTTTATGGCAGTTTAGAGTTATGCCATTTGGACTCTGCAATGCACCAGCTACATTTGAGCGGCTGATGGAACATGTATTAAAGGGGCTTCACTGGAGGACGTGTTTAGTCTACCTTGACGATATAATCATAATGGGTAAAACTTTTGACGAGCACTTGAAAAATTTGGCGGAAGTCCTCAACCGGATATCGTCGGCTGGACTTACTCTTAGCGCGAAGAAGTGTGCATTGTTCCAGAAAGAGGTGAAATATTTGGGACATCGCGTAACTGCAGATGGTATTTCGACGGACGAAGACAAAATAAAGGCCGTAAGGGACTGGCCACGTCCACGAAATCTCCACGAATTGCGCAGTTTTCTGGGACTTTGCACATACTATAGACGATTTGTGCCAAATTTTGCCAGCGTAGCCGCCGATCTACATGAGCTGACCAAGAAGGCACGATCATACAAATGGGGAGACTTGCAGGAACGAGCATTTCAAAAGCTGAAGGAGTTATTATGTACGGCACCAGTTCTAGCATACACGGTTGCTGGGGGAAGATTTGTGCTGGATACCGACGCAAGTGGCTTCGGTATAGGCGGAGTACTCTCCCAAGTGGTGGATGGAGTTGAAAAAGTAATAGGCTATTATAGCCGAATACTTTCCAAGCCTGAGAGAAATTATTGCGTAACACGTCGCGAGCTCCTGGCCGTGTTAGAATGCATAAAGCATTATCACAAGTACCTGTATGGCCAAACTTTTACGTTGCGGACTGATCATTCTGCGCTTAGGTGGCTGTTGCAGTTCAAAAATCCGGAGGGACAGTTGGCGCGATGGATTGAACGACTGCAGAGCTACGATTTTAGCATCGAGCGTAGAAAAGGGGCAAAACACAACAACGCAGATTCCCTCTCGAGACGACCGTGCAGCCTAGAATGCAGACATTGCATTAAGGCCGAACAGAAAGAGAGTGTAATTGACGTTCGGCTGACGCAAATAGACTCTCATGAAGACTGGCCAACAGCGCAGAAAAATGACCCGGTGCTCGGAAAAATAATGGCTGCTAAGGAGAGTGATAGCCGGCCTGCACGCAATGAAATGGCGGCTGAGGGCCTGCTTGGTAAGGCTTATTGGGCGCAATGGGACAGCTTACAGCTGTTAGACGGGAGCCTGTACCGTATATGGGAAAGTGCAGATGGCAAAACAACTTCCAACTTAATAGTTGTGCCATCAGCCAAGATACCGGAAGTCTTGAGAGAGTTCCATAACGGTCCCAGTGGAGGTCATCTTGGGGTTAACAAAACACTGGAAAAGCTGAAGCAACGTTTTTACTGGGTTGGAGCGCAACAATCAGTAGCAGACTGGATAGCAAACTGTAAGGAATGCATAGCGGCTAAAGGTCCAGTACGGAGAACTCGAGCGCACCTGCAGCAGTATAATTCGGGAGCGCCCTTTGAGCGAATAGCTATGGATGTAGCAGGCCCTTTGCCCGTCAGTTCCGCTGGTAATCGTTACGTACTTGTGGTGATGGATTACTTCAGCAAATGGCCCGAAGTATACCCCATACCAAACCAGGAAGCTCAAACTGTGGCAAATGTTTTCGTCAACAACTGGGTGTGCCGATATGGTGTTCCGATGGAGTTGCACTCCGATCAGGGTAGGAACTTTGAGTCTGCCATTTTTAAGGAAATGTGCGAGCTATATGGCATAAGAAAAACTAGGACAACGCCGCTTCATCCGCAATCTGATGGCATGGTTGAGAGATTTAACCGCACATTGGAGGAGTACCTACGGAAAGTAGTGAGCGAGCATCAGAGGGACTGGGATGAGCACATTCAAAAATTCCTTTTGGCATATCGGTCGGCTGTGCATGATTCAACATCTAGGACACCAGCGAAAATTGTGTTTGGGACGGAACTGAGATTGCCTGGTGACTTGGAATTCGGCATTACAACTACACCAAGGGATGAGCAGACCGGGATTGCTACGCAGGAGAGACAGCGCCTGCACGACCTGCACGAATTCGTACGTAACCGAATCCGAATGGTCAGCGATAAAATGAAGGCCAGGTACGATGGAGCTGCAAATTCTGATGGATTCCGCGAGGGACAACTGGTTCTACTATTTAACCCACAGAGGAAAAAAGGACTGTCCCCCAAACTACAAACACATTGGGATGGACCATACAAGGTGATAAAGAGATTGAACGATGTTGTGTATAGGATACAGACGCACAATAGCCCCCGCTCTACAATGAAGGTAGTACATTTGGAGCGACTAGCGAAATACGGAAGCGGTGATTCTGTGCCTGTTCGGGACGAACAGGCTTAAGCGGGCGGCAGTGTTACGAATATGGAGTGAATAGTCCTATTGTAATTGCTCTAGAATATACTGAAGTGTTGTTTTTCTTAATTATTGAATTATTGATTCTTATTACTGAGTTGTTTATTATTTGCTGAATTGTTATGTACTGAATTGTTTATTTTTTTTTTATTCACTACATTGTTGTTGTTATTCTTATTTCCTTTTTGTTTACTCATTTTAAATGAACACATAACAGCTATACATACATGCATACATAGTTACTTGTTTACTAGCAAGATCATGATTATTGCTGTTGTTGTCTGTCGGCAATTGAATATTGGGTACGTGTATGTGTGTATGTGTGTATGACTTGTGTTTACGTTTAATTTGAGTGTACGATAATGTAAACAACTTTAACAAACAAACATGATGATTATTCGAGAAATGATCATTAAGAGTATAAAAGCTGCGCGCATCAACGTCAGCAGTCAGTCAGTAACTGGATTTAACAGTGACAGCGTAAAGTGTCATAACTATAAAAAAAGGTGTATTAAGTGCTACTATTGCTTTTGAGCATAGTACAGTGGTATTAAATTAAATAAAGTAGAAATTGTTGAGTATTAAAAATTGTGCGTTTAATTTCATTGCAATAAAAGAATCCACGGAAAACGTTTTTAAAAAGGTAAAAACGTAACAATATATATATATATATATATATATATATATATATAGGAACAACCTCCTATATATATATATATATATATATATATATATATACATACATATATATATATATATATATATATATATATATACATATATATATATATATATATATATATATATATATATATATATATATATATATATATATATATATATATATATATATATATATATATATATTTATTTACATATAATATTTTTATATAATTGTCGGGTATGTTCCAGGTTTCGACTCGGATTGAAAACGAAAAATTTTTTGAATCCCCATAATTTATAAATTGGTGTTCTGAATTCAGCATGTTTTTCCACATTCGAAGTTTATGTTCGAAAAAAAATCTAAATGTCAACGGCCACAGCTACGCAAAAATCGACGGCGGTCGGCAAAAAAGTTGCAAAAAAATTAAAAAATTACAAAAGTAACACCCAATTTTCGCGATGATTTTTTACTTGTCTTTAAGACATGTCTTTTTTATTTGTACGCATATTATAGCATGTTTCCACGACAACTTGGATCTCCTGTTTCGCTTTCTGAAGCAAGTTTATGAATCATGCTGTTTACACGACTCATCTACCTGCTTCGATTTTGTAATTTTTTTCTTTCCATTGTTTTTTAACTTTTATAAAATTTAAATAAATTAACTTTTCACTGAATTTAAATTTATTATTACGCCTAGGAAACACACACAAAAAACAATTATATTTTTTAACTTTTCACTTTTAAATTTGCTTTTTTTACAAAAATATTTAATTTTGACAACTAGTGCAGATAAACTTACGATAAAAATTCGAGAAGAGAGGATTGATTCGCAAGTAGATTCAATATGAATCTACCTGCTTCGCTCTCAAAATTTTGTATGGCGAAGCAAGTTGATTCGCTCATGATTGGGGTGTGAAGCAAGAATAGAGAGCGAAGCAGGTGCCGTGGAAACATGCTATTAGGTAGATAAGATAGCAAAAGAAACATGGTTTCTGTTTTCGTGATTTTTTTACAACAATGAAGAAAAATACATCTCTTCCTTTTAGCTGTCATTCGCAATTTTACTATTATATTTTATTTGCATTTGTCTGTTAAGGTGGTTATTTCTCTGTGTTCTTCTTTATTTTTCTTGTTTTACAGCGACAAGTGCTTGTTTTTTGTTTTGTGTGTATATAAAAGATACATATATTAATATATAAATAAAAAGTGCAAATAAATATAAACCATGTGGAAAAACGAAATTGTGGAGCTTTTAATATCTAAATATAAGGAACACGAAAGCTTGTATGATGTACGTAATCCTACATATATGGACCGTGTCAAGCGATCTAGCTCTTTGTTCACAATCTGCCAAGAGCTAATGATATATACTTTTTAAAGTTATATTTTAATAAAAGACGAATTTATTTCAATTAATGTACTTATAACAATTTAACTTGTTTTATTTTAATTTTAAAATAATAAACATTCTATGAATAGTCACAATAAGTTATTTTTCATATACATATGTACCTACTCAAAAACCTTTAAATATTCATATTTAAAATGTTTCCAAATTGCCTGGCATACTTCCGGAACTGCGCGACAAAGAAAGGTTTCCCATAGTCTCGTCTGATATCTTGTGCTTTTGATGGACTCTCCAGTACCGAGGTATTGGAGTGTGGATGCCTGTTTCTCTGCTGGAGTTATCACTTCTCTCAAGATGGTATCTTGTTTTACTATATCACCTTCGATTTTTGCGAGTATCAAATTAAATGTCTCTCGGCTCATTCTGATATAGTTCAGAAAAAACGACTTATCTCCCAAGAAGTCGTTCATAAGAAACTAAAATGTACCTCGCTCCACTCAGCATTTCCGCCATTGCTTCACCCACTCACTAGTTTTAGTCAACTAGTTTTAGCTCCATTGCTTTCTTCGAGGTTTTTCTGTACAGCACCCAATTTTGATTTTTTTTAAGAAAATTTACTTTTTTAAATACTTTACTTCTCAAGTTATTAAATTCCGTTTTTGGCGCCCAAATTATAGAAATAAAAGGAATTAAAGATAAAGTAAAAAAAAACAACTCTGGCTGTCAAACAAGAGTTTTTTTTTACAACAATAGTGAAGAAATAGACATGTTTTAAAAATCATCATGAACATGTGGCATGATTTTGGGAGCAACTTTAAAAGAAAATAAAAAAAGACATGTCTTAAAAAATCATTGTGAAAATTGGATGTAAAACAATTTACAGAGTATGAAAAAGATATTCAAATTTTTCATTTAATTTTCAACGCGAATAAAAACAAAATTAATATTCTTAAAGAAACATAGAATGAAAATAAAAGTATTCACTACTCTCAAAAAAGACAACGAACGAAATTAAAATTATTTGCTTTTGGTTGATCTGCTTGCCTGGCGTTATTTATCAGCGCGGCTGTTTGCCGGCTATAGACATATCGACTACGTTGTCCTGGCACCATTTGTTGTTAAAACAAAGTATTGCCTGATTATTACATTGCGATTTTACAACTAAATGCATTCGAATTATTATAATTATTGTTTAAATAGATTTATATATATGAAATTAGTTTTAATTTCCTTCAAAAAATTCATTTTTCTTTATCAATAAGATCTAAATGCATTGAGATTTAGTTCAAAAAAGATTTACATATCAAACTTTATTATGTAGGGCAACTTTGTGTTTTCGAACATAAACAAAATTGTTGTATTTTTTTCATGTTTTTTTACACAAGTGAGATCTGCCAAAACCAAATTGAAATTTTTGACAAAGTTTAAAAAAAATTTGTTTGCATTAATATTTCTGTGAAAATTTTAATTTTTTTTAAGAAGTTCAATAAAAAACACTTCAAACTAAAAACCATTTATAAGAATAAAGTACGATTCGTTTTACTTTCACCCACCCCTTACTACTCTAATTGAAAACGAATAAAAACATGGGGATGTGAATTGCAGAACACCAAAAATGCTAAAGTAATCCACTTTCGAGTGAATTCGGATTCTAGAACACACCCGTGTAATTGCATCTGATTAACAATTGCATGCGGCAAGAACTTGCGATAAAAATTTCTCATTGCAATGAAACTTTTCAACTCTTGAGCGATTTTAGGTTTGGGGAAGTTTTTTACGACCGCCACTTTCTCCGGCAGCGGCCGAGTACCATCAGAGCAAAGACTATAGATTATAAAGATGTTGTACTGCCATACATTGTGCTGCCGATGCTAAATTTTAGTTGGGATTTTCCGAAAGTCTTTTTGTGATTATAAAATTACAAAGAGAGCTTATTTTCAGAGAATTTCTTTTTCTCTGAGAACAATTGCTGAGTTATCTCAGCAATTCATTCTTTCATACATATATACTTATATGTATGTATGTGTGAGTACGTGTGTGCATCTACAATATAAATTCTACATATAAACATCTAGAAATAAAAAAATAAATTGAAGCAGCTCGCTATTTATATATGTATATATTTTTACTATATCAATCTTTTAATTACTTTGAACTGAATTATTATCATTTTTATTTAAATTTAATATTAAAGTCCTTTTTTGAAATTAATGGATTTTATTTAAATACAACTCTGTAGATACAAGTTATGTGCAACCATGTTTATGATTAAATTTTAATACTTTTTTTGCAACTATAAAGGCACTCTGCTTTTTGCCTTCAACCTGCCAACAGCTTTGTCCAGTATTGTTCCGGACAAGTTTAGGTATTATTGAAGTCACTCTGCTTTTTGCCTTCAACCTGCCAACAGCTTTGTCCAGTATTGTTCCGGACAAATTTAGGTATTATTGAAGGCACTCTGCTCTTTGCCTTCAACCTGCCAACAGCTTTGTCCAGTATTGTTCCGGACAAGTTTAGGTGTGCCAAATGAGGCTGATCTACCTTCCTAACGCAAAGAAAAACAGGACGATTCTGGGTGCTGACTTTCTTGAGCAAGCAGGCATTGTGCTCAACATGGCTCAAATATATTGGTATTTTGAGGATGAACCAAGACGTAAGTACTCCTTCACCGGTTCAATACAGGCAAAAATTTGTTCCATGCAAGTAAACGCGATAGAATCACCATGTGGGAAAGCCTTGAAGGGTATGTCGCCATTCATTAAATTTAGTGAGCAAACGAAGTCGATATCACCGTTACCCAGAACACCAAACTCTAGGAAGAAAAATTCTTCACCACTGCCAAAAACGCCCTCATTTGTCAGCAATAATGATTCACCACAGGCATTACAAAAACTACTTGAGGAAAGATTTGCATACCGTATGGCCAGTTCCTCCGATATTTTTGGTTCTCCTCAATACATCCAGCCTATATTTAGAAACACAGTGCCGACACCAGGGAAACCTGACATTCCCATTTTAACTAAGTCACCAGCCAAGGCTAGGAAAATCCAAGAAGTAGGGGATATAAATGACTGCTTTATCCCGCTGTTTTCAATGAACCTTAAAATTGTAAAAAACACAGATGGTATTGGACTATCTAATGCTCAGATGAAAAAACTAGACGATGTTTTGGTTAAAAATAAAGCAATTTTTGAAGAAACTACCAGTGCTACGCCTTATGCTATTCATCGAATTCATAGACCATGATCCAATTGCAATTCCTCCCTATCGCCTATCTTTAGCTATTAAAACTGCGCTCAAAAAGGAAATAACTAAAATGCTTGAATTAGGAGTAATTAGTGAATGTCAATCACCGTGGGCTGCACCAGTGGTTATCGTTCGTAAGAAAACTGGTGGTATTCGCGTCTGTATAGACTATCGAAAACTAAATGCTATAATCAGGCACTCTGCTTTTTGCCTTCAACCAACAAACCAACAGCTTTGTCCAGTATTGTTCCGGACAAGTTTGTGTATTATTGAAGTCACTCTGTTTTTTGCCTTCAACCTGCCAACAGCTTTGTCCAGTATTGTTCCGGACAAGTTTAGGTATTATTGAAGGCACTCTGCTTTTTGCCTTCAACCTGCCAACAGCTTTGTCCAGTATTGTTCCGGACAAGTTTAGGTATTATTGAAGTTATTTAAACAGAGTTTTGTGACATAAACGGTGTTTCATTTTTCTTGCCGGTAAAGTTTGTTCAACAAATGAACAATTTTTGTAATCTTACAAATAAGATTACTTCAAAATGAAGTATTCTTTTCATACACATTATGCGCAAATAAGCTGAAAAAAAGCCATAGTTACCGATTTTTTAATTGTAGAGTAAGAATAAATGTTTCATTGTTGTACAATTATAGCTATAGCGATTCATACCGAACTCAAATTGCCTTACTAAATAAATATATAATTTTAATAAAATAAATAAATAAAAAATTACATAATTTTTCTAAAAATACTAACGGCCTTATTAATAAAATATATGTAATGGCCTGTTTAGCAATTAAGAGTTACAATATTTTTTAACAAAATTTCAAAGTAATATTTTAACAATTTAGAGCTTATTGTAAGAACATAACAAACAATATAGGAACATTTTGAAAAAAAAATGGAAAAAATAATATTTTCTTTGGAAAAAATTTCCACGAACTTTAAGTCAAAGTAAAATATTTTAAATATGTATACACGAAAAGCTTAAGTCCTCCCCCTATTCAACATGTGTAAAAATCGATGCAGAAACCACGCAGTAAAAATTTTTTTTGTGTGGTAAGTCCTAAAGAACATTTTTTATGGATGACTACTGATTTTGAGAGTATGTATGTATATTGAAATTTTTAAAATTGGCAAACGTTCTACTCAACTAGACCTGTAAGCCTCACTAAATCGGTTTTTACGGGTAACTTGATATTTTTGAATAGAGTATAAATATCCTGCTATTAGGAATTATCTTACTGATCATATTATATTTATGTTAATGTTTGTGGAAAAAGCTAACATTTGAGAACTTTATTTAGAACATATCATTCTATCTTCCAATAGCTAGTATGTCCAAACTAATGAGCTATTTTCGAATAAAAATTGCAATTTTATCCGACTTAAACACACTTTTATTTTTTCCAGATGGACACTGCAAAAACCCCTCAGTTCACTATTTCAATATCGCAATGGCTAAGCGATTATCTTTCAAAATAACCCAGTTTAACACCTTATTAAATTGTGCAAACGACGATTAATAGGTAACTATTGATTTTCCAAAATTTTAGATGATATTCGCAGATATGTATATACGACGAAAATAATGAATATTTCAATGAAGATGGCGATTGTTTCACCTCCAAAAACGTGCCAATAGAATTAACATGATGTCGTTATTTTGTTGGTTACATAGCTCAGCGAATATCTCGCGTTAAATGTCGTATTGATATAATTAAACCATCGCAGATTTTGTCATATCCTTCAGAAATGTTTGTTCGTGCAAAAAATTACGAAACAGAATCAGACTTTGGAAGTTTGTGCGCTCCGTCCGACTTATTTTTTTGAAGTTTGCAAAATTGGTATAAAATTCTTCGAAAAAATATTTTTAAATAATAAAAAAATTAAAAACATAAAAAAGCAATTGTTGAACAATGTGTAAAATGCACCAAAGATTCAATTTATTCGTTTTGGTTTGAGGAAAGTTACGAATGTATGTTGTGAACACAGGACGGAGATGCTTAATTTACTAGTCCTTGTATTACTATGAAAGCATTCTTCATGGGAAACATACAGATATGAATCATCAAGGAGTGACAAAGTTAAAATTTTAAACCATTAAATATATGTGTGTATGTATATAAATAAAATTAATCAATAGTTAATAGTTATAAAACATAAGCTTTTGTTTTATTGCAACTTTGTTTCATATATACATACATACATAAGTACATACATACACATATTGTAAGCACACAATTGAATTTTCTAAAATAATGTCATTATAATTCGGTGTGAATCAGCGTAGTAATACGTAACACGTATTCTTACCCTGCAAATAAACAATCGGCAACATTGGCATTTACGTAGCTTATTTCCACATAAATTGTATGAAAATATACTTCTTTTAGATTTTTGATTTTATTTTTCTGGAATGTGTTGTGAACGAAAAGAAGTAACATGAATACTCGCAAACAATTTTTTAACACGCACTTTCTACATGTGTATGTCCATATGTTTTAATGTGTGTTGCTTTATACTCTGAGTTATTCTCTCAATTAGAATTAGTACGAAATTTATGATTTCCCTGTTACATGCTTACCATTTCATCATAAGAAGAGTAAATAATTTTCAAATTTCCAATGTACGAATTGAAACATCTTTATATATTTATAGTCTTTGATCGAGATGACCGAGGAACCTAATTTCTCGTTTTCCGAATTCACATTTGTTGAGGTTGAGGACAAGGTTATTCTCTCGGAGGCGACGAAAAATTTCCGTTAAATCGCGGCGATGCGCAGTGGTGCCTTTTGACTTTCTTCGTTGCAAAAATCATAACTTTTGAACTGATAACGATATTTAAAAATTTTAAAAAGCATTTGAAAGGAAACTTCTTTGGCTTTAATATACATGATTTGCACGGTCATAGGCTAGGCGCGGCACTGTGCACAGTGTCTGTTTTGGACTGTTTTTATTACAAACATCATAACTTTTAAGGTAAGAAAGATATTTTAATAAAAATGAGTATCATTATTGGCCATAGCTTTGTGGAGACACTATGCACAGTGGTTTTTTGTTGAAAACATCATAATTTTTGAAGTTACCAAGAAATTTGTAATGGCGAAAAAAACATGATTTTTAAATCTTTTAGGATTGACATATCAAACTTTATCATGTAGGGCAACTTTGTGTTTTCGAACATAAACAAAATTGTTGTATTTTTTCATGTTTTTTTACACAAGTGAGATCTGCCAAAACCAAATTGAAAATTTTGACAAAGTTTAAAAAAAAATTTGTTTTCATTAATATTTCTGTGAAAAATTGAATTTTTTTAATGAAGTTCAATAAAAAACACTTCAAACTAAAAACCAAAATTGTATTTTTCTTAATAATGTTAGCATTTATAAGAATAAAGTACGATTCGTTTTACTTTCACCCACCCCTTTTTACTCTAATTGAAAACGAATAAAAACATGGGGATGTAAATTGCAGAATACCAAAAATGCTAAAGTAATCCACTTTTGAGTGAATTCGGATTCCAAAACATCTATCTATATATATATAAAATAGGATGTGTGTATGTATGTATGTATGCATGTAACGTAATGGCTCCAAAACGGCTGGGCCGATTTTGACGAAATTTTCAGGGAACCTTCAGAATACCCGGGCGGATGACACTGTGAAATCTGATTTTTGATTCTCGGTCTGTGGGCGGAGGGGCGTGGCAAAATCCAATTTTTATATTGCACCACCAATGACATATACATATTATTATTTTTTGTGCTTTTTTTTATTTGTCATGTTCTTCAAAACGAGATACCAAACTCTTAAATCGGTTATGTAGTTCCGAAGATATTTACAAAAAATCTATGTTAATAGTGATAAAATTTTAAAACTTTAAAAAAGTTGCATTAAAAAATCCGAGTTTTCGGTTTATTTACATCGTTCGATAACACAAGATATTCCGCGCTTACTAAGGTGCAACATTGTGCAATAAGTTAAAGATCTATACATATAAAACAGGATATACATATGTAACGTATGGACTCCAAAACTTTATGATAGGTATTCAATGGATTTTTATTTAAATGCCGTAAATTTCGTTAAAAGCTCAATTTAAGTCGTGTGGTAATATAACACTAATGTTTGCTTAGGGGCAGCAACGCGGACCGGGTCAGCTAGTATATATATATATATATATATATATATATATATATATATATATATATATATATATATATATATATATATATATATATATATATATATATATATATATATATATATATATATATATATATATATATATATATATATATATATATATATATATATTGTTACGTTTTTACCTTTTTAAAAACGCTTTCCGTGGGTTCTTAGATTGCAATGAAATTAAACACACGATTTTTAATACTCAACAATTTCTACTTTATTTAATTTAATACCACTGTACTATGCTCAAAAGCGATAGTAAGCACTTAATACACCTTTTTTATAGTTATGACACTTTACGCTGTCACTGTTAAATCCAACTACTGACTGTCTGACTCAACTGAACTTTAAAATACAACGTCAATTTTGATTCTCTCCGCCTACTAAGTTTTGTATTTGAAATTATAAAAAAAACAATTGGTCTATATTGTGATAAAATAGTGTTTTCCAATAAGAACTTGATAAGGAATCTGGGAATATTGAAATATGTGGTCAATTTAAGTCAGAAATAGAAAATGGAGATGCAAGCATAGAGTGTGATAAATGCAACAAAACTTTTCATGCAATCTGTACTGCTCTTGATAAACATCAATTCGATCAACTCTTAGAGAATGGAAGTGAAGAATTTGTATACCATATCTGTAATGATAACAAGAGCAGTACTTCTATAACTGCAGAGTTAAGTGTGATTAAAACAGAGTTAAAAAAAATTGGATCAGCTGAGCGGCTTGCATGAAACTATGATTTTTATGTCAAAGCAATACGATGAAATTCTCAAAGCTGTAACTGAAAACAAGAAAAAATTGGAAAGTATTCAAAAAGAAAATAAAGTTTTAAAGGCAGAAATTAATAGCTTAAAGGATTCTATTAAATTTCTTAATGACCAGAGAGTGCAATATGATTGCGTGATAACTGGGGTAAAGCCAAAAGAAAACTTATCAGCTGCAGATGCGGTATTAAAGTTGTCAGCCGATGTTGGTTTTACCGTTCGGCATGAAAGTATAACTGATGCGTACTTTTTGAAAAACAAGAATAATAAAAATCAATCCCTAGTTGTAAAATTCTGTTCAAAAAAATCTAAAGCTGAATTAATGTCAATTAAGCCAAAATTAAAAGAAAATAACGAAACAAAAAACGTATATATTAATCATTACTTGAGCAGAGAAACAATAACTTTGTTAAAATACGCCAAATCTTTGAAAAAGTATAGGATATCGATCTGTTTATACAACCGGCGGTAAGGTGTTTGCCAAACGGAGTGAACTGTCTAAGCCAAGACTGTTAAGAAGCGAAGATGAAGTTGATAAATTATTATCTGAAGCAACAACTTTTCAACCAATACATCGTCAGCAAGAGCCTCATGTAGATGTAAATTCTAACATTGATTATGAATCACCAACTTAAACCGCATATCTCTACATATATAAAAATTACGTGTATGTTCGTGATCGCTAAACTCAAAAACTACTGGACCGATTTTGACCAAATTTTATATGCATGCTCTATGGGCTGTGAGGAGTGTTTCTGTGTAGTTTGAAGTTTGTAAGACAGATGGCGCAATATTTAGTTTTTTTTGTGTTTTTGCACCGTAACTCAAGAACTACTGCACCGATTTTGTGTTTTGCCCGATAGAAATTAGCGCGATAAGCCTATGCTGTGTTTCGCTGAAGGCGTTTGGTCTTTAATCAGCGTGTAGTGTTGTTAATTAGTCCGATACCGGTATTTGAACAATAACTGCTATGTCGATTTAGTGCACCTTTCATTCTTCTTCGAAATATCAATCCGCCATGATTTTTAAACCAGCAGCTTGCAAAAAAGTTTCTTCAACTGGAGAAAGTATTTCATATTTAATATTAGATTTTATCAAAATAGCGGCACCAGCATGAGCTCTATCATCGGGATGGTTAGCAGCAACCAAATCGTAATCTTTTATTTTGAAAAAAGTTCTATTCGTAAAATGAGTTTCTGAGATTAAAAAGATATCAATGTAATTAGTTTTAATGAAAATTTCTATTTCATTTTTGTGTCTATGCATTCCATTTGCATTCCATATTGCTATCCTTAAATTTATTTGCATATTTTGGCCATTAACATTGACATCATATTCATTAAATTTTCCATCATTTTTTCAAGCCTGTCCAAACGACTGTTTTCATTTACATTAGATGATTTAACAATATCTGCAAACGACACGTTAATTCTGTTATTGGGCTCAATGTTGGTATAATTACTAAATTGCGGGTAGGCAGTATGGTTCGGGTTAACATAATTCTTTTGGCTACTTGTAGGTTGTTTTTGTCTATTATTTCTGTTAGAAACAAGGTCTTGATAAATTCTACAACCTTTGTAATTGGCAGTATGGTTTAACATACAATGAACACAACGAGGTGGAGTTTCAGCGGTTTTTTTACACTCCACAGTAGGGTGATCCATATCGCACTTCACACATCTGTACGGTTTTTTACAGTAGGCTTTCGTATGTCCAAATTGTTGACATCGATAACATTGTACTAGTTCGTTTGTTCTACGTGGTGGTTCTATTTTGATGAGAGCATGGTTTATGTATTTTACGTCATAGATAGTTTTATTTTTGGGGTCTGGATCCAAGTCCACAAAAAACATTGAAAGAGGCTCTTTCGTTACACGACTTCTAACATTTGTTACAGATCTAACCGAGTGACCTAAACTGACAAGTTCAGCTTTAATATCCTCAGTGGGGATTGTAGGATGGAGTCCTTTAATTATAACTCTGTACGATCTTTCCTGTTTTAATTGATACGTGTGAAAATAAATATTTGAACTCTCTAAATACTTAATGACTTTTCTATATGAATCTACAGACTTTATCATCAATCTTACTTGGCCTTCGCTTAAAGACTTATAATTAAAATCTGTATCGGATATAATTTCACATAATTTAGTAATCATAAGATTAATATTTGCTATATTAGGAATGTAAATTGGTGGTGGTTTTGGTATTGTAATCTGAGCATTGTTTTGTTCATCATCTTGAGTATCAAGCAAAGAATATTTGTTGCTGTATGCTGATGTAGTTGGAGTATCATATGAAATTATTTTTTTTGTTGTTTTTTTTTTGGTGACTCAATCCGTTTGCGTTTATTTGTTGTAACATATTGCCAAATTGGTTCATCATTTTTGTTGTTTTCTTTAGCCTTACTGTTTACTTCTGCAGCGTCGTCGCTATCATCACTTAGGTGTATAATCGTTATAAAATTGTTGATTTACTTAAGAATGCACTTTTTATGTGCATTCTTGCACTTAATTGTTTTTGAAATTTAAAAATTGTTTTTGTCCTATTTGATTTTTTTTTTGTCACAAAAATAAGTTTGTTTTTATTTTTAATTAAATGCAATATTTATGACAATAAATGCAATATTTATAAGACCACAGTTTTATATGTATTTATTATTTGAATCCTTTTTTTTTCTTTCTTAATTTTCAGTTTTTTTTTTTGTAATTTTTTTTCGTTCGTTCTGTTTGACGACAAATTCAAAACTTTGCGAAAAAAATGAAACAAATTTCCAAATTTCTTACAAATTAAAAAATTAAAACTTTTTTGTTTCATCACTACAAATCGAATAAGTCACATAAAAACCGAAAGCAAAAGACAAAAAATTTCATTATCAAGTTTACAAATTCTTCAGCTAAACGGCTAAGCAATAAAAATTCTTTAATTTTGAACATAGTTGTTGTTGTTAATTGTTTCATTTAACTTCTAAAGCAAGTGCATAATAAAATGTACATGCACAATATACAATGTGACAAACTTATATACTTAAGTATGCATGCATTTACAATAATAAAAATAAGCCTATAAACAACAGCAGCAGCAATTGCACAGTGGTTACTTCGAACAGCTACTAAGCATCAAAGTGTTCTTCAAAAACTAATAGTCGGAAACAAAAAGAACGATAAAACCAAAATAGTGTGGTCAGATAAGTTTTCAAACGCTTTTGAGGCCTGCAAAAACGAGCTAGCTAATGCTATTTGTTTGTGTTACATGTCCCCGCACAGTGAACTTACATTAACGGTAGACGCACCGGATTCGGCGGTGGGTGCGGTGCTGCACCAAATTGTCGACGGTATGGCACAACCACTCGGTTTATATTCCAAACAACTAACAAACGCGCAACATATGTATAGTGCGTACGACCGTAAATTCGCAATTTATACGGACTATAAACCTTTAATATATTCATTCCAACAAAAAAAAATGAGAAAGCTCCACCTAGAAGAGTAAGACAGTTGGATTTCATAAGTCAATTCTCTACCGACATTCGTCAAATCAAAGGCTCTGAAAATACAACAGCCGATTGGCTTTCACGTATTAATAATATTACAAAAGATGTTTTTGATTTCGACGTAATAGCAAGTGAACAGGAGCAAGACGAAGAGCTAAAGTCTTTGCTACAATCAGGTAAGAATTTATCCCTCAAGCTGACGCGTTTTCCCATTCCGGATTCATCTAAAGTTTTGTACTGCAATGTACATGAATCAACTATAGGACCATATGTGCCCGTTAAACTTCGAGAAGTCGTTATGCGCAAATTACACAACCTGGCACATCCTGGCATAAGAACTACGAGAAAGCTGATAATGGCTCGGTATACATATATGGCCTGGCTTGACTAAAGATATTGGAAACTTCGTGCGCGGTTGTGTACCATGCCAAAAAGTTAAAGTCAGTAGGTACACATCTGCACCGTTAGGCACATATGCAAAAGTTGACCATCGTTTTCAGCATATAAATGTCGACTTTGTCGGCCCACTTCCAACGTCATCTGGTAACCGGCGATCGCTATACCAGATATTTCAGCTCACACTGTAGCGACGGCTTTCATAACTGGTTGGATACCGTCCTTTGGGGTCCCAGAGAAAATTACTACTGACTTAAGGTGCGTACAGAGTGGCCGCTTGTTGCCGAGCCGAGCCGACTGATGCGTATTGCGAGAGCCAATGCCAGAAAACTGGTAGTATACAAATTAGTACAAATAAGCGCGAACAGGCCATAGTAGGCGCCGAACTGGTCAGAGCGCAAAGCTGATTGAGTGCGAGAAAACAGTTCCAAAGCGTATTTCAGCGCCGAAAACATTGTTTATGTTGTTGTTATGATTTCAACTTGTTTGGAAAACATAAAAAATTAAAAACTAATATTTAAGAAAAAGTACAAAAAATGTTTTTCTCTTTTTGTCTACTGCATTTCGGTTGTTGTAATTTTGGGTTGTTGTTGTTTTCTTGAAAACAGTCGTGTGTTTTGGTTTATTTTAAACAGGCGCCGAGCTGGTCAGACCGCAAATATGATTGAGTCCGACAACATTGTTTATGTTGTTGTTATGATTTCAACTTGTTTGGAAAACATAAGAAAATAAAAACAAATATTTAAGAAAAAGTAGAAAAAATGCCTTTTCTCTTTTTGTATATTGCATTTCGGTTGTTGCAACTTTGGGCATAAAATTCTTTGTAAAAATTGAAAGCAAATATTATATGCTGTCATTCATCATTTATTGTCATTCTTGTTTAATTTTTTTTGAAAACAATCGTCTGTTTTGGTTTATTCAAAATGAATATAGAACAATTAATAAGTGTTTTCTCGGCCGGCTTTGTGGGATCAGAAAAATAAATGTTATCATAACCGTGTTTTAGTGGAAAAGCTATGGATGTCCGTTGCTTCAGAAATGAATATACCAAGTAAGTTATATTGAAATTTATTATATTTTATTCATGCATACGAAATTACAAAATTTATATCTTATTAATCTTTAAAACAGTACCCGAAGCTAAATACTCATCATCTGACGAATCCATATCTTTTCACTTCAATTTCACAAACACGAATGAACAACAAACCCAAATGCATCCAAACATACATAAAACACAAATAATAGATAAAATATCAGCACTAATTCTCGCATCCACTATGCACACTCAAACTTGTTGCTCGCATGAACAAGTTCTCGCAATAAGCGTCAGTTAGCTCGGCTCGGCAACAAGCGGCCACTCTGTACGCACCCTTAGGGAGGCAATTTGAATCGACTCTTTTCCAAGAACTAGCGAGGACCCTGGGTATACAGCATTTACGAACCACGGCATATCATCCCCAATCGAATGGTATGGTCGAAAGATGGCACCGTACTTTAAAAAACGCAATTAAGTGTTATACCACAAAGGACTGGTGTTCAGTACTACCATTTGTACTTCTGGGTCTTCGAACCACTATAAAGCCAGACATCGGGGTTAGTCCAGCAGAGCTTATGTATGGAACACATTTAGGTCTACCAGGGGAGTTCTGGGTCAAAAGTAACAGTAAAGACAGCTAGGTTGAATTCATACAAAAACTTCGTAAAGTAATGAGTGACCTAAGAACACCTGCCCCAGCAAGACATACAAACAAAAAGGGCTACATTGATCGGGAATTGAATACAAGTAACTTGGTGTTTGTTAGAGTAGATCGGGTACGAAAACTGTTAGAGCCAGTGTATGAAGGTCCATTCGAAATCGTAAAGCGTTATAAAAGGTATTTTATTATAAAGAGAGGATTAGCGAAAGACAAAGTTTCTGTCGACCGCATGAAACCCGCAAGAGTACACAGTGCTTACATGGAAACACCACATTGATTCTAAGCTAACACAATTAAAACTTAAATTAACTCAGATACATTGGCTGATTGGTAGAAATTCTACCTGCAGTCTAGATTGTAAACTTTTAATATACAAGTCGCTTTTGAAACCCATATGGTGTTACGGAATTCAGCTATGGGGCACTGCTTCAGCTTCCAATGTAGAGCGAATCCAACGAATGCAAAACAAAATTTTGGGGTTAATAACATCGGCTCCTTGGTACATGAAAAATTCAATTTTACATCGTGACTTAAATATGCCACTTGTGACCGCGGAAATTGCAAAATATGCAGGCAAATATTTAACAAAACTCGAGTTCCATCCTAATCCCCTTGCGCGTAGTATCTTGAACTTTACTGGACACATCCGCTTAAAAAAGAGGTATACGACAGCCTTAATACGCAACGCTCCAGATGAAACTTTTTGAAAATATTTTTGTGTTCAACACGATATTTATGTATTATTAATTACTATCACTAAGTTTAGGTCCGACACTGGTTGGACCTAACTATTATATCTATATTTAAGTTTTGAATATACAATAAATAAATATTAGTGAAAAAAAAGTAGTTGTATGATTATGGCATCCCAAGATGAAGTGTTAACATTTAAGTTATTTAACGCCAGCAAACATTCCTTGGTAGTGTCATGAAGAGTCTTAATTGACGCGCTAGAAGACATGGTTGCTGTTGGTTGGTTAAGGATCTTGTCCACTAAAGCCGGTACTATGGCTCTTTTGTTATCATACCGCTACTGAAGTAATGCCCATGCTGTCTTGTAGTTCTCTTCGGATAGCGTTAGATGGCTAATAAGTTTTGCGGATTCTCCTGAGACGTTTGATTTGAGGTACCACATTTTTTGTACGTTTGGTAGAGGTTGCTTATCGACTATTTCCGTAAACAGTTCAAAAAATTGACACCGCTGTAAACAGTCTCCATTAAATTGTGGAATTGTAACCTTTGGTAGAGGTAATGAGCTATGTACTCCTGAGTTGCTTTCCAACTGTAATCCACCATCTATATGCTGCCGATTGTTTTGATCTGATAGCACCGCCGATTCTATCAAATAATGTTGGACAGATTCATCCAGCTTATGATACTCATTCAGATCAAGTTCCAGTATTGTAGGATCTTCCACTTCATACCACAATTCATCATAAAATTCTTGAATTTGATCCGACAATTTTTTATGGTTTCACTCTTCATCTGATAAAATTGTGGTAGGTGACCCTCTTCTCCCAACGATAACCCGTTTATTAAGCGTGTTAAGGCCGTCATTCGAACTTTTAGTCTCCTAGCTAGTCCTTTACCTCGAGGCGACAATACTTCACGATCAGATGGATTAGTTGACGGAAGTTCTAATGTGTCTCTTCTGATTTGCTGGTAATGGCTTAACGCTGAACTTGTTGATCTGAGACATAAGATAATCAATTGTCTCATTGTACATTTCACCTACGGATTTGTACAGGTTTTGTACAACATATGGATCGCTGGCTGACAGTGCAATATCTCTTCTAATCGCGTTTTCTGTTTTTTCAAACGCTTGCCATAATGCATTTAGTTCTTCGCTTTTACTTCTGTAGAAGTCTAGCGTTCGCCGATCATGTGGGGCCTTTTTATGTTAGAGGTAATTCTTTCTATCTCAGTTGCTTTCACTTGCTGCTCAGACATAAGATTCTCTAAATTTGCAATGCTGGATTGCCTTCTTTTAAGTTGATGTTTGGAAAAAGAGACAAGGTATACCAATACTAGGCGTCCCGCGAAACAAGAGATGTTAGAGGATTTGATTGCTGTTGTGTAAGGACTGGGTGTCCTGGTAAATTATTGTATATGAACTGGCTGTCCTTGTAAATTGTTGCCTGTGTTTTCTTAGTTTTCAAAGCTCCTTACCACTGGTGGGGGGAAACTCTGTAAACTATTAAAATCTACGGGTCAACAAAATGTACGAAGAGGCGAAGTTTAATTCAATTCAAACACATAAATCTGAGCTGAAACTATGTTTGCCTTATTTGTTCTTACAAGCACTTGAACCTGAAGAACGCTAAATGAAATCTGCGAAGAGGCGATAATTCACTTCATAAATATGAACTGAAACTATTTTTGCCTTACTTGTTCTTACAAGCACTTGAACCTGAAGAACGCTAAATGAATCAAAATAAAACACTTTAATGCTTTAAAAGGATTGATTAATATTTCTTTATTCTTCATTCTTATGTACTAATTGTTTTACAATAAATTGATTTAAATTGCTTAGTAGGTAAAATAAACCAAAGTTGCGTAATTACTTTTTTATAACAAACTTAAAGTTAAAAACAATAATTTCTGCCTTGTCAACAACAATGGTTAATGAACTTTAAAACTGAACTTAAGTAATATTTTTAATAAAAATAAATTATGCTTTGTCAAGAACAATGGCTAATGAACTTTAAAAACGGAAATTGAGTAACATTTTTAATAATGATATTTAAATAATAAAAAAAATAAAATTATGATGTAAGTATCAATGTATATATATATATATATATATATATATATATATATATATATATATATATATATATATATATATATATATATATAATATATAATATAAATATATATAAATGTATATATATATATATATATATATATATATATATATATATATATATATATATATATATATATATATATATATATATATATATATATATATATATATATCTACAGTCGAACTTCCATAACTCGAATCACCATTATCCCAAAAAAACCTTCGACTTACGGAGACTTCGAGTTACAGAATTTTTTGTCAAAATAGAATAAAAGGTTTTTGTATCATGTATTTTTATTTAAAATAGCCTCTAATGGAAAACTACATAGTTCAGATATTAACATTATTATTTTTAACATTGATTAAAAAAAAACAAATACAAACAAACCAAGCAAAATATTTCTTTTAAAAATCGTTTACCTGTTTAACAACATAAATTTATGGTGCACTTGTTTCTCGTATAAAAAGTTTAACAAACGTGGATCAAACAGTTGAACAATTGCCTTAGTTTGTGTGATACTGTTTTTCTTTTTCTTTTATTTTACAACAAAAACAATTATCACAATATTATAATAATCATCAACCATCACCCAGCACACATAATAACTATAATTTCAAACCTGGTAATTTAGTAAAATTTCTGCTTGTGAACTTAATATGGAATGCTCCAATGTGAAATCTGTTAAACCTGAGAATGACCGCATGGTGTCCTGTTGGTTATGTCTGAAATATTCACCCCTATCGTGAATAAGAAGTGAAATTTTTGTTCACGTGGAATTTTTGTTCCACCCGAACAGAAAATTGGTATCGGGAATTTCACGTGAACAATTTTTTCCACAACTTGAACAGCTGAGCAAAGTGTAATATGTTATCAGTGTAATTTGAATGAAAATTTGAAAATACACATAAAGGTACAGAGAAATATTGCAGAAATAAAGCAATACATACATACATACATACGTATTAGCAATAATTTAAAAAAATAGTTGTTAAATTAAAGTTGTTTTTTTTCTAATAATCGAAGTTTTATTTCCTCAATTTCTAGTAATCTTTGGGTTTTCTCTATTTTATTATTGACTTCTTTCAGCCATTTTGAATTTTTTAGCCTCGAGTTCGTTACCTTTTTCCAACGACCAGTATACTTTTCTCATTATCACCTGCATTTCTTTATTGTGACAGTTTAATCTTAACAAATCATGTCGATCACACAACTTAAACATGATTGGTTTATGATTAAAGGCAGTTTTTCTTTGTCTCAGGACATTATGAAAATTCTTATGTGCCAATTCTAAAAGAATTTCCAAGGGAAAAGAAACGTCGGTTGTATTAATTGACTACTATGCTACTATTTTTGTGATATTTCTGCCATAACATTGGAAAGTCATTACCCAAAATGTTTATTAAAATAATAGACATATATGTACATATGTAAATAAGGAAACATGAAAGTCCGCTTCATGTAGCCCATCTTCTTCACGAAAGGCATCACGATTCAAAATTAGTCGAGTGAATGATGTAAAATTGATCCGCACAAAAACATAAATACGGAAATAAGGCCAGTGGATCTGTTACCTTTCATTTTATTGAGAAGAATGTCACTTTAATATTTATTTACCGATTTTGTCCTAAAATTACTTTTTATCAGCCTTAAATTTCTAATTAGACAAAAAATACTTACATGATGTATGCATTCCCCAAGCAAAATCAAAGTGAACAAAACAATGAAAAAATTCCACATATTGCACGAAAAAACAACATTCACGATAAGGGGAATTTTGTTTTAAGTGGAATTTTTTCGGGGGAAATTATTCACGATTGCAATAATGTGGAATGTGGAATGATTTCATGCGGAAAATTATTCCCGATAGGGGTGATTATCATCTGAAATGCTGTGGTAGTAATCTTAGAGCACGCGATGCTGATGCTCTTGCCGATTCTCAAAAATGTTTGAACTGGACGTGCGTTAACTGTAGAAATGTCGGAATTGAGTTTTATAGCCTTTTCAAAAATTCAAAAGCTGAATTTGAAAAAATTAGTCAAGATTTTGTGTAACTTCAGACTAAACCAGCTGACTTTGGTCAACTTTTTTCAAAATACAACAATTTGGATAAATTTATGAATTCATTGCAGAATTTGTCACCCAAACATACAAAGAAAAATGTTGGTACTGCAGCTATTCAATGTACTCTACCCATTATTGATGTAAGTGATGACAATAATTTCTCAACTCCGAATTCATCACCGAACTCTGTGAACCTTGTTAATGCCAGTACCGTATCCTCTATTCAACATACGAGCCAACCCACTCAATTCTGTACAGTTGCCGATAGAACACCTGTTAATACTTTGTTAACTACTAATAACCTATCTAATAGGTGTACTAGTTCTGCTCAAACTAGAATCGAAAGTAATACTGCAGGTCTTATTAGACCCATTAGAGTTATACCTCCAAACAAAACAATCTTCGTTTCCCGATTAGCATCAGATACTACTGTTGAAGAAGTTCATTCATATATAAAATTAAAGCATGGTACCAACTTAGATATCTTAGTGTACAAATTTTCTTACTCTGAACCAAGAATAGTGGCATCATTCAAGATTACTGTACCGGAAGAGTTGTTTAATATAGTTATTTCTCCAAATTTCTGGCCTAATGGTATTTACGTTCGCGAATTTATATTTAAAACAAGACAAAGGAATTCTGTTCAATTGCCTTCAACGGCAACAAATATTGAAAAAAACTAAACAAATGTATTGAAAATTTTATTCTTATATACCAAAATGTTCGTGGCATTAATACGAAATTATCTGCGTTAGTTAATCAAAGTTACTCATTTGACTATCATGCTATAGCATTTACTGAAACATGGCTTAATGAAAATATATTGAACACGGAAATTTTAGCTGTTAACTATACGATATATAGACGTGATCGTGGCAATAACATAAAGGGAGGTGGTGTCTTGATAGCAGTTTCTAGCCTGCTCACTTCTGAAGCTTTACCATTTACGTCATTTCTGGATATTGAATTTATGGCTGTTTTGGTAAAATTCAAGCATAAAAGAATTTTTGTAATGTGTTCATATATCCCTCCTAATTCACCTGAAATAATTTACCAGAAACACTCGGACGCTATCTCCTCCGTTGTACGAATGTCTAATCACAATGATACTATCATTGCAGTTGGTGATTTTAATATGCCTATGATTTCCTGGAACCGTTCTACTGATAATAGCTATTTCACGCCCTATAAATCTGGCGCCAATGTGAAATACACTCACCCCTATCGTGAATAATAAGTGAAATTTTTGTTCACGTGGAATTTTTATTCCACCCGAACAGAAAATTGGTATCGGGAATTTCACGTGAACAATTTTTTCCACAACTTGAACAGCTGTGCAAAGTGTAATATGTTATCAGTGTAATTTGAATGAACATTTGAAAATAAAAGATATACATACACATAAAAAGATATATGTACATACATACACATAAAGGTGCAGAGAAATATTGCAGAAATAAAGCAATATATACATACATACGTATTAGCAATAATTTAAAAAAAATAGTTGTTAAATTAAAGTTGTTTTTTTTTTCTAATAATCGAAGTTTTATTTCTTCAATTTCTAGTAATCTTTGGGTTTTCTCTATTTTATTATTGACTTCTTTCAGCCGAAGTTCTTTGCACACCGCATGATGCCGCTCTATCATTTTACCTTTCATTTTATGGAGAAGAATGTCACTTTCAAATTTATTTACCGATTTTGTCCTAAAATTACTTTTTAACAGCCTTAAATTTCTAATTAGACAAAAAATACTTACATGATATTTGCATTCCCCAAGCAAAATCAAAGTGAACAAAACAATGAAAAAATTCCACATATTGCACGAAAAAACAACATTCACGATAAGGGGAATTTTGTTTTAAGTGGAATTTTTTCGGGGGAAATTATTCACGATTGCAATAATGTGGAATGATTTCATGCGGAAAATTATTCCCGATAGGGGTGACTGAGTTTATTGATTGCTTACTAGATGTGAATCTTTATCAGATGAATGGTATCTATAACGATAATACTAAACTTTTAGACCTGGTTTTTGTAAATGATTATGTTGACACTTCTGTTCTTCGCACTGATCCATTTACTTTGCCAGAAGACCGCTATCATCCTACAATTTTAGTAAATTCATATCTTTCATTATATACATCTCATCCTGTGAAAAAATCAATAGTCAATAGCTTATGCTTCAAAAATGGGAATTATAGCAGGGTAACTGAGCTACTTTATAATACTGACTGGAGTAGTTTACTGTCAATTTCTAACTTTGAAAACAAAGCTGATGTCATCGACCATATTACTATGAGTTTCTACGATAGAATATATTTCATCTTGAACCAATGTTTTCCAAGAAAAACCTGTTCAAATTCCTTTGGACCACCATGGAATACTACAGCTCTTGCTAAAATCAAAAACACTGTCGTTGTCGTATTTCGACTTCGATAGTTTTGTACCAGATTAAAGATAACATGCAATGTTCTTCTTTAATCTAAGACAAAAATGTCGAAGTCGGAATACGATAGCGACACTCGTTATAAGACTAATTAAAAGAACAAGTATATGTACTCATATACATAAGTATGTATGTAATTACAAAATTACAGTTAAGAAAAATATTCTGAAATAAATGACTGACATTTTAAATTTTTTTATTATTTTCAGTAAAAAATATATGTAATGTACATAAAGCTTTGTAGTGCTCATCAGTTGGCAACAAACAAAATCGATTTCAACATTTATCATCTAGCCCGAATTATGCTACTTGCGAATCAAGAAAAAATCCTCTCTTCTCTAATTTTTATCGTAAGTTTATCTGCACTAGTTGTCAAAATTAAATATTTTTGTAAACGAAGCAAATTTAAAAGTGAAAAGTTAAAAAATATAACTGTTTTTTGTGTGTTTCCTAGACGTAATATTAAATTTGAATTGAGTGAAAAGTTAATTTATTTAAATTTTATGAAAGTTTTTATGAAGCCAAACATCAGTGGGATATTGGAGCATGAAGATCGCGAGCCATGGTGTAGCCCACTGAACGGTAGTCGCGAGTTGCCAGAGACACCAGGGCGAAAACTTGGCATTATTCCACCAAAAAAATACGTGGATGCAGATTACCATACAGCAACAAGCTCATCATTCACCGCCAGGGACCAGGCCACAAGAAAATCGAAAACTACGCAATGTCTTTCACTTTACGCGTTCCCTATCATACTGGTAGGGCCCAATGTATCTGCCTCAGATTCTTCGCCTCCGCCCTCTACACGCACTACACACACTAACGTGAAGGGCAAGGTTCACGATGAGAGACCGCTCGTAATAGGGCCACCTACTGGCCAGGTTGAGGCTGTTGCAGAACGAGAGGACGATCAGATATCATGGCCACCCACATTGGACAATGTTATTGAAAATGCCCGCACTGGGTGACATAAACTACAGAATCATCATAGCCAGAGACGGGATAGTACAAGTAAAGAGTCTTCCGTAAGAAGGGAGGATCTGTGACGATGAAAGTCGGAGCCTTCGTTTTAAGAGATGAGGTGGGGTTTTAGTCGGTATGCCTATATGGGAGAGCCCGACATATCATAGTGGGTGACGATCCACTATGAATGCAGTGATGCATTTCCCCAGCTCACCCGCAAAAAAAAACGATTAAATAATGAATAATTTCTTTTAAATTAATTGAACGGTTGGAAAAGAATTCAAAGAAAATTGAAAAAAAAAACACAAACGGTGAATAGAAAGAAAAAAGTTGTTGCTCGAAAACATAATAAGGAACTGTACATAAAAAAAACAAGAAACAAATATTGTGAAAACAGCAACTTATAGCCAGT
Source organism: Germaria angustata (assembly GCA_963681545.1). Lineage (NCBI taxonomy): Eukaryota > Metazoa > Arthropoda > Insecta > Diptera > Tachinidae > Germaria > Germaria angustata. The sequence continues at coordinate 40,976,280 of OY813002.1, forward strand.
TTCTAAATAACAAATTACTAAAATTGCTTGTTCAATTGAGCACAAATTCCTGTTTTGCGGTTTTATTAAACACGTGTCAAATTTTATTGAGTGAAAACGTAATTGCTGTTTTTTTGCTGTTTTTTTTTGTTGTTTCTACATTGCAGTTTCAATTGTCAAAACTGTCAAAAGAAGACAACCACAAAAAAGTGATTGTGTGCATGGCAAAATAATATTTAGTTAAATTTTCTCCAAAAAAGAAATTACTTTTCAAAAAATAATTAAAAATCCACAATATATATAATAAATACATTTACAATATACATAATACTACATATAAATATGGATTTAAAGAATAAAAAGTTGTAAGTGTGCATATACACATGTATGTATATACATATGTATATGTATTAATAAATTTTGTTTTATAAATAAAAAACAGCTGCTTTTGTATTCGGTCCATAGTTGCCATTGAGTAATAAAAAAAATTGGTTGTTGTATGGAAAAAAGTAAACGAAATACTAAAATTTTCACTATGGCAATCCTGCAATTTAATAAAACGTAAAGTGCTAGGTAAGAGACGTAGGTTAGACAAGTGGGTTATAAAAACTCATTTGTTACGTACTTGTCTGCGTAGTACTTGTTTGTTTGTTTGCTTACTTGTTATGTAGAAACATGTCATTAATATCAGAATTAAAAAAAAAAACAAGAACCAAAAACTGATGAAAAAACACAATAAGAACAGCGTATAGAACAAAATAAAATTGAAAAAAATTGTTGACATATAAGAACGTTGAAAAGTCTGCAATAAAAAAATTAAAATAAAATTATAAAACCGCGATAACGGGATGATACCAGCCTTGATCAACAGAGACTGGTAAGAGTGTGTGAGTACCAGAAATACTTGTGTTGAGAAACAACACGGATATTAAGTTAGAGCAACTGTATCTTGTTTTGATAGAATTTATGAAAAAAGAGAAGTACAGTAACATAAGTATAGTTAATTGTAACAACACAACAGGGTTTTTAAATAGGGGTACTTAGTTAAGGAAATAGATTTTAGAGGGCTTGTCATTGTCGGGTTGAATAAGGTAAAAAAAATGTTAAAAAGCATCTGGGCGTATTCATTGAAAAAAGATGACCTGTTGTCCCTTTTGAGTGAATTCGGACTGGATCCGAGTGCCACCGTAGATGAACTCGGAAAAAGATTCGCAGAATTCATCGGTGCAGAGCATGGTGAAGACGTTACTACGCGACTATTAGCTCTGCAAGAGAAGTATGAAAATTCCCATACACTGACCGTTGGCGCACCAAGAATCGTATCCTCCGCATCACCGGGCAAAGTGGAAGATCCCAACGCGCTGCCTAGCAATACCAGTGCGACTCTGCAGTCCCTATAACCGACTACGTAAGAAAATGGGAACTTTCGTATGATGGTGTAGAAAACACATAATTTCTCTATTAATTCCTTTATTACAATAAATTTTCCTACTAGAATTTGTTACAATTAACTTAAAAACTCGGCCACTGGTGAGAGACTGCCCAAATGGGATAACCACTTAAAGAAATCTGATCACCCTAAACCTTTATCCCTTGTGATGGCCTGCTCAAATTGGATAACCACTTAGAGCAGACCACATCCCTTATGTAACCTAAGACCTCTGTACGATTTGCAGTGGACTACTCAACTGAGATAACTACTTAAAGTAGCCACTTATCCTCAATCGCTGGTGAGAGATAACCATTTAGAGAAATCCACTCACGCCAACCTTTTAAACTGGCAATGGACTACTCAAATGGGATAACCACTTAAAGTAGCCGCTCACCCGAATACCAAACATTATCTTTATCCTATAAATGCTTAAATACTATAATGTGATAAACACTTATGGTAGCCAAACTTACACTAGCGACAGTCACACAACGACTGTCCGCGATCTGTTCATTGATGCTGCTTGTTTATGGCTACATACAGTTGTTGTATATTTTCATATGACAAATAGTTAGCAACCTATGTTAAAGTGGATGTGCTATGCACTTAATATTACCAAACTACTTGCTCGAATAGAAAGTGAAAATCAATACAATTAGTTAACAACATTAATTCAAAACAGTAATCTAATAATTCGATAATTCGACATTCAATAGTTTACTTAATTTAAAAGAAATAATTCATTATATATATATATATATATATATATATATATATATATATATATATATATATATTGTATACATTAAATATATATATATATATATATATATATATATATATATATATATATATATATATATATATAATATATATATATATATATATATATATATATATATATATATATATATAAGAAGTGCAGTAATTGTGGAGGTAATCACACTGCTAACTACAGGGGATGTCCTGTATACTCTTTCGTTAAACAGGCTATGAGTCAAAAGCCTAAAGTAGTCCCAGCGCAAACAGGAAATACGTACTCCGCCAATTATCCTGTAATGGCCCAACCAATCTCTACACAAGTATCGTATGCTGACGCTGTGAAGATCAACTCCGTTCCCATGCAAAAAGTGTCACCACCAACTAATACAACAAATGCAAATGCAAGCTTTAATTTCAGTCGCCTTGAAAATACTATTGATAATTTGGTGCAAACTATAAACAACTTTACAACAAATATGACTAGTATGATGCAAGAAATGCTGCGAATGCAGAACACACTGCTTCTAGCATTAGTTAACAAGCCATGAACACGTTAAAAGTATGTTTCTGGAACGCAAACGGCATTCGCCAACATAAAAATGAACTAGAGCACTTCCTCACGGCAAAAAATATTGATATAATGTTGGTATCTGAGACTCATTTGACTTCAAGAAGCCTTTTTAAAATTAGTGGCTATACCTTATATGATACAAAGGACCCGAGAGGAAGAGCATGCGGAGGATCAGCAGTTCTAATAAAGTCAAGACTCAAACACTACATTCTTGAGAATATTAGTGAGGACCATCTGCAGGCAACAAATATTTGTATCCAAAATTTTTGTACAAATTTTGTGATATCATCAATTTACTCCCCTCCCAGATTTTCAATCTCTGAGGGTCAATATGAGGATTTTTACAGAACTCTTGGACCTTGTTTCGTGGCAGCTGGGGACTACAATGCAAAACATACGTTCTGGGGATCGCGTCTTATTACACCTAGAGGTCGAGCATTGTTCAACACAATTTCAAAAATGGGTTTGGATGTCATTTCTAGCGGGGAGCCCACTTACTGGCCTACTGACCCACAAAAAATTCCGGATGTTATAGACTTTGGCGTCATGAAAAATATATCTAGGGATTTAATTCATGTTGAAGCTTCTCATGATCTCTCCTCCGATCACTCGCCAACGATCGTTACAATTTGTAGCCCACTAAGAAGTGACTTACCTCACCCATATGTGAAGATGATAAATCATGTTAATTGGCTGGGGTTCAAAAAATATCTCAGTAGTCATTGTACGGGAAACATCAGGCTTAGAACTCCCGATGATATTGAACTTAACATTGCCAATCTTACCGAGAATATTAAACAGGCTGCTAAACATGCCACTACTTACTATCCGCAGACTGGGTTTAATAGAATTTATTCTGCGGATATTGAACGTCTCGTATGTGAAAAAAGAAGAGCTAGAAGGGAATGGCAACAGCACAGATCACCCCAACATAAAATTAGACTTAGAGAATGCACATAACGACTCCAAGAGTTGCTTGCATCTGAAAAATCTGCTTCTCTTAAGAACTATCTGGAAGGTCTCGATGTTACAGCAGCATCTAATTACTCCTTGTGGCGCGCTGCTAAAAAACTTAAAACACCTGTTGAGTCTAAACCACCCCTGCGCACTTCTACCGGAGGTTGGGCAAGAACTAATACTGAAAAAGGTAACATATTTGCTGAGCATTTAAAACACGTATTTACCCCAAACATATGTACTGGTGCTGTTGATTTGCCGAGTGTAGTTGCTCTACCCCCTCGACCCATAAAGTTTAAGATGCGTGATGTACAAAAACTAATTGCTGAAACCAACCCGAAGAAGGCCCCGGGTATTGATGGAATTAGTAACAAGATGCTGATGAAGTTGCCTAGTATTGCTATTAGAATCCTCTTGTTCATTTTTAATGGCATTTTACGAGTGGAGTATTATCCACACAGCTGGAAACTTGCCATGGTCAAAATGATTCCAAAGGCGGGTAAAGATCTTACCTGAATCATATAGGCCAATAAGTTTGCTGTCAACAATTTCAAAGCTCTTCGAAAAACTGCTCATGACAAAATTATCCCCAATTCTAGCTGAGAATGGGTGCATACCGGACCATCAATTTGGGTTTAGAAGTCAGCATAGCACCATTGAACAATGTCATAGATTGGTACATTTTATAAGAAGAGCATTTGAAGAAAAGAAGTACTGTTCTTCCCTCTTTATTGATGTTTCTCAGGCATTTGATAAAGTGTGGCATGAGGGCCTGATTTTGAAATTGAGGACATATCTACCAATGAACATTGTGAATCTATTGGAAAGTTACATTCTTGCCCGGAAGTTCACTGTCGTGGAAGGAGACTTCATGAGTGTGCCCGAAACTATCTCATCCGGTGTGCCACAGGGTAGTATACTGGGACCAGTTTTATATTTGATTTATACCTGTGATATGCCTCTGAGCAGTAATATCTTCACTTCTACATTTGCCGATGATACAGCCTGCCTTCGTATGCATGAAAACCCTTACGAGGCATCCCGATATCTTCAGAATCATATTAGCCTGTTGGAACTATGGTTGAACTTATGGAGAATAAAAGTAAATGAACAAAAGTGTGTTCATGTCACATTTACTCTACGAAGAGACACTTGTTCCCCCATTCGAATCAACAATCAAGTTGTTCCTCAACATTCACAGGTGAAATACCTTGGTATTCACCTCGACCGACGGCTTACATGGAAACACCACATTGACTCTAAGCTGACAGAAATGAAGCTTAAATTAACCCAGATACATTGGCTGATTGGTAGAAATTCTACCCTCAGTCTAGATTGTAAACTTTTAATATACAAGTCGCTTTTGAAGCCGATATGGTGTTACGGAATTCAGCTATAGGGCACTGCTTCAGCTTCCAATGTAGAGAGAATCCAACGAATGCAAAACAAAATATTAAGGTTAATAACTACGGCTCCATGGTACTTGAAAAATTCTATTTTACATCGTGATTTACATATGCCACTTGTGACCGCTGAAATTGCAAAATATGCTGGAAAATATTTAACAAAACTCGAGTTCCATCCTAATCCCCTTGCTCGTAACATCTTCAACTTTCCTGGACACATCCGCTTAAAAAAGAGGGACACTACGGCATTAATACGCAACTCTCCAGATGAAATTCTTTGAAAATATTTTTTGTGCGTAATATGAATTTTATGTATTATTAATTATTATCACTAAGTTTATGTCCGACACTGGTTGGGCCTAATAATTATTTATATATTTAAGATTTGAACACTTATTGTTAGTTCAGTTATTTGAAGATACAATAAACATATATTAGCGTGAAAAAAAAAAAAATATATATATATATATATATATATATATATATATATATATATATATTGTATACATTAATATATATATATATATATATATATATATATATATATATATATATATATATATATATATATATATATATATTGTATACATTAAATATATATATATATATATATAGATATATATATATATATATATATATATATGTATATATATATATATATATATATATATATATATATATATATGTATATGTATATATGTATTTAATGTATATATATATATATATATATATATATATATATACATATAAATACATATATACATATACATATATATATATATACATATATATATATATATATATATATATATATATATATATATATATATATATATAAATATAAATATAAATATATATACATACATATATATATATATATATATATATATATATATATATATATATATATATATATATATGTATTAAATATATATATATATATATATATATATATATATATATATATATATATATATATATATTCATATACATATATATTTATATATATATATATATATATATATATATATATATATATATATATATATATATATATATATACATATATATTTATATATATATATATATATATATATATATATATATATATATATATATATATATATATATATATTATTTATGATTTAATCACATAATACAATTAATGTAACTAAAAAAGTATTAGGTACTAGCGCAATAAGGCCTTCGATCTGAAAATTAAAATTTATATTAGGTTTATATTAGGTTTTGAATATTATTTTCTTTTATAAATTTACAGATTACTTTTATATTATTTAAAAAATTATTTTTTAAAAGATCGGATGGTAGGTTCTCGTTGAAGATTTCATTTCTTGACGTGTTGAAAGTAATACATTCGTTGAGAATGTGTAGAACTGTCAATGGTGTGTTGCATGCGGCGCACACTGGGGATTTTTGTATGGAGGTGAGGAAAAAAATATATTTAAAAAAAATGTAGTGATTTCATCACAATTTTAGTTTTATTTATATAGTAATACACAAAAGTAATCAAAATGAAGAAAGTTTGAGAAATGTATATCGTTACCTACAATGTAAAAGGCCCTTACTAAGAAAAAAAATTTAAATGATTTTTTTAGCTTTTAATTTATTATTTTTTTAAATCTATTTTTAATTTATTATTCTAAGAGCCTTAACTTCGTCGCTTATAACACTATGCTTTTTCTGGCTAAATGCAGGAGTCAAATGTGGGATCAGGGCATCTGAAGTTACCATCATTGGGTGCATAATATCTTCATTCGTGGCAATTCTACTGCATTTGCTGGAGTGTCTAAGGCGATATTTTTTATAGTCTTTGTTACGACTTTCATGAGCCTCTTCGGATAGTAAGCCTACAGAATTTTGTGAATCAGAATTTTGGTGGCATATTGTACCATTCGTACAGTGCAACAAACTGTTTTGCCGTCTCCAGACAAAAGTCACCAAATTTTTTTTGCATCTACTACCTCGGTGATTGTTAAAGCTTCGAAAATTTTTGAAAACCTCTTATGTTTTCATCTTGACCCGTGATTTCGGAAATCAAAGCAGGATTAGCAAAGAATCTTCGTGACGTATTTCTAGAATTTGTCGTACCAGAGCCTTGCTTAACAGTATCAACCTGTATTCCAATTTTCTTTTAAGTTCACGCTTTATCAAACATTTTCGGGCTTCTTTTATCGGACGAGTATTTGAGTCGACTCCCCCACGTTTAAATTCAATATTATAAGCTACATGCAAAAGACACTCCATCAGCTTAATACGCGCATGATGTGGTGACATACCAAATTGCAGTGCTTGTTTATTTACGGGCATAGCTTCAACTTCTTCGATTTTATTCATCTTGGATGTTGTGACTCCACAAATAAATGAAGAAAATGCTGCCGATGTTTCTGTTATTGATTGTGCTGTCTTGCCGTCAAACATTGTAAAATATATGTGGGTGTAATTTCTGTAAAAAAATCATGCAGGTAACTAACGGAAAAACCCAAATAATTCAAAAAGTGCACTTTCCTTTTTTCCTTTTAATTGTCCACGCAAATTTATTAACGCTTATCACTTTGCTACCGCAATCATAAAAATCAATTAACCTTTGGTTTATTACTTTTTTTTAACTCTGAGAATCATAAAAATTAAATAACCTTTGGTTTATTACTTTTTTTTAAATTCTGAGAATCATAAAAAAGTCACAATGGTTTTTCCTAGGAATTTTGTGCATATCTCGAGCAAATTTTTTATATTCATACCTTTATTAATTGTGAATAAAAGCGAAACGCGTTCATCGATTTTCATGATTTATGTCTCGTTTTGTTCATAGGTTATGCGACTTTACGTGAAAGTATTAGGACTTGACACTTTTTTTTATCGTTTTGGATATTTTATGAATTAAAAATAAAAAAAATTTAAATTTTTTTGGCCAAAAATATATTTTTTCTTCATACATTTATTTTATGTAGCAAAACGTTATATAAACAGATGAAAGTAATTGTAATTCTTGATTTTTCTAAATTTGTTTAAGCAAGATCCGACTAGTGGTTCTTGAGTTATGTTAAACAAAAGGGCCTTATCAGAATTGAGTCGCGAATAAATCAGCTGAAAAATTTTGTACTTTGTAATGCAACAAATTGAGAGGTGGCACCCGGTGGCACTTGAAATTGATTAAAAATGTAAAAACAGATATGAGACAATGTATTACTAGTGATTTCCAACTGTGGAAAAGTATGGATAAAATTGCAGGTCCAAATGTTTGGAGAAAAAAGGGATTTTTGTTATATGTTCATAAAAATAAACAAACAAAGAAACTTAAGTCTCTGAAGAGTTTATTTTTTCAATTTTAGTATACTGAAATATCCTACTTTAAATAAAAAATAAAAAGCAAAACGTTAGCTCACATAATAAAATAATATTCCTTTTGAAATTCTTAGGTTTAAATTAAGTTGATTCGGTAAAACATACAAGTACTGAGTTTGAGACGGCTATAAAAAAAACTAGCAGTCAGATCGAAATAATTCTTTTTGATTTGATTGTACCATTTAGTCTAAAATTTCAAAATATCACTGCATATTGCATTAAGAGTATATTGACAATTTGACTTTTTCCAGTGTGCGGCGCAGATAGGGACAGGTGTATTTCCCAATAAATGTTGGTGTGAACATTTGTAGTGTCCAAGTCTTATTCTTCAGCTTCAGATCTTGGGCAAGTTTTGGGGTATACTTGTTTCTTCCCTTCGGGGTTGACGAATTTTTAATTATGTTAATATTGACACTAATTTTGGAGAGGTTTTGCCTCAAGATGGGAGGCTATGGTTTTTATTATATCTCGCCGTTCATAAGTGTCGTATTATAGGGTTGGTCTACTCCTTGTTTTTACGGCTAATGAATCCGCAAGTTCGTTACCTCTAATGCCGACATAAGGCGGTACCCACATAATTTTAAGGTGATAACAATGCTTGAATTAAATGCTTCTTGTACGGTTAGCGGAGAGTCATATAAGGTGTTTCGAATTGCAGAAATTGTAGATAGGCTGTCTGTACAAATTATAAATTTTAACCTAGAATTATAGACAAATTATAAGGCACTAGATATTGCAAAGGCTTCGGCTGTAAAGTTTGAGCAGTGTTTGTCTAAATATCCCATTTTTACGGCATCGCTATCTTGATTTACGACTGCAAATGTAGTAGATTCGCTAGTCTTGGAGCCGTCTTGTTAGCCTGTGGTGTTTTCGGGATTGTTTTCAAAAAAAGGCAGTGTATTGTTTAGGGTAAACAATGTCGTTTTTGTTGAGAGGGATATGTGTTTCTTGCAGTGAAATAATGTCAGGATTGTGGTCCTTTATTATGAGCAGTAGTTCGTGGTAATTATTTTTTAAACCATTAATGTTCCACTGTAAAATTCTAAAATCCATTTTGAGGGGTAATTTAGAGAACTGCTCTTCTTCGAACATTATTTCGTGGTCATGTAAATCTCTTGTTGTTCTTGGAGGAATAATTATTTTGCTTTGAAGTAAGTTAAATGTTTCTTTTGGTGTTTTGCTGCTTATTATTGTTAAATTTTTTTTTAAGTTTTTGTCATTGATTTTGTTACCATACTATTTGTTTGTTTTATAGTTGCTTATTGTAGGCTTTTGTGTTTTTTTCTCGCGTGTTTGTTGTTGGTATGTTTAATTCAATACTGTTATTTGTTGATTCAGGTTTTTTGTTTTCTTGTGTAGAAGTTGTTGCTAAGTTTAAATTTTTGTTTGAGATTTCAATTATATTATTTTACTTGAGAGTATTATTTGTTGTTTCGTTTGCTAAATTATTATAAGTGATATTAGCGAATGACTGAATTAGTTGTATTGTTGTTGATGTTTGCGTTAGGTATTTTTCTTTTGCTGCTCGCAAAGTGCATTTTTCTTATGTTTCTAATTTAAACATTTCTTTTTGTTGTTTAGATATTTTGCATTATTTGGAGCTGGATGGGTGCTGTTCATGACAATTAACACAAAATGTACGCGTACACTCGATTGGAGGGTGGGGAGGTAGTGCACAATTATCGCAAAGTGGGCTATTTTTGCACCATTTTTTTGGTATGTCCTAATAACTGGCAGCTTTTGCAACGCACTGGGTTAGGAGAATATTGTCTAACTTTCACTTTATGCCATTATATGTACAATCTGTCAGCAATAGAATACTTGTCAAAAGTTAAGAGAATAACACCACATGGGTTTAACTTTCCTTCAGAGTTTGATTTTTGGTATTTATAAATTTCGACAACTCCTTGGGACTTCAGTTCATTAACAATTTCTGCTTCATGTATGTTGTTTAAATAAGGAGCGTATATAGTACCTTTGGTGAAGTTCAAATTGGAGTGATATTCACATTTTATGGTGCATATTTCTGGGAGATATTTTTTGATATTAATTTGTCAGCATTTATTTTATTTGCGATGAGAAGGAGTAAATTACCATCTCTTAACTCAGCTATGCGAAATATGTCGGAACAAATTAGCTTAAGTGATCGGTTAACGGCAAAGCAAGAGTATTCTTGTAGGGTTTTGTTACCTGATGTTGCAGAGATCACGATGTATTTCGGATAAGGTTTCTAAATGATTGGCAATTCTGGGAATGAGTCAATAATATTCGTTTGTTATTTTTTTGTTGGCGCGAGGGGGATCCGCTAGTATTGCCCAGCGGTTATCCCCCAATTGGGATGGATCGGCCATACTCCCATTCGCGACTTTTACTTTTTGTTTTTAGTAGGACAAAAGATAGAAAAAAAATTGTTGCTCACTGTAACTATTAAGAAAAACAAAGGTAAAAAACATATATATATATATATATATATATATATATATATATATATATATATATATATATATATATATATATATATATATATATATATATATGTATGTATGTATGTATGTATATAGAATACATGCATACATACATATAGACATAAAATTATAAAGATTAATTCTAAGTCTAAACTAAAACTGTGGTTTGTTTCTTAGTTCATTTTAAAATTTCGAAAGTTTTGAATATCTTTAAAATGATATTTTGTAATTAACCTTTTTTTAGCGCAAGATGGCATTATTTTAAAGATAGCAGTTCAAAAATGGTAATAAATGTGCACATATGTATGTATGTGTGTACATGCATTTAAAATTACTTACATTACGAGTCTTGAAAATAATGCGCTTATCATTGTGGTTACTTATTTTTTTGCGGTTGGATTAATATATATATTTTAGCTCATAACATCCGACTCATTAGAAATATTTTTATAATAACGCATCAATTGTAACATTTATTTGGTTGCTGTGATCTGAAAGTAGAATAAAAATAGATTTTTATGAATGTTAAAGCCTTTTAAACACAATCATTAATATTGCCACTTCGATTTTGTTCTAAAATTTTATAGGTTTAACTTTAATCGAAATCACTGTCAAATAAACAACCCATAATTAAATGGTCGGCAGCAGTTGAAAATACTGTCATATTCTTGTTAAATATGTTTGATTGAGAAAAAAATGTGGGAAATATCTATGAAATTTAATGAATGTATAATAACACTGTTGAGAGAAAAATGAGAGGGTACGAAAAAACGCTGTCGTGAGATTATATCCTTAAATATTTATATTATATTTATGTTACTTTCTGTTGCAAATTCTAAAGTTTTATCATTAATGACAGCCACTCTGATGAGTTCGTTCATCTGGGTCGCACAATAATAATAATAATAATAATAATAATAATAATAATAATAATAATATATATATATATATATATATATATATATATATATATATATATATATATATATATATATATATATATATATATATATATATATACATATATGGCAGATATTATTTAAGAGCTACCACTCTTTTTGCTTTTAAATCCCGGCATAATATTTCCAGAATTTGAAAGTATGAATTGCAAATTTACTTCGACATTAAATAATTAATTTTATTCTATATATAATTAGGCAACCTCCAGAAAAGTTACAGTAAATGATGTTTTCTTTTAAATTTTTGTGTTTTTTAATATGTGGAAAACCTTCCTTTTACTTTTACATTTAAAAATGAACGAAACTAATGCTTACAGCAATCTTATACTTCCGCAAATGCAAATGCTTAAAATACTAATAGTGGAAAATGGTAATTGTACTCTGAGTCAGAAAAATCTTAGCAAGTGGTGAAGGGCTCTGCTTCTGATTTTTAAATTGATCAAAGTTGATAATTTTTAAAACTTAAAGAATTATTTGCATAAACTTCGAAATAAATATGATATTTTCAACTGATTTTAGAATGAAAATTGTTTGAATATGCATTCAGTCCTCGTTTAAGGCAATATTTAAATCTATTTCATAAATACCCAAATAAGTACTCACAAATGGTATTTACGCGGTAAATTAAAAAAACCATTGTGGCAACGTCGCACACTGGGATTTTTTGCATGGAGGTGAGGAAAAAAATATATTTCTCAAAAAATGTAGTGATTTTATCACAAATTTAGTTTTATTTATATAGTAATACACAAAAGTAATTAAAATTAAGAAATTTAGAGAAATGTATATCGGTTACCTAAATGTAAAAACCCCTAGAAAATTTAAATGATTTTTTTAGCTTTTAATTTATTATTTATTTTAAATATATTTTTAATTTATTATTCTAAAAGAGCCTTAACTTCGTCGCTTATAACACTATGCTTTTTCTGGCTAAATGAAGGAGTCAAATGTGAGATAAAAGGATCTGATGTTACCATCATTCGGTCCAATAGTTTTTTTCTTTCGTGAGTTCTTTGTATGGTACGAGTATTTTGTACCCTTCATTTTCTAACCAATGCATTAGATACTCGTATGTTTCTTTTGTAAGTTCAAGCTTTATAAACATCCCTAAAGTTTTTAATGTACAAATTTTGTGGTTGGTTTTTGAAATACTAGAATTAAAATCAATTACTTCTTGAGGAAACATAGCACGTACTTCATCCCATTTGTATCGCTTGGCGCGATCACAGCACTCCTCAAACGATTTACGTGGCCGACCAAGTGCAGAACTGGTAGAACATTCACACTCAGTAAACTTAATTGTAAATGTGTGCCCAAGCCAATTTGCATTTTTTTTGGTCAAATCGCGACTTCGTACGATTAGAATCCTGCCATTTTTGTTTGAAGTTAGAGTAAAAGCCTTTATATATTGTATCCAAAATTTCACATGCTCTAGTTTCGTTTAAGCCAACGTGCGATTGTTCCAAAAACTGTTTTAATTTTGTTCTGTCTTTGTCAATCTCCAGAAGCTTCGAGCATGTGAAATAGAAAAACTTTCCATTGTCGTAAAACTCTTGGGCCTTAGTTTCAGTTATAATTAAAAAACCGGGGAAAAATCGCTTGTACTTTTCGCGTTAGTCGGCTCTTGTTGAATGACAAAAATCGATCAATGAACACCTATAAATACTAGTATTTTTCAATATTTTACTGACAAGTACTTATGAATGGGAGCATATTTCAAAATATTCCAAAACATGGCCACTCATAAATGTGAGTGCAATTTCTGTAAAAAAAATATGTAGGTAACTAACGGAAGAACCCAAATAATTCAAAAAGTGCACTTTCCTTTTTTCCTATTATTTGTCCACGCAAATTTATTACGTATTACTTTGCTACTGCAATCATAAAAATCAAATAACCTTTTGTTTATTACTTTTTTTTAATTCTGAGAATCATAAAAATGTCATGTATTTTCCAAAGAATTTTTGGGAATATCTCCAGCAAATTTTTTAAATTTATATCTTTACTTAATTGTGAATAAAAGCGAAACGCGTTCATCGATTTTCATGATTTATGTCTCATTTTCTTTATAGGTTTACGTGAAAGTAATAGGACTTGACACTTCTTTTTACCGTTTTGGATTTTTTATGAATTAGAAATAAAAAAATCAAATTTTTAGGCAAAAAAATATTTTTTCTTCATGCATTTATTTATAACTGCGAAGCTGTTGCTTATATAGCGAAACGTTATATAAACAGATGAAAGTAATTGTAATTCTTGATTTTTCTAAATTTGTTTAAGCAAAATCCGACTAGTGGTTCTTGAATTATGATAAAAAAAAGCCTTATCAATATTGAGTCGCGAATCAATCAGCTAAAAAATTTTGTACTGTGTAATGCAATAAATTGAGAGGTCTCTGAAGAGTTTATTTTTTAAATTTTAGTATACTGAAATATCCTACTTTAAATACAAAATAAAAAGAAAAATTTGTTTTTTTTTTTAATTTTTAAGCTTAAGGTCTTTTATTTTTTAAACAATTTAATAAAAAAATAACAATCAATATTTCGATACTCATTGAGTAACATCTTCAGGACAATTCTCTTTTTTATAAATAATAAAATTAAAAAATTAACATTTCAAAAAATGAAAGAAAGAGAAAATTTTTTGTCATATATGAAAAAATATATACACACATGTACACAATAATAAATAGTTTTTTTGGAAAAACATATACATATAAATAATAAAAAATAATTATTTAGAAACATGTATGTACTTATAAATAAATATGTATGTAGGAGTAGATATATACTTTATATAAATGTTCTCCAACATACATACATAAATATTTACAACTATAAAATGATAACATGAGGTGTTACTTCTTGTGTAACAAGTGCCTACAACTGTGCGCTACATTTTTGGTGTCTGCCTTAAAATTAATTCTTTTTGTATTATTAATATTAATGATGTGAAGCATTTCTAACAAGTATCTTCTCTTATAATTTGTTTCAGTGTTTAATATTGAAACATTTTCAAAGTTCGGATAATGATTACATGGATGACAATGTAAAGACAATGCCGTTCTCTGTGAACTGTTTTCTCTATTTTTCTGATTAGACTTATGTCCTGCAATTCTAACTTTTAACTTATTCTTTGTTGTACCTACATATACCTTATCGCAATTATTACTACTATTTCCATCGCATGGTATTTTGTATATAACATTAGACCTATCTAACTTATGTATTCTATCTTTTGTTCTACTAAATAATTTGTTTAATGTGTTATCCGTTTTATAAGCCATTCTACATTTTTCTTTATCATATATTCCTGATCTCTTTAGACGTTCTGATATACCTGGTATATAGATCATTCCTTTATAAGTTTTTTGTGCAGTACTATTTGTGGGTCTATGAAATAACTCCCACGAAATAAGTCCCACTTTTAAAAACGAAATAAGTCCCACCAAAAATTGCTTAAAAAAATGAAATAACTCCCACGAAATAAGTCCCACTTTTGAAAACGAAATAAGTCCCACCAAAATGAAATGATTTAAAAATTTACTTGAAATGAAATAACTCCCACTCAAAATGAAATAACTCCCCCTTGAATAATATATTTCTTAAATGAATTAAGTCCCACTTTCATAAACGAAATAAGTCCCACTTTTTCACTGTTTAATGCGATTTCAAATAAGAAGTATTTGGCTCTTCGAAAAAAACACACGTCGAATAATATGAATAATCAAAGCAGAGGAATAATAAAGAAAAATCGTTTGCAAGCTTGCAGAAGGCTTCTTAATGGAATGGATATTACGAATTTTGATAGAGTTCCAGAATTTATTATTAATTCTTTTTTCGGTCATGGAACGTATAGAGAACGCCTACTAGTAACAACGTTTGGATTCGTAAATGGATTAAGTACAGATCAATTTTTCTTATTATTAAGATGGAAACCGTTTCGGAAGGACCATCAGATTAAAATTATCGACCTTTATAAATGGCTTGAAGATCCAGTGCATGGTAGACGGTATTATATATACGTAATTACGTCAACAATTTTTTTTAATATTGTTTTTCCATTAGTTAAGTTCGGTACCTATGTATTTGTACACATTTCTTTAAAGTTTTTTTATTATAGTAAGTATAAAGTAATTAATAACAAAAAAAAGGAGAGCCATGAGAGATAAGGACAAAAAATTATAGTTGTCGCTTTTACGAAATGTCCAATATATGTATAACTTTTTGCATAAGGAAAAAATGAGAAATAAAGCCATAATGGCCTTATATTTCATGTCTCTATCGCACCTCTCCATAAAAAAATCATTTATTTATCAGATAAATATTTGAAGGGTTTCATGAACTTCTGCACGACAGAATGGACATACTAGTTTACTGGTTTGATAAATTTTGTGTGTTTGCATTGTAAGACAGCATTCACTGCAAATTTTCAAGTGCTTACAAGGAAAAAATAAGATATTTGGCTGCTTTATGAAACAAACCACGCACATATTATTATTAATTGTATTCTGGTTAGTTTCAATATGGTTTAAAGACTCGTCTTCAATGTCCTCTTCCAAATATGATAATGCTTTAAAAAGATCTTCATCAGGCTCCATTTGTACAATTAAATTATTTTTTGATAACACCAGTTGGTCACGGAATTTAGAAGGAGTTATAGTACCTTGTAAGAGATCATTCTTGAATTTCGAAATCATATCTGCTTTCAAAACACAGGACTTTTTAATACGCTTTTTGCCCACACTACCATTGGTATTCATCAATAGTTCAAATTTTCTTACTTTTTCAAATTCTTGCATCTGTAAAAATGCTACAAATTTGAAAAAAGTAGCCTTGTTTGGAATGCTTTTTCCTATGACGCTATTGTAAGCTTCTATTGCAGACGTAGTGCGGATTTCAGAATCGAAAACTGAAAAGTTATGTGGACCGATCTGTAATAATGAAATCATAACACCTTTTTGTAAATATTATGTAAAAGGGAATATTGTACCTTTTGCATCCATTGATTCTCAAAATATTTTATAAATGATTTGAATCTATCTGAATATAAATTTAGGGGTATGAAATAAATCCCACTTTACAAAACGAATTTATTCCCACTCAAAACGAAATAAGTCCCACTTAAAATAAAAACGCGTAACGAAATAAGTCCCATCAATTGACGAAATAAGTCCCACTTTTAAAAACGAAATAACTCCCACTTTCAAAACAGCAACTTTTTGTGGGACTTATTTCGTTTTTAAAAGTGGGGCTTATTTCGTGGGAGTTATTTCATAGACCCCTATTTGTTACTCTTTCTCTCCTATATTTATACTGATTAATTAGTTTATATATTAAATGCAATGGAAAATCATTATCAATGAGAATATTTTTAATCTTTTCTTTATTATTTTTATGAAATTGTATGTCACTTATCGAGAATACCTTTTCAATCAAATTTTTTGCTGTATTAATAATGATTCTCTTGCTATGTTTAGAAAAATAATTAATAATTCTTCCTGGTGCTGTCAGTTTTTGATACCAATCACATACTAATCTTCCATTATTTCTTATCACTAAAGTATCTAAATATGATAATCTTGAATTGCATTCTTTCTCAACCGTAAATTTAATAGATTGATTAAATCCATTCAACGTTTCTAAAATTCTATCTACTTCACTCTCTGAAATTATACAAAACAAATCATCAACATATTTAATCATGATTTTTGTTTTTTTTTTAACAATAATAAGCAGCAAAACACCAAAAGAAACACTTAACTTACTTCAAAGCAAAATAATTATTTCTCCAAGAACAACAAGAGATTTACATGACCACGAAATAACGTTCGAAGAAGAGTAGTTCTCTAAATTACCCCTCAAAATGGATTTTAGAATTTTACAGTGGAACATTAATGGTCTTAAAAATAATTACCACGAACTACTTCTCATAATAAACGACCACAATTCTGACATTATTTCACTGCAAGAAACACATATCCCTCTCAACAAGAACGACATTGTTTACCCTAAACAATACACCGCCTTTTTTCAAAACAATCCCGAAAACACCACAGGCTATATATATATATATATATATATATATATATATATATATATATATATATATATATATATATATATAGATATATATATATATATATATATATATATATATAGATATATATATATATATATATATATATATATATATATATATATATATATATATATATATATATATATATATATATATATATATATATATATATATATATGTATATATATATAAGTATGTATGTAGTCCCTTATTGTTAATTTAAGTTCTTGTTTTTGTATGTTAACTGATAGGCTTTCCGTATGTATATTTTGTATAAGAATACATTTTTCTTGTTGTATCATGTTTCTCAAATTTGTCATTCCCGTTGTTCGCTGATAGCAAACTTACCAATGCAAATGATCTCGTATGATCGCTAAACTATGTAATTGCAATTTGTTACTCCAGAATTTTAAATAGCGGATTTTTATTGCATACATTGTTGCTATAATTTTCGAAGATTAAGTTGCATTAAGTTTGGTAAATTTGGCATCGGTCACTAAAAATTTAACCATCAGACAAAGCGGTCGCTTGTGTAAAGTATAAATTAAAGAAAAAATACAATAAACTCATCTTGTAATCTAGTACAGTCCACGCGGTCAATTTTTTCCTAAGTAAAATTCTGAAATTCAAACAGATAAAAGTAATTGTAATCCTTGATTTTTCTAAATTTGTTTAAGCAAAATCCGACTAGTGGTTCTTGAGTTATGATAAACAAAAGATCTTTATCAATATTCAGTCGCGAATCAATCAGCTAAAAAAATTTGTACTGTGTAATGCAACAAATTGAGAGGTGGCATCTGGTGGCACTTGCAATTGATTAAAAATATAAAAACGAATATGGGACAATATATTAGTAGTGATTTCCAACTGTGGGAAAGTATGGATAAAATTGCAGGTCCATATGTTTGGAGAAAAAGGGATTTTTGTTATATGTTCATAAAAATAAACAAACAAAGAAACTTAAGTCTCTGAAGAGTTTATTTTTTCAATTTTAGTATACTGAAATATCTTACTTTAAATAAAAAATAAAAAGCAAAACGTTAGCTCACATAATAAAATAATATTCCTTTTGAAATTCTTAGGTTTAAATTAAGTTGATTCGGTAAAACATACAAGTACTGAATTTGAGACGGCTATAAAAAAACCAGTAGTCAGATGGGAGTAACTCTTTTTGATTTGATTGTACCATTTAGTCTAAAATTTAAAACTATCACTGCATATTGCATTAAGAGTATATTGATAATTTGAGTCTTTTCCGCGAAATTCCCAGTGTGTGCCGTTGCCATGGAGCCAGCATCGCTAATGGTGTGCGCAGCTGAGACTCCGTCGAAATTGCTTAGAAATCTTTCATGGTTCAGTTTAGTTGCATTCCACTTGCGTATGCCTCTCCTTCTTGGCGCCCCGTCAGAGTTCGTTCGTTCCGTGGTCCGGAAGGTAATATACTGGCGATCGCTACCAGTAAAGTCTTCGAGTACTCTTCACCCTTCAACACTTGTAGCCAAGCGTTCGGACACCAAAGTGATGTCTGGGGTGGTGTGTTCCCAACCCTGTATTCTGAAAGTAGTGGCGTTGCCGGTATTTGCCACTATCAAACTTAGCCTAGCAGCCATGTCTTCTTCCGCGTGAGTTCGTTGTCCGACCCCCAATTTTACAGCCCTAGCATTGAAGTCACCTAGTACTATAAACGGTCCGCCTATTTCCCTAACTCTATCTGTTGGAGCGTAATTAAACAAATAAAACTTTAATTAAATAATTAAATAAAATTTCATGTATACATTGCATAAATTTAAACTGCTATTATCTTTCTTACTTAAGCATATAAAATAAACGAACTTAATTATTACGTAAAATTCCTTAGGAATACTGCTATGTTAAGTGCAAACATATGTACCTATATATTACATAGAGGGTTGCTGACCTGTGATTAAATATAAGTAAATAAATAACTTTCCTCTTATTAACTCTCTCTGAGTAAGAATACCTGGAAGAAATAAGCAATGGAATGTAACAATATAAAAACAAATATGTAAACAATAAACAAACACATTTTGTGAATATATCGAAATCGAAATAGAACTCGTTATTAATTTTTTAGATCCAGTACCCAATTTTTAACCAAAAACTTATAAGTTATTTGAGTTTTAATTCGTCCCTGAGCAGGGACCAGATTTAAAAAATTAATAAAATTAAATAAACTTTATAAAACTGATGTTATTTCAGTTAAATAAACTTTAGAAAAGCTGATAAGTTATTTCAGTTTAACAAATTCTACAAAAACTGATGTTATTTCAGTTTATCAAATTTTATAAAATAATCAAAGTTTGACAAAAGTTGTCGTGTGTGAAAAAGTGAAGTTATATTTTGTTAATCATCATAAAAAGACACACAATTAAAACAAAAAATTGTATATACATAAGTGTAACAAAAAAAAAAACATTTGAACATTAAAATGAATAACTCTAAACAACATACACCAAGTCTCAACGTCACACTAACAAAAAAGATCCCCATCAACAATCTTAGAGATCTCCATCAATTCACATTTGAAAAAACTGCAAGATCGTGTCCAGATGCCCCGTTGCCGCTGCATCCTTTGTAGAGCTGAACATAAGAAGGGGAGTACTTCCGATTCTAATCACCAGGTAACAAGTATAGAAAATATTTGTGTTTCACTACCCTTAAATTTGTAATTTAATCAAATTTAAGAGATTTTTGTAAGTTAATAAAAAATTATTCTGCTTTGCAAGTTTAACACAAATACATTTTTACACTTGAATTTTGTGAAACAATTTATTTATTTAATATTCATATTAAACAAATTCCACCTTTAAAAGTGAAACAATTTGCAAGTGTTTACATTTTTATTATTAAACACAAACAATTTGTTCTCTTTAGTATTGAGAGAAATTATAACATTAATTTTCGTTTACCGCCGCACAGTGGCTGAAAATCGTTTTTCATTGGCCAAAAGTCGAATTTTTTTTGACACCGATTTTTAAAATTTTTAGCCATTTTGGAGCTAATATATCCATATTAAGGTAGCCAAAAAATTAGGTTAAACTATTGATAATTGTGGGCGTGGCATGCTGTCAAACTCAACTGTTTTTTGTTATTTCAGAAAAAGGTGTTTTTTTATCAGTTTTTTGTCAAAAATAAATGGTTACTACTCGCAAGCTATCATCGATAATGGCCTGCGGTCTTTTTTATAATGTTGGTAGGATTATAGTCTTTAGTTGTTGTAAGTGGTTACCGCTCTAGCGTTTAATATTAGAGGTGTTATGAAATATTTATGAAACTACTATATTTTTCTGAAATTTAAACTTTAGTGGAATAGAACTTCTAGGGAACAAAAGGGAACAAGAAACGTATACCACCCGAAGAAGGGCGAAGGTGTCTTCTTTAAACCTATATATATACTTTTGCACCCGCCACGACCCGCCGGTAGAACACTTTTTTAATTTTAATGAAATTACTCTAAAAAAATTCAAATTACGATAATTTAAACAGGCCTATAATTACTCGTATACAATGGTGTATTAAATTTTCACTTTTTTGCCTAAAGGTTTATGTTTTTTACTTGAAACTACGTAAAACTAAAATAAATGAATATAATACCTGCGAAAGGGTATTATGGCTTTGTTTTGATCAGCAAAAAAATCCGTGATAATATAACTGTTAGGGTCAGCCAAAGTCATAAACAATTTTATAATAATAATCGCGACATTAAACCACCAAAGATAAAAAGAACCCCATATTGACGAGATACTAATTAGTTTTACCTGATATTAAGGTCTGGATAACAAGTGCAGTTTTGTTCAATTTAAGTACCACCTGCTATGAAATTGAAGATCAATGTGTGAATAACATGTATCTAAAAATGTATAAAACTACGGATTCGATAAGGGATTACTCAATAATAAGTTAATCCTTTACGTGTACGTACGTATATTTGCAAGTGATAAATCATAACAGACTCAAATAAAAATATTCAAAAAAATATGGAGAGCTTCGGTTATAAAGAACTGGCCGAAGAGTATTTTAGAAATAAAAACCAGGATGTTCTTACTTACGTTAAAATAAAATTAAACTTAAATTTGTGTAGCACCGAAATACGAGAGCAATTATCTAATTTTGTAAAAGTACTAAAAAAACGCTACAAAGAAGTTAGCTACAGTAAACAAAAGTTTTATATAAAAAGTGAAAAGTGGTTAGAAGGGCAACTTACTGTCGCTGCAGAAACAGCAAAGCAAGATAAGGTTGGAAGACCACGCAAATCATTGGACAACTGCAGCGATAGATCTAAGAGGCGGAAACTTAAAGATGTTAACGATGCAATTGGTTGTACAAATATAAAAGAATCTTTCCTACATCAATTACGATCACAGAACCAATTAATAAAAGTAGATATCATTGAAAAAGTTATTAAAGCTAGTCCAGTGAGAACAAAACGAATTCTTAAAAGTATACCAACTCCGAGCGATGCAATACAGTACACAAATGAGGAGGCATTAGCCTTATTTCTGGATTTGAAATTAACAAAACAGCAATATATTAAGCTCAGATTGCGTGCGATTGAAAAGGGCTCAAATATCTATCCAGCATATCATCACATAACTGCTGCTAAAATGGACTGTTTGCCATCAAAGGATACTATTACAATCACACCAATTTCGGCAGAGGTACACCTACAATCTCTACTTGATCACACAGCCGAACGCTTGCTACAATCAATACTAGGAAATGCGTTAAAGAAATATGGAAACACAAAGGTAATTCTTTTTTGAAAATGGGGATGTGATGGTTCTTCGGGACAAAAACAATACAAACAACTTGTATGTGAAAATATTTCGGACTCGGATATGTTCATGGTATCAATTGTACCATTGCGATTGAAAAAGATTTTGGAAGATTCGGAGCCTTCGACTAGTACAACGCAAACAATGGATATTTGGAAAAATGAGACACCATCTTCTACGAAATACTGCAGTCCAATCAAATTTGAATTCAAAAAAGAAACTTGTGATGCCATTAACAAAGAAATTAGTGATAGCAAGGCCCAAATTGCAACACTACAGCCATTACAATTACAGTTAGATGGGCAGCAAATTGAAGTAAGCTACCAATTAGTCCTTACAATGATAGATGGAAAAGTAGGTAAGGCTTTGACTAACACGAAGGCTGCATCCAGCTGCATTATATGCCAAGCAGCATCAACCCAATTAAACAAGTTCCGACAAAATCATTAGGTAATACCGATGCATATGAATTTGGATTA
The DNA here is from genome assembly GCA_963681545.1 of Germaria angustata. Taxonomy (NCBI): domain Eukaryota; kingdom Metazoa; phylum Arthropoda; class Insecta; order Diptera; family Tachinidae; genus Germaria; species Germaria angustata. The sequence continues at coordinate 40,999,530 of OY813002.1, forward strand.
TCACCACTACATGCAAGAATACGACTTATGGAACATATACTAAAAATCAGTTATGATTTGGATTTCGGGTCTTCAGGATCCATAAGAAACAATGAAACCAAAAAGAGTTAAGAAGTTCAAAAAAGAAACATGTTCAAGATGAACATCGCAAAATTGGATTGATTATAGATCAGCCAAAACAAGGGTCAGGCAATACAAATGATGGCAATACCGCACGAAGATTCTTTTCAGATCATTTGGTGCCACTTGGAGATCTATCAGAGGAGGCTCAGGAAAAAAGGAACAAGGATTACAGATTTTATAGAGAGCACAATACTAGAAAAATTTCACGAAATTCCACAAATGAAGATCTATTTAATATATTATTGGTAACACAGCACAACGATCTCGACAAACTTGTAAAACGAAGCGCACGACGCGACAAACGCAATTGGGTCGACGATATCGGCAAGGAAGCTCAAGCGGCAGCGGAAATGCATCGCACTAGTGATATGTACAGGTGTTTGCGAAAACTCACTAATGGGCACGTAACGTCACAGAGGCCTTTAAGAAAACGGAACGGAGAATTCGCAACATCTTCGGAGGAACAGGTAGATATCTGGGCAGATTACTACAGTGAAATGCTAACCTCAAATGGACACAGCGCTCAGATTGGTTGTGAATGTGAATCACACGCAGATGACCCAGATATATCTTCCGCTTGCCCCAACGTTGATGAGATCATAAACTCAATCAATAGTCTTAAAACCAATAAATCACCTGGTATAGACGGAATCCCTGCTGAATTATTAAAAGCTGACCCTTATACAAGCGCCAAAATAATCCACCCAATCATACGCACTTTTTGGGAAAATGAAAATCTGCCTGACGAAGTGATAGAAGGCATAATAATAAACATTCCGAAGAAGGGAGATCTTACGAACCTAAATAATTGGCGTGGTATTACTCTGCTTTGTATGATCAATAAGGTCATCGCCCAAATAATTGCCAAACGAATCTCCGCTAGGGTAACACCGGCACTGAGACAGGAACAGGCGGGATTCAGACCTCACAAATCCACTATTGACCATATAAACAGTCTCCGTATTATCGTTGAACAATCTGTTGAATGGCGATCACCACTCTATATATGCTTTATCGATTTCGAAAAAGCCTTCGATAAATTAAATCACAATGTGATTTGGAGCGCACTACGATGCAAAAACGTCCCTCTTAAACTTATCTCACTTATTCGGTGTCTTTACCACAATGCCAGCTGTCGAATTAAACATGGTAAAACGTTAAGCAGGACGGTAAAAGTGGAAATCGGTGCTCGCCAAGGATGCGTCTTATCACCACTTCTATTTAATATAGTTTTAGACACAATTCTCAAAAGCGCGCTGCAAAACGGAAAGGGAATTACTTGGGGGCTGCAAGGCCGTTTAAACGATCTTGATTACGCAGATGATATCTGTCTATTGGCTCACAGCTTCTCAGATCTTGCATCAAACCTGTGTAGTATAACGACAAAAACAGATGCGGCTGGACTCAAGATCAACACTGCTAAAACCAAAACACTGCGAGTTAATACGTCGTCTCAGGAATTATTCACAATAAGAAATGTCCAAATAGAAGATGTCAGCCAGTTTTGTTATCTTGGGAGCATAATTTCCAAAAATGGCGGGTCAAGTGAAGACATTGAAAACCGTGTACTGAAAGCGCGACAAACTTTCGGTCGTTTAAGACCTATTTGGAATTCGTCTTCACTCTCTCAGCGCACAAAGTTAAAAATCTTTAACACAAATATCAAGACTACTCTGCTCTACGGTTGCGAGACATGGAATGCTGCCCCTCGAGATATACAGAAGATCCAGGTATTTGTGAACCAATGTCTTCGCAGAATATTGAGAATATTCTGGCCTAGAGTGGTGTCCAACAGCAGGCTTTGGGAACAATCCAACCAACAACTCACGGCCACGGAAATAAAAAGACGTAAATGGCGCTGGATTGGACACACTTTAAGAAGATCAACGAACGACATCGCAAGAAATGCCATAGACTGGAACCCGCAGGGAAGCCGAAGAAGAGGACGTCCAGCTCATACGTGGAGAAGGCAAATCGATGTAGAATTGGCTGCAATGGGTAAAACCTGGGGCGAAGTGAGAGCGTTGGCACAAGACAGGAATAGGTTCAACCAATTCATTGAGGCCCTATGCTCCTTATAGGATCGATGGGAACATATATAACGTCAGATCCGTTCATCTCCAATATTCGAAATAAATGGAAAGTGGAACATCGAGATTTAGATGAAGAAGCCAAAAAACTACTAAAGAACAGAAATAGCACAGAGCAAAATATAGAATATTTGCAATCAATATTTGTGTCAAATGAATAATAATTATAATTGCCTTTCATTGCTATTTAAGTACGAAAAACATAGTATTAGTAAAAAATAATAATAAATAGAACCTACTTTGACAGCAAAAAATAAAAAATTTTTCTGTGTGTAAAATTTTTTTGAGTTTAAATTTTTTTTGAGTATAACATTAAAAAAATTCCATTATCACAAAAAATAATTACAATTATTATTAAGTTCCAAATATAAAATTTTTTAATATGCAAATCAAAAAAATAAACTCAAAAAAAAATCAAAAGTTCAACTTTGACCTAGAAGTCCTTAAGAAGTACTCAATCAATTTTAATGTAATTAAAACTGAGTCAAGCTGAACTAAATATCTATCCGTTAAAAAAAATTACTTCAATATTTTGATCGGTTCAAAAGTTACAGAATTTTGGCCAATGAAAAACGATTTTCAGCCACTGTGCGCCGGTATTTCAATCACGTTAAAAATTTTTAAGTGCGTTAAAAAATTTAAAATTTCGCTATTTATTATTTTTATGTATTGTAAATAAATAAATAAATATTTTTTGCACTTTATTTTATACTTTTTGGGTTATCTTTAATTTGTTAAGATCAGTATTCCATTCCGTGCGTTCCTATACCAATTATAATAATTTGCATATAACAGCTGTAATAGTATATACTACGTTTATACGCACGTCTTATTTGCAAATAAAAAAGAAGAATGTTGCCGTATAACTTTTTTATTGTAACTTATTAACTCACTTAAACAAGTCGTGAATAATGACACTATTCGCAAATAAAAAGTAAGACGTTGCCACTTCATGAGCGTTTTTTGTGTGTTACTTACCAAACAATCATATTTTCGTCACATGGCATCACTAATAATAACATAAGTTCTGTATGCAATTACCCGTATAAACAGTGAATTAGTTATTTGCAAATAGTTCTATTTGCAAATAAGACGTGCGTATAAACGTGGTAATAGTGCGTTCACACTAGTCTCGGAAAGTTAATTTTCATATAAAGTGAAATTATAAAATCGTTCGTGTATTCACACTAGCATCGAAAACTTGTTTCAAATAATTTTAAATATTAATTGCTTGATGTGTGTACTCGCACGGTTTATGTTTCGTACTTGAAAAAAATAACTGAAAAAGATTTCGCTTGGTAAAAATAACTCAAGTATTTACCAAAGGCTGTTGATAGTATTTTTGCAAATTAAATAAGGTAGTTAAGTTGGAACAAAATTTAATACTGCTAAACTCGAGAATAGTATAAATAACAACCATAAGTTACGAATATCGTATATCCGGCGAGAGATTATATTTATAGATCTTGTTATCCAAATCAACTTCGGTTATTCACTTACATATATCTTGCCACTAATTTGATTTGGGAATTTTTGAATATTTAAGTATTTGAGTAGTCAATTTGATCAAATATAATTGAAATGACTGGCAAAACGCCAAGATTCTTCTTCCAAATCGGAAACTTTGGACAAAATAATCTCAAAAAAGGAAAAGGTCGTAAGGAATATAATCCGAATTCGACAGTCCATTAGAGATAGGACTATTTCGTTCAATCCTATTGAACTAGAATGTCGATTGGATATTTTAAAAACGTATATTGACCAAGCAATGAAGCTTCAATCGGAGGTGGATAATTTGGATCCCGACAACGACGATAGAGCTGAGCTTGAGGATACTTGTGTGACCACAAAATCACTGTTGTTAAGCCTTCTAGCAAAAAACAAACAGTCAAGTACTATAAAGAAAACCACGTCTAGTCAGTTCATTGGCGTTACTTCGAATGACGCTTTTTATTCATTTTAATTTAACATTTCATATTTTATACAAAAAAAGGTGGAAGTGTTCTGTGATACAGAGATGGATATCTTATATACAGAGATGGGTATTTTATATACAGAGATGGGTATGTTATTTCCTTACACCTCCCCTTTTTTTATTAGAAAAAGGAAGAAGTAAACGAATGGTACCTATTTTGTTTACTGCTTTCATTTTCTTTACATGTTTCTATATATACATATATATATAAATATATATATATATATATATATATATATATATATATATATATATATATATATATATATATATATATACATATATATATATATATAAATATATATAAATATACATATATATATAAATATATATAAATATATATATATATATATATATATATATATATATATATATATATATTGTTACGAATTTGGAGTGAATAGTCCTATTGTAATTGCTCTAGAATATACCGCATTGTTGTTATTCTTAATTATTGAATTATTGATTCTTATTACTTAGTTGTTTATTATTTGCTGAATTGTTATGTACTGAATTGTTTACTATTTCTTAGTCATTACATTGTTGTTGTTAGTCTTATTTGCTTTTTGCTTACTCATTTTAAATGAACACATAACAGCTATACATACGTGCATACATAGTTACTTGTTTACTAGCAAAGCGACAACAAATAAGATCATGATTATTGCTGTTGTTGTTGTCTGTCGGCATTTAAATATTGGGTACGTGTATGTGTGTATGTGTGTATGGCTTGTGTTTACGTTTAATTTGAGTGAACGATAATGTAAACAACTTTAACAAACAAACATGATGATTATTCTAGAAATGATCATTAAGAGTATAAAAGCTGGCGCATCAACGTCAGCAGAGTCAGTCAGTAAAGAGTTAGAGTTAAAGTTAAACTCAGTGAGAGTCAGAGTTGAGTAGACAGACAGTGTTGAGTCTGTGATTAGTGAGTTGTTAGACTTTACCGTGATCGTGTAAAGCGTATTAAGTGGTTACTATTGCTTTTGAGCATAGTACAGTAGTATTAAATTAAATAAAGTAGTAGCTGTTAAGTACTAAAAATCAAAGAATCGTGCGTTTAATTTCATTGCAATAAAAGAACCCACGGAAAGCGTTTTTAAAAAGGTAAAAACGTAACAATTGGTGTCAGAAGTGGGATTGCAAAATGAAGTTCGACGAGCTAAAGGAGGAACAGCTAAAGAAGGAGTTGACTAAACTGGGCCTGTCCACAGCGGGTAGTAAAGTAGAGCTGCAGAAGAGGCTATCGGAGGAGTTTGTTCGGCTTGGCCTGGACATCAAGACCCATGCGTTCGAAGCGAAGGAAGAACTGGAGATGGGTACGCGTTCAGCTACAAGCCACATGGACTTAAACTCTATGCTTGCCGCAATTATGCAGAAAATGGAGGAAAACTGTAAGGAGATCAAAGAAAGCTTTAAGGCCAATGGAGAAAGGATGATGCAGAAAATTGAAGAAAACTCTAAGATGCTGGAAGCAACAAATAAAAGGCTGGAGGATATCTATGAGTCCGTGAATGTGAGGATTAACATCACTAAAGATAAATCGACTGACATGGTGAGAGAAGTTTCTAGCGTCAATGTGCCAGAAGAAGATGTTCATGAGGAGCTTGATATGCTGGAGAATGGTGTAGATCAGAAGCTACAATCGCAGGAGGAGAAATGCACTGAGTTAATCCAGGCATTAAAAGGCTCTGATGCACAAGTCCTGGAAACTGTGGCCGCTACAGCAAGGAACCGGGATGAGGACATTATGGCGGCTATGCAACGTAAGTCTGGTGGAGAGCATAAGGGGCAGATCCACAGAATGGAGCTAAAGCCGCAAAAGGCAAGGAAGGCCATGAGGATGTCGCCAAAGAATTGGAAGCCAAAGGCGACAGTACAGCGAACGGTGGTGGCAAGAATCGCGGCTCTGCAAGGCAGGTATGGTGGAGAGCATAAGGGGCAGATCCACAGAATGGAGATAAAGCCGCAGAAGCCCAGGAAGAATATGAGGATTCCGTCAAAGAATTTGAAGCCAATGGTGGCAGTACAGCAAACGGTGTCGGCAAGAATCGCGGCTCTGCAGCGTAAGGGTGGTGGAGAGCATAAAGGGCAGATCCACAGAATGGAGCTAAAGCCGCAAAAGCCGAGGAAGATTACGAGAATGCAGTTAAAGAATTTGAGGCCAATGGTGGCAGTACAGCGAACGGAGTTGGCAAGAATCGCGGCTCTGCAGCGTAAGTGTGGTGGAGAGCATAAAGGGCAGATCCACAGAATGGAGCTGAAGCCGCAAAAGCCAAGGAAGATTATGAGGATGCTATCAAAGAATTTGAAACCAATGGCGGCAGTACAGCAAACACTGGTAGAAAGAATCGAGGAAAGGTTTGCAAAAAGAAGGCGGAAAAGAGCAAGAAAGCTGATTCCCAGGAAGAGGAAGAGAAAGAAAATGAAAGCCAGGTGCGATGGAGTTGCGTATTCTGATGGATTCCGCGAGGGACAAATGGTCCTACTGCTTAATCCACAGAGGAAGATAGGACTGTCTCCTAAACTACAAACACAGTGGGATGGACAATACAAGGTGATAAAGAGATTGAACGATGTTGTGTATGGGATACAGAAGAACTATAGCCCCCGATCTAAAATGAAGGTAGTACACTTAGAGCGACTCGCAAAATGTGGAAGCAGTGGATAAGTGCCTGTTCGGGACGAACAGGCTTAAGCGGGCGGCAGTGTTACGAATTTGGAGTGAATAGTCCTATTGTAATTGCTCTAGAATATACCGCATTGTTGTTATTCTTAATTATTGAATTATTGATTCTTATTACTTAGTTGTTTATTATTTGCTGAATTGTTATGTACTGAATTGTTTACTATTTCTTAGTCATTACATTGTTGTTGTTAGTCTTATTTGCTTTTTGCTTACTCATTTTAAATGAACACATAACAGCTATACATACGTGCATACATAGTTACTTGTTTACTAGCAAAGCGACAACAAATAAGATCATGATTATTGCTGTTGTTGTTGTCTGTCGGCATTTAAATATTGGGTACGTGTATGTGTGTATGTGTGTATGGCTTGTGTTTACGTTTAATTTGAGTGAACGATAATGTAAACAACTTTAACAAACAAACATGATGATTATTCTAGAAATGATCATTAAGAGTATAAAAGCTGGCGCATCAACGTCAGCAGAGTCAGTCAGTAAAGAGTTAGAGTTAAAGTTAAACTCAGTGAGAGTCAGAGTTGAGTAGACAGACAGTGTTGAGTCTGTGATTAGTGAGTTGTTAGACTTTACCGTGATCGTGTAAAGCGTATTAAGTGGTTACTATTGCTTTTGAGCATAGTACAGTAGTATTAAATTAAATAAAGTAGTAGCTGTTAAGTACTAAAAATCAAAGAATCGTGCGTTTAATTTCATTGCAATAAAAGAACCCACGGAAAGCGTTTTTAAAAAGGTAAAAACGTAACAATATATATATATATATATATATATATATATATATATATATATATATGTATATATATATATATATATATATATATATATATATATATATATATATATATATATATATATATATATATATATATATATCTATGTATATATATATATATATATATATATATATATATATATATAATCATTTAAATATTACACAAAATTATAATAATAATCTTTTAAATTTTATATAAATTTTTTTTCAGTACTTACTGAATATAGGTATACAAACGAAAAAAATTTTGAATGTTTTTTTTTATATATGTATAATTTAGTAATTAATAATATTTCTCAACAATGTATTTTATTATAATTTTTTTTTTTTTGAAATGAGTATTAGTCAATTACGTTTACATTTTTCGTAATCTATTTTTGTGAATTATTCTTTCCTTTCTTCTTTCTTATCATATACAGTAACATTACAGCCATCGATACTTTTCACAATGAATGGACCTTCATAAATACTCTTAAATTTATCGTAAGGCTGTTTCTTAACTAGAACAGTATCATCAATTTCTACTAATAATGGTTTCGCATACCTGTCATAATAATCCCTGTTCCTCAACTTATGTTTCCGAACTAATTCTCTTGCCAATACATTTGTCCTTTGTAGCCTATATTTAACTTCTTTACTGTAGTTTTCTACGTTATATATTGGGTCAATTTTACTTTTCTGCAAATCCCCAGGCAAAGATGGTTTTTTCCCAAAGATTAATTCATACGGTACCAACTTATTGTCAAATGCTGTATTTGGTGTAGTGTTGTGGAAAAACACAAAATATTTCAAATACGTGTCCCAATCCGAAATATTCTCGTCTATGTAAGATCTCAAATATTCATTGAAGACTCCAAGGTTCCTTTCAATGGTCCCCAACGTTTCGTGGTGATATGCTGTAGAAAAATTTATGTTAACTTTTAAAAATTTGCATAATTCTGCCAATACTTGATTTTTAAATTCTGAACCTAGATCTGATTTTATCGTACTCATTAAACCGTATATTAGGATAAAGTTCTTGAAAATGGCTCTGGCTACTGTGTTCGCACTTTTATCGGGTATTGGTATTGCAACTAAATACTTTGTCAAATCACATATTAGGGTCAAGGCATATTTGTTTCCATATTTTGATTCTTCTAGTGGACCGATTGTGTCTAGCACCACAATATCAAAGCTGCGAATCGGTGTGGGGGTTATTATTAAATTTTCTTTATTACCTGGTCTAACTTTATTGAGGTTGCATTTGTTACACTGTTTCACAAAAGTAGCCACTTCTTTCGACATGTTTTTCCAATAAAATTTTGTTCTTGGTTTCGCATATAATTTTTTTCTGCCACAATGCCCTCCTAAGAGTGGATCATTGTGATAAATTGCCATTAAATTATGTTTTCTCTTTTCATCATATTCTTCCTCTATAGGATCAGTTAAAATTATTTCCATTCTGTCCAATAAATTCATACCATGGTTCTTTAATTCCTGTATGCTACAAATAGTAAAAAAAATGTCATCCTTTGGCCACTCTATCACACGAATATTTTTACTGACGGCTTCCCTCTGAAGTCTCAAAATCGTTTCATCTAAATGTAACGTTTCGTTTTCAATGCAAATATCCAAGTATAGTGCCAACTTAAATTTTCTATAAACGTTTATGCGTAATTTCGCTACTTTACCTAGAGTTTGCTTAGACATTCCGCGGATTGTCACGGCAAATATGTTCCTGTTCTGGGTTTTCAATTCGTCAATTGAAATACGAGAAAGTGCGTCAGCTGCTGTGTTGTCTTTACCCTTAATATACTCTATAACAAAGTTATATTCAGATAATTCCAATCTTATTCTAGTTAGTCGAGAGGACGGGTCTTTTGTGTTAAATAAATGAACAAGAGGCTTATGATCCGATCTCACTATAAATTCAGTTCCATATATGTACGGCCTATACTGTTTAATTGCAAAGTATATCGCCAAAAGTTCCTGTTCTATGGTTGGTTTCCTTTGTTCGGCCTCATTAAAGGATTTAGATACAAAATGGATGGGTAAGTCATTGCCATTAAAATCTTGACTCAAGACTGCGCCACATCCCATTTTAGAAGCGTCCACAGTTATAATAAATTTTTTACGAAAGTCTGGGTACTTTAAGCACGATTTTAATCTCTCAAAAGCTTTCTGACATTTGTCATTCCAAATAAAACTTAATTTTTTCCTCGTAATTTGATTTAATGGAGCTGCTATTACTGGAAATTCGGAATAAATCTCCGATAGTAATTAGCGAATGCTACAAAACGTCTAACAGCGTCTTTGCCAGTGGGAACTGGATAGTTTTCGATCGTTTCTATTTTTGAGTTGTCCGGTAAAAGACCCTGTGCCGTACACCTGTGTCCAAGAAAAGTGACCTCTGGTTTGAAAAAATTACATTTATGCGGGTTAATCTTTAAGTTGTATTTTCTGAGGGTTTGGAAAACGTTTTCTAGGTTTTTTAGGTGATGTAACATACTGCAGCCAACAACGATAATGTCGTCAACATACAAGAAAGCTTGATTTGGAGGAAGACCAGAAAATGTCATATGCATCATGCGCGAGAAGGTGTTTGGTGCCACATTCAACCCAAAAGGTAGAACTTTCCATCTGAACGAGCCGTTGTTGGTGCTGAACGAGGTTATATCTCTTGAATCTATGTCAAGCGGAATTTGATGAAACCCAGAGGGTAGGTCAATCACTGAAAAATACTTAGCGCGACCAAGGTTATCTAACACGTCATCGATTCGTGGAAGCGGGAATTTGTCGGCTATTAATTTCCTGTTCACAGCCCTATAATCGACGCACATGCTGTATGCCTTTTGACCACCTACGCTCTTTTTTGGCACCAAAATGAGTGGACTGTTGTAATTCGATTGGCTTGGTTCAATCAAATCATTCTGCAGTAGGCCTTGAATCTGTCGGTCAATTTCCGGTTTCTGGGCGTGAGGCAAGCGATAATTTTTGATTTAAACTGGAGAATCGTCATTAAGCCTAAGTCTCTGAGTGTAAAAGTTATTGACCGTCATTCTGTCCTCAGTCAGAGCAAATACGTCCGAATATTTCTCGCATAAAGGCATCAGGTCATTACGCACCTCCGTTGGCATTTGTGTCTTCAATACATTTTTTAGTTTCGCTACTCGATCGGATTTCGCGTCAACTTCGCTAATTGAATAAATATTATAATTTGTGAGCTTTTCGTACAAGATCTCAGGATTTTTAATGCATTTAAAAGTGTCTGTCACATTTTTACAACTCTTAAAATTGGTTTACTACACTGGACAATGCGTTTCGCTATGAAGACGCCTTCACACAATTCCTGCGAATCTACAAATACTGGTTCCCTTATGCTTCCCAAATCGAATAATCTAAAAACTCCACAACGCGGAGGAATTACGCAACTGTTACTATTAGTACCAAGTTCTATGGGAATCTTTAATCTTTTATTGTAAAACCAGAACGAAATTGTCATATCCTCGTTGTCGATATTGCATCTATCGGGTATGTTCCAGGTTTCGACTCGGATTGAAAACGAAAAATTTTTTGAATCCCCATAATTTATAAATTGGTTGAATGTTATCAAACTGCTTAAACTTCACTGACGATTTGGTTTTAGCAACCAATGAAATGTCGGCATATGAAGAGCTAAAGCCACAACAAACATTTTTGATTTTTGTATGCATTTAGCAAAAGCTCTAATTGTTTCTAACGATTAGTTGGGGAGAATATCCCAAATAATAAATTTCAATATTAAGTATTTACAATAAAGATTTTATTTTTCATTTTTGCCTAACTGAATACAACCATTAACGACCAACGGGCGTTTAATTGTATAGGTGTTGAGAGAAAAATAAAATAGAGTCATTTTGAGTATAATTGTTTGTTGTGTTGTTTGTATAAAAACATTCTAAGCCTACTATGATTATGTATTTGTTATAATTCATATGCAATATTGAAATTCTCATATTGTATTTGTTTTGTATGGCATAAAGATACGAGGTTGAATGTTATCAAACTGCTTAAACTTCACTGACGATTTGGTTTTAGCAACCAATGAAATGTCGGCATATGAAGAGCTAAAGCCACAACAAACATTTTTGATTTTTGTATAAATATATTAATATATAAATAAAAAGTGCAAATAAATATAAACCATGTGGAAAAACGAAATTGTGGAGCTTTTAATATCTAAATATAAGGAACACGAAAGCTTGTATGATGTACGTAATCCTACATATATGGACCGTGTCAAGCGATCTAGCTCTTTCTTCACAATCTGCCATGAGCTAATGATATATATTTTTTAAAGTTATATTTTAATAAAAGACGAATTTATTTCAATTAATGTACTTATAACAATTTAACTTGTTTTATTTTAATTTCAAAATAATAAACCAAAGTATTACATTCTATGAATAGGCACAATAAAATAAGATATTTTTCATATACATATGTACCTACTCAAAAACCTTTAAATATTCATATTTAAAATGTTTCCAAATTGCCTGGCATACTTCCGGAACTGCACGACAAAGAAAGGTATCCCATAGTCTCGTCTGATATCTTGTGCTTTTGATGGACTCTCCAGTAGCGAGGTATTGGAGTGTGGCTGCCTGTTTCTCTGCTGGAGTTATCACTTCTCTCAAGATGGTATCTTGTTTTACTATATCACCTTCGATTTTTGCGAATATAAAATTAAATCTCTCGGCTCATTCTGATATAGTTCAGAAAAAACGACTTATCTCCCAAGAAGTCGTTCATAAGAAACTAAAATGTACCTCGCTCCACTCAGCATTTCCGCCATTGCTTCACCCACTCACTAGTTTTAGTCAACTAGTTTTACCTCCATTGCTTTCTTCGAGGTTTTTCTGTATAGCACCCAATTGTGATTTTTTTTAAGAAAATTTACTTTTTTAAATACTTTACTTCTCAAGTTATTAAATTCCGTTTTTGGCGCCCAAATTATAGAAATAAAAGGAATTAAAGATAAAGTAAAAGAAAAACAACTCTGGCTGTCAAATAAGAGTTTTTTTTACAACAACAGTGAAGAAATAGACATGTTTTAAAAATCATCACGAAAATGTGACATGATTTTGGGAGCAACTTTAAAAGAAAATAAAAAAGACATGTCTTAAAAAATCATCGTGAAAATTGGATGTAAAACAATTTACAGAGTATGAAAAAGATATTCAAATTTTTCATTTAATTTTCAACGCGAATAAAAACAAAATTAATATTCTTAAAGAAACATAGAATGAAAATAAAAGTATTCAATACTCTCAAAAAAGACAACGAACGAAATTAAAATTATTTGCTTTTGGTTGATCTGCTTGCCTGGCGTTATTTATCAGCGCGGCTGTTTGCCGGCTATAGACATATCGACTACGTTGTCCTGGCACCATTTGTTGTTAAAACAAAGTATTGCCTGATTATTACATTCCGATTTTACAACTAAATGCATTCGAATTATTATAATTATTGTTTAGATAGATTTATATGTATATATGAAATTAGTTTTAATTTCCTTCAAAAAATTCATTTTTCTTTATCAATAAGATCTAAATGCATTGAGATTTAGTTCAAAAAAGATTGACATATCAACCTTTATTATGTAGGGCAACTTTGTGTTTTCGAACATAACCAAATTGTTGTATTTTTTTCATGTTTTTTTACACAAGTGAGATCTGCCAAAACCAAATTGAAATTTTTGCCAAAGTTTAAAAAAAAATTTGTTTGCATTAATATTTCTGTGAAAATTTTAATTTTTTTGATGAAGTTCAATAAAAAACACTTCAAACTAAAAACCAAAATTGTATTTTTCTTAATAATGTTAGCATTTTTAAGAATAAAGTACGATTCGTTTTACTTTCACCCACCCCTTACTACTCTAATTGAAAACGAATAAAAACATGGGGATGTGAATTGCAGAACACCAAAAATGCTAAAGTAATCCACTTTCGAGTGAATACGGATTCTAGAACATACCCGTATGTGTCTTCAGGAAGTCTTTCCCTAGAATTCCTTCTGATGGAATATTAAAAGAATCGTCCACGATGTGCAGAGTTTGCGAAATCAAACAATTTTGAATATTAAAATGAACGTTTGCTGTCCCTAAAGTTGAAATGTGCTGATTGGTTACTCCTGTAATGTTGACTGTTTCACTCTGATTAAAGTATATTCCTGGTTTTAGAGAAGTAAGTTTAATTAAAGAAATATCTGCCTGTGAATCTACTAAAAAGCTGCATGACTCAATCGTTTCTAGACAATTGAGCCGAATAAAGGCAGAGTAATTTAAATTAATTCTAAAAATTGATTTTGGTTCTGTTAGTAATTGTGATCTATTTCCCCCAACGTCCCCGGTTGAGGGACCTCTGCGTTTTTATTATTTCCAAAACGATTACTATTAAAGCGGTTACTACCACGGTAAGAATAATTGTTCCTGTTCGAATTAATAAAGTTCCCACGATTGTCATTAAAATTTAATCTATTGTCAGATCTGTAATTATTACCACGGTTATTGCCACGGGTATTACCACGATTATTACCACGACTGTTGCGAGGATGATTGTAATTATTTCTGATGTGGAAATTATTCAAATTACTAGTACAAGGACGAAATACTAGTATTTGTTTCTCGCTTGCTTCATTAGTTTGCTCTACTACTAACTTAGATATCACGTCTTTTGGATCTGAAAATAATGTAGATGCTAGACTTTGGACTTTACTAGGTTAGAACTCGCATTTAGTCGACATATGCTGACGGTCTGTTCAATGGCCATTTCGTGGGCCTTAGCTTTTGTTATTCCCTCTAGAACTAAAGACCTTTTAGGAACGTCTGCCAATTCTTCCGCTTGTTTGGTAAACTCAGCGTAATTATTGTTCCGTATTTTTAATGCAGCAATCCTGCCTGCAACAATTTTTGAATTATCTGGTCTTATTTTTTTCTTTAAAGCTTCCTTTATTTCAGTAATTGTACTAACGTTTTCAGGCAAAACCTCCCGTGCTTTGCCTTCCAACTTCGACTTTACAAATGCTACAAAGGTTGGTGTCAAATTCGCGTCTGCTAATTCTTCAATTAGTTCGATTTTGTCCACCAGAAATGAATCCAATCCAAGGGGATTTCCGTCATAATTATTCTTAATTATGTTAGTGGACATGCTAATAAGGGATTTTTTCTGATCTGTTGTAGCCATGTTCGTATCCAGATAGTTAGCTTCCCTAGATAACCCTTCGATTTCCGTCTTAATGTCACTACCCGCTGTTTTTGCTATCTTTGCTTCTTATTCGGAATCTGACTCCGACACTATTTCCTTGTTGACGAGCTCAAACGAATAAATATCGTGAGGAACTTTAATTCTACAGTCTAATTTTCCAAAGCACCGAACCAAGAGCTCTCTACAATTCTCTATTCTCTGGTAAATATTTTTCGTTTTTGTATCACTTGATAGCTGTTCAGTATGTAACTCTGTATATGAAGTGATTTTATATACTCATTTCTTTTTTCCTCTTTTGATGTTATAGGTCGACTTTGCAATATTCTTTTCTTTACGTTGTGAAATCTATCAATTAATTCGTTAAATTTTCCTTTATCAAAATCTGACATCAGTTTTGAATATTATTTTGTTTACTTCAATTTTGTTTTATTTACTTGATGAAATACGTATGTAAAAGAAATATGTATGTAAAAGAAAATATTATTTTGGCTAAGTGCATTCTTTAATTTATGTTGTATTCATTCGCTTTAGCTATTGCAAAATCGAACTTTGTTATTTGCATTTGAGTTAGTTTTAATTTTAGATGTTCGTACAATTCGTAATTGAATTAGTACCTACATATATATATTTACGAACTAAGTTGCCATGTAGTTGTAGTTGTATGAAGTGTATTTCCCTGCTAATTACATTATTATTATTCAGGGAAAAGAAAGTATAAGTGGAAAGTATACGTTAATCAAGATTACTTGAAATTGAACATAATTTACAAATTCCCAATTAAATTTTTCTGTCGATTAGAGTTTCCCGAGTGAAATATTTCAACGAAATTTAATATAACTATATGGCAACACTGTATTATACGTAAAAGAAAATTGTTTTACCTTCATGTTATTAAGATACTCATATATACATGTAGTATATTATAAATTAATAATTATAAATTTAATATAATACTACTGGGATAAGTGAATAATTATAATGCTAAGAAAAAAGTTTTCTTCAGCCTAAATTTTAAGTATTTTTAAATAAGTACAGATTATATAATTCAATAAATACATATATGTATGTTGATATGATGTTAATGTTGTTACCGGTTTTCTCCTCTAAATTTGCTATTATATTTTTTTATAACTCTCGTCTTGCCTTCTTCCTGAATTTTATACATGCGATGATTGGTACTTTCTTCTTTTTAGGGTTTTTTTGCTTCTTGTTGTTTCCTTATTTATTTATGGGAGTGTCACTTTGAAGTTTTGTTGAATTTCTATTTAGTTGTAGTTATAAGTATTTAGTTTTTGATTTTCAGTTTCATAATGTAGTTTGTGCTTTTTTCCACTTTTTTTTTGTATCCTTTCATATTCTTTATGATTTTTTTTTGCCGCTGTATGTATTTTTATGTTCTTTTTCACTATACTCGCTTCCCATATTTTAGTTATGGGTTTTTTTTCGCTTCAGTTATGTATGTATGTATGTATTTCCATACCGTTATTCACGTTTTTTAAGTATTTCATCATTTAAAAAAAAAAAAATTTCCGTACATATGTATTTCAAAAATTACAAAATTTAAACTTTAATTTAGTTTTTTATATTTTTTGTTATCTTACTCCTCCCCTAAGCAAGTGTGTGCAATCAATCAATTCATGTACATATGTCAAATGACTTTCCTTCTTTATTTTATTAAAAGTTTTTCTTTATACATACATTAAACCTCTTACAGTTTACCGTTTTTTTTCGGATCGCGTTATTTTCCAAAGATCCACGTTTTTGCACACGTTGCTGTGTGACCCGTTATAAAAAAAACTCTAGTCACGGTCGCCATATAAGGAAAACCACGTCTAGTCAGTTCATTGGCGTTACTTCGAATGACGCTTTAACTTAACATTTCATATTTCACACAAAAAAAGGTGGAAGTGTTCTGTGATACAGAGATGGATATCTTATATACAGAGATGGGTATTTTATATACAGAGATGGGTATGTTATTTCCTTACAATGCGCCTGAAACTTCATTTAGCGTACCGTCACATCAGTCGCGACTTCCGAATATGAAGCTTCCCAAATTTACTGGGAAATACAGCGAATGTAAAAATTTTATGAGCTTATGTGAAAATTTAATTCATAATGATCCGACGTTGACAGATATAGAAAAGTTCAATCATTTAATATCGTGCTTGTCCGATTCAGCGTTAGGTACAGTGAAAGCTTTTCAGATTTCTAAAGAAAATTATCCCAAGTACTAGCAAGCTTAAAAAAGGTTTATGACAATGTATGTCTTATATTTTTCGACAATATAGCGAAACTTTTTGATTTACCAGAAATCACAAAACCTTCGGCTTCTGCTTTTCGGAGCATGATTGATACTGTGTATGTAATTTATGATTCTTTGTTATTAATAGGTGATGAAAAGAAAATTACAAATGCTATTTTGGTACACTTAGTGATGTCAAAAGTAGATCCGGTCAGTAAGTTCAAGTGGGAAAAACAGCTTGATTTTGAAAAACTTCCTCTATGGTCTGACTGCGAAGCCGCTTCAAACAAACGTTACCAGCATATTTCAGCTGATGAATCTTCTGGCTCAAGGCCGAGGTTTAATAAAAATAAACTGAGAATTCAAATAATAGAAATACAAGGACATCACTAAATTGCACAAAATCAAAGCAATCCGCTGACAAATGTCTGTTTTGTAAATCTACTCAACATATAATCAATAATTTTCCTTCTTTCACTTCTGAGCCTGTAGCGAAAAGATTTCACTTTATAAAATCTGTGTCAGCTTGTATTAATTGTCTGAAAAAGGGACATACAGTAGCACGATGTGTGTCTTCCAAGTGCCAAATATGTAACGGTTCTCACAGCTCGCTGCTTCATCGATACTATACTGGTTCTAATAATGCAAATAACTATTCTGATCTGCCGTTTATCTCTCACGCTTCTGTGAATTGGTCATCTTCGGATGAAATAATCATTCTCGCGACAGCTGTAGTAATAGTGAGAAATTGGCCAATTTATTCCAGCTAGAGCACTTTTAGATTCCGGTTCGCAACCGAACTTCATTACCCAGGAACTTGCGCAGCTACTCAGATTGAAAAAAGAAGGAAGTAGATTGAATTTGAATGGCATTAGTGAAACAAATTCGGTTTCAAAATCATGTATTAATTTGACTGTCTCGTCGAGGGTTAACTCTACCCAATTTACTTCCAAATTTTGGGTATTGAGCTCAATTACAAATTTGCAACCTGATCGTAGATTGGTCACAACGAGCTTAAATATTTCCAGGAATATAGAACTAGCTGATCCACTCTTCCATAAGCCCCAGAAGATTGATTAGTTACTTGAGGCAGAAGTGTTCTTTGATTTAATGTGTGTTGGCCAAATCAAATCTGGTCCATGCCTTCCCATTCTTCAGAAAACTTCGCTTGGTTGGATTGTTACTGGAAAGTACAATCACTCAAAGAGCTCGAATGATTTCAAAGTTTTTCATTTAAGTACTTCAATAGAAAACGAGAGCAATGTTGATTCAATTGTAAGAAAATTCTGGGAGCTAGAAGAGCTTCCAAATGAATCATCGAAATTGTATACTGAAGAACAACAACAATGTGAGGATAAATTCAAAAATTCAGTCCAACGTTTGGAGTCAGGCCGATTCGAAATATCTCTACCGTTCAAATCTGATACAAAATTATTGGGTTCATCTTTCGAAATTGCCAAAAGACGATTCCTATCTTTGGAGCGAAAACTTTCCAAGACAATGTAATGAGACAAATATATCATGATTTTATGAAAGAGTATCTCAACTTGGGCCATATGTCACTACAGGACATATTTTATTCCACATCAGTGTGTGTTGCGACCTCAGAGTACAAGTACTAAACTTCGAGTAGTTTTCGATGCTTCGTGTAAAACTTCTTCGCATGTATCCCTCAACGATCTGTTAATGGTCGGTCCTGCAGTTCAAGAAGAATTATATTTTACATTTTTCGCTTCAACACGGTTACTTATGGTACAGCTTCTGCTCTATTTTTGGCCATAAGATGTTTGATGCATTTGAGCGATTTATACAAAGAGACCTTACCTATTCGTTCGAAGGTTATTCGCAGTGATTTTTATGTCGATGATTTGCTCACTTGAGCTGAAACTTACCAAGATCAAATTGAAATTCGTAATCAGGCTACTGAAATTCTAAGTTCAGCTGCTCTTAACCTCACTAAGTGGGTTTCAAGTCATACTAAAGCTCTAGATATACATTGGGTTCCGAAGAATGATACATTTAAGTTTCATTTGTGTTATAAATGAAACAACCGTTCCTTTTGAATGCGTTGAAGAGAGTGACAAAACACGTTTATTATTCAATTCAGTTGATATTTCGTATATCTAAAAAAACAACAGTGTTGCCAATATGACATCTCTCCCACAATACATAAAATATAATTTACTTTACATTACAATTAAAATATTATTTTAATTTAAATAACACTAATTATGCCCAAAATTTAATTTAGAAATCCAATTCAAAATCTTGAAAATGTTTAGGAGGTTTGCGATCTCTAGTTGGTCTTGAAGGATTCGAGCTCACCGGAACTACCTTTCCATCACTTGTTTCCTTAGACGAAGCTCGATCTGGCGCACAATTTCTTTCTGTCCGAAAGACTGCATGTTCGGCAGGTATATTAGTTATAGCAGGGTCCACCTCGGGTGGTGTTAGGCTTCCATCATTTGTTTGCTGAACCTCGTTACTCTTTTGTTGATGAGATACATTGTCGGCTTCATTTACCACATCCTGTTGATTACTAGCGACTGGTGCGCAATCTTGTTTTCCTTCAACTGTAATGTCTGTAATGTCTATCACCCCTTCACCCACTGCTCGCATCTGATCAACATGTCGACGCCACTGGCGCCCGTCCTCTAACCGCACCTCATAATGCAGGTCTCCTGATCTCCCCACCACCACACCAAACTTCCACTTCTCTTTTCCTAAATAATCACAGACAGCTACTTTTGCTCCTTTCATAAAAGATTTTTTGGTGTTTACTCGTTCGCTGCTTTCCATGTAATTTTTTGGTACAAGAAGATCTAAACGCGTGTGAATTTGTCGGCCAAACATAACCATTGCTGGAGACTTGTTTGTAACAGGATGTATAGCTCTTCTATATGCCAATAATATTTTGTCCAAGTCCTCAGCTATACTATTTTTATTTACCTGTGCAGCATATAATTTATTTTTCATAGTCTGAACAAACCGTTCAGCTTGTCCGTTTGTTGCAGGGTGATAAGGTGCTCCTAATTTATGGACGATTCCGTTGATCCGTAAAAAATCCTCGAATTCTTTTGATTTAAATTGGGTGCCGTGGTCACTCACTAGAATTCTGGGTGTGCCAAAAGTGCTAAAAATATTTTTTGCAGACTTTTATTGTTGTTGCTGTTGTCATGTCTGGGACCATACGCACCTCAGGCCATTTGCTAAAGGCGTCGACTAATACAAGGAAAAAATTCCCCATGAATGGGCCTGCGTAGTCCACATGGACCCGTTCGAATACTTTTCGTGGTGGAGTCCAACAATGTACTGGTTCATGTTTAGGTTCAGGGCGCGTATACTGGCATGCTCTACAATTTGAAACTAATTTCTCAATTTCTTCATCCAACCCTTTCCACCACACATAAGCACGAGCTAGTGACTTCATTTTTGAGATTCCAAAATGTCCCGTGTGCAATTCGTCCAAAACTTTATTTCTCAATAATTTTGGAATATACACCCGTATTCCTCTTAACATACACCCTTGTTGCAACGAAAACTCCGACTGATCAATACCAAAACGATCATTTGCATTACATGTGCGACCGAAACGAAGTGCTTCCAACAGATTTTTTATTTCAACCTGCTTCCTTGTAGCAGCGCTGAGTTCATTTATTGTGATCGGTAAATTTTGTATCAATTCTATTTCTAAAAGGTCCACTTCACTCATTGATGTTTTTGATGTTGTGGTTGACAAACGTGAGAGGGCGTCCGCATTAGCATTTTCTTTTGAACTACGAAAACGTATTTCATAGTTGAATGATTGTAGGTAAATTGCATAATGTTGCATACGTGTAGCTGATAAAATTGGCAAACCTTTCTGAGGGGAAAATATTTGTGAGATTGCCTTATTATCGGTGACTAACATGAATTTCCGACCATACAGATACTGATAAAACTTTTTTACTCCGAACACAATGGCATAAGCTTCCCGGTCGACCTGACTATATCTACGTTGTACTTTGTTCAGCGATTGGGATGCAAATTGAATAGGCTTCTCGATATTACCGGGATAAACGTGGCTTAATACTGCACCTACACCCGTGGGACTTGCGTCTACAGTTAACATCAGCGGTAATTTCGGATCGTAATGAGTAAGTACTGTCTCCGATTGCATTTGGCTCTTTACCTCATTGAACGCTAACTCGCATTTGGAATCGAAATCAAACTTAACTTCTTTTTGAAGTAATCTGTTAAGAGGTTCTACTATCGTACTAAGATTTTTGATAAAACGGCAGTAATAATTTATTAACCCCAGGAACGAACGAACGTCATCCTTATTTTCTGGTTTTTTCATATTTGCGATGGCTTCCATTTTTGATTTCATTTTTCTGATCCCGTTTTTATCGATTATGTACCCACAGTACTCAATACTGTCCCGTAGAAATTCAGATTTTGATAAATTTACCCGCATGTTGTGTTCACTTAACCTTCGTAAGACCTCCTCTAGCCTTTTCAAATGCATTTCTTCATTGCTGGCTGTGATTTTGATATCGTCGAGAAAAACTTTAACCCCAGGAATATCATGTAAAAGCTGCTCCATAAAACGTTGCCATTTTGCAGACGCGGAAGCTATGCCGAACATAAGCCGAGTAGGTTGATATAATCCCTTATGCGTGCTTAATGTCAATAAGTGGCGGTCCTCCGGATGGACCTCTAACTGAAGATATGCTTTTGACAAGTCAATTTTGGAAAAAAGAGTTCCTCCCGCCATCGTGTTAAATAACTCATCAATAGTAGGAAGGGGGTGGTTATCTACTATCAATGCTGGATTAATTGTTACCTTGTAGTCACCACATAAACGCACCTTATTATCCTTTTTAGGCACTACTACTACAGGCGTGGCCCATTCACTCTTCTCCACCTTAACTAATAACCCTTCCTTTACCTGATAATTTTTAAGAAATGAAAGCTAGGAAAAGGAACGTATTGTCAATTTCTTCCCGATTATTTGATCCCCTCGGACCTTTGTGCCAATTGGTAACTAAAGCCAAAATATCATTGCAGGAACTATGGATTCAAAAGCTTGACTGAGATGAATCAATTCCCATGAGACTAAATACTTTATGGGAAAATTTCAAATTAAACCTCCTGAATGAAACTCAACTCAGTCACAATCCCAAGATTTGTGAACACAACTTCAGCAGCAAGAATTCAAATTCATAGATTTGCTGATGCTTCAATTCGAGCATATAGGTGTTGCATTTACATTCGAAGTTCCTAATCAACTAAATTTGATTCGAGACTACTTACGGCTAAGTCTAAAGTTGCTCCACTTAAGGCAAAATCTCTTCCGAGACTTGAGTTATGCGCTGCACATCTACTAGCTAAGCTGTGGAATCGAATTAAGCTAATGATAAACGACATTAGACATATGTATCTAATGTCGTTTATAAGATACCAGGTGATGGTAAGAATAATGAGAGATGTGATAAAGGTAGGTACAACAAAGAATAAATTGAAGACTAGGTTGGCAGGACACAAGTCAGACCAGAAGTATAGGAATGTTTCAACTTCACAAAAGACAGCATTAACGAAACATTGCTGTAACTCTAGTCATAATCCGGACTTCAGAAAAGTATCAGTCTTAGCTATTGAGAAGAATTTTAAACGACGTTATATGTTAGAGATGCTTAACATTATTAATATTCTAAGTAATAAGGTAGTAAATTATAAAACTGATACAGATAATGTTGCTCAATGTTATAGGCATTTAATTCGTAAATTAAACTGACTAATAGGAATGTAAAATATTTTTTGTTTTTATAATATAGTTAGTATAAAGGATTTTTTATTTCTTCAAAGATAAAAAACATTTTTTGTTTAGTTTTTTGTTTCTTCAAAAAATTTTTTACTTTATTCATTTTTGATTGGTTTATAAAAATTTTTTCAATTTGTTCATGTATGTATGTATGTAAAATAAGTTTTCAAAAAATTGTCATATTAATAAAAAAAAAAATTCCTGAAGAAGACGCCCAAAGAGGCGTCGAAATATTGAATAAAAATAATTTTTATAAAAAAGACCTAAAACTCATTTATATAAAAATCATAACATAGAAACCTAAAATATTAAATATTATGCATATATGTTTTGAAACTTTAAATGACAATCCAAAATATACCATCTTTTTATCATTATTTGAGTAACGGGTTGTATTGACTTCTGGAGTAGGTTCAACAAAATTTGAAATGACCGTTACTTCCGAATTATCCTGCCAGCGACAAACTAATAATTTGCTATTATTTTCAAAACAGTAGTCGTATTCATGTTTGCTGAGAGAACGGCCAGTAGCAAGAATGTCATTTGCTCCTCTAAGACGGTTAGATCTTACTGTTCCTGTTGCTCGAAACTTTCTTTCGTTTAGTAGGCAGAACAAGTAATACGAAGAAAAAAAATTATCGAAATATATCGCATGATTTTCTGGACGTGAAACTGATTCTAATAATTTTAAAAATACAAAAGCTCCTAAACCAATGCTCTTGTCGTATGGTGAAGCTGAGACAGCATATGGATTAGCTTCAAAAAAATACCCAGAATCAAAACAAAGACACCAGTACTTAAAACCAAACCGTATTGGTTTACCGCGAATAAACATTTTACAATTATGTCGACCGAAATATGGGATCATTTGCTCGTCTATTGATAAATATGTTGTAAATATGCCAAACTGTTTGTACTTTCGATTTAAAGCATCAATCAGTGGACGTACTTTAGCAAATCTATCGGAAACATTCATTTCGTTGTTGTCCATCGTGTGAAATATACCTTTTATTTTTTGAAACATTTGACGCGATAGGGATTGCTTTACGATAGGCACGCCTAATGTAGGTTGAGTGGACCAATAATGTTGAATGTGGGGAACAGTATGGTAGCCTGATAGAATGAGAATGCCTATAAAACGGTACAAATTCTCCGTAGTGATTTGCACTGCTATGTTCTTCTGATTAGCATAAGTATTAGAATATTTTACAAGATTTCATTGTCAAAATATTTTCCACCTACATTTACAAATATTAAAAATAATGATATATGTATGTATATACAGACATACATAGATATGGTCCATATAAATTTACCCATTAATTCCACAATCTTGTTTTAAAGTAACGTGACCGAAGATTCATCTGGATGTTTAAAGTCGAAATTTATCCGCTTTGATTTTTTCCATTTTGGAACACCAAATTTTATTTCTTCTGTATATTTTTTGTGTGTTGGTGATGATTCGTGTTCAGTTCTTTTATCGGCAAATGGCGCAGCAAAATCGTATCTTTGAGAGTCGTATTCAATTTCAACTTCACCGCAAACCTCCGAAGTAGCTGGAATTTCTTTGACGAGCTCTGCCTCATCAATATCATCTTCGTCTGTTACCTCACCAATATTAGGTGGGGGAATATAAACAATTTGAGTATTTTTATTTAACTCTATACTATTCTCTTGATCACTGTCACTGTCATTACATTCAGATATGAAAATTTCGAGTTGGGGTCGTATGCCTGAATTTCAAAATCCCGAATTCAAAATCCCGAATTCTAAAATCCCGAATTTCTAAATCGAATTTCCAAATTCGGAATTTTTAACAGCAAAAACCTCAGAACAAAAATGATGTTCTACCTTAATTAATACTTGCTGAAATTTATAAAAAAAATCTTAGTGAACATTGAAAAATTTTAATTGTAGAAATAGAAAATGGGCGACAAACTTTCATTCTCTGTTTTAAAACAAAGTAGTGCGGTTGAAAAAAAAAATGAGTCTCGAAATAATTGATTCAAATAAAGGAAACCCAAAACTATTTTAAAATGGTTATTGTTACCATTTGGAAAAGAAAACAGAAAAAGTTTACTACTGGTGCTGTGCCAATCGGAAAGAAAAACATTGCAAAATCCGATTACATACAATAATGGAGGAGAACGAACATATCATAAAAAAGGAACAATCTGAGCATAGTCATCCTCCTATTGGACATTCTAAGCATGTGGCTCTTTTTAATAATGCTTCAAAGAATGGAGTACCCCCTTCTCAAATTATAAGAGATAGCGTGGTTGAAACGGATCAGCATTGTCGTGTTTACCTGCCAACCAAGGGAGCACAAAAACAAAAAATTTCCCGTGTCCGTTCGAATATTTTGAAGGAGCCCCTACGTTTAGAGGATATTGATATTCCTTACAAGAACAAATACCTCGAAGGTGAGCTCTTCGTTTTGGATGAAACGAATTCGCAGGTGAAAAAAACATTCTTTTGGGCACGCAATCAAGTTTGAAGATGTTAGCAGAATCAAAATGTTGGCTAATGGATAGCACCTTTTATGTGGTTCCATCTATCATGACGTAACTTTTCAGCATCCACGGGTACATTCAAGGCCAGATAGTGCCCCTCTTGTTCTGTTTGATGAGCCGAAAAACTGCCCAGGCGTATTCAGAAATGTGTTTTAGTATCACCAAATTAGCCTGCGATTGGAATATCGACATAAAACCATTAAAGATAATTTCGGACTTCGAGAAAGCAATAATTAATACCGCAAAGCAATTTTTTCCTTATGCTGAATGCAAGGGATGCCAATTCCACTTTGGTCAAATAATTTGGCGTAAGATCCAGCAAAAGGGGCTGAGTAGGTACAAAGTATGCCAATTCTGAAGATTTCAGCTTGAACATCCGAATGATAAGGGCACTTGCTTTTGTGCCAGCGGATGAAATACCGGAGTATTACGACCCCTTATATAAAAATCTTCAAGACACAGAATCGAAAAAAATAGCGTGTTGGCTGAAAAAGGCACAGGCGACTTAAGGTAGTTGTAGGTAAAAAGAATTGCGGATTGTATGATTTCATCGGGAACTTGGCCAAGGAACTCGTTGTTGCTAAAACAGCAATAGAAAAAGCCAAATCTGGAGAGAGATTGCCAAGAAACAAAAAAAAAATTTAAAAAAGTATAAGAATTTAAAAGAAATATTAAAAAATAAAGATACAATGCTCAAAACTGATTTTTTAAAAGCAATTACAATAAATATTGCACTATAAATAATACTTTTTACATTTTACATCTTATTAATATTATTCATAAATGTAGTCTTAAACATGTATTATAATAAAGAATTAGAAAAATTAAAATACAATAATTTATTAATATTTAAAAATGAAGTCTTAAAACATGTATTTTATTAAAAAATTAAAAATCCCGAATTCGGGATTATTAATTATAAAAACATATATTCAGGATTTTGAAATTCGAGATTTTGGAATTCGGGATTTTAAAAAAATCGGGATTTTGAGATTTCGGGATTTTGAAAGTCGAGATTTTGAGACTATCCCGAAAATTTCTATTTCTTTCTGAGTTAAAAATTTTTTTACAGACATTACGGTACCGAATTCACAAAATTAACTTTACCAGAACGTGCAAACTTTTTCCTTCAATTCAAGCTCAACTGAATAAAATGTAAGTGCAAACATCCAATATTTGCAGCGTCGCATATAACGGTACTTGTAAAAGAATAACAAAACTAGACAAAAAAAATCATAAAGTAGAGCACCGATTTCATTGCAGTCAGTCAAAAATACAGTAAAATCAAAGTTTTTTTTCAAAAATTTAAAACAAAAATATATGATGTAAAGACGTCTCTTGCGTAAGTAGAGAAAGTATTAGAAAAAGAGAAAAAAGTGATTTGCATCCAATCAGCCAACGTTGCGTTTTCGCAACAGTGATTTTTGGAAGACTATACTGAATAACTGGGACTATATTTACTTTTATTGTTTTTCGATAGACGTTTTTCAACGTCTTCTCAAACTTAATTGAAGAGAAAAAAAATAATTTTTTTTCTAAATGTATATTTTGCCATTTTTTAAAAAAAGCATTTTTTTGGAATGTTCTTAATTTTAATAAATAAAGGCAGGAGTATTATTTTTGAAATGAGGGCTAGATAGAAAAGCCCTTGAAGTAATGATAAAATACTAAATCATACCAATCAAAAAGTTTAAACCAGTTTTATATACATCTAAATATGGTGTTGCGAAAACGCAACGGTGGTACAAAATGGGTTAAGTAAAATTCCATAGGAATACTGCTATTTTAAGTGCAAACATATGTACCTATATATTACATAGAGAGTTAATTACCCGTGGTTAAATATAAGTAAATAAGTAAATAAATAACTTTCCTCTCATTAACTCTCTCTGAGTACGAATACCTGGAAGAAATAAGCAATGGAATGTAACAATACAAAAACAAACATGTAAACAATAAACAAACACATTTTGTGTATATATCGAAATCGAAATAAAACTCGTTATTAATTTTTTAGATCCAGTACCCAATTTTTAACCAAAAACTCATAAGTTATTTGAGTTTTAATTCGTCGCCTTAAAAAATATTAAGGCTAAACACTATCCTCGATCAGGTCTAGTTTTGTCCAGAACTGGCCTATGCTATCACTAGGGGTGAGGTGGCAGCTCATCAGTGTGTATTGTACCGTCCGAACGTACGTAAAACAGGGGCCTGCCTCGTGCTGTGTGATCGCGAGGTAGCCACAGAGCATCCGTACCTGTTTTATCTTCGTACCAGGAACCTCGAGGTATTGTCTATACTGTTCACTGATGATGACTGCGTCTATCTTGTTCTCAGCGGCAATTTACTCGATCAGAGCATCTGCCATCCGATTCTGTGCATATTTGCTTAAAGCACATTCATCGTTTCCTGACCAAAGGGCATCTCTTCGATCCCGGAAGATGTTCGCATTTGGGGGCTTTGTTGCAGTACTTCGTTTTGTGTCCCGACCCCCCACACCTAATGCAAGTATTCTTCCTATCTAAAATTGAACAATTTGTTTGTACGCGTCCCGTTCCAAGACATCGGTAACATCTCCTAACGTCCTCGCGCAATCGCATCCTCGCTCGGACCTAATCTTTATATAGCCAACCTCAAGGAGTTTTGCAGCACTTTCGGCTGACAGGGCGAGGAAGGCTCGTACCGGCTCTCTCACATTCGGTGCGGTGATGTTTATCTGGATCTGCTCCCCTGGGTTGCTGAGCAGCTTCTGGGCTGCTGCTTCTACTTCCTCCTTAAGTGTAAGCGAATCGAGATCTCTTATCTCGATAGTCGCCTTTGGCTTTAGTTCCGCGATGGAGGCTGTATCTCTTATGGTACTCCTCAACTGTTGAACGAAATCCGGCCTAACTTGTTGTCCTTTTCCGAGTTCAAGGAGGATGGCTCCGGTCTGCGTTTTCTAACCGTCTTTATCCTAACCGAGTCGTCCGTTTTTATTTTGTCACGCAGATCTTTTAAAACTTCCGCGTAGCTGTGACCCGCCGCGGGTTTAATTATTACCGCTTCCCACATTCTTTCCTTTGGCGAACATGTATAAAAGCAGGCATATTTATATTTCAATGAAATTACATACATATATGAAAACAAATCTTTTTACACATAAAGCAGAAAAACACAAATTTCCAGCACCCCAATCAGATGCTTATAAAAATAAAAATAACCATCAAATCAACCAAAAATTTTTTTTTGGTTGAAATTAACCATTATAGAAAAAAAATAATTTTTTTTTGGTTATCTGTATCAAAAAATTCCAAAAATTTCAATGATTTATTGTTGTCACCAAGTTCGTACATATATACATACATAAACTCAAATATACAAAATTTTTTCCTATATAGTAATTAGATGTGTGGCACACTTCTAACCGTTACTTACTGTCTTTTATTTTGGTACACATTAGGTTGGTAACTTTTTAACGTCAAAAGAGTTCGATAAATCATGTTTCAGGACCTAGAATTATTTTAGTGTGATACTCTGAGTTTCGATCTTGCAGAGTGTAATTTCTTCATTCGTAAGGCACTAAAAAAGTCGATTTTTTGAAGTAGTAACTAAAAAAAAAATTTTTTATAATGGTTATTTTCAACCAAAAACTTTTTTGGTTGAAATAATGGTTATTTTCGACCAAAACAAGTTTTTTTTGGTTCATATAACCAAAAAACTATATATCTCATTTCAATTGGTTAAAATAACCAAAATAAAATATATTACTTGTTAATGGTTGACTATAACCATTACGTAAATGTATCAGTAATAATTGTTAAATCTGATTTTTTTATGGTTTATCTTATAACTGTTACGTCCCTGGTTCTGGCATTTCTTTCCGATTTTACCACATCATCTGTTTTTCAAGTGCTTGTGTCGAATTAACTATTTTCTTGATGGTTCACCCTGAAACAATCTTAACGACCAAGTCAAATCGGCTTTTGGTAATTAGATTGGAAAAAATTAAGAAGTGCTTAATGATGCGATACACGGATAGACGGGTCCTAAAAACGTTCGAGTATCAACTCACCACTACGTGCCAAGGGGACATATCAATCACAGAATTTTACCGGGCTGTGTACCTACTTCTACCATTGTCCCAAGACCATCACAATATCATCACCAACCCAAGAATAGACAAAATTTTCATTTCAACTCTAGACTTTAGTCATATTCACAGCCACATAATCCCCGAGAGTCGTGCCAATGGACATCGGCTGTTCTATTCAAACCAAAGAAGTAAGTTATATGAAAGAACTTCTATTCAATATCATGCCTATAAAAGGCCTTCGTAATTTTTACATAGGAACCAGAAATAGTCTGGAACATACTTCTTGCTAACACGATTACTTCTTTATGGTGTCTTTAGACGTCACAACTGACAATTTCGACGATTTATAATTTATATTATACAACATACATGTGTAATTACATCCGATATAACCTCCGAGTATTAGTCTTGCACTACTACTGTATGTGTTGTCATTTCGCGGTGTTACATTTGACGTACAGAAAAGTGTTCGGCACATTTTTGTGCTCTTTTGTTGTATTACATTGTATTAAAATTAAAGAAAAATAAAACGTAGAAACGCTGAAGATATTGTTGTTGCCTCTCGTGGGCACAACATGAGTAAGAGACAAGCAAATGTTCTTACAACTATTATACACCAATACAAAATGTTGATGATGATATCGATGAAGGTGTTATTGAAAAATCATCTAAGGTTACCATGCCACCAATAACTATATTAAAGTGTCAAATGCAACAAGTACACGAAATGTATTCGTAAAATATCTATTGGTATGAAACTATTCTGTACAAATAAAATCGAATATGACAGTTTGCGACGAGCTTACAAAAAAATCCAGTTTCAATAAAATAAAAATGAAAAACCATACAAGGCACGGTTGTGAAAATTGTTACAAGAACTACAGAAAATTCCAGAGATCAAGTAATTTATATTCTTTATTTCGACCGAGGATAAATTGAAATTTTATTTGTTTTTATTGCCAATTTAAATTATAAAAAGTGCATATTAATAAAAAGAAACTAATTGTTAATTTTATCATATTATTGTGGATATTTGTTTTATTGCCAATTTAAATTA
This sequence comes from Germaria angustata, assembly GCA_963681545.1. Taxonomy (NCBI): domain Eukaryota; kingdom Metazoa; phylum Arthropoda; class Insecta; order Diptera; family Tachinidae; genus Germaria; species Germaria angustata. The sequence continues at coordinate 41,030,111 of OY813002.1, forward strand.
TAAAAAGTGCATATTAATAAAAAGAAATTAATTGTTCATTTTATCATAAAAATACCACAATGCTTGATTGCAGTAAATGCAAGACAGCAATACGTGGTGAAGCGGGTGTAAGATGTATTCAAGTATGCAACAAGGAATATCATTGTACAAATAAATGTGCGGGAATAGACCAATATTCAGCAAAGGTTCTGGAAGCAAACAATTTTGTGCGCTTTATATGTGATGACTGCCTGCAGTACATACAAAATGTTGATTTGGTGCTTAAAGATATTCAAAATGATGTCAATTAAAATAAACAAAACTTAGTAGAGTACAAACACGAATTTAAAATGTCGTTGAAAGAAAATGAAAGTGAAATAAAAGAACTACTGGAGGTTATTGAAAAACGATATGAAAAAAGATTAAAAAAATATATAGTGCCCAAAAATCATTTTAAAAAAATGCCCAACAAATAAAAAAATTATGTGAAAATGTAAATCAATTTGAAAATAAAAATAATGAAATATGCAACAAAATGGAAGAAAACAATATGAAAATGTGCAATGATATAAAAAAATAATAACAGAAATAAACAGCAAAGTAAAATCTCATATGCTGATACAGTGCAGTCCAAAAAAATGATGCCAGATGTTAATAAGCAAATGCCGTTAATAATAAAACCAAAAGAAAAACAAAATGTTGAAAAAAAAACAAAGGAAGAATTAAATAAAAAAGTAAATCCGTTAATTTAAAAATAACTAATGTAGAAAATAGAATAAATGGAGCTTTAGTGATTCAAAGTGAAAATAAAGAAAATAGGGAAAAAATAAAAACAGCCATACAAAATGAATTGAGTGATGATTACGAAATTAAGGTGCTCAACCCAACAGAATTTTACATAGATATAACAAATATTTCGTTTAAATATACAGAGGAAGAAATCGTTTAAAAAAATTAAGAAACAAAATCCAATTATAAACAATTGCGAAATTAAAGTATTAAAATGTAAAAGAAAAAACAGAACAATATACAATGTTCAAATAAAAACGTATAGTGATTCATATACAAAAATAATAAATGCACAAAGGTTAAATATAGGATGGGAGAGATGGAGAGTTTTTGATGGCACTGATGTAAGGAGATGCTTTAAATGCAAGGGATTTAATCATTTATCAAATGACTGTAAAAATCAAGAAATGTGTATTAAATGCCATGGAATCCAAGGAATGTAATAAAGAACCAATAACTAAATGCATAAATTGTATAAGAATGAATCAAAAATTGATCATGGGCTTAAATGAAAATCATGGGACTTTTAGCAAAGAGTGTCCAGTGTATCAAAATAAACCTAAAATGACATAAAGAAAAATGGGTTTATCCGTTTAACATATAAAGAACATATATATTTTGTATACAAACGTACAAGGCCTTACAAATAATTTTAATCAGCTGCAACGGAAACACCAGATTTTTTATATTAGCGGAAACACATATGACAGAAAATATTGCCGAAGATGAAATAACTATGAAAGATTATAATCAGCTAATATCATTTTGAAATTCTTCAAGAACTAGGGGAGTAATCATACACTACAAAACGGAATGAAAAGTAACAAAAAATAAAACTTTAGACTTTTTTAAATACAACAAAAATCAATTTACAAGGGAACGAAGTGGAAAAATGTGCTTTCAAAAAAATATGAACATTAATCAAAATGTACTAATGTTTGATGAATGTTTAAAGGGGATAGTGCAAAAGTTTACTTTAAAAAACAATTAATAAACAAAACAAAGTTAATAAATGGTTTAATGATGAATTGCGTTGTATGAAAAGAGAAAAAATAATAAAATATCAAATTGCTAAATTTTAAAACACTGCCGAAGCGTGGGCAAATTACAAAACAGTTAGAAATTTGAAAAAGGTTACAATTGAAAATGAAAAATGGAAATACATTAACAATAAAATAAACAATACAAAAGACCAAAAACAAATGTGGAGAGAAATTAAAGTCTTAGTGATAAAGAAAAACCAAAGTGTGATTAAATCTGTGATATTTAACAACGTGGAATGTAAGGAAAACGTCGAAATAGCTAATAATTTCAACAAATATTTTGTAGATAGTATTACAAAAATTATTCTTGATAATTGGCATATAATGGGAAAAACTTAACTAGAATTTGTGAATAAATCATTGGAAAGAGGACAGTTCCCAGAAAATTGGAAGGAAACTATGATAACCCCAGTTGAATAAGTGGCAAAGACAAAAAAATTAGAAGAATATCGTATACAATATCGAATACATTGAAGACATGTGAAAAAATATTAGAAAAAATAGTAAAAGAACAGTTGGAAAAATATATAGAAAACAATAATTTATTTTCAAAATATCAATCTGGGTTTAGAAAAAAAATTATTATTAATGATTTCGGTGTGCCACAAGGGTCAATATTGATATGCCAAATATACTGAATAAATGTTAAGTTGTATTATATGCAAACGATACACTCATATACACAGAAGGGTCCACAGATGAAGAATATCGAGAAAATATGATAAATGACATAAATAATGTTAACAAGTGGTTAAAAATGAGCAAATTAAAATTAAATGCAAATAAGACAAAAATTATAGAAATAAATATGAATAGTGAAGCAACATTCAAAATAAACGAAGAAGTTATAGAGAAAGTTAAAATATAAAATATCTTGGATTTATAATAGATCAAGAAATGAAATTTAAAGATCATATAGAATATGTATGTAAGAAATCGTTAAAAAAAAATTTAAAGAATTAGAAATAAAGAGTCAATAATGACAGCAATAAATATATACAATATGATAATAAAACCTCACTTTGAATTCGGATCACCAATAATTTATATATGCAGCAATGAATCACAATTGAAAAGATTACAAAAGTTACAAAATAAAGCAATGCGGACTATTTTAAAATGCAACAGATATACATCAATACGAACTATGCTCGATACACTTAAATGGCTAAATATCGAACACCGACTTAAATTAAATACTCTAAGTTTTATACATAAAATTAAACATGGTAATGCTCCAGAATATCTATACGACAAAATCAAATATGTCAATGAAATACAACCATATCAACTACGAAAAGCGGAAAACTTCTGGCTAAGGAAAGCAACAACAACAGCAGTGCAAAGATCGCTATTTTATAAAGGACTTCAATTATTTAACACACTTACAAACGATATTAAAACAGAGCAAAACTATATTGTATTTAAAAGAAAATGCGTGGATTTTGTAAAAACATAATAGTTAAAATGTTTTAATAATATAGACGAGAATTTTAAAGTATTATAAATACTAATAAATAAATTTTTTTTCCACTAATTTTATTTATTGTATCTTCATTAAACTGAACTAACAATAAGTATTCAAATCTTAAATATAGATATAATTATGCCCAACCAGTGTCGTGTTAAGCACAAAAATATTTTTAAAAAGTTTCATCTGGAGTGTGGCGTATTAAAGCCGTAGTATCCCTCTTTTTTAAGCGGATGTGTCCAGTAAAGTTCAAGATATTACGAGCAAGGGGATTAGGATGGAACTCGAGTTTTGTTAAATATTTGCCTGCATATTTTGCAATTTCAGCGGTCACAAGTGGCATATTTAAATCACGATGTAAAATAAAATTTTTTATGTACCAAGGAGCCGATGTTATTAACCTTAAAATTTTGTTTTGCATACGTTGTATTCTCTCTACATTGGAAGCTGAAGCAGTGCCCCATAGCTGAACTCCGTAACACCATAGGGGTTTCAAAAGCGACTTGTATATTAAAAGTTTACAATCTAGACTGAGGGTAGAATTTCTACCAATCAGCCAATGTATCTGGGATAATTTAAGCTTCATTTGTGTTAGCTTAGAGTCAATGTGCTGTTTCCATGTAAGCCGTCGGTCAAGATGTATACCAAGGTATTTCACCTGTGAATGTTGAGGAACAACTTGATTGTTGATTCGAATGGGGGAACAAGTGTCTTTTCGTAGGGTAAATGTGACATGAACACACTTTTGTTCATTTACTTTTATTCTCCATAAGTTCAACCACAGCTCCAACAGGTTAATATGTTCCTGAAGATATCGGGATGCCTCGTGAGGGTTTTCATGCATACTAAGGCAGGCTGTATCATCGGCAAATGTAGAAGTTAGGATATTACTGCTTAAAGGCATATCATAGGTATAAATCAAATACAAAACTGGACCCAGTATACTCCCCTGTGGCACACCGGATGAGATAGTTTCGGGCACACTCATGAAGTCTCCTTCCACAACAGTGAACTTCCGGGCAAGAATGTAAATTTCTAAAAGATTTACTATGTTTATTGGCAGATATGTCTTCAATTTTAAAATAAGGCCTTCATGCCACACTTTATCAAATGCCTGAGAGACATCAATAAAGAGGGAAGAACAATACTTTTTTTCTTCAAATGCTCTTCTTATGAAATGGACCAATCTATGAGTTTGTTCAATGGTGCTATGCTGCCTTCTAAAACCAAATTGACGGTCCGGTATGCACCCATTATCAGTTAGAATTGGGGACAATTTTGTCATGAGTAGCTTTTCGAAGAGCTTTGAAATTGTTGACAGTAAACTTATTGGCCTATAAGAATCAGCCTTTGTAAGATCTTTGCCGGCCTTTGGAATGATTTTGACTATGGCAAGTTTCCAGCTGTGTGGATAGTACTCCAGTCGTAAAAAGCCATTAAAAATAAATAACAGGATTCTAATAGCAATACGAGGCAACTTCATCAGCATCTTGTTACTAATTCCATCAATACCCGGGGCCTTTTTTGGGTTGGTTTAAGCAATTAGTTTTTGTACATCACGCATCTTAAATTTCATGGGTCGAGGGGGTAGAGCAACTACACTCGGTAAATCAACAGCACCAGGACATGTGTTGGGGTAAATACGTACATTAAATGCCCAGCAAATATGTTACCTTTTTCAGTATTACTTCTTGCCCAACCTCCGGTAGAAGTGCGCAGGGGTGGTTTAGACTCAACGGGTGTTTTAAGTTTTTTAGCAGCGCGCCACAAGGAGTAATTAGATGCTGCTGCGACATCGAGGCCTTCCAGGTAGTTCTTAAGAGAAGCAGATCTTTCAGCTGAAAGCAACTCTTGGAGTCGTTTAGTGCATTCTCTAAGTCTGATTTTATGTTGGGGCGATCTGTGCTGTTGCCATTCCCTTCTAGCTCTTCTTTTTTCACATACGAGACGTTCAATATCCGCAGAATAAATTCTATTAAACCCAGTCTGCGGATGGGAGGTAGTGGCATGTTTAGCAGCCTGTTTAATATTTTCAGAAAGATTGGCAATGTTAAATTCAATATCATCGGGAGTTCTTAGCTTGATGTTCTCCGTACAATGACTACTGAGATATTTTTTGAACCCCAGCCAATTAACATTATTTTTCATCTTCGCATATGGGTGAGGTAAGTCACTTCTTAGTGGGCTACAAATTGTAACGATCGTGGGGGAGTGATCAGAGGAGAGATCATGAGAAGCTTCAACATGAATTAGATCCCTAGAGATATTTTTCATGACGCCAAAGTCTACAATATCCGGAATTTTTTGTGTGTCAGTAGGCCAGTAAGTGGGTTCCCCGCTCGAAATGACATCCAAACCCATTTTTTAAATTGTATTGAACAATGCTCGACCTCTAGGTGTAATAAGACGCGATCCCCAGAACGTATGTTTTGCATTGTAGTCCCCAGCTGCTACGAAACAAGTTCCAAGAGTTTTGTAAAAATCCTCATATTGATCCTCAGTGATTGAAAATCTGGGAGGGGAGTAAATTGATGATATCACGAAATTTGTACAAAAGTTTTCGATACAAATATTTGTTGCCTGCAGATGGTCCTCACAAATGTTCTCAAGAATGTAATGTTTGAGTCTTGACTTTATTAGAGTTGCTGAACCTCCGCATGCTCTTCCTCTCGTGTCCTTTGTATCATATAAGGTGTACCCACTCATTTTAAAAAGGCTTCTCGAAGTCAAATGAGTCTCAGATACCAACATTATATCAATATTTTTTACCGTGAGGAAGTGCTCAAGTTCATATTTGTGTTGGCGAATGCCGTTTGCGTTCCAGAAACATACTTTTAACGTGTTCATGGCTTGTTAACTAATGCTTGAAGCAGAGTGTTCTGCATTCGCAGCATTTCTTGCATCATGCTAGTCATATTTGTTGTAAAGTTGTTTATAGTTTGCACCAAATTGTCAATAGTAGCTTCAAGGCGACTGAAATTAAAGCTTGGGTTTGCACTTGTATTAGTTGGTGGTGACACTTTTTGAACGGGAATAGAGTTGATCTTCACAGCGTCAGCATACGATACATGTGAAGTGATTGGTTGGGCCATTAGGGGATGAGTAGCGGAGTACGTATTTCCTGCTTGCGCTGGGGTTACTTCAGGCTTCTGACTCATAGCCTGTTTAACGAAAGAGTATACAGGACATCCCCTGTAGTTAGCAGTGTGATTACCTCCACAATTACTGCACTTCTTTTCCTTCTGGTCCTTCGACTTATTGCAAATAGCAGTGTTGTGTAATTCACCGCACACAACACAAACAGTTGGTAATTTACAGTATGTTTTAGTGTGGCCATATTCTTGACAATTATGGCACTGTACGGGTCCAGAACGCTTGTGTGGTTCTTCAACTGTGATTTTTCGGTATAAGAGATATTTTAGGTTATAAATTGGATGTGTCTCATTTTTCTTCAATTTTATATCATTTGGCTCCAATTCAACGCGAAATAAGGGTTGGGGGATCTTCTCCCTGTTTATTATGTTAGAGACATTCTTTACCTTAAATCCCTGGAGGGTGAGAGCATCTTTTATATTCTGAAGAACAATTCTAGTCCAACACTAAGCTCTTCTTCTATGCCTGCACCAGCTGATACAAAAAAGCCACAATTTTTAAAAGATTATTCAGACCTCTTAAGCGAAGCTGACAACTCCTGCTCTGAAATGGAAACGGACCATCTTAGCTCTTCATCTCAAACAAACAATAAAAATTCTCCTATCATTCTAGCAAAAAATACTACAAAAAGACTAAGAGATAGGATAAAAGAAGCCACACGTAAATCAAAACCAAATAAATAAAATTTTACTTTACAATATGGCTAACACTTCTAAAATCAATCCTCAAGCTATAATTTACTGTCATAAAATAACCTTGGACAATAATACAAGTATACTTTCTATTCTAATCCAAAAAGTTCCTATTTTAAAAATTATTTATTTCCTTTCATTACCCCAAATTATTCTTGTATCCCCCTCGTATGCTATTAAAAGTATGAATATACTATGCTAAACCTAAGTACTAAACCTGAACCAATAACTAAATATCAACGTAGAAATACTTTGTTTCTTTATTTATGTCAGTACAGAATGGCAAAATTTAATTCATAACTCACTTTCATTAAAAACTCAATATTATCATGGTAATTTATACAGTTATCTACTCTCTTTTTCCTCATTCCTAAACCCTCTCCTAAGATATATCAATTTTAAAACCTCTTGGTTTTTTCCCTTAGGCAAAAAACTACACTCGACTTTATTGCATCTCACTCAATTCTGATTTTCAAACTGCTCTTATAATTCAATATCCCTTCTTACTTACTCCTTTCAATTGCTTGCTCTTTGCTTAAAATTAAAACGCAATTCTCTTTCAAATTAACAGAATCTCACGACATAAATAAAACAAAACTCAAAGGCAATAGAACCTCAATGTATCTTGACAAATTAATGAATATTAGCTCATACTGTGTGTCAAACCATGGAGCTTCAGAAAATTACGATAGCTCTTCTTCTCATATGCAATTTTTAAACTTTTTCAATCCAGAATGTCTCTTAAAATAATCCAATGGAACATAAGCGGTTATATGAATAATTACTGTGAACTCCAACAGCTCATTAAAGAGACAAGCGCTAAAATTATATCTTTGCAAGAAACTCACATCCATTCTGCAAATAATATCCCAATTCCTCTTAATTATCATATGTATTTCACAAATTTGTCTTTAACCAGATATGGCGGTGCTGCCATACTTGCCCATAAGTCACTCCAACAATGCCTAGTAAGCATAAATCAGGATTTTGACTGTATTTGCATTGAAATTATTTCAAAAGTAAAGTTGAGTTTATAGTGCTTATATTCCACCAGGTGCACGATTCACGATATGCAACTTAAAAAAGTCTTTGATTGCTGAGTGGAGAGTAATAGATGTCCACTGTGGTAGCGATCACTACCCTATTATAATTGTTTCTTCTCTTTACCCCTACAACCACTCCTCTCAAAACACAATTTAATACAAAATATGCTAATTGGGCGAAGTTTCAATTCCACTGTATCGAGTCAGACTTCCAAAAACCTATCTCCAATAACATTAATAAAGAAAATGCAAATATAGTTAAAATAATTAGACAATCAGCTAACTTGTCAATACCCCAAACTCATAAAGCACCAAGGAAATGCTACTGGTGGAATAGGGAATTAAACGATCTTAAGTCGGATAACAATAGGTTGTTGATGATATTTTATTATACTTAAAATTTTTATGAATACTTAATTTGCCTTAATTTATATTATCTTTGAATTCCATGCACTCCCTAATTTGACATTGAATTACATACCTACATATTTTTTACTTTCTTTATTTAAATGCAAAATTAGCGGTATAATCGTATGATTCTTAATTTGAGTGCATTTTTATTGTTTTACTTTGATACATATAATACATTAACTAGAGTTATATACATAAACACACATATACTTACTTATGTACATAAACATGCATAATTACAATGAAGAAAAGTTGATGTTCAAATTTAACAATAAAGCATTGTATTTTAGTAATTCAATGGAACAACATCTAGTTTTTCTCTTGTACATTTTTTGGTGACCCCGACGTGATTGCGGGGAAATTAATTAATCTCGTTAATCACGAATATTTAGTGTTTTTATTAACTAAAAAAAATACATTGTTTGAGAGAAGTTTGGTACATGCCTACAGCTGCATAAAAAAAGGGGATTTACTGTTGTAAAATATTCGTGCTAAGCAAATGAAAAAAAATTTATTTAACAAATAAATAAACTAACATATTTGTTAAAACTGCAGCATCAATGAGTAATGTGGAAAATCTAAAAAATAAAAGGGCTCATTTAAAGGGTACCGCCACGAGATTAGAAAATTTCATTAGCCAAGTTACCAGCGATACACCTCTTTTTGAAATACGTGCTCGACTGGAACGAATGGACAAAATATATGATCAATACCAGTTAATAGACATTGAAGTGTTTACTCAATTAGAGAATTTTCCTGAACGTGAAGCTGAAATAGAAGAATTTGTAGCCAGGTATTTTAGAATGAAAAGTAAATATAATGAAGCAATTGATAGTAGGACACACGCTGCATCGATCGAACCTCTCAATTCAACTATGGTGCAACATGATTCTTGGCAAAAGCTGCTGGAAACCCAAAGTGCTTTTATGGAAAAATTATCTGGCCTACCTTTGCCGGCACCGTCAACGTCTCAAACGCCATTGTCTCAAACGATGAATACCTCCACACAGTCTGCTGATGTTCGATTACCAAAACTAAACGTTCCTATTTTTGATGGAAAATATTCAGAATAAAAGTCCTTCTTCGATTTATTCAACAGTTCCATTAACAACAACAATGCTCTTTCCGCCGCACAGAAGTTTCAATATTTAAAAGGATTACTTAAAGAAGAAACAGCAAATCTCATACGTCACTTAACTGTTTCAGATCAGAATTATGAAGAAGCTATAAAGAAACATCAGGAAAGATACGATAAGACATCACTTGTCGTCGATTTGTTAATAGAAACATTTTTAGGTATTTCAAAAACAGATACACCGCAAGGATTACGCAATATTTCTAATGTAGCAGATGAAGTGGTAAGGGGATTTCGTGCTCAAGGCGAAGATGCTGAAAAAAGAGACCCGCGGCTGATCCACATAGTTTGCAAGAAAGTCGATCGAAATACTCTACAAGCCTGGGCGGAACATTGTGGTAAGATAAATTTTCCCACTTTAGATAATTTTATTACCTTCATACATCAACGATGCGACGCGTTGGAACGCTTGCCCACTCCCGTGAGTGATACAAGATGGCAAACCTCTTCAAAAACACCCACATAAGTCGGCTTATGCCTTTACTGGTACGATGAAAAAAGTCTGTGCTATTTGTCCACAAATTCATCACTTACCTTACTGCCCCATGTTCAACAAATTAGACGTACCAAAGCGAATTGAATTAATCAAGGATAAACGGCTGTGTTTTAACTGTTTAAAATCAAATCATAGAGTACAAGATTGCCCTTCTAAACACACTTGTGAAACTTGTCATGGGCATCATCATTCGTTGATCCATATAGATCGGAAGCTGTGAACAAACTTGTCTGTAAAAAATCCACCTAAGCCTCAAGGTGAGCCTGCTGAAGTAACAAAAGATAAATTAGCTTTAGATGAAACGTTTACGATTCCCAATGATACCTCTGTAAATTTAGCTGCATCTTCCGTGGTAAGAAATCTTAACATGTTATTGCCAACTGCAGGAGTTTTGGTAGATGATAATATGGGTTATTATCAAAGTTGTAATGTTCTTTTAGATTCTGGCTGCCAGAATACACTTATTACAGAGAAATGTGTGCAAAGACTAGGACTACAACGCAACCCATCAAAATTTTACGTTAGTGGATTGGGAAATAATAAAGCTGGGGTAACTAAAGATACTGTTCAACTACAGGTAAAGTCTGTACACAGTGAAGAGATTGTATACATGTGCGCACATGTATTTAGGAGCCTAACTGCGAAGTTACCATGTTCTAAGCTAACAGTAAATCATTGGAATGAGATAAAAAATCTTACCCTAGCTGATGATAAATTTAATACGCCCAAAGAAATCGATATTTTAATCGGATTCGATTATTTCTTTTCACTTATAAGAACTGGTCGTATCATGAAGGACGATAATCTACTCGCACAAAATACTGCATTTGGATGGGTGATTTGCAGTGGGTGTACGATGGAGGACACGATTACTGCATGTTATGTAATGAGCCAAATCAGTCCAGAAGAAGATCTTAATCAAACGTTGCGTTGTAAAAAAGACATCGCTGTGTGAGGAAGATAAAAGGGCAGAAGAATTTTACAACTCTACAACATTACGAGAGATACTCGGTGAGAGTACCTTTTAAGAATAGTCCTGATTTTGGAGAGTCCTATACAAGTGCCTTGAGACGTCTTAAAGCTATGGAAAAAAGGTTCAAATGTAATATTAAACTATATGAAGATTATTGTGCATTTATGGGGGCATATGGAGCTTGTACCTGAAGTTGAAATAAATCGACATGTTTCTGAGGCGTGTTACCTTCCGCATCACGCTGTTTTTTAAATCCAATAGTGTGACCACAAAACTTCGTGTAGTTTTTGATGGTTCTATCAAAACAAATGGAAAATCTCTAAACGATAATTTTTTAAGAGGTCCAGTTTTGCAACAAGACTTGCTGGCATTAATACTCCGATATCGATGCAAAAAGTTCTGTTTCGCTGCAGATATAAAGTAAATGTTTCGCATGATAGAGGTACAAAAATGCGATAGAAATTTTCAAAGAATTTTGTGGAGAGCCAGTCCAAATGAAAAAAATACGGCATTATAGACTTACAACAGTAACTTATGGTACCACAGCTGCAACTTACCTATCCATACGCACCTCTTGCAGTTGAGTGAAGACGAACGTGAGCAATTTCCATTAGCTACTGAGGCAATAAAAATGTGCTTTTATGTTGATGACTGTATGGCCGGCTCCAACACCGTAGAGGACGCTCAAACGCTAGTGGAGCACTTAAATGAGGTGCTCACGGCTGGCGGCTTTCAATTAAGGAAATGGGCAATTAATGAGAGCAACATCCTAAAAAATATTGCTGAAAAGGACAAGATTGAAAGTATTGTCAACATTCCTACAGATCTTACTGTATGTTTGCTTGGTGTTACTTGGGACCTATTACAGGATGTTTTTTCTTACATGGTGAAAGAAAATGATTACTGTATTGATATTAAAAGAAAATTGCTGTCCGAAATCCCAAAAATCTTTGACCCACTTAGGTGGATTTCGCTAGTAATAATATCCGTTAAAATTATCATTCAAAAACTTTGGCTACTAAAATTAGATTGGGAAGAGCAGCTGCCTGATGAAGTAAAGACAATGGCTCAAAAGCTATTCTCTGAATTTTATTTATTAAATAATATTAGGATTCCTCGCCTAATCTTTTGAATAGAAACCAACATTTCCTACCACGAATTTTCTGACGCATCGAGTGCAGCTTATTCAGCCGTAGTGTACTGCCGCAAAACATCAGCAGATGGTGAGGTGTCTACTAACATAGTTATGGCGAAAACCAAGGTGGCGCCAATTACGATGGTGTCAATTCCCACGCGGGAACTCTGTGGAGCGTATCTGTTGGCACAACTTTTTGAATATTTGATGCCTGTGCTGCTCATCGACAAGAAAAACATTGTGTGTTGGACGGATAGCAAAACTGTGTTAGCCTGGCTATCATCACACCCGACTAAATGGAAGACTTTTGTGGTTCATAGAACTAGTTTTATCCTTGAAACTCTTCCCGAAGTAAAATGGAGGTATGTACCCAGTAAATTAAACTCAGCCGACTGTGCCAGTAGAGGTATAAGATCCAGGAGGCTTATTCTGTATTGCGATGCGAAAGTCAATGCGACTCTAAAACATGCAAATGCGAACTATTCCTATTCTGTGTTACGATTTTTTTATTCGCAAAAGGTGACAAATCGGTATTCTGTATTGCGAAAACAAATGTCAGATACATACGAAATTCGCAAAATATATTCGACGGCAAAACAGCATTCGCAAAGCACAGAAATGTAAGTGAAAAATAATAATTTTGTCTATTTATTGTTAATTTAATTTTAATTTTTGGTAGCTTGTAATTTTTTTTGTACCGAAAGCAATGAATTTTTTAGTTTTTGATAGCTTGTTTTTTGTTTAAGGTTGTAAGATCTGACAATATTGTCAGTAAAATATGCCTTACAATGTCTTGCAACTGTGTGAACTGCCAATTTTCGGCTTACAACGTTGGTAGAAAAAGCATTGTCAGCCTATTGTAAGCCAATAATATTGTTAGATATCTGCCAATCGTGAGAACACCCTACTTTGCTATTGCCAGATAATTGTCAGACATTGTAAGTTCATTTTTTATTGGTAGGTGTGCTTAAAGTAATGCACCTGACAATAGAATCATTGTCATGCTCTAAACGCATAGACGACAGCAGACTTCACGACTTCACGGCTTCAAATGCTGCCAACTTCAAATGGTGCTCTGAAGTCAGCTTCATAATTATTTTGAAGACAGCAACAGCATAATAATCAGCTGATGTGTATTTTAGCAATACAAATTTCAGGGATGCCGGATATATATAATTTAAATGAATAAAATTTAAGTTATTGATAAAAAATGTAATATCACGAAAAACTATAAAACACATAAATTTATTTCTTTATTGTATTTTTGTAATGTTCTTTTATGTTTAATATTAAAAAAAAAGATTTTGTTTTTATTTTTCCAATTTATATATATATATATATATATATATATATATATATATATATATATATATATATATATATATATATATATATATTGGCAACACTATATTTGTTTAATGCTGCCCGTCAAAATAGAAAATGGCCTAAGTTGGCAGCAGCAGCAAATACTGTTGTGCAGTCGTGCTGCTGTGCTGCCATTAAAATAATCGTTTTCATTTAAATACATGGATTTTATTTTTGACATATTGCTGCTTGCTTCAGACAAATATTTCTACTGGCAACACTGCGCACGCATAAACGTTAAACAAATTAAAAAAATAAAAATACAAACATTATTAAATTGACAACATGTGTGAATATATTTCTACGGAAAACAAATCAAAAGCGAATCAAAAATCGTACAGAAAAAAAGTAGAAACAGCATGGGCGCATGAAAAGATCATGGTATTAATCAAGGAGGTTGAGGCGCGGCGAAGTTTGTGGGATGCTGGTTGCGCAGAATATAAAATTCCCAAAGATATATTATGGCAGGAAGTCGCTGATAGCATTCCGGCAAGCATCAACGACTGCAAAGGAAAATGGGTAAATCTCCGGACTAGCTTTAACTGCAATTTAGAGAAGCTCAGGAAGAAAAAGTCTGGCCAAGGAGCTGATGAGCAGTTTCCGAATATTTGGAGATACTTCAAGCCTCTGTTATTGTTGGAGGCCACAAAAGTACGCCAAACTACGTCAACCATTTCCTCTCTGCAATTGGTAAGTATTATATGCATTTCCAAATGACATACATATCTACACATAGTGTTCACTATTTTTTGCTTTTTACAGGAATCAGCAACCACAGATGAGGCGTTAATCAACGACCTAGGACTTAGCGACGAATTGTCCGTTTCACCATGCGCGAATATGCAAAAACGTAAACGGAAGAGCACACCAACAACGTCACCAACATCATTAAGCAATTCCGACGTAAAAGAGATGGCAATAGAAGCGCTACAGACATTGAGGAACAGCGATTCTCAACCGAAAGACACATTCGCGGCCTTTGGCGAATTAAGGAGCCTTCCGCCGGAATCAACGACATATTGAATGAGGTGTCTTTGATATTCTTATTACTTCTCCATTCAATACAGGATACAACACAGAAAGAACAACAGTAGTGTCATTTCAAATATTACCTGCCATGACAAATATTGCTACGTACATACTTACATATATATTTTAATTTCCGATATTTAAATAACTTTATATTAACTGAATAAAATAATAAAAACAATAATTTGGAATAAATAAGTTCTAGTGCTCTTCCTTATTTTACCTCGATGTTCTTAAATACATATGTATATACTTTAACTGATTTTATAAGTATATTGCTTTTATTTATTAGATGAATTTTAAAATACATACATACGGTAATGTTCTAGAATCCGAATTCACTCGAAAGTGCATTACTTTATCATTTTTGGTGTTCCGCAATTCACATCCACATGTTTTTATTCGTTTTCAATTAGAGTAGGAAGGGGTGGGTGAAAGTAAAACGAATCGTACTTTATTCTTATAAATGCTAATATTATTAAGAAAAATACAATTTTGGTTTTTAGTTTGAAATGTTTTTTTATTGAACTTCATCAAAAAAATTTAATTTTTCACAGAAATATTAATGCAAACAAATTTTTTTTAAACTTTGCCAAAAATTTCAATTTGGTTTTGGCAGATCTCACTTGTGTAAAAAAACATGAAAAAATACAACAATTTTGATTATGTTCGAAAACAAGAAGTTGCCCTACATAATAAAGTTTGATATGTCAATCTTTTTTGAACTCAATCGTAATGCATTTAGATCTTATTGAAAAAGAAAAATGAATTTTTAAAGGAAATTAAAACTAATTTCATATATATAAATCTATTTAAACAATAATTTTAATAATACGATTGCATTTTGTTGTAAAATCGCAATGTAATAGTAAGTAAGTAAGTAGTTTTATTAAGTCTTCTTTTTTTCGATAACAGTTTTGTTTGTCTTATAAACGACAACAATATTTTTCTTAGAGCTGTAAACGTCTTACTCTAATTAACTATGTGATGGAGTTAAGTATGCATCATTGCTAAAATTATAGAGATCACGTATTAAAAAACACATTGAATATTTTTTCTTTAAGGCTTGCTTCCGGCCTTTACTATAGCCTACCGAGCGAATGTCTGTGGATGATAACTTAAAACTAAATAACACTTAAATAATACATAACAATAATTCTGTTACTAAAATATCAAACATAGATCATAAACAGTTGAAACTTCTCTTGAAACGAACATTTCATATATACATGTATTTATACAAATGTACATTCAGACAGGTAACAATAAAAATCGATAGTATTTAAATGCAAATTTTAAAACAAACAAATATAAATAATCAGGCATGTTCTGCAAATCACTTTTTGTGAAAGTGATTTGAAATCACAAAAAAGGTGTTCTGCGCACATAACTTTTTGAACTGTTGTGATTTGAAACCGGTCAGCTATGTGGCTGGCGATCTGAAATCACTTTCTTAATTTTAGACGGCTTTTTATATCTAACTCAATAAAAACTCATTAATTGAACACATTTATTTCTTCTTTATTTATTTTAAGAGTAAAACTGATGATTTTGTACCAAAAAATTCGCTAAAATATAAAAAAATTGCAAACACTTTCTATTGTAACAAATGTTGTTATTTGCTTTTGTGATTTGACAATTTCTTTTTGTGATTTGCATTTACTTTTTAGTTGTCAGCTGTTTTTGTTCTTCGAAAATACACCGATGATTGCCAGAGTAGATAAATATTTCTTTAGACTAGAAATATATTTATCGCATGTTTCTACATAACAAGTGACTCAAAAATGTTGCTCAATTGAGCATGAAAATTTGCTTGGGGGTTTAGAACACAAATGTCAAGTTTTGTTGAGTGAAAACGTAAGAGCTGTGGTTTCTACAGTGCAATTTCAATTGCCACTATTGTCAAAAACAGACAATCAAAAATAAGTAATTGGGTGCATGGCAAAATAATATTTTGTTAAATTTTTTTCTAAAAAAGGAATTACTTTTCAAAAAATAATTAAAACTACACAACAAATATACATAATACTACATATAAATATGGATTTAAAGAATAAAAAGTTGTAATTGTGCATATACACATGTATGTATATACATATGTATATGTATTAATAAATTTTGATTTATAAATAAAAAACAGCTGCTTTTGAATTCGGTCTAGAGTTGCCATTGAGTAGTAAAAAAAATTGGTTTTTGTATGGAAAAAAGTAAACGAAATACTAAAATTTTCACTAGGACAATCCTGCAATGTAATAAAACGTAAAGTGCTAGGTAACAGTACGTAGGTTAGACAAGTGGGTTATAAAAACTCATTTTGTTACGTACTTGTCTGAGTAGTACTTGTTTGTTTGTTTACTTACTTGTTATGTAGAAATATGCCATTAATATTTTTAACTAAACGAGCTATTTCAAATAAAACTTAATTATTTTTGTTAAGTTATATTCACAAGATTTATTAACTATCAATTGTTTGCCTAATTTTAAAAATAACTACGCATAAAGTAGTAGCAAATGGCAACGTAATTATATATTAAGAACAGTGGCAACCACAGATTACTAACTATCGGGTATGTTCTAGAATCCGAATTCACTCGAAAGTGGATTACTTTAGCATTTTTGGTGTTCTGCAATTCACATCCACATGTTTTTATTCGTTTTCAATTAGAATAGGAAGGGGTGGGTGAAAGTAAAATGAATCGTACTTTATTCTTATAAATGCTAACATTATTAAGAAAAATACAATTTTGGTTTTTAGTTTGAATTTCATCAAAACAATTTAATTTTTCACAGAAATATTAATGCAAACAAATTTTTTTAAACTTTGCCAAAATATTTCAATTTGGTTTTGGCAGATCTCACTTGAGTAAAAAAACATGAAAAAAATACAACAATTTTGTTTATGTTCGAAAACACAAAGTTGCCCTACATACTAAAGTTTGATATGTCAATATTTTTTGAACTAAATCTTAATGCATTTAGATCTTATTGAAAAAGAAAAATGAATTATTTGAAGGAAATTAAAACTAATTTCATTTATATATATATTAGTGGGACCGCAAAAAATCGATGTCGGAATTTTGTTCGTCTGGACCCCACAAAACGATTTCCCTTTCCAGATATTGAGGTAGCCGAAATTTGAGCTCGATTAAACGACGTTAACCCGTGCCGCTCGTCGTTCAAAGTTTGAAAAAATCCAAATTTTTTGCCAAAAAGCTGACATATGGAGCCATAACTCCGGAACGGTAAATAATAAAAACACGCTTAGTATCTCAGAAGAAAGCTAATGTTGTTCTTCAAAATTTATATTCTACACATAATTGTTGTTATTTTAAGTCGAACAGAGTTACAACAGCCTTTAGCCCCAAAAACGTGACCTGTACCACTAGGAGCATGGTTAGGTTAGGTTAGGTTAGGTTGATTGGAGGGGTGTGATAGCCCATGTCATACGACATACACTTAAGCCAGTGAAGGCTTGTTGTGCGCTCCTTTTAATTATCAAACACAAACTGCTAGAGTTCTGCGGCAGGATTCGAACCTGCGACCTTCGCACTACGAGTCTAGTACACTACCTACTAGTCTACGAAGGCCAGAGCATACTTTGTATATTTTGTTATTAAGTGAAAACAAGTCATACTGATAAGTCTAATGACATTTTTTATTTTAAAATATAAAAATCAGGTATATAATACATACAAACAGACACAGAAAAGATACAGACGTAGTACCTACATGAGTTAATAATTTTACATAGTAGAGAGCTTTTGTTAAAGTAGTTGGATTTGTCGGTTCATTTTTGCAAGTTTCTTTTGCGCCTTGATTTCTTCAGCTTGAGACAACTTGAGATCCACTCCAGTCATGGAACCTGGGCGGCCCTTCTGCCTCTGTTTCACGAGAAACGCCTTATCTTCTTCCGATTTCATCAGAGTCAAGGCATCTTGTTGAGCAATATCAAAGAGATCTTCCAACTTTTCAAGAAACTGTTTAAATTTGTTCTTGGCCGTTTCCGATGTTTTCTTCCGGTCTTTTTGAAGAGTTCTCCACTCTGCGTGAAGTTTTTCCAGTTTGGTAATTGCATCTTGCTCATGTTTAGTCGGGATTCGAGCTTTCTCCCAAAAAATTATCACTTCTCGTATGGTAAGTTTTGCTGATTCTCTTACAGCTAATTTCACAGTACGTAAATTATAAAATAAAGCACACAATACTTGACGATTTGAGGGTAGTTTACAACCGGTGATCTGGTGAATGGGATAGCCCACAAGAAATATTTTATCCTTGGTCCGGCTTTGTACACCTGATGTGGAGGCCATTTCAGAGTCCAATAGGCAAATAACAGTTAACTTGAACGGGTCTTTCTTTTGGTCTTTCTTTGATAAACTAGTCAGGTAATCCCCATATGATAAAATATTAAATTTGAACAAAAGGCTCTTTATGTTTGAAAATTGAGTTCCAAAATACTTTTTAAGAAAAAAGTGTTAATTCCGAGACAAATTATGTAAAAACCCGTAAAATTCTTAGAATACTCCCAAACTGGCTCCTACAGGTATCAGGTCACGTTTCTGGGGCTAAAGGCTGTTGTAACTCAGTTTGGGTTGAAATAACAACAATTATGAATAGAATATAAATTTTGAAGAACAATATTAGCTTTCTTCTGAGATACTAAGCGTGTTTTTATTATTTACAGTTCTGGAGTTATGGCTCCATATGTCAGCTTTTTGGCAAAAAATTTCGATTTTTTCAAACTTTGAACGACGAGCGGCACGGGTTAACGTCGTTTAATCGAGCTCAAATTCCGGCTACCTCAATATCTGGAAAGGGAAATCGTTTTGTGGGGTCCAGACGAACAAAATTCCGACATCGATTTTTTGCGGTCACCCTAATATATATATAAATGAAATTAGTTTTAATTTCCTTCAAATAATTCATTTTTCTTTTTCAATAAGATCTAAATGCATTAAGATTTATTTCAAAAAATATTGACATATCAAACTTTAGTATGTAGGGCAACTTTGTGTTTTCGAACATAAACAAAATTGTTGTATTTTTTTCATGTTTTTTTACTCAAGTGAGATCTGCCAAAACCAAATTGAAATATTTTGGCAAAGTTTAAAAAAATTTGTTTGCATTAATATTTCTCTGAAAAATTAAATTGTTTTGATGAAATTCAAACTAAAAACCAAAATTGTATTTTTCTTAATAATGTTAGCATTTATAAGAATAAAGTACGATTCGTTTTACTTTCACCCACCCCTTACTACTCTAATTGGAAACGAATAAAAACATGGGGATGTGAATTGCAGAACACCAAAAATGCTAAAGTAATCCACTTTCGAGTGAATTCGGATTCTAGAACATACCCGAATATAAGCGGTTTTCACGTTTGATAGTACATTTAAAATCCTTTTAGATGTACTAGGATTTTTAACTACAAAGTGTAAGCGGTTTTTTGTGTGGGTATTGTAAACAAGTCGAAATAGCTGATGTTTGTTTTGTTTTTTCCGTAAATTTTTATTCTAAAAACAGATAAAAGATTTTTTCTCTAATTGGTATTGCTGAAATAAAAACAATTTACAGCTTAAAATGCCTAAAATAACGGAAAAAGATAAAATTATAAATTTTCTGGTAGAAAATGCAATTGATAAAAGTGAAGTTGTGGAGATAATGGAATGCGAAGCTATGTTTTTTTAACGAAATCAAAATAAATCTTTCTGTAGGTAGTTTATGTTCACTTATTATTTTGACTAAACCTTTATTAATTTTCAATACATAAAAAATTGCCATCAAATCAAAGCAAAACATCAGCCGTTTTCTTGTGTTTTCGAAAAGGTAAAATCACACCGAAAAGTTAAATTTCTTGTGATTTTCAGAACACCACAAAATCACATTTGTGATTTTAAAATCACAAGTGATTTGGAAATCTTGTGATTTGCAGTACATGCCTGAATGTTAATACTGTTAAAAACTTGTATTTCGAAGGGTTTTCGACATTTTTTAGCCTCTATGTGTGCCTGGTGTTGCCCTTACGTAAAAATGCGGCACAGTGAAGGGATCCGTATCGTCTTCAAAATCATCATTAATAATTCCAGTAGTACAGTTTGATTGGTGCTCTCGATTGTAAATTTCCGTGAGATAAATATTTTCATGCTGGGAGAGCTTTTCGACTAATCTTTTTTGGAGAGAAATGGCATACCGACAGAAAGGTTTAATATTTGCGTTTTTGTAAACAAAAGAGTTTAAGAATCGTTTTATGTTATTTACGTAATTTTTCCCAATACATTTTCGTAAGATTTTCCTTTCGAACACCTCAAATTCTCTGGCAACTTTTGGCGATATAGTAAACCAGATGGGAAATCCGTAGGTGAGAATAGATCTGATTGCTACTTTATAGATTAAAAGTTTAGTCTTTGTTGGTAGGTTCTTGTTTTAAAAGAGAGTTGAGAATATCCCCATGATTTTCCTGGCTTTATCTATAAGACTTCTTGTATTTAGGTTAAATTTTAAGAGTTTGTCAAAATGTAATCCAAGGTATTTAAAGGAATTTTAGAATGGGACACCTATGCCCTTTAGAGAGAGATGTAACATTCTGCTTTCTGGAACTACAAATCTGGAACATTTACCAGAAGCATTTCTGATACAAATAGCTGCAGATTTTGACGCATTTATTTTTATTCCCAAATCCTTGTAATAGTTGTTTATTTCTCTTAGGTGAAGTGCAGCGCTGTTTAAGGCATCTGAAGGTGAGGTATTGTGAGAATAAATAAGGCAATCGTCGGCGTAGAGTATTGCATTTGAACTGTCAAATTGATGTGGAAAATCATGCAAGAAGGTATTAAAAAGCATAGGAGCCAAAATACTGCCTTGCGGAACACCGCATTCAACAGCACCTGTTTCAGATATAGTGGTATTTATTTGTATGCAGAATTTCCGATTGCTGAAATAGCTGTGTAGTAGTTTCAACATATAGGGATCAATGCCAAGATTTTTAAGCTTGAGAATTATATTTTTATGGCAAACTGAATCAAAGGCTTTTTCAATGTCTAAAGAGATGGCAACAGAACATTTTTTTTTCTCCTCAAATTAAGAATGACATCAGAATGAAATTTCAGCAATGCATGTTGTGTTGAGTGATGACTTTTAAACCCGAATAGCAGATCTGGTATAGGCTCCAATTTTTCTTTCAATATGCTCTCAAAAAGTTTACCGATATTAGACAATAAGGAAATTTGTCGAAAATCTTCAAAATGTTTGCTCTCATGTTTTTAATTGGCAATATTTTAGCCAGTTTCCATGCGGAGGGAAAATATCCGGTATTTATGCAGTTATTAAAAATTATAGCTAATATTCTCAACGTTGCATCGGGGAACTTTTTTATTAAAAAGTTTGAGATACTGTCAAGACCATAAGATTTTTTGCTGTTAAGGTTCTCAATGTGTCTACGAATAATGTCCACATTTGTGAAGCTGTAGGAGTCGAAATTCCTGTCAGACTTAAAATTGTTGTCAAAAGAATATATAAATGGGGGAAGTTTACTGATTTCCACAGAGATTTGGCTTTCTGTGGGGAGGGTACGAGGACCATCAACCACACCCTCGCTAAAAACAGTGCTGAAATGGTTTTTAAATAGTTGTGCAATTTCAGCTTGATTTGTTATAATTTTATTATTATATTCTATTTGGTTGCAAAAGGGATATTTGTATTTCCCAGTGATTTGGAATATACTTTTAAATGCATTTGGCCCTGGTTTTATCTTCTCCAATCTTTTGCTAAATCTATCTGTTTCCTCTAAGTTTACAAGTTCATTTATGATAGTCTTAAGCAACTGGATTTGATTTGATAATCGGGTATGATCCAGGTTTCGACTCGGATTGAAAACGAAAAATTTTTTGAATCCCCATAATTTATAAATTGGTGTTCTGAATTCAGCATGTTTTTCCACATTCGAAGTTTATGTTCGAAAAAAATCTAAATGTCAACGGCCACAGCTACGCAAAAATCGACAGCGGTCGGCAAAAAAGTTGCAAAAAAATTAACAAATTACAAATTACAAAAAAGACAAAAGACATGTCTTTAAGACAAATTGTCTTAAAGACATGTCTTTAAGACAAATTGTCTTAAAGACATGTCTTTTTTGTTCGAAGGTATATTAGGTAGATAAGAAAGAGGGGTAGCAAAAGGAAACATGGTTTCTGTTTTCGTGATTTTTTTTACAACAACAATGAAGAAAAATACATCTCTTCCTTTTAGCTGTCATTCGCAATTTTATTTTTGTTTTGTGTGTATATACAAGATACATATATTAATATATAAATAAAAAGTGCAAATAAATATAAACCATGTGGAAAAACGAAATTGTGGAGCTTTTAATATCTAAATATCAGGAACACGAAAACTTGTATGATGTACGTAATCCTACATATATGGACCGTGTCAAGCGATCTAGCTCTTTGTTCACAATCTGCCAAGAGCTAATGATATATACTTTTTAAAGTTATATTTTAATAAAAAACGAATTTATTTCAATTAATGTACTTATAATAATTTAACCTGTTTTATTTCAATTTCAAAATAATAAACCAAAGTATTACATTCTATGAATAAGCACAATAAAATAAGATATTTTTCATATACATATGTACCTACTCGAAAACCTTTAAATATTCATTTTTAAAGTGTTTCCAAATTGCCTGGCATACTTCCGGAACTGCACAACAAAGAAAGGTTTCCCATAGTCTCGTCTGATAATTTGTGCTTTTGATGGACTCTCCAGTAGCGAGGTATTGGAGTGTGGCTGCCAGTTTCTCTGCTGGAGTTATCGCTTCTCTCAAGATGGTATCTTGTTTTACTATATCACCTTCGATTTTTGCGAGTATCAAATTAAATGTCTCTCGGCTTATTCTGATATAGTTCTGAAAAGACGACTTATCTCCCAAGAAGTCGTTCATAAGAAACGAAAATGTACCTCGCTCCACTCAGCATTTCCGCCATTGATTCACCCACTCACTAGTTTTAGTCAACTAGTTTTACGTCCATTGCTTTCTTCGAGGTTTTTCTGTATAGCACTCAATTTTGATTTTTTTTAAGAAAATTTACTTTTTTAAATACTTTACTTCTCCAGTTGTTAAATTCCGTTTTTGGCGCCAAATTATGGGAATAAAAGGAATTAAAGATAAAGTAAAAAAAAAACTCTGGCTGTCAAATAAATTTTTTTTAAACAACAGTGAAGTAATAGACATGTTTCAAAAATCATCATGAAAATATGACATGATTTTGGGAGCAACTTTAAAAGAAAATAAAAAAAGACATGTCTTAAAAAATCATCGTGAAAATTAGGTGTAAAACAATTTACAGAGTATGAAAATACAGATACTCAAATTTTTCAATTAATTTTCTACGCGAATAAAAACAAAATTAATACTCTTAAAGAAACATAGAATGAAAATTAAATTATTCAATACTCTTAAAAAAGACAACGAACGAAAATGAAATTATTTAAATTCACATCAACAAATACAAAGACTTATAATCTGGCTTTGATTTTACAATTTTTTTAAAGAGATTATTAATTTTATTCACTTTTCTTCTTCTAGTTGCGTTATTTATCAGTGCGGCTGTTTGCCGGCTATAGGCATATCGACTACGTTGTCTTAGCACCATATGTTGTTAAAACAAAGTATTGCCTGATTATTACATTGCGATTTTACAACTAAATGCAATCCTTTTATTATAATTATTGTGGAAATAGATATATATATATATATATATATATATATATATATATATATATATATATATATATTAGAGTGACCGGATCTCATAGAGGAGAAAAAAATTTCGGAATCTTGTTCGTCTGGACCCCACAAAACGATTTCCCTTTCCAGATATTGAGGTAGCCGAAATTTGAGCTCGATTAAACGACGTTAACCCGTGCCGCTCGTCGTTCAAAGTTTGAAAAAATCCAAATTTTTTGCCAAAAAGCTGACATATGGAGCCATAACTCCGGAACGGTAAATAATAAAAACACGCTTAGTATCTCAGAAGAAAGCTAATGTTGTTCTTCAAAATTTATATTCTACACATAATTGTTGTTATTTTAAGTCGAACAGAGTTACAACAGCCTTTAGCCCCAAAAACGTGACCTGTACCACTAGGAGCATGGTTAGGTTAGGTTAGGTTAGGTTGATTGGAGGGGTGTGATAGCCCATGTCATACGACATACACTTAAGCCAGTGAAGGCTTGTTGTGCGCTCCTTTTAATTATCAAACACAAACTGCTAGAGTTCTGCGGCAGGATTCGAACCTGCGACCTTCGCACTACGAGTCTAGTACACTACCTACTAGTCTACGAAGGCCAGAGCATACTTCGTATATTTTGTTATTAAGTGAAAACAAGTCATACTGATAAGTCTAATGACATTTTTTATTTTAAAATATAAAAATCAGGTATATAATACATACAAACAGACACAGAAAAGATACAGACGTAGTACCTACATGAGTTAATAATTTTACATAGTAGAGAGCTTTTGTTAAAGTAGTTGGATTTGTCGGTTCATTTTTGCAAGTTCCTTTTGCGCCTTGATTTCTTCAGCTTGAGACAACTTGAGATCCACTCCAGTCATGGAACCTGGGCGGCCCTTCTGCCTCTGTTTCACGAGAAACGCCTTATCTTCTTCCGATTTCATCAGAGTCAAGGCATCTTGTTGAGCAATATCAAAGAGATCTTCCAACTTTTCAAGAAACTGTTTAAATTTGTTCTTGGCCGTTTCCGATGTTTTCTTCCGGTCTTTTTGAAGAGTTCTCCACTCTGCGTGAAGTTTCTCCAGCTTGGTAATTGCATCTTGCTCATGTTTAGTCGGGATTCGAGCTTTCTCCCAAAAAATTATCACTTCTCGTATGGTAAGTTTTGCTGATTCTCTTACAGCTAATTTCACAGTACGTAAATTATAAAATAAAGCACACAAAACTTGACGATTTGAGGGTAGTTTACAACCGGTGATCTGGTGAATGGGATAGCCCACAAGAAATATTTTATCCTTGGTCCGGCTTTGTACACCTGATGTGGAGGCCATTTCAGAGTCCAATAGGCAAATAACAGTTAACTTGAACGGGTCTTTCTTTTGGTCTTTCTTTGATAAACTAGTCAGGTAATCCCCATATGATAAAATATTAAATTTGAACAAAAGGCTCTTTATGTTTGAAAATTGAGTTCCAAAATACTTTTTAAGAAAAAAGTGTTAATTCCGAGACAAATTATGTAAAAACCCGTAAAATTCTTAGAATACTCCCAAACTGGCTCCTACAGGTATCAGGTCACGTTTCTGGGGCTAAAGGCTGTTGTAACTCAGTTTGGGTTGAAATAACAACAATTATGAATAGAATATAAATTTTGAAGAACAATATTAGCTTTCTTCTGAGATACTAAGCGTGTTTTTATTATTTACAGTTCTGGAGTTATGGCTCCATATGTCAGCTTTTTGGCAAAAAATTTCGATTTTTTCAAACTTTGAACGACGAGCGGCACGGGTTAACGTCGTTTAATCGAGCTCAAATTCCGGCTACCTCAATATCTGGAAAGGGAAATCGTTTTGTGGGGTCCAGACGAACAAAATTCCGACATCGATTTTTTGCGGTCACCCTAATATATATATAAATGAAATTAGTTTTAATTTCCTTCAAATAATTCATTTTTCTTTTTCAATAAGATCTAAATGCATTAAGATTTATTTCAAAAAATATTGACATATCAAACTTTAGTATGTAGGGCAACTTTGTGTTTTCGAACATAAACAAAATTGTTGTATTTTTTCATGTTTTTTTACTCAAGTGAGATCTGCCAAAACCAAATTGAAATATTTTGGCAAAGTTTAAAAAAATTTGTTTGCATTAATATTTCTCTGAAAAATTAAATTGTTTTGATGAAATTCAAACTAAAAACCAAAATTGTATTTTTCTTAATAATGTTAGCATTTATAAGAATAAAGTACGATTCGTTTTACTTTCACCCACCCCTTACTACTCTAATTGGAAACGAATAAAAACATGGGGATGTGAATTGCAGAACACCAAAAATGCTAAAGTAATCCACTTTCGAGTGAATTCGGATTCTAGAACATACCCGAATATAAGCGGTTTTCACGTTTGATAGTACATTTAAAATCCTTTTAGATGTACTAGGATTTTTAACTACAAAGTGTAAGCGGTTTTTTGTGTGGGTATTGTAAACAAGTCGAAATAGCTGATGTTTGTTTTGTTTTTTCCGTAAATTTTTATTCTAAAAACAGATAAAAGATTTTTTCTCTAATTGGTATTGCTGAAATAAAAACAATTTACAGCTTAAAATGCCTAAAATAACGGAAAAAGATAAAATTATAAATTTTCTGGTAGAAAATGCAATTGATAAAATTGAAGTTGTGGAGATAATGGAATGCGAAGCTATGTTTTTTTAACGAAATCAAAATAAATCTTTCTGTAGGTAGTTTATGTTCACTTATTATTTTGACTAAACCTTTATTAATTTTCAATACATAAAAAATTGTCATCAAATCAAAGCAAAACATCAGCCGTTTTCTTGTGTTTTCGAAAAGGTAAAATCACACCGAAAAGTTAAATTTCTTGTGATTTTCAGAACACCACAAAATCACATTTGTGATTTTAAAATCACAAGTGATTTGGAAATCTTGTGATTTGCAGTACATGCCTGAATGTTAATACTGTTAAAAACTTGTATTTCGAAGGGTTTTCGACATTTTTTAGCCTCTATGTGTGCCTGGTGTTGCCCTTACGTAAAAATGCGGCACAGTGAAGGGATCCGTATCGTCTTCAAAATCATCATTAATAATTCCAGTAGTACAGTTTGATTGGTGCTCTCGATTGTAAATTTCCGTGAGATAAATATTTTCATGCTGGGAGAGCTTTTCGACTAATCTTTTTTGGAGAGAAATGGCATACCGACAGAAAGGTTTAATATTTGCGTTTTTGTAAACAAAAGAGTTTAAGAATCGTTTTATGTTATTTACGTAATTTTTCCCAATACATTTTCGTAAGATTTTCCTTTCGAACACCTCAAATTCTCTGGCAACTTTTGGCGATATAGTAAACCAGATGGGAAATCCGTAGGTGAGAATAGATCTGATTGCTACTTTATAGATTAAAAGTTTAGTCTTTGTTGGTAGGTTCTTGTTTTAAAAGAGAGTTGAGAATATCCCCATGATTTTCCTGGCTTTATCTATAAGACTTCTTGCATTTAGGTTAAATTTTAAGAGTTTGTCAAAATGTAATCCAAGGTATTTAAAGGAATTTTAGAATGGGACACCTATGCCCTTTAGAGAGAGATGTAACATTCTGCTTTCTGGAACTACAAATCTGGAACATTTACCAGAAGCATTTCTGATACAAATAGCTGCAGATTTTGACGCATTTATTTTTATTCCCAAATCCTTGTAATAGTTGTTTATTTCTCTTAGGTGAAGTGCAGCGCTGTTTAAGGCATCTGAAGGTGAGGTATTGTGAGAATAAATAAGGCAATCGTCGGCGTAGAGTATTGCATTTGAACTGTCAAATTGATGTGGAAAATCATGCAAGAAGGTATTAAAAAGCATAGGAGCCAAAATACTGCCTTGCGGAACACCGCATTCAACAGCGCCTGTTTCAGATATAGTGGTATTTATTTGTATGCAGAATTTCCGATTGCTGAAATAGCTGTGTAGTAGTTTCAACATATAGGGATCAATGCCAAGATTTTTAAGCTTGAGAATTATATTTTTATGGCAAACTGAATCAAAGGCTTTTTCAATGTCTAAAGAGATGGCAACAGAACATTTTTTTTTCTCCTCAAATTAAGAATGACATCAGAGTGAAATTTCAGCAATGCATGTTGTGTTGAGTGATGACTTTTAAACCCGAATAGCAGATCTGGTATAGGCTCCAATTTTTCTTTCAATATGCTCTCAAAAAGTTTACCAATATTAGACAATAAGGAAATTTGTCGAAAATCTTCAAAATGTTTGCTCTCATGTTTTTAATTGGCAATATTTTAGCCAGTTTCCATGCGGAGGGAAAATATCCGGTATTTATGCAGTTATTAAAAATTATAGCTAATATTCTCAACGTTGCATCGGGGAACTTTTTTATTAAAAAGTTTGAGATACTGTCAAGACCATAAGATTTTTTGCTGTTAAGGTTCTCAATGTGTCTACGAATAATGTCCACATTTGTGAAGCTGTAGGAGTCGAAATTCCTGTCAGACTTAAAATTGTTGTCAAAAGAATATATAAATGGGGGAAGTTTACTGATTTCCACAGAGATTTGGCTTTCTGTGGGGAGGGTACGAGGACCATCAACCACACCCTCGCTAAAAACAGTGCTGAAATGGTTTTTAAATAGTCGTGCAATTTCAGCTTGATTTGTTATAATTTTATTATTATATTCTATTTGGTTGCAAAAGGGATATTTGTATTTCCCAGTGATTTGGAATATACTTTTAAATGCATTTGGCCCTGGTTTTATCTTCTCCAATCTTTTGCTAAATCTATCTGTTTCCTCTAAGTTTACAAGTTCATTTATGATAGTCTTAAGCAACTGGATTTGATTTGATAATCGGGTATGATCCAGGTTTCGACTCGGATTGAAAACGAAAAATTTTTTGAATCCCCATAATTTATAAATTGGTGTTCTGAATTCAGCATGTTTTTCCACATTCGAAGTTTATGTTCGAAAAAAATCTAAATGTCAACGGCCACAGCTACGCAAAAATCGACAGCGGTCGGCAAAAAAGTTGCAAAAAAATTAACAAATTACAAATTACAAAAAAGACAAAAGACATGTCTTTAAGACAAATTGTCTTAAAGACATGTCTTTTTTGTTTGAAGGTATATTAGGTAGATAAGAAAGAGGGGTAGCAAAAGGAAACATGGTTTCTGTTTTCGTGATTTTTTTTACAACAACAATGAAGAAAAATACATCTCTTCCTTTTAGCTGTCATTCGCAATTTTATTTTTGTTTTGTGTGTATATACAAGATACATATATTAATATATAAATAAAAAGTGCAAATAAATATAAACCATGTGGAAAAACGAAATTGTGGAGCTTTTAATATCTAAATATCAGGAACACGAAAACTTGTATGATGTACGTAATCCTACATATATGGACCGTGTCAAGCGATCTAGCTCTTTGTTCACAATCTGCCAAGAGCTAATGATATATACTTTTTAAAGTTATATTTTAATAAAAAACGAATTTATTTCAATTAATGTACTTATAATAATTTAACCTGTTTTATTTCAATTTCAAAATAATAAACCAAAGTATTACATTCTATGAATAAGCACAATAAAATAAGATATTTTTCATATACATATGTACCTACTCGAAAACCTTTAAATATTCATTTTTAAAGTGTTTCCAAATTGCCTGGCATACTTCCGGAACTGCACAACAAAGAAAGGTTTCCCATAGTCTCGTCTGATAATTTGTGCTTTTGATGGACTCTCCAGTAGCGAGGTATTGGAGTGTGGCTGCCAGTTTCTCTGCTGGAGTTATCGCTTCTCTCAAGATGGTATCTTGTTTTACTATATCACCTTCGATTTTTGCGAGTATCAAATTAAATGTCTCTCGGCTTATTCTGATATAGTTCTGAAAAGACGACTTATCTCCCAAGAAGTCGTTCATAAGAAACGAAAATGTACCTCGCCCCACTCAGCATTTCCGCCATTGATTCACCCACTCACTAGTTTTAGTCAACTAGTTTTACGTCCATTGCTTTCTTCGAGGTTTTTCTGTATAGCACTCAATTTTGATTTTTTTTAAGAAAATTTACTTTTTTAAATACTTTACTTCTCAAGTTGTTAAATTCCGTTTTTGGCGCCAAATTATAGGAATAAAAGGAATTAAAGATAAAGTAAAAAAAAAACTCTGGCTGTCAAATAAATTTTTTTTAAACAACAGTGAAGTAATAGACATGTTTCAAAAATCATCATGAAAATATGACATGATTTTGGGAGCAACTTTAAAAGAAAATAAAAAAAGACATGTCTTAAAAAATCATCGTGAAAATTAGGTGTAAAACAATTTACAGAGTATGAAAATACAGATACTCAAATTTTTCAATTAATTTTCTACGCAAATAAAAACAAAATTAATACTCTTAAAGAAACATAGAATGAAAATTAAATTATTCAATACTCTTAAAAAAGACAACGAACGAAAATGAAATTATTTAAATTCACATCAACAAATACAAAGACTTATAATCTGGCTTTGATTTTACAATTTTTTTAAAGAGATTATTAATTTTATTCACTTTTCTTCTTCTAGTTGCGTTATTTATCAGTGCGGCTGTTTGCCGGCTATAGGCATATCGACTACGTTGTCTTAGCACCATATGTTGTTAAAACAAAGTATTGCCTGATTATTACATTGCGATTTTACAACTAAATGCAATCCTTTTATTATAATTATTGTGGAAATAGATATATATATATATATATATATATATATATATATATATATATATATTAGAGTGACCGGATCTCATAGAGGAGAAAAAAATTTCGGAATCTTGTTCGTCTGGACCCCACAAAACGATTTCCCTTTCCAGATATTGAGGTAGCCGAAATTTGAGCTCGATTAAACGACGTTAACCCGTGCCGCTCGTCGTTCAAAGTTTGAAAAAATCCAAATTTTTTGCCAAAAAGCTGACATATGGAGCCATAACTCCGGAACGGTAAATAATAAAAACACGCTTAGTATCTCAGAAGAAAGCTAATGTTGTTCTTCAAAATTTATATTCTACACATAATTGTTGTTATTTTAAGTCGAACAGAGTTACAACAGCCTTTAGCCCCAAAAACGTGACCTGTACCACTAGGAGCATGGTTAGGTTAGGTTAGGTTAGGTTGATTGGAGGGGTGTGATAGCCCATGTCATACGACATACACTTAAGCCAGTGAAGGCTTGTTGTGCGCTCCTTTTAATTATCAAACACAAACTGCTAGAGTTCTGCGGCAGGATTCGAACCTGCGACCTTCGCACTACGAGTCTAGTACACTACCTACTAGTCTACGAAGGCCAGAGCATACTTCGTATATTTTGTTATTAAGTGAAAACAAGTCATACTGATAAGTCTAATGACATTTTTTATTTTAAAATATAAAAATCAGGTATATAATACATACAAACAGACACAGAAAAGATACAGACGTAGTACCTACATGAGTTAATAATTTTACATAGTAGAGAGCTTTTGTTAAAGTAGTTGGATTTGTCGGTTCATTTTTGCAAGTTCCTTTTGCGCCTTGATTTCTTCAGCTTGAGACAACTTGAGATCCACTCCAGTCATGGAACCTGGGCGGCCCTTCTGCCTCTGTTTCACGAGAAACGCCTTATCTTCTTCCGATTTCATCAGAGTCAAGGCATCTTGTTGAGCAATATCAAAGAGATCTTCCAACTTTTCAAGAAACTGTTTAAATTTGTTCTTGGCCGTTTCCGATGTTTTCTTGCGGTCTTTTTGAAGAGTTCTCCACTCTGCGTGAAGTTTCTCCAGCTTGGTAATTGCATCTTGCTCATGTTTAGTCGGGATTCGAGCTTTCTCCCAAAAAATTATCACTTCTCGTATGGTAAGTTTTGCTGATTCTCTTACAGCTAATTTCACAGTACGTAAATTATAAAATAAAGCACACAAAACTTGACGATTTGAGGGTAGTTTACAACCGGTGATCTGGTGAATGGGATAGCCCACAAGAAATATTTTATCCTTGGTCCGGCTTTGTACACCTGATGTGGATGCCATTTCAGAGTTCAATAGGCAAATAACAGTTAACTTGAATGGGTCTTTCTTTGGGTCTTTCTTTGATAAACTAGTCAGGTAATCCCCATATGATAAAATATTAAATTTGAACAAAAGGCTCTTTATGTTTGAAAATTGAGTTCCAAAATACTTTTTAAGAAAAAAGTGTTAATTCCGAGACAAATTATGTAAAAACCCGTAAAATTCTTAGAATACTCCCAAACTGGCTCCTACAGGTATCAGGTCACGTTTCTGGGGCTAAAGGCTGTTGTAACTCAGTTTGGGTTGAAATAACAACAATTATGAATAGAATATAAATTTTGAAGAACAATATTAGCTTTCTTCTGAGATACTAAGCGTGTTTTTATTATTTACAGTTCTGGAGTTATGGCTCCATATGTCAGCTTTTTGGCAAAAAATTTCGATTTTTTCAAACTTTGAACGACGAGCGGCACGGGTTAACGTCGTTTAATCGAGCTCAAATTCCGGCTACCTCAATATCTGGAAAGGGAAATCGTTTTGTGGGGTCCAGACGAACAAAATTCCGACATCGATTTTTTGCGGTCACCCTAATATATATATAAATGAAATTAGTTTTAATTTCCTTCAAATAATTCATTTTTCTTTTTCAATAAGATCTAAATGCATTAAGATTTATTTCAAAAAATATTGACATATCAAACTTTAGTATGTAGGGCAACTTTGTGTTTTCGAACATAAACAAAATTGTTGTATTTTTTTCATGTTTTTTTACTCAAGTGAGATCTGCCAAAACCAAATTGAAATATTTTGGCAAAGTTTAAAAAAATTTGTTTGCATTAATATTTCTGTGAAAAATTTAATTGTTTTGATGAAATTCAAACTAAAAACCAAAATTGTATTTTTCTTAATAATGTTAGCATTTATAAGAATAAAGTACGATTCGTTTTACTTTCACCCACCCCTTACTACTCTAATTGGAAACGAATAAAAACATGGGGATGTGAATTGCAGAACACCAAAAATGCTAAAGTAATCCACTTTCGAGTTAATTCGGATTCTAGAACATACCCGAATATAAGCGGTTTTCACGTTTGATAGTACATTTAACCTTTATGTGTTTGGGATCGAAAACTTACGTGGGCGGTCGGAAGACTACATTTGTAGTAACATTATTTTTGCACTACTTTATCCTTATAAACTAGAAAAAATGGTTATATTTATTTCACTTAATTTATATTTTATTTATTTAGGTACATGTAGGTGTAGGAAAACTTGATCAAAACAATTTTAAACTGTATATATTTCGTGTGTTATTGCGATTTCCAATTTCACATGCCTGACATCGTACAGGATGTTTTGGCAGGTTATCCTCAGATGTATCAGGAAACTGATTAGTAGCTGAAGCGGAAGAAGTTGAATTTGCCGAGTGCCCTAGCGCCATTTCGATAGCTAGGCGTGTAGGAGTGTAGCCTATTACCCTTGGAATTTTTAACCGTTCTATTATTGCTGGCATAAACATCTGTTTTGTCAAACTTTTCAAGAACTTTCTGCGTTTGCTGAATATGGCTATTATTCTCTATATAGATGATATAAGTAGCTATGGCAGATATATCTAGCAAGTCGAAAAACATTGCCAATGGACATCGCAATGTTTTGCGTTTTGTAGAATATGCTGACAGCATTTTGTTCATTGCATCGACGTTATAGTCAAGTATATACTGCGGCTTTTTTTCTCTGCCACAATATCATTATTCAAAGTTGTACTTGACAATATAACAACTGCCTTTCCCATTTTTGTCACATAAGATTATGGTGCAAACTTTGAGTCCAAAAAACCAAAAACTGATGAATATTGTGCACGTTTACCGTCAGCTTTAATTTCGTTGGGTACAAAGGTTTTATTTTGGCCTTTGGATAATAAATATTTATCCAAGTATGGTGGACTCATTTAATCCTTTAGTTGATCGCGATGGGCCTACATTGGTATCACGGAATACATTATTAGCATTTGTATGAATTGCTTGATTGGGTAAAAGAGTTAGCCATTCAGTGTGGTCCTTAGAAATTAACATTCCAAGACGCTGCAAAACATTTTGTTCCTCCTCAGCGTCCATGTCTTCTTCAAAATCGGCTTCAAATAATAAACCCTCTTCCTGTACGTCGTCTTGAATATTATCTTCCTCGATCACCATATATTCTTCTTCTTCTGGATGTTTGATGCGCTATCAGCATACAAGTGATGCAAAATATTCTTTTTTAGCAAAAATAAAATAAAAACAGTGTGTGCAAATGTAATAAGTAACAAATAAAGCTTCTTTTCATACAAACCACATATTGACTACAAATGTAGACTACCGGCCACGAGATGATCATTTTTAAAAACATCCCTTTAGCACCTACTAAATAATTATTTTTACATCATTAACGTTTAAATCTGCTAAAAACAAGATTTTAGGAAGCTACAAAGAACCTTAAATTGTTTTACTGACGTTTTTAATTTTTATTCGCTAATATAATCAAAATTACTACAAATGTAGACTTCCGAGCACATAAAGGTTAAAATCCTTTTAGATGTACTAGGATTTTTAACTACAAAGTGTAAGCGGTTTTTTGTGTGGGTATTGTAAACAAGTCGAAATAGCTGATGTTTGTTTTGTTTTTTCCGTAAATTTTTATTCTAAAAACAGATAAAAGATTTTTTCTCTAATTGGTATTGCTGAAATAAAAACAATTTACAGCTTAAAATGCCTAAAATAACGGAAAAAGATAAAATTATAAATTTTCTGGTAGAAAATTCAATTGATAAAATTGAAGTTGTGGAGATAATGGAATGCGAAGCTATGTTTTTTTTAACGAAATCAAAATAAATCTTTCTGTAGATGTTTGTGAACAGCATGTTATTGACCATATTTTGGACGAAATTATGAAGTGGTTATACCACTTGCAGAAACTCCAGTACTTAGTGGAATACCTTTTTTTCGGGAACGCACAAATATTTCATAAAATCGCAAGTGATTTTGGATGATAAACTACGTATAGAGCACATTGTTGTAAAAAAATACAGGCAGGGTTCATGATTCGAAAATCTTTTTATTTTTTTTTTTTACCAAATTTAACTTTTTATTTGTACTCATTTTTATATACATACATATATTAAATTTTTCACGCAGGCATAAAATAAAAATATAAGAAAATAAGAAAGTGGTGGCAAAACGAACAGCTGTTTGCGCACTTGTAAATAAATGTACGTAGCTAGTTGACAATAGTTTTTGGTATAGTACTTTAACAACTATGTGGTAAATTAAAGCTTAAGGCCCCTTTCAGATTAGGCAACTTTAATTGCGCAAGTCTTGTGTTTGTTGGTGTGGGAGGAAAGGTCGGGTTGAAGGGGAAAGAACTGCCGAGATTTGAGTACAGATTTGCTTGTACTTGGCAATTCTGTTTCTGTTGTCATTCTTGTCTTGGGATATTTATTTGTTTTTTAAATTGTCTTTTATTTCTTCTTCGTTGTGTTGTCTAATTTTGTGAAAATATTATATTTGTTAATAAGGCACCTGTGAATAAAAAGTTAAAAAATTATGAGAAAATGTAGGCGAAATGAAACGGAACAAATAATCAATTTAGTTGAACAAAATGAATGCATTTTTAATGTTCGTTCATTTTCATATTTATATTATATTATATTATTTTTTATTTATATTTTATATATTATTTTTTTCTTCAACTTCCATTGTATACACCAAATTTCAAATTACTTTTACAATTACAATGAATACAGAAATGAAACAAAACGTCAACAAATTAAGAAAATTCGAGCATATGAAAATTAAACTTGCTCAACCAAGTTGCTGAATGTGAACATAAAAGCAAGTTCAAAAGAAAATAAGTGAAAATGAAAATTATATTTGCGCGATTAAAGTTGCCCAATCTGAAAGGGGCCTTAATGCATTTTGTTGTTGTGGTCTTGTCAACAGTGGTATATGTACTATATTAACAAGACCGCTAGCTCTACAATGCTAGTTTACAACCAAGCGTGAAAACCGTCATAGCTTTACATACTAATCTACAAAAGGCTGAAGCTTTGGCTCAGACCTTTAACTCATATCATTTCTTCTCAGCTCATCTTCCACCATTTCTGAGGTTAATAATATATTAACGCAAATTGAAAATACGATTGTTAACCCATCTACTCCCTACTTTGCTACTTGTGAAAAAGCTTGGGATTAGACAATATTTATTTAGACAATATTCACAATAAATGCCTGAAAAACTTGCCAAATAGAGGCATTAGCTGCCTGACTGTTATATTTAATGCTTACCTAAATTTATGCTACTTATCTTCCGCGTGGACAATTTTACAGACCATTCCAATACTTTTAAAAGAAAAAATTGCTAACTTCATTAATGAAAATAATATTTTACCACCTCAGCAATTTGGATTCAGATGCGAACACAATACTTCCCAACCATTGCTAAAAATAACAAATCTTAACATTGGCAAGTCCAATTATTGATGTCTTTTGTAACTTAAGTAAATGAAAAAAGAAAACACGCGGCTAAATAAAGCTTTAACAAAAAGAAGGGTTCTTTATTATGAGACTTCAATAACAAGTAAGTAAAAGAAAAAGTTGGTTTGTAAACAGACCGGCTTCGGCTTTGTGCCATCTTCAGTGTTCTCTTGAATACTAAATCGTTTTTCTTGCTGTACGTTGTCTTTTGTATGGTTCGTTTTTTCTTTCTTTGACCCCTTTGTGTTTCTCTCTCTCGTCCTTGTATGTCTATGTGTCTCTCTTTCTCTCTCTCTCTACCTGCTAACTGTTCCTCTCATTTTCCCCTATATACCATGTCTGTGCTCCCTGTCTTTATAGCGTGGCGATTATTTAATAGGTGTATTATCTGTATGCAGGTAGTAATCTATGATTGTGCGTTTTTGGATTAGCCTTTTGGCTTGTACATCTGTTGTTATATTGTTCGGTTTGGTTAAATTATTGTCCTCTTTTGTGTAAAAATATTTTAATGGTTCAAATATTATGTCCGAGGCATTGTTTATTTGTTCATTTATTATTCTCCCGTCAAAAGTTTTCTGTTTGTATATTTCCATGTTTTTTAATACGTTCAACCGCCGTCCTTTATGCTGTATGTGTAACAGTTTAACCGTTTTTCTAATATGCGCTGGTATACATTTTTTATTGAGTATGTGGTTCGCGAAATTCGATTCTGATGTTGTTCCTGGTTCTCTCATTTTTTTGTTGTATACTCATATGTTCCCGAAATCTGGTTTTTATCTTTCGTCCCGTTTGCCCGATGTAACTGTGTTGGCATGTGCAAGTTAATTTGTATACCCCTTGTTTATCCAGGCGGTCTTTTGTGCTGTCTTGGAGTATTCTACCCAAATTGTTATTTGTTCGGAATGCTGTGTTAATGTTGTGCTTTCTAAAAAATTTTGCAAGTTTGTATGTTGATGTGCCCATATATGTTAAAGTAGCCCAAGCTTTCTTCTCCTGATCCTGTTCTTTGTTCCGTTCCCCACTTGTTTTGATATCTCTTCTGATTTTGTCTACCAATTTTTTCCTATACCCGTTGTTTTCCGCTATGCTATAAATTATTTTCAACTCCTTTCTATATGCCTCCCGCGTTAGTGGTATTCGTTCAAGTCTCGTTACTAATTGTCTAATTGCCGCGTTTTTGTGTTGTTCAGGATGGTTTGATGAATTGTGTATTATTGTGTCTGTAGCAGTTGGTTTCCTGTATATTTCGTATTCGATCCTATTTAAGCTCTTGTTTGCCCGAATTGTTAAGTCTAGATAATTTATGCTATTGCCTTCTTCCACTTCCATTGTGAATTTTATGTTTTTGTGTTGTTTGTTCAGTTGATCCAGAATTTGTTCCTCTTTATTTCCTTCCAGTATACATATAATATCATCTACGTATCTCGCATAGAATGTAACCCCGAAATTGGTTTTTAGGTTCTCGACATATTTCTCTTCTAAATTTTGCATAAATATTTCCATTAGGATTGCTGATGTTGGATTACCCATTCCTAGTCCATGGGTTTGTCTATATATGTTATTGTTGAATTTGAAATAATTTTGCTCCAATGTGGCTTTTAGCGTATTTGCGAGTTGCATTGAAAACTCTACGTCTTTTGTTTTGTTGAGCAGTGTTTTATGTACAATGTTTATTGTCTCTGTTGTTGGAATTGATGGATACAAGTCTTTTATATCAAATGAGACTAGCCTAGTGTTTTCTGTTATATCCACGCTCTGTAGCCTATTAACTAATTCCGTGGTGTTGGCTATTGTGTGTTTGTTTTCAAGGTCCAAGTTGTCTTTCAGTATTGTTTTTAGGTATTTCGATAGTTTGTAGCTCGGGGCCGATTTGTAATTAATTATGGGTCTCATTGGTGTATTCGGCTTATGTATTTTCGGTAGAGCAATCATGGATGGAGCGTATGGGTTCATGAGTGTTAACGAGTACGATATGTTTGGTGTTATTATTTTGGTTGCCTTTTTGATTATTTCTTTGACTTTCGCCTGGTATTCGTCTGTAGGATCTTTCCTAATTTTCCGACATTTAGTGTCCTCTATCAACTGCTCCGTTTTGGTAATGTAATCATTCTTGCTGATTAATACCGTTGTGTTTCCTTTATCTGCTTTGGTTGTTACGACATTATTAGATTTAAGTTTTTGCTTTAAATTTCTAACAGCTTCGCATTCCTTGTTTTGACTCCTCTTAGATTTGATCTCCTTCTCTATTATGCGTTTGCAGGTATATCTGGCTTTATCCTGCTCCTCGTTTGGTAGCATCGATATTGCAACCTCTGTGTCCACAATGGTTTGCTCTATTTCCCTCCTTTTATTATTTTCTCGGATATTGTGCTTTAGCCCCTTTTTCAGTAACTGAGCCTCTTCTTCATTGACAGCAATTTCAGTTAGGTTTATAAATCTAGTGTGGAAGTTGTGTTCTTTGTGTAGCTTGCAGTTTGCCGATTCTGTTAGTTTGTCGAGCTTTTTGTTTAAATTCTTGTATTTCTGTTCAATTGCTCCCGCGTTCGCTGTGTTTACTTGGTCAAATATGTCCATCAGTATGTCGGTTGGGACTCGTTCTGCTAATTGTAAGTGAATGTGTAGAAGTTCAACCTCTTCTTCATTGAAATAATCAAAAAGGCAACCAAAATAATAACACCAAACATATCGTACTCGTTAACACTCATGAACCCATACGCTCCATCCATGATTGCTCTACCGAAAATACATAAGCCGAATACACCAATGAGACCCATAATTAATTACAAATCGGCCCCGAGCTACAAACTATCGAAATACCTAAAAACAATACTGAAAGACAACTTGGACCTAGAAAACAAACACACAATAGCCAACACCACGGAATTAGTTAATAGGCTACAGAGCGTGGATATAACAGAAAACACTAGGCTAGTCTCATTTGATATAAAAGACTTGTATCCATCAATTCCAACAACAGAGACAATAAACATTGTACATAAAACACTGCTCAACAAAACAAAAGACGTAGAGTTTTCAATGCAACTCGCAAATACGCTAAAAGCCACATTGGAGCAAAATTATTTCAAATTCAACAATAACATATATAGACAAACCAATGGACTAGGAATGGGTAATCGAACATCAGCAATCCTAATGGAAGTATTTATGCAAAATTTAGAAGAGAAATATGTCGAGGACCTAAAAACCAATTTCGGGGTTACATTCTATGCGAGATACGTAGATGATATTATATGTATACTGGAAGGAAATAAAGAGGAACAAATTCTGGATCTACTGAACAAACAACACAAAAACATAAAATTCACAATGGAGGTGGAAGAAGGCAATAGCATAATTTATCTAGACTTAACAATTCGGGCAAACAAGAGCTTAAATAGAATCGATTACGAAATATACAGGAAACCAACTGCTACAGACACAATAATACACAATTCATCAAACCATCCTCAACAACACAAAAACGCGGCAATTAGACAATTAGTAACGAGACTTGAACGAATGCCACTAACGCGGGAGGCATATATGAAGGAGTTGAAAATAATTTATAGCATAGCGGAAAACAACGGGTATAGGAAAAAATTGGTAGACAAAATCAGAAGAGATATCAAAACAAGTGGGGAACGGAACAAAGAACAGGATCAGGAGAAGAAAGCTTGGGCTACTTTAACATATATGGGCACATCAACATACAAACTTGCAAAATTTTTTAGAAAGCACAACATTAACACAGCATTCCGAACAAATAACAATTTGGGTAGAATACTCCAAGACAGCACAAACGAGACAGACTGCCTGGATAAACAAGGGGTATACAAATTAACTTGCACATGCCAACACAGTTACATCGGGCAAACGGGACGAAAGATAAAAACCAGATTTCGGGAACATATGAGAGACTACAACAAAAAAATGAGAGAACCAGGAACAACACCAGAATCGAATTTCGCGAACCACATATTCAACAAAAAATGTACACCAGCGCATATTAGAAAAACGGTTAAACTGTTACACATACAGCATAAAGGACGGCGGTTGAACGTATTAGAAAACATGGAAATATACAAACAGAAAACTTTTGACGGGAGAATAATAAATGTACAAATAAACACTGCCTCGGACATAATATTTGAACCATTAAAATATTTTTACACAAAAGAGGACAATAATTTAACCAAACCGAACAATATAACAACAGATGTACAAGACAAAAGGCCAATCCAAAAACGCACAATCATAGATAACTACCTGCATACAGATAATACACCTATTAAATAATCGCCGCGCTATAAAGACAGGGAGCACAGACATGGTATATAGGGGAAAATGAGAGGAACAGGTAGCAGGTAGAGAGAGAGAGAGAAAGAGAGACACATAGACATACAAGGACAAGATACAAAGGGGTCAAAGAAAGAAAAAACGAACCATACAAAAGACAACGTACAGCAAGAAAAACGATTTAGTATTCAAGAGAACACTGAAGATGGCACAAAGCCGAAACCGGTCTGTTTACAAACCAAATTTGACGTGGGATGACGGAAAATCGTCCCAAATTCAAACAAACCCCGTCGGAAGAAAAACACAAAAATCAAAAGAAAAAGTGATCAAAAGTATTTATGATATAAGACAAAGCAAACTAGCGTATGAGTAACCATACAATGATGAACCTTGCTTTATTTTACTGTATATCAACCCTTCACCTTTAGTTGCATTGAGGAATCGGGAAATTCTCTTTACTGCACTGATATGAACATTTCCGAATGCTTCTTGATATCTACTGAGTGTATTAACAGCATAGGCAATATCTGGTCGTGTCCAAACGCATATATATAATATACCACCAATAGCTTGACGGTATGTTTGTTGATCCCACTCAACATGACTATAATTTTCTTCTCCAGTGTTCCAATTCTTTTCAATTGGTGTATCTTTGTATTTCGAATTCTCAAAACCAAAACGTTTCAATAAATTGATTATGTTGTTTGTTTGTGTTAGCTTTAAATCTCCATTTTCAAGTTTAACTATCTGTATGCCGAGGAATTCTTTTACCTCACCCAAATCTTTGGTTTCAAACTGTTCTTTTAGATAATTTTTAACTCCTTCAATTTCATTTGGGTCTTCTCCACACATAAGAATATCATTCACATATAATAATAAAATTAAACTCTTTCTCTTATATAGGCAATAATCATTCTCAGATCTGATTTTTTTTCACTGCTATTTATTTATTGTATCTTCAAATAGAACTAACAATAAGTGTTCAAATCTTAAGTATAAATATAATAATTAGGCCCAACCAGTGTCGGACATAAACTTAGTGATAGTAATTAATAATACAGAAACGTGTTAAGCACAAAAATATTCAAAAAATTCCATCTGAAGTGTGGCGTATTAAGGCCGTAGTATCCCTCTTTTTTAAGCGGATGTGTCCAGTAAAGTTCAAGATGTTACGAGCAAGGGGATTAGGATGGGACTCGAGTTTTGTTAAATAATTTCCAGCATATTTTGCAATTTCAGCGGTCACAAGTGGCATATTTAAATCACGATGTAAAATTGAATTTTTCATGTACCATGGAGCCGATGTTATTAACCTTAAAATTTTGTTTTGCATTCGTTGGATTCTCTCTACATTGGAAGCTGAAGCAGTGCCCCAAAGCTGAATTCCGTAACACCATATGGGTTTCAAAAGCGACTTGTATATTAAAAGTTTACAATCTAGACTGTGGGTAGAATTTCTACCAATCAGCCAATGTATCTGAGTCAATTTAAGTTTTATTTGTGTCAGCTTAGAGTCAATGTGCTTTTTCCATGTGAGGCGTCGGTCGAGGTGTATACCAAGATATTTCACATGTGAATGTTGAGGAACAACTTTATTGTTGATTTGAATGGGGGGAACAAGTGTCTCTTCGTAGGGTAAATGTGACATGAACACACTTTTGTTCATTTACTTTTATTCTCTATAAGTTCAACCACAATTCCAACAGGTTAATATGTTCCTGAAGATAACGGGATGCCTGTTGAGGGTTTTCATGCATACTAAGGCAGGCTGTATCATCGGCAAATGTAGAGGTGAGGATATTACTGCTTAAAGGCATATCACAGGTATAGATCAAATACAAAACTGGACCCAGTATACTCCCCTGTGGCACACCGGATGAGATAGTTTCGGGCACACTCATGAAGTCTCCTTCCACAACAGTGAACTTCCGGGCAAGAATGTAAATTTCTAAAAGATTTACTATGTTTATTGGCAGATATGTCTTCAATTTTAAAATAAGGCCTTCATGCCACACTTTATCAAATGCCTGAGAGACATCAATAAAGAGGGAAGAACAATACTTTTTTTCTTCAAATGCTCTTCTTATGAAATGGACCAATCTATGAGTTTGTTCAATGGTGCTATGCTGCCTTCTAAAACCAAATTGACGGTCCGGTATGCACCCATTATCAGTTAGAATTGGGGACAATTTTGTCATGAGCAGCTTTTCGAAGAGCTTTGAAATTGTTGACAGTAAACTTATTGGCCTATAAGAATCAGCCTTGGTAAGATCTTTGCCGGCCTTTGGAATGATTTTGACTATGGCAAGTTTCCAGCTGTGTGGATAGTACTCCAGTCGTAAAAAGCCATTAAAAATAAATAACAGGATTCTAATAGCAATACGAGGCAACTTCATCAGCATCTTGTTACTAATTCCATCAATACCCGGGGCCTTTTTTTGGGTTGGTTTAAGCAATTAGTTTTTGTACATCACGCATCTTAAATTTCATGGGTCGAGGGGGTAGAGCAACTACACTCGGTAAATCAACAGCACCAGGACATGTGTTGGGGTAAATACGTACATTAAATGCCCAGCAAATATGTTACCTTTTTCAGTATTACTTCTTGCCCAACCTCCGGTAGAAGTGCGCAGGGGTGGTTTAGACTCAACGGGTGTTTTAAGTTTTTTAGCAGCGCGCCACAAGGAGTAATTAGATGCTGCTGTGACATCGAGGCCTTCCAGGTAGTTCTTAAGAGAAGCAGATTTTTCAGCTGAAAGCAACTCTTGGAGTCGTTTAGTGCATTCTCTAAATCTGATTTTATGTTGGGGCGATCTGTGCTGTTGCCATTCCCTTCTAGCTCTTCTTTTTTCACATACGAGACGTTCAATATCCGCAGAATAAATTCTATTAAACCCAGTCTGCGGATGGGAGGTAGTGGCATGTTTAGCAGCCTGTTTAATATTTTCAGAAAGATTGGCAATGTTAAATTCAATATCATCGGGAGTTCTTAGCTTGATGTTCTCCGTACAATGACTACTGAGATATTTTTTGAACCCCAGCCAATTAACATTATTTATCATCTTCGCATATGGGTGAGGTAAGTCACTTCTTAGTGGGCTACAAATTGTAACGATCGTGGGGGAGTGATCAGAGGAGAGATCATGAGAAGCTTCAACATGAATTAGATCCCTAGATATATTTTTCATGACGCCAAAGTCTATAACATCCGGAATTTTATGTATGTCAGTAGGCCAGTAAGTGGGCTCCCCGCTCGAAATGACATCCAAACCCATTTTTGAAATTGTGTTGAACAATGCTCTACCTCTAGGTGTAATAGGACGCGATCCCTAGAACGTATGTTTTGCTTTGTAGTCCCCAGCTGCTACGAAACAGGGTCCAAGAGTTTTGTAAAAAGCCTCGTATTGATCCTCAGTGATTGATAATCTGGGAGGGGAGTAAACTGATGATATTACGAGATTTGAAAAAAAATTTTCGATGCAAATATTTGTTGCTTGTAGATGGTCTTCACAAGTGTTCTCAAGAATATAGTGCTTGAGTCTTGACTTTATTAGAATTGCTGA
The DNA here is from genome assembly GCA_963681545.1 of Germaria angustata. Taxonomy (NCBI): domain Eukaryota; kingdom Metazoa; phylum Arthropoda; class Insecta; order Diptera; family Tachinidae; genus Germaria; species Germaria angustata. The sequence goes on from OY813002.1 coordinate 41,074,958, forward strand.
TCCTCCGCATGCTCTTCCTCTCGGGTCCTTTGTATCATATAAGGTGTAGCCACTCATTTTAAATAGGCTTCTCGAAGTCAAATGAGTCTCAGATACCCACATTATATCAATATTCTTCACCGTGAGGAAGTGCTCAAGTTCGTTTCTATGTTGGCGAATGCCGTTTGCGTTCCAGAAACATAGTTTTAACGTGTTCACGGCTTGTTAACTAATGCTTGAAGCAGAGTGTTCTGCATTCGCAGCATTTCTTGCATCATGCTAGTCATATTTGTTGTAAAGTTGTTTATAGTTTGCACCAAATTGTCAATAGTAGCTTCAAGGCGACTGAAATTAAAGCTTGGGTTTGCATTTGTTGTATTATTTGGTGATGACACTTTTTGAACGGGAATAGAGTTGATCTTCACAGCGTCAGCATACGATACATGTGAAGTGATTGGTTGGGCCATTAGGGGATGAGTAGCGGAGTACGTATTTCTTGCTTGAGCTGGAGTTACTTTAGGCTTTTGGTTCATAGCTTGTTTAACAAAAGAGAATACAGGACATCCTCTGTAGTTAGCAGTGTGATTACCTCCACAATTACTGCACTTTTTTTCCTTTTTATCCTTTGGCTTATTGCAAATAGCAGTGTTGTGTAATTCACCGCACACAACACAAACAGTAGGTAATTTGCAATAAGTTTTCGTATGGCCATATTCTTGACAATTATGGCACTGTACGGGTCCTGAACGCTTATGAGGTTCTTCAACTGTGATTTTTCCGGTATAACAGATATTTTAAATTATAAATTGGATGGGTCTCATTTTTCTTCACTTTTATATCATTTGGCTCCAGTTCAACACGAATCTCAGATCTGATGAAACCTATTTTTAATATCTTCCTATTAAATTCATTGTTCCAACATAATTCACTCTGTTTCAGCCCGTAAATAGATCTGTTTAGTTTACACAATTTTCCTTCAAATGGTGAAGGAACTGTAATGAAAATATCTTCTCTCAACTCACCATTTAAAAAAGCACATTTGACATCAAGCTGGTGTATATTAAAATTCTTCTGCAAGACCATTGATATAAATGATCGTACAGTGACACTATTAGCTACCGGCGCATATATGTACATCACTGAAAGAACCATACCGCTGCTTGCAGCCGCGTGCAACCAATCTTGCTTTTCTACGCACAATACCATCATAGTTCTTCTTTACGTTGAAAACCCACATTCCATCAATTCTATCTCGACCTTTATCTTCAACAACCGTCCATGTATGTTTCTTGTTTATTACAGCTACTTCTTCTTCTATAGATTTCTTCCATTCCTTATCCCGATATGTTTCTTCAAATGTAATTGGAACATCATGTAAAATTGTTGTATAGGCAAACATTGCAGTGTTATATACTTCATAATCGTCAAGGTATTTTGGAGCTGTTCTCTTTCGTATTTCACCTGATTGATTGCCATTTTCAACACCATTATCTGCACCAATTTCCTCTATTTCATTATCAATGTTTACACTATCTTTAACTTCTTCATTTACATCATCAGTTTCCTCATTCACATCGTGTTTAAGTTCTTCATTTTCAAAATCGTGTTCTTTATTCAATGGAATTTTAATTGTAGCATAATTCATAAATGTAGCATCTCTACTACTATTACCTTTTTATTTATTTCATCATAAAATCTAAAACCATTGACGGTGTAGCCAACCAACATCATTTTTTCAGATCGAGCTTAAAATTTACCCTTCCGAATTTGTCTCGGAACGTTTACAGATGCTACAGTTCCGAAGGAGTGTATCTTATTCAAATCTGGTTTCTCATTATACCATAACTCAGCTGGTGTTTTGTACTTTTCAATTGCTGACGTTGGACACCTATTTATAGCGTACGTTGCATGTAGTATTGCTTCACTCCACAAACTTTTCGGCAAATTAGACTCAAGTAAAGCACATCTAGCATTTTCGACCACGGTTCTATTGAACCGTTCTGCAACACCGTTAAGCTGTGGTGAATAACGTACAGTTGTTTCTATCATTATGCCATTTCTCGAACAATAATTAGAAAAATAATTACTTTTATATTCGGTTCCACCATCTATTCTTAATACTTCAAGTCTTCGATCAAATTTGTTAAACAATTTTTCCGCATAATCTCTGAAAGCTTCATAAACCTCTGAATTGCTACGCAATGTATATATGACACAAAAATGTGAAAAATCATCGATAAGCGGGACAAAATATCTTTTACCATCATGGCTTAAATAATTTATGGGTCCAACCACATCACTGGGAACTTTTTGACCACAACGTACCGCTCTTTTTTTAGTGCCTTTAAATGGTAATTTTGCCATTTTGCCCATTAAAGAAATTTCACAAGGAACTTTAGTTTTATAATGACATCCCTGATCAAATTTTCTATGAAGATCCCCCTTTACCTGGAGTCGCCTTAATTTCAAAAACATTCGAAACCTTAGTTCTAAAAATCTGCCCATTCTCATCATTTCTTATTTCCACCGTATCGCCATAACAATTTACGTTGTATTTTTTTCGTGTGAGTTCTCTAATTGAAATTAAATTCTTCTCCAAACCTGGTACCATTAAAACTTCAGTTAGATAAATTGGACCACTTTCAGTATTCAGCAGCACGTTACCTTGACTCTTTGAAATCAAATGTTCACCTTTTTAGCAACACTAATATTGGCCTGTTGTTGCAATTGACGTATGTTATTCATGTAATTGAACCATTTTTCGTTGACCATGTTATTTGATGCTCCCGAATCTAAAAAAAATCTGTTCGACTTTTCAATATCAACAGCATTGCATTCACCTTCAACGATTTGACAATTGAAAATAATTGGGCTTAAATCTGCATGATTCGCATTACCATTTCCTCTAATTCTACTACCACCACCATCTTTATGTTGCTGTTGTTTATTGAATCTCACTTTACTTTTGCAATATTTGCTCGTATGGCCAAACTTGTTGCATACAAAACATTTTATGTTTCTCATACCTGGGCAATAACATTGTAGACTTGAACGAAAAGCACTGTTATTATGAACGTTCATACCATTTTTCTTGTTCAACTTTATTTCTTCCTTCAGTAGTTCCATATTCGTGCTCTGGGCCCACAACCTTTTGTAACTTAAGTAAATGAAAAAAGAAAACACGTGGCTAAATAAAGCTTTAACAAAAAGAAGGGTTCTTTATTCTATGAGACTTCAATGACAAGTAAGTAAAAGAAAAAGTGATCAAAAGTTTTTATGATATAAGACAAAGCAAAGTTGTAACAATGTTGCCAGATATTTTTTTAAATACAAATAAGATTACCATATTACAACAATGTCAAATCCGCTTTTGATTCCGTATGGCACAATGGACTTATCTTCAAATTAAATATATATACTTTCCCATTGAAAATAATTGAAATTAAATATTTCATCTTAGCAAACTAACATCTTTGCCGGCTGCCCTATTACCTATTCTTTATAACATCTTCACTGCTGACGTTCGCAACTTTTTCCAGCTGATATAATTTCTAATCTACATACCTTGGGACAACAAAGTAAAATATCTAGCGGTTATTCTTGACAGCAAATTAAATTATAAATTACTACGTTTATACGCATGTCTTATTTGCAAATATAACTATTTGCAAATAACTAATTCACTGTTTATACGGGAAATTGCATACAGAACTTATGTTATTATTAGTGATGCCATGTGACGAAAATATGATTGTTTGGTAAGTAAAACACAAAAAACGTTCATGAAGTGGCAACGTCTTACTTTTTATTTGCAAATAGTGTTGTTATTCACGACTTGTTAAGTGAGTTAATAAGTTACAATAAAAAAGTTATACGGCAACATTCTTCTTTTTTATTTGCAAATAAGACGTGCGTATAAACGTAGTAAATGCCACGTACCCTACGTTATAGACAAAATCAATAAATTAATAAGATTGCTGTACCCTGTTATTAATGTAAGTTCGAAGCTAAATATTGCAAATCAATCAAATCAATTTTTTATCCCGTACCGCTCTACTGTGCTCCATAGGCTTTTGCAAAAGTACATTTAAATTCCAATACATTTACTTTTTATAAAGATTCTCAGTTTAAAGCTAAATACCACATACTACGTTTATACGCACGTCTTATTTGCAAATAAAAAAGAAGAATGTTGCCGTATAACTTTTTTATTGTAACTTATTAACTCACTTAAACAAGTCTTGAATAACGGCACTATTTGCAAATAAAAAGTAAGACGTTGCCACTTCATGAACGTTTTTTGTGTTTTACTTACCAAACAATCATATTTTCGTCACATGGCATCACTAATAATAACACAAGTTCTGTATGCGATTTCCCGTATAAACAGTGAATTAGCTATTTGCAAATAGTTCTATTTGCAAATAAGACGTGCGTATAAACGTAGTAACAGAATACACAGAGTACTCAACTTTGACGTATAAAAAGGGTTCGAATCATATTTTTCATAAACTTTGTATAAATCATAAAGTTTGTGTGAAGAGATATCTATATAAAAACAACTAGATTAGCTCTCCCTTTCACACAAACTTTATGCACGTTTTCAAAGTTGTCGGGTCTATGTTTAGTTTATGCTGAATACAAAAGAAGATCAAAGCAAACAAATAAAGAGAGACAAATGTAAAAACAATCTTTATTGTCTTTGTACGCTCAGAGGATTTATATTTACTATAAGCAAGTCAAAGTAAAACAAATTTTTGCTGATATGCTGTAAGTGTTTTGCAGATGATTCCTTATAAATAATAAAAAACTAATTGAAAAATTTAATATTTGAGTAATAAAATCTTGGTTTAATAAAATTTTATTTTTTATTTTTATAAAAAAATAGTTGTTTTATATTTTTAAGAAGCATATGCTAAAGTTACATAATTTATTACTTTTCTTTGGAATAATTTTTATAGAAGATTTTACAAAGTCATAAGTCACATGCGAGCAATTGCAGGAGATATCCAAAAACAAAAGATTGGTAAACTTATTTAAAATCAAAACTTAAAATTTTTTCCAGTTTAAGCTATTTTTTAAATTGTTTTTCAAGTTCTGTAAAATTTTTCCAACGCAAATATGACTTTTGTAAATTTACATGACGATATCTAGGTAGATATGTTGATAATTTGATATTAGAATAAAATTAAACAAAAATGTAATTTCATACAAATAAAATAAAAATTATAAAAATACCCAAGTATTATACTAAATGGTTTAAGTACTGCTTGCCGTAACTCCAAGCATGTGCATGTCTTATTATTAATTTTGCTTACTTTTCCTATGCTATACCACTTGCCGTATTTATTTTGTACAAACACAATCACCCCTATCATGAATAAAATGTGAAATTTTTATTCCCATAAAATTTTCATTTCCCAAGTAGGGAAATTTTGCTATCATGAATATCATGGGAACGTTTGTTTTGCTATCAATATGTAGTGAGTGTACAATAGGGAAGAAGAAAATATAAATACAAAGTAAAAATTATTGAAAATTTGTGGGTAAGTGATGTAAAAAGTAATTAAATTTAAGTTTTATAATTAATATACACAAATTTGTAGTTTAAAAGGTAAAAATGTTCAGAATTGGTGCCATTATATCTCTACAAGAGGAGGAGATTCAGCAACAGCGGATAGCTCGTGGTGCTTTGCGAGATGCATCTAACCCGCAATCCACTTTTTGCAAGGTGCTCTCTAAAGTGTTGGATGCTTTAGAAAAAATAATCTGCGCAGAATGGATAAAATATCCGTCAGAAGAAGAAACCACAGCTAATTGTCAGGAGTTCTACCGAAAATGTGGCATACCCGGCGTCATCGGGTGTATTGATGGAATACACATCAATAATGTAAGTCCAAATAAAAACAACCACCTTTATTACAACAGAAAAGAAAATTACAGTTTGAATACCACTCTCGTAGTTAAGTATACATTACACATTCATAAATATAATAGCTTGTAATTATGTATATATGTATATACAATTTACGATTTTTTAGATATGCGATAGTAATATGAGAATTACGTTCGTTGATGCCACATATCCCGGATCCTGCCACGATTCCTTCATGTGGAATACAAACCCGTACAGACGTGTGATGGAGCAAAATTTCTTACATGAAGGGGCACATATATGGCTACTAGGTGAGTGAAAATTTACAAATCAATACATATAAGTGTACAGGTATGATTTATTTATAATGTAATATGAATATTTTTAGGAGACGCCGGATATCCCTTGGAGCCGTGGTTATTGATGCCGAATAGAACTCCTGCCCATGGCTCAAAACCACATGCAATGGGTCGGTTATTTTGCATCCTATTGAGAAGCATGTCATGTTGCACACTATTTATTGATTTAGACCTAAAAATAGTTTTTAGTTAATTTATATATCCATTAAAATGTAACAACTACATACTTACATTTTTTTCTAGTTCCCCAAAGAAAATAAAGTGAACAAATTGACACAAAAAATGGGAAAAATGTCTGAAAAATCCATTCATGATAAGGCGAACTTTTGAATGGGAACATTTTTTTATGCATGTCATTCACCGCTGAATTACATATCAGAAAATGGGAACAAATTTTATGGGAAAAATTATTCATGATAGGGGTGAATATTTATTGTGCTTGTTTCTTATAAGAGAACAGCCATTTGCTTTTTTAAGAGAAGAGTAACATAAAACAAATAAGCGAAAAAAGAGGATGTTGTTACTTGTTTTTTGTCCTTTTGCAAAAGCCTACTGCTCCAGTTTGGTCGTGTTTCATAAAATCTCACTTGAACAAGCTCCAAGTAGCCTAAAATAAACTTTTGAAGATGGTATATAACCTACCGTGGCATTATTCCACTCGCCTACTACACGATCTTTCGAGTTTTGAAATGATACATGGTAAACTGCACAAATTAATATTTGATTTCCCCCTATCTCCGCATCACTAGCATATCATGAACTCATTTCGTCGTAATTTTAAATACATGTGTAGGTTTTTGTAATTTTTTCTTCCTTCTAAACTATTATTAACCATAAAACTCATGATTGTAAGCTAAAAGGTAGCGAAGCTCCTGAACTCTTCCACCTACATATGTAAGTCAAATGTTAATAGAACCAATATTATCTTAATAAAACTTAGATAAAAACTTTCGAGTGTTAATAACTGCAGTTATGAAGAGTTTAGTTTACAATAAGCAATTAGTTGACTTCTTATCAACCACAAAAAATCTAAGGAGCCGCCCATTACTGTGTAATATAATTTTTTACGTTTTTCATTATCCACACACATTTTTGCTATGTCAAAACAGCTATCGTCACATGCTTTATAAGAATGCGCTCTAAGTAAAAAAATTTTAGCTTACTTTTACAGATGCTTTCACAGATGTACATACATATGTATGTAGTATAGACTTTGCACTGGCATATTTTAGGACCAATATGTAAAATTATGCAGTCTAAAAATACCAGTTTAAATTTTCTTTATTCCTCATAGAAAATCTTCTTGCTTTGTATGGCAATATTTTTCGTTCATAGCATTTTTTTATAAATTGTGAAATATCAATTCTTGAGTAATTATTCATACATACATATTTAGGTATTTATCTATGGATACGTAGTACATACTTATGCATGTTTCAAATTACACTGTGTGTAATTTTTTAAGTTGTGGCAAAATAACCATATACGGACACCACTACGTGATAAAAGACTAAAAAAAGACCCGTGTCTCCCAATTTTTCCCAAAGTCATGCACTTTTTTTTTATGGGCCGCCAAAGATTTGGGGCCTCGGTATCATTTTCGCAAAAAAGTGATCATTTTCTCGGGCTCATATCTTGCAAACCGTTCCGAATTTCGATTTACTCTCTGAGGCAAACTTGTAGCTCTTGTCATAAAGAACAAAAAATCAAAAAAAACTTCACCTTCCAGATAAAAATCGCAAAAAAATTAAAAAAATGCGATTTTTTACCTTTTTCTCTTGTTCAGGTCCATAGGTAGCAAACCGTTCAAAATTCAAGGAAACAATCAACTACAAAAATTTCCCTAAGATCTCAATAAACAAATTTCTACAACATATAAACTTCCTGGGAATAATTCTGAACACCGTTTAGGTAGCGCTTAGGTAGCCGCAAAAGTGAAAAAAGTGACGCGGTGAAAGTTATATAAAGTGCTACAACATAATTCGTACACAACAGTGTCAACTGACAGTTTCAGTATGCAGTGTGAAAAAATTGATTTATTTTGCTACGTTTGCAGTCATCAAACCAGAAAAAAAACATCTACAAGATTTCAAAAGAAAAGAATCTTTTAACTAGTGAATTCAAAAGAGCATATACATTGTTTTTCGACGAAGTGGACTTGACCGGTGAAAATTACACACCTAATACAGTGTGTCGCCAATGTTATAACAATCTTATGGCATGGTTGAGTGGAGGTACTATGAAGTATTGTAAGCCGGTAAACTGGATTAATCGCCCAGGTGATCATGATGCAACCAGTTGCTATGCATTCGTAAATTACACATGTCGTCTAAATCGACATGCTGAGAAGAACAAAATTTATAAAGCAACTGCAACAGCCACACTACCAGTGCTTGTACCTGAAAATTTTTTATCACCAAGGCCGCCAACTCCAGATCGTAATACAGAATTTACAGCAATGAGTACAGCAAGTGGTGTTACTTATGAAGATCCATTTGATACCGATTATGAGCCCCAACAGGGAGGAAGAGATGGACCACAACAACATTTTCTTCATTTTCATTTTGACGATTTTATCAAACAACTTCCTACCGAATCCGATGAGCAAGGAGAACGGTTTCACCAAACCACAATGCCCATGGAAAAACGGTACAAAGGCAAAAACCTCGACGCATTGCTTGCAGAGGTATGTTGGTGGAGTCACAAGATCACCCTGTATGATGTTAATGAAGTATTTGAAGAAGAAAGAGCTGATGATGGAGGGCAGTCTGGAAGCAACGTGCCTGTGGACACCATAAGTTCTGAATAAGTCAGATTCGGACGATTTGGATCTACAACTTAAGAGAGCGCGATTTGCAAGTCCAGGGCCATCAACATTATAAACATAATACGAATACTTTTTTTAATATTTTTGTAATTGATAGCATAGTATCTCAATGTTGAAGTAAATAAAAAACAAATGAAATTAAAAAACGGTGTTCAGAATTATTCCCAGGAAGTTTATATGTCGTAGAAATTTGTTTATTGAGATCTTAGGTAAATTTTTGTAGTTGATTGTTTCCTTGAATTTTGAACGGTTTGCTCCCTATGGACCTGAACAAGAGAAAAAGGTAAAAAAAAAAATCTAATTTTTTTAAGTTTTTTGCGATTTTTATCTGGAAGGTGAAGTTTTTTTGATTTTATATGTTCGCAATTTTTGTTCTTTATGACAAGAGCTACAAGTTTGCCTCAGAGAGTAAATCGAAATTCGGAACGGTTTGCAAGATATGAGCCCGAGAAAATGATCACTTTTTTGCGAAAATGATACCGAGGCCCCAAATCTTTGGCGGCCCATAAAAAAAAGTGCATGACTTTGGGAAAAATTGGGAGACACGGGTCTTTTTTTAGTCTTTTATCACGTAGCGGTGTCCGTATATGGTTATTTTTTTCGTGTTGCACTGTGTTAGTGAATATGCATGTTTCAAATTAGTGAATATTAACAAAGGAGAACATACATACATACATATGTATGTACATACTAGAGAGCTGCACAAGCATACGAAAAATGTCTTACAAGCAATTTCGTTAAATTTCAAATAGTGTGTGCTTATTACACTCTCATTTCAAAACATATACTTCCAAAGATATGTGTTTTGCTTAACAGTAAAAACATTGAAGAATAGAACAAAACCGAAGTAGAACAATGTTGGAACAAAATAAAGCCGAACAAAGGTTCTATAGAACATTAAAACTGAAGTAGAACATTCAAAACATGCTTGCATGTTTTGGTAGTAGACCTAGACCAAAACAAACTCACACATTAAGAAATATTTGCGTTCTGTTGTAAATAAGAAAACGCTTTAAAGAGGTTTTAGTTACAATGAAATAATATACATATGTACATACATACATATCTATGTACATACTTACATACATATGTATGTAAATTGTATGAGAACTACATATAACTTCTTTTAGTTTTTTTTATTATTTTTTCTTGAATGTGTTGTGAACGAAAAGAAAAACATGCGCGCACACAAGTTTTTTAACACGCATCATCTACATACTTGTGTGTATGTGTGTGTATGGTTTAATGTGTTGTTTTACCATCTCAGTAATTCTTTCAGTAGCCTGAGTAGGAAATGTTCTATTGTACTTGGTGTTTCTGCTATGATTTACCGTATTTTTACTTCATTGTGGGTATTTGTTTGGATATTCTAGTTGTTCTGAAAACACAAGCACTAACAAGCACTGTAGAGAATAACTTTTCAAATGCTGTTTGGTTTGTTTTGGTCAGATTCATGTTTTGTTATTTTTGTGTTGTTATTTAGCGCTACACTGAAATACTGTGTTTGGAAGTGGTGTACAATAGAACACAGAACTTTTAGAATATTTTGTGCAGCTCTCTAGTACATACCACAGAACTTCAAAATCACGATTTTTCTTGATTTTATTCAGCACAAAAATTTTTGTTCATTTTAAAGAATAAAGAAAAATTCAATAATGATTAAAAATCATATTCATTCTGCTGTACACATCAAATTCTGATTATGAGTAGAACTAAGAAAAGCATTTTATGAACAAGTTCGCACAGGCAAGAGAAAAGCTTGCGGTAAATTCATTGTGTCCAAACGTTCTTATTCTCATTAATTCATACAACATGTTTGAACCGACCGTCTCACAGAGGAGTATTTGACCCAAAAAGCTGGCCAAAAAGGCAAAAATTAATTTGATGAAATCCTAAGAAGTAATTACGCAGATCGATAGAAAACAAAATTCTACATCATATCGTGCATTTTAAAGATTGTAAGTTAATATTTGTAGTTGTGGGACACTGTTAAAGTCAGGAAAGTGAAAAAAAATTGCATGCGTTTTTATTGAATTTTTTCGACTTCAAGATATTTATATGATATTTTTTTGTGGCTAAACGAATAGAGGTATTACATTGAAAGAATCCATCAGGAGCTATTTTTAATATTTAAAAAGAGAAAATTATCTCAAATATTTATTTTAAAAATATTAATTATAAAAAAATTATACATACATATATGTATATAAATTCTTACCAAAAAAAAGGAAAGGTTTTTTGAAAGTGAGCTTAGCTGTTCTACAAATAATGTTATATACCACAATAAAATATGAGATCTCTAATTTAAGAAAAAAGAAAAACAGTTTGCGCATGTTTGCGCCATTATTTTTGGTGATTTTTTGAAAATTGTATCTTTTTTTCTATTTTTGCTCATAAGGCACTTTTTCTTATACTTTATTGTCGTCATAAACTTTTGTGTTTTTCGAATTATTGATGTGAAATATTATTTAAATCACTTTTAACAACTACCAATGTGATGGATTACCTGCCCTTAAAAAGGGAATTTCTTAAAATTCAGTTCTTAGTTCATAAATTCAAATTTGCTAAATGTCTTATCAGGAATAATTATAAGCCAACCACACGCATATACACCTATTAAACTGGTTTTGTATATCTGCGGTCTATATAAGACTTGATCGTCTCCAGGACACTTTATCTATGTACTACATACCTAATTTAAAAGAGTTACAAATCAAAATTACATTTAAAAACGGTATAGGTATATAAAAAATGCACCCAAGTATCAGGTTGTTAACTAAGTAAGGGAAAATGCACTTTGAAAAACACACATATATGGCTTATTGCGCAGAATTCTTATTATAAGAGTTTTGCAACTTTGGGAGATAACATGGAAATGATGTTCTAAATAGGTTATTTTTGAGCAGTGACCCTTTTTTAAGCTGCAATACACTACAGATACTATTAAATCACTTCTTTCTGATACGGATGATGCCGCCCATAATGAAATACGTATGACATGATCATAATTTGAACTTTTTAATTGGTTTAATTTTTTCATGTGATGAGTATTTAATAATATAAAATAAATATTAAAAGTGAACATGTTTTTGTTTATTTGGTTGTTTAACCCTTATAGGGAGCCAAGCTACGAGACCAATTTTTTTAAGATTTAATATTGGATAAATTATAATTTTGACAAGGGGGACATTGTAACATCCATAAAAAGCTATGTTCTATTTCCCTGTATCTACACAACTACAATAGTTCGACTATCTAAATTTAATTTGAGTTGCTATTAGAATAAAGTACTGTTGCAAACCAAATTTTGGCGGAATGCGAGGGGGAGACCGGCATACGTAATAATAAATAATTTTTCTAAAAACACACAACAAGCGTGTAGCGCGGCATACCGTGTACGGATAATAAATTAATATATATATATATATATATATATATATATATATATATATATATATATATATATATATATATATATATATATATATATATATATATATATATATATATATATATATATATATATATATATATATAAATTCTCTTCAAAAAGAAAAAAATCTAACAAAGTTATGAAAGGTGGGTCGGTGGGTGGTGTGTGGTGGGTGTCAAAAATAACACTAACCCTATTATTGGGTTAGTGTTATTTTTGCCAATAAATTTTTTCTATCAAACTAAAGCTAAAACTAGCAAAAAAATTAAACTTTTAAAACAAAAAACACGCTTAATAATTTTGGCCAGCTTTTTGGGTCAAATACTCCTCTGTGCGTCTGTGTGGCTTGAGCAATATGATATACCAACAATGCTAACAACATAACCAATTCAACATTGTTAAACATTTGCTTTTTTTTTTGTTTCCTTGGCTTTGTTTTTTATTGTGAAACACGTGCGCGATTAATGGTTCAAATTTACATACTTACGTGCACTGTTATAACTTAACATACAAGTTTCCGTTAAAAAATAAATAAATAAATAAAATAATAGTTTAAAAAATGTAATAATTTTAATAAATTGTTGAGTTTTTACTTAAAAATAAATATCCCGTTTTTTATTTATTGTACTGTTTTTGTATCATGATGTACATACATCAAAAACAACTGTAAGTTAAAATAAAAAAAAGCTTGCCTTTGTTGATAGGAATGAACGAATTCATACACAATGATTTCTTGCTTTTTGTACTGCAATGTTAATCAAAATTTTGTGTGTTGAGTGGAAAAGGCAAGTACACGAGCTGACAAGTTTGATTCGACCTATGATAAAAATAAGGCAGTGTTCAACCTGCAAGTGGTTCGATTGCCTTAAAATGAACAACGTATATAAAAGTTTGAACAAGTTTGATTAATAAATTCATTCCCAGTTTAAAGAAGATTATTTTTATGAGTCAACCAATGTGTAAACCATCTGAACCAACAGAGAGGCATTTGTTCGGTTGCTTTAAAATGAACAACAAAAGAAAGTGTGTTGGCAGGTTTGATCATTTGCAAATAAAAGACAAGTTTTTCGTGCCTTTGTTATTGTTGAACGGTTTTTTAATCAACAAGTGAAGTTCTCTGGTACATACATACAATCACATCCATGCATCCATATGTATGCAAGTTAACATACTTGTTACTTGTTGGAATAATTTTTATTTTACTGTAATATATATTTTTTTAACCCATTTTCGGCCACTGTTCGTACTTGCGAACAGTAAATATACTCGATTTTGTGGTCTAATTATAAAGCTTTTTGCAATTGTTTATTAAAACTTATTGATTCCATTATTTAACGCATAGTCTAGATTTTAATTAACTGTAATAAAAATATATAAAATTTTTGTTATATATTACATGAAGGGATATTAAGTGGAACGTGTTTTCAGAGGTTTTTTTTATAATTACACAAAATTATTAATTATTCGAATATGTTAAATTTAAGTATAGGGTAATTGGGAGAGCAATCCAAATGGTCTAAAAAAATAAAACAAACTAAATAAATCACAACATTACTATCATATTGTAGCTGTTAATATAACTGTTCGCAAGCGCGAACATTGGCTGCTATTTGGAGAATTTGCTTCTTTGGCAAATTGTTGTTGTTCTTCGCTTTCATCTTCTAAATATGACGTGTTTTTAACAGTGAACTTCTATCGATCGATGAGCAAATGGTCCCATATTTTGGTCGTCAGTCGTGCAAAATGTATATCCGCAACAAACCAATTAGTTTTGGGTACAAAATTTGGTGCTTGTGTTCTTCTGGCGGTTATTTGTTTAAATTTGGGACGATTTTCCGTCATCCCACGTCAAATTTGGTTTGTAAACAGACCGGTTTCGGCTTTGTGCCATCTTCAGTGTTCTCTTGAATACTAAATCGTTTTTCTTGCTGTACGTTGTCTTCTGTATGGTTCGTTTTTTCTCTTCTTTGACCCCTTTGTGTTTCTCTCTCTCGTCCTTGTATGGCTATGTGTCTCTCTCTCTCTCTCTCTCTCTACCTGCTACCTGTTCCTCTCATTTTCCCTATATACCATGTCTGTGCTCCCTGTCTTTATAGCGCGGCGATTATTTAATAGGTGTATTATCTGTATGCAGGTAGTAATCTATGATTGTGCGTTTTTGGATTGGCCTTTTGTCTTGTACATCTGTTGTTATATTGTTCGGTTTCGTTAAATTATTGTCCTCTTTTGTGTAAAAATATTTTAATGGTTCAAATATTATGTCCGAGGCAGTGTTTATTTGTTCATTTATTATTCTCCCGTCAAAAGTTTTCTGTTTGTATATTTCCATGTTTTCTAATACGTTCAACCGCCGTCCTTTATGCTGTATGTGTAACAGTTTAACCGTTTTTCTAATATGCGCTGGTGTACATTTTTTGTTGAATATGTGGTTCGCGAAATTCGATTCTGGTGTTGTTCCTGGTTCTCTCATTTTTTTGTTGTAGTCTCTCATATGTTCCCTAAATCTGGTTTTTATCTTTCGTCCCGTTTGCCCGATGTAACTGTGTTGGCATGTGCAAGTTAATTTGTATACTCCTTGTTTATCCAGGCAGTCTGTCTCGTTTGTGCTGTCTTGGAGTATTCTACCCAAATTGTTATTTGTTCGGAATGCTGTGTTAATGTTGTGCTTTCTAAAAAATTTAGCAAGTTTGTATGTTGATGTGCCCATATATGTTAAAGTAGCCCAAGCTTTCTTCTCCTGATCCTGTTCTTTGTTCCGTTCCCCCCTTGTTTTGATATCTCTTCCGATTTTGTCTACCAATTTTTTCCTATATCCGTTGTTTTCCGCTATGCTATAAATTATTTTCAACTCCTTCATATATGCCTCCCGCGTTAGTGGTACTCGTTCAAGTCTCGTTACTAATTGTCTAATTGCCGCGTTTTTGTGTTGTTGAGGATGGTTTGATGAATTTTTTTTCCTGTATATTTCGTATTCGATCCTATTTAAGCTCTTGTTTGCCCGAATTGTTAAGTCTAGATAATTTATGCTATTGCCTTCTTTCATCTCCATTGTAAATTTTATGTTTTTGTGTTGTTTGTTCAGTAGATCCAGAATTTGTTCCTCTTTATTTCCTTCCAGTAGTTATTTGTTTAATTGTATGCCATATTCTGGTTCAAGTGACAGCTATGATCGTCAAAGCGGTTTGGGTGCCGATGTGGTTTTAAAACTACTGGCATGCGTAGAAGATTTCACACTATATCAAATATATTTCGACAATTTTTTTACAGCATATTATTTGATGTGTCTTCTAAGTGAAAAAAGGTTTTGCGCCACGGGAACCGTTCGCCCAAATCGCATTGCAAAAGCCCCACTACGCACAGGAAAACAACTGAAGCGCGGAGAAAGTGATTATCAATTTGATAGAACAAATTCGATATTGGTTTGTCGCTGGGCAGACAACAAAGAGGTAACAGTTATCACCAACTTCGAACAAATTGAACCGATGCGCAGCGTAAAGCGATGGAAAAGAGATTTAAAGAAATACGAGAATGTGCCACAACCATTGCTTCTCAGCTCATACAATAATGAGATGGGAGGAGTAGATCTACACGACAATGCAGTTTCAAATTACAGAATAAATATAAGATCAAAGAAGTGGTATTGGCCTTTGTTTATATCTGTTCTTAGCTCACCGGTGAGAAATGCGTGGAAACTACATTGTTTTTTGGAAAAAGCAGAAAATAGAAAATGTTTGTCTCAAAAAGATTTTAGAGTGAGCGTAAGCAAAGCTTTGCAATTAAGTTCGGAATCAGATGCCGAATCCGCTCAAAAAATATCCGACAGAAGTATTACTTACAAACTGCCTCGCACTGTAGGGGAACATATTCCAATAGTTCAGCCACAAGGAAAACCTCGGAGGTGCCAACTTAAAGACTGTGGAAAACCAATCAAGTGGATGTGCCAAAAATGCAATGTGCATTTGCATCCACAATGTTTTGAAAAATATCATTTGAAATAAACCTTTATATTATATTCTTATTAGTTTCCTTTTTGATTTTTAACATACATATTTATATAAGTATGCACATACTTTTTTTCATTAGAAAATTTATGCCAAATAGCAGCCAGTGTTCGCACTTGCGAACACCTATTTCCAGCCCTCACGGGCAAGGTTCCGCCAAACCGACAACGGATTTGGATTCAGGAGACCCAAATTACTATAAAAAAGGTGGATTTTTTAAAAAAGCTCACGTTTGAATTTTCTTGGCCGAATATTGGTTAAGATCACATTTTTATGTTATTGTCATGATTAATAACAGTTAAATAAAATCTAGAAACAATTAAATAAAATCTGGAGGAGCAGATTTCGTGCTCTCACTGTTGTTTCTTCCTTTTTTTATATTTTGTTGTCAAGCGAACCAATAGTTAGTTTAACTAAAGCAAATAAATAAAAACTATATTAAATAAAAACTATTAATTGGTTATACAAATACAAAAAAAGTTTTTAAAACCGGGAAAAAGTAAAAAAGTTAGAGAGGAACTTGAAACTTAATTAGTAGTATTCAAATAATTATATAATACTGAATTTTTATAAAAGGACGCTCAGCTATGCCTGAGTGCAATAAGTGTAGGCAGGCAATCCGTGGAGAAACGGGGATTGAGTGCATGGGTGTATGTGAAAAAATATATCATTTAACAAATAAATGCAGTGGAATCGACCAATATTCATCGCGAATTTTAGAAACAAACAACTTCATGCGTTTTATTTGCGATGACTGCATGCAGTATATTCAGAATGTGGACTTGGTGCTAAAGGACATACAAAATAATGTAGACAAAAACAAAAGAAACCTGGTAGAATATAAAAATGAATTCAGAGCATCACTTAAAGACAATGAAAATGAAATAAAAAAACTTTTAGAAGCTATTGAAAGTCGATATGAAGAAAGTTTGAATAAACTGATCACATATCAAAGGTCTTGTGAAAAAAATATAGAAGAAGCTAGAAAATTATTTGGTAATGTAACGGAAATTGAAAATAACAACAAAAAGTTATGCCAAACAATAGAAGAAAAAAGTGAAAATATGTGCAATGAGATAAAGAAAGTGATAGATGAAACTAATAAAAAACAAACAGAAATATCATATGCCGAGTCAGTCAAAAATAAAACATTTACAGAAGTAAAGAAACAAGTGCCTCTGATTATAAAACCAAAAACAATACAAAGAATTGAAAAAACAAGAATTGAAAAAGCAAGAATTAAATAAAATTAATCCTGTAGACTTAAGAATAATAGATGTTCAAAATAAAAGAAATGGGACAATGCTATCGAAGAGAAATTAAACGATGGATATGAAATAAAAATACCTAAGAATACAGAACTAAAAATAAAAATTACTGGTGTATCATTTAAACACAACGAAAATGAAGTTATAGAAAAATTAAAAAAACAAAATCCCAGTATTTCAAATGCAAGTTTAAAATATATTGACAATTATGAACTTAAAAGAAAAGATTGAACAACAACTAATACTATTAAATTATCGATAGATGCAGAGTCATACATGAAGATTATGAAAGAAGGAAGATTAAATATAGGATGGGAAAGATGTAAAGTATACGATGGTACAGAAGTAATGCAATGCATGAAATGTAAGGGATACAACCATATAGCTAAGGAGTGTAAAAATTAATAAATTTGCATACGATGTCATGCACAACATAAAACGAAGGAATGTACCAGCAATGTAGAACTAATGAAGTGCATAAACTGTATAAGAATTAACAGAAAACTAAATATGGGACTGGACGAAAATCATCATACAAACGATAGAATATGTCCAGTATACCAGAACAAATTGCTGTCAAAAAAGAGAAAAATAGGTATAGTTGAATAACAACTAAAGACAATAGCGGTTCAACAAACAAATATACAAGGACTAATTAATAACTATAACCAAGTTGAGGTTATTGCATTGAAAGAAAATCCTGATATTATTATACTAACGGAAACCCATATTACAAATGATATCGAAGAAAACGAAATAAATATACAGGGATATGACTTTTCCATGTCACACTCCTCATCAAAAAGGACAGGCGGTGTAATAATATATTTTAAGGAATCATGGAAGATAACTAAGATTATTGAAAAAGTAGAAGATTTAAAATATTGGATATTAATTTGCAAGGCTACATATGATAGATATAATCAGCCTAATTACGAGTGTCGTTGTAGTATTTCGACTTCGACATTTTTGTCCTAGATTAAAGAAGAACATTGCATGTTATCTTTAATCTATTACAAAACTGTCGAAGTCGAAATACGACAACGACACTCGTAATTAGGCTGAATATTATAATCGGTGCAATATATAGATCCCCTAGCATTAGAGAAATTGAATTCTGTGATATCTTTGAGGAAATAATGGAAGAAATAAGTGACATAAAATCTGATATCAATAAGTGGGATATTTTAATAACCGGTGACTTCAACATCGACTGGAGTAAAAACTCAGCACATAAAAATAGAATTAAGAGAATAATCAATGACAATGGCATTAAACAGATGGTAAATATATATGATATATATGTTCGTAAAACAAAGTGTGTAGACGTGGTTCGGATCGGCTCTTGAAAAGTGGTTCATTAAAGTGGATTAGCTTACATTGCTGGACTTATAACTTGTTGGAACCAACAAACGTTGTGTGCTGGGACTGCTGTAGGGAGGCGGCATCTATTGAAAGCGCGTAGCTAGTGTGTATTTTGTAAAAATATTTGCTTGCAATTGTAGGAGCTTTATGAAATATTAAATTAATGCACTGAAAACTTGTGAAAGAGACAATAACATGCTATTAAACTTAACTTAATTAATTAATTAATTTAACTTAATTAATTAGTTAATTTCAAATTCATCAATTATGCCTACGAGGAGGAAAAGAAGTAATAGTGAGTATCAGAATGACTCTGAAATATCTTTGCAATATTGCAACGAAATCAGCAAACGTATTGATGGAGAAGTCATTATGTTTAAACAACTTCTACTAGAATTTGAAGAACGACTAGAGGTTCGCTATGAGAAGCATGTTGAGGACTATAAATCATTGTTAGCCGATTTTAAAAATGAAATTTTTGGTGAACTAAACAAAAGAATATGTGATGTGCAAAGAGACGTTAACAAGCTTGCCGACCGTGTAAATAAACTAGAAAAAGTAACAGAAGAAATCGCAGGCTTGAAGAAAGAAATAAAGATATTAAAAATACAATCTTTAAAAAGTGCTAACAGTACGGTTGCTTGTGATTTACGTATTAATGGCATCCCTCACAAATCAACTGAAGACTTATCTAAATTGTTTGAGAAAATTTGTCATGTGATAAATATACCAACTCCACATCTCAAATCTGGAGAATCGTAATAACAAGTCTGTTGAGGACGCCTCAGATGCTGTTATAATTGCTACGCTGAACTCTCCATATCACAAAAATTTCTTCTTGAAGTCCTTGGGTTCTTTTAAAAAGAAAAACATAACTAATCTATCACTCAATCTTCTTGATCTTGATTTTGGATCTGATAAGTTTGTCTATATCAAAGAAAATTTAACTAACTCAAATCATAGAATCCTGCAGGCGGCTATCAGATTACAAAAGAGAAACATTTTGCAGTCAGCATACTCGTTTCGGGGTCTTGTTTATGTAAAGCGATTAAAGGATGATGATGCGACGTGCATTCAACATATTGAAGATGACATAGTATTGAATAAGCTGGCATCACCAAATGCAAAATCATGAACATGACACTTAAACGTCAACAAGATAACGAGCAAAACCACGTTTTTCTAAATCATCTTTTTGTGAAGTATATCATTTAGACTTTAAATACGAAATTCAATAAAATATCATTGAAAGTAGTTGAATTAAAACACGATATTTTTATTAACATTATTACATGGTGTCAGGTGTGAACGTTAAAAGGTGAGCGTTATGACCGACATACAATGCCTAAAAAAAAACAAATCGAGGAATTGCGTCTAGAGGTGGCACAGTCTAAAGGACCAGCAACCAACAGCATGCTGCCACAGATACCTCTTCCTGGCCCACTAAGAATGAGGGATGGCGACATAACCGAAAATTTTAAATACTTCAAGCGACAGTGGGAAAATTATCTAACAGCGTCGGGTCTAACCTCACAAAATGAAGAGACCAAAAAGGCAATTTTGCTGACTGCTCTAGGAGACGACGCTTTTAAGAGATATACCAACATGCCTATCAAAGATGAAGATAAAACAACAGCTTCTGATCTATTGAGCCAAATAGAAAAAAATATAACACCAACATTAAATAAAAGGTACATTAGAGCCGTTTTCAACATGACAAAGCAGGACCAAGAAGAGACATACGATGAGTATTTCGATAGACTGCGGAGTCTAATTAAAAATGCCCAATACGGTCCATTAGAGGATGATCTTCTTCTTGACAAAATAATATGCTCTGTAAAGGATACTGACTTAAGGGAAAGACTATGGCTCGATCAAAGCATAACGTTACCAAAAGCCATCGAGATTTGCAGATCAAAAGAAACCTCAGAAAAACAACTATGTGGCATAGACAATAACCAAGCCGAAATCAACAAGGTGGAAAAAATAACAAACAAAGGCAAGTATCAACAACAACAGCAACGAAACAAAACTGAAAAAAGGTCATGCAAATTTTGTGGGAACGAATATCACAGCAAATTAGAACATTGCCAAGCACGAAAGGCATTATGTCATAAGTGCAGTAGAAGGGGACACTACTCCAGAGTCTGCATGTCAAGCAACTCAACGTACAACAGGCAAAACAACAACGCAAAAGCTGTGAAAGAAGTCGTAACAACAATTGGCAGTGGCGACGAATACCTGAGCGATGAAGGATTTGTGCTAAATACCGTATCAAGCAAAAACAACAACTGCAAAGGACTATACATAAGCCTACATATTTTTGACAAAAAGGACGCAGCACATTACATAAAGTGTCAACTTGATACCGGTGCAACCTGCAACATCATCGGAATGGAGAATTTAAAAAATATAGAAAGAACACCAATAATAGACAACACGCAAACAAAACTGAGGACAATAGAAGGAAACCAAATCGTGCCTATTGGAACAACACATCTAACTATAGGAAACGATAAAGAAAAAGAAAGAAAATTGGCCACAACACAGCCGAACATGAAGCTTACAAAATTGTAGACAAGTATAATGACGTATTTCAGGGCCTAGGCAAGATAAAAGGAAAAGTAACACTAGAAATTGACAGCAACAAAACACCAAAAAATGAACCTCCTAGAAGAATACCCACAGCCTTACGAAAACAACTGAAGGAAACATTGAAAGAATTGGAGAAAATGAACGTGATTACAAAAGAACATTAACATACAGAATGGACAAGTAATATTTTAATAGTAAAGAAGAACAACAAAATAAGAGTTTGCATTGACCCGAGACAGTTAAACGAGGCTCTCAAAGAAGTAAAATACAAACTTCCAACTGTAGAGGAGATTCTTGCCGAGCTGACAAATGCCAAAATATTCTTTGTACTTGACGCGAAGCACGGGTTCTGGCAACTACAGCTGGATGAAAAGAGTAGCAAGCTTACGTCTTTCTGGACACCCTTTGGCAAGTACAGATTTAACCGCATGCCGTTCGGGATAAAGCCAGCAATGGAAATTTTTCAGATGCGACAAAACCAGATAATATCCGGACTAAAAGGAGTGGTTTGTATAGCAGACGACATTTTGATTTTTGGAAAGGGTGATACAAAGAATGAAGCTATTGCAGACCACAACATAAATCTGCACCATTTATTACAACGACTATGTGAAGAGAACCTAAAGATTAACAAAGCAAAGATGAAGGTATGCCAAGAAAGCGTAAAATTTTTTGGACACTTACTTACACAGGACGGCACAAAACCTGATCACGAAAAAATCGAAGCCATGTGGAACATGCCAACACCCACTAACAAAAAAGACACGTTACGATTCTTAGAACTAATAACTTACGTAAGTAAATTTATACCAAATATGTCACAAATTACAGAGCCTCTACGAAAAATAACACACGTCAATGCGAATTTTGAATGGAAAACAGAACAAGAGGAAGCCTTTAAAAAACTGAAAGAACTCATCACCAGAACACCTGTCCTAAAATATTACGACCCAACAAAGCCAATCGTAATACAAACCGACGCATCATCATTCGACCTCGGTTGCACCCTGTTACAAGATGAACACCCAGTAATTTACGCCTCAAAGACACTAACACCTACACAGAAAAACTATGCCCAAATCGAAAAAGAAATGCTACCGGTATTATTTGCATGTAAAGGGTTCGACCAATACATTTACGGACGAGGAAACGTAACAATAGAAACTGATCATTCGCCGTTGATAAACATTTTTAAAAAACCTTTACTCAAGACACCGAAAAGACTACAGGCCATGATTCTAGCATTGCAGCGGTATAATTTCAACATAAAGTACAAAAGAGGAAGTGAAATGCACATAGCCGACACCTTATCTAGAGCGCCTAGCCAGTTGGAAAAGTCAGTCGAAATATACAAGATAGAAAACGAATTAAAACAACTAGATGATAGCAACGACACCGAGGATAAAAAAGTGAGCTCAACTACACTAAGAAAAATAAAAATCGCAACAGCAAACGATAACATCATGCAGACACTTATAGCAACAATTAGGGTAGGTTGGCCTAATAACAAAAACAGTCTAAACGAATATATAAAACCATACTGGAACATGAGAGACGAACTAGTCACTAACAACAACTTAGTTTTCGAAGGCAATAGGATACTCATACCACAAAAAATGCGACACGAAATATTAGTCAGGCTACACCAACCACACATGGGCATCGAACAAACTCTGAAATTAGCAAGGGAAACAGTATATTGGCGAGGCATAACGGAAGCAATAAAACAAATGATACAAGGCTGTGACGTATGCAACAGATACGCAAGAAAACAGCAAAGAGAACCAATGATCATATCGAAAATTCCAAAAACACCATTCGAGATAGTGTCGATAGACGTATGCGAAATACATGTAAATGGCAAGGCCCAACATTTTTTAATAACAGTACATCATTATTCCGATTTCTTCGAGATTGACAGTCTATCGAACTTATCATCAAAAACAACTATAGATATATGCAGAAAAAACTTCAGCAGATACGGTGTACCCACAAAAGTAATGACGGACAATGGCACGAACTTTACAAATGCAGAGTTTCAAAAGTTTTCGACAGAATGGGAATTCGACACGAGACATCAAGCCCCCACCATCAACAAGGTAACGGAAAAGCAGAAGCCGCCGTCAAGATAGCAAAACATCTGATCAAAAAAGCTCTAGCAACGAATACAGATTTTTACAAAGCCTTGCTTCTATGGAGAAATACCCCAAACAAAATTGGTTCCAGCCCAGCTAAGCGACTGTTTTGTAGGTGGTTGCGATGTAACCTCCCCTCCTTCAATCTAGGACAAAAGGTCATACAGAACGTGCCAGAACAAATAGAAAAACAACGAACATATAACAAGAAATATTTCGACCGCGGGACACACAAAAAGAGCGATTTGAAAGAAGGTGACCAGATATATTTAAAAAAACCGAACGAAGGGGTAGAGTCGAAGAAAAAAATGCTGGTCGATCATACATAGTCAATTCAGACCAAGCACGATACAGGCGTAACATCCTTCATATAATGAAACCGAGCAACCCACCAAGTGACCAACAACATTATTAAAAATTTGCGTTGCTTTTCATGCTAGGTTTCTAAAAACTTTAAACACATTTGAGTAGTTCGAGTACTGTAAGTGGTAGTTCCAGAGATATAACGATGAACATGGTTAATATCTTGGTTAAGCAAAGGCGGGGTTTCTACGTTTGTCATATTAATGCACAGAGTTTAAATAATAAAATGGACGAATTTAGACTTATATTTGAAAACTCAAATGTGGATATTGTATGTGTTTCTGAGACATGGTTTAATCCTGCTACGCCTGATTCCCTGATTTGCCTCGACGGTTACACAGTTTTTAGAAATGACAGAAGTAGTCATGCTGGTGGAGTTGCTATTTATGTTAAGAACCATATTGCTTGTAAACTTTGTTGTAAGTCAAACACTGAAGTCCCAGTTGACTCTCATCCAAACGTGTCTACCAGATTACAAATGGTGGAGTTAATATTTATTGAAGTCCTATCATATAACAGAAGAATGTTGGTTGGCTGTACCTACAGGCCTAATCGTAGGGTGTGTTTGTCGAATTTCTTTCTTGAGTTGGAGACGTTGTCAGTAGCATACAATGATATAATTATAACTGGAGATTTTAACTCAAATATACTTGTGGAAACGACTCTGATTGATAATATGAATGTAAATGTAAATTATAGCTTATTATATGAAAAATTATATGAAATTAATTGGGATAACATATATTCGGGTATGTTCTGGAATCCGAATTCACTCGAAAGTGGATTACTTTAGCATTTTTGGTGTTCTGCAATTCACATCCCCATGATTTTATTCGTTTTCAATTAGAGTAGTAAGGGGTGGGTGAAAGTAAAACGAATCGTACTTTATTCTTATAAATGCTAACACTATTAAGAAAAATACAATTTTGGTTTTTAGTTTCAAGTGTTTTTTATTGAACTTCATCAAAAAAAATAATTTTTCACAGAAATATTAATGCAAACAATTTTTTTTTTAAACTTTGCCAAAAATTTCAATTTTGTTTTGGCAGATCTCACTTGTGTAAAAAAACATGAAAAAAATACAACAATTTTGTTTATGTTCGAAAACACAAAGTTGCCCTACATAATAAAGTTTGATATGTCAATCTTTTTTGAACTAAATCTCAATGTATTTAAATCTTATTGATAAAGAAAAATGAATTTTTTGAAGGAAATTAAAACTAATTTCATATATATAAATCTCTTTAAACAATAATTATAATAATACGATTGCATTTAGTTGTAAAATCGCAATGTAATAATCAGGCAATACTTTGTTTTAACAACATAAGGTGCCAAGAGAACGTAGTCGATATACCTATAGCCGGCAAACAGCCGCGCTGATAAATAACGCAACTAGAAGATGAAAAGAGAATAAAATTAATAATTTCTTTTAAAAAATTGTAAAATCAAAGCCAGTTTGTAAGGTCTTTGTATTTGTTGATGTGAATTTAAACTAACATCATGTTCAAAAGTTGTAGAAATTTAATTGAAAAATTTGAATATCTTTGTTTTCATAGGGCCTTCACACACGAGAACGATTATGCTGGCATAACATCGTACTTTGTAGGCAAGAAAAACGAGGGGAATGGTTTTTTCGTTGGCACAATTTTTCAACCAGGCATAACCCAGCATTAGCAGCACAAAACCAATACATATGCATTTACAGAATACATACATATATTAGTGAAAAATAGGTAGCAAATTTATTTTATTTTGTTTGTTCTCTATTCCTGTGAAATCCTTTTGTATGATGGGTTTTTACACTTCTCGTTACCTGCGAAAAAACATGTATAGTACGATCACGAAATGTAATCTTTAAAAAGTAATTAAAAAAATTTTAGGTAAATAATTAAATATGTACATACTTAAGTATGTACTTATGTTTATAAGTTAAACACCTTTATTGCATTATTTACAGAGGTCCATAAATCAAAAATTTTTTCCTAAAGTTTTATAAAAATCACACATGTTTCATACATATTTAATTCTTTAACCAAATATTTAATATTTTACTTTCTTTTTTACCGTTTTCAATAAATTATACGAAAATAGCTTGAGTTTCAATTCAATATTTATTGATTTTTTATATAAATAATACACAATTGTATAGTTTTCTAAAATATACATAACTTATAGTTTCCTTCATTACAAAAATATTCAGTAAACTCGGTTCCTACCCAATTGCGGTACACACTTCCATTACAGCAAAGTTTAAATACGATGCAGATAATTTGGAATTTTATGAACGAATTATACACTTCTTCATCGTCAAACAGGTTGTACTCTTGCAGGAGGAACTGAATATTATCACCAGAATCACGAGACTCCCTCCATGGCTTAACCCGACAAGATCTAGATTTCTCTGCTGTCTCTGCTTCCAAGATTAAAGCTGCAGCTTCCAAATTGCAGGCACTTGAAATTGCTCCTAATATAATTGCCAAATCATCATTATTTAACTCCGCCATATTTCTGTCAACGTTTATCAGCCTAATTACGAGTGTCGTTGTCGTATTTCGACTTCGACAGTTTTGTAATAGATTAAAGATAACATGCAATGTTCTTCTTTAATCTAGGACAAAAATGTCGAAGTCGAAATACGACAACGACACTCGTAATTAGGCTGAATAATTCACTACTAGTTGATTATGCGCCGAAGTGTGTATGACGAAAACAATAATCAAATGAATGTAAAACACTAATACACACAAAGCCATGTACACGTATACATGTTATGCTAGATGAATTAGACTCGTGTGTTCTCAGAAGAACAAAAATTGTGCCAGCATAAATATTGTTCCCGTTTGTGAAGGCTCATACTCTGTAAATTGTTTTACTTTTGTAATTTGTTACACGTTGTCCACATTTGCAATTTTGTTGCAGCAGTTCTTGGTTGTTTTTAGGTGAGTGAGGTAAGAAGCTTGGGGAGGGGTACAGGGTTTTATGTTCTCTGCAATTCTCTTTTGCTTTGAAATTCTTACTATTCAACTTGATTTTCGGTGTTGTTGTATTTTATATACGTTTTATACAAAAATTGCAATACCAGATTTTTCTAATGTGGACATTAAAGCAATTCCAAAGCAGAATTTTAAAGAATTGCTTGCGACAAAATTGCAAATGTGGACGGCGTGTTAATTTTTTGCAACTTTGTTGCCGACCGCCGTCGATTTTTGCGTAGCTGTAGCCGTTGACATTTAGATTTTTTTTTCGAACATAAACCTCGAATGTGGAAAAACGTGCTGAATTAAGAACACCAATTTATAAATTATGGGGATTCAAAAAAATTTTCGTTTTCAATCCGAGTCGAAACCTAGAACATACCCGATTATCTTTTTTCTGCCGATGAAAAACTGGACTTTTTTGAAGAAAATGTGCTACAAATTTATGATCAAACTGTTCCTTTGATAACACAGTGTAACACGAAAAAAATAACCATATACGGACACCACTACGGCTAAAAAAAGACCCGTGTCTCCCAATTTTTCCCAAAGTCATGCTCTTCTTATGAAATGGACCAATCTATGAGTTTGTTCAATGGTGCTATGCTGCCTTCTAAAACCAAATTGACGGTCCGGTATGCACCCATTATCAGTTAGAATTGGGGACAATTTTGTCATGAGCAGCTTTTCGAAGAGCTTTGAAATTGTTGACAGTAAACTTATTGGCCTATAAGAATCAGCCTTGGTAAGATCTTTGCCGGCCTTTGGAATGATTTTGACTATGGCAAGTTTCCAGCTGTGTGGATAGTACTCCAGTCGTAAAAAGCCATTAAAAATAAATAACAGGATTCTAATAGCAATACGAGGCAACTTCATCAGCATCTTGTTACTAATTCCATCAATACCCGGGACCTTTTTTGGGTTGGTTTAAGCAATTAGTTTTTGTACATCACGCATCTTAAATTTCATGGGTCGAGGGGGTAGAGCAACTACACTCGGTAAATCAACAGCACCAGGACATGTGTTGGGGTAAATACGTACATTAAATGCCCAGCAAATATGTTACCTTTTTCAGTATTACTTCTTGCCCAACCTCCGGTAGAAGTGCGCAGGGGTGGTTTAGACTCAACGGGTGTTTTAAGTTTTTTAGCAGCGCGCCACAAGGAGTAATTAGATGCTGCTGTGACATCGAGGCCTTCCAGGTAGTTCTTAAGAGAAGCAGATTTTTCAGCTGAAAGCAACTCTTGGAGTCGTTTAGTGCATTCTCTAAGTCTGATTTTATGTTGGGGCGATCTGTGCTGTTGCCATTCCCTTCTAGCTCTTCTTTTTTCACATACGAGACGTTCAATATCCGCAGAATAAATTCTATTAAACCCAGTCTGCGGATGGGAGGTAGTGGCATGTTTAGCAGCCTGTTTAATATTTTCAGAAAGATTGGCAATGTTAAATTCAATATCATCGGGAGTTCTTAGCTTGATGTTCTCCGTACAATGACTACTGAGATATTTTTTGAACCCCAGCCAATTAACATTATTTATCATCTTCGCATATGGGTGAGGTAAGTCACTTCTTAGTGGGCTACAAATTGTAACGATCGTGGGGGAGTGATCAGAGGAGAGATCATGAGAAGCTTCAACATGAATTAGATCCCTAGAGATATTTTTCATGACGCCAAAGTCTATAATATCCGGAATTTTTTGTGTGTCAGTAGGCCAGTAAGTGGGTTCCCCGCTCGAAATGACATCCAAACCCATTTTTTAAATTGTATTGAACAATTCTCGACCTCTAGGTGTAATAAGACGCGATCCCCAGAACGTATGTTTTGCATTGTAGTCCCCAGCTGCTACGAAACAAGTTCCAAGAGTTTTGTAAAAATCCTCATATTGATCCTCAGTGATTGAAAATCTGGGAGGGGAGTAAATTGATGATATCACGAAATTTGTACAAAAGTTTTCGATACAAATATTTGTTGCCTGCAGATGGTCCTCACAAATGTTCTCAAGAATGTAATGTTTGAGTCTTGACTTTATTAGAGTTGCTGAACCTCCGCATGCTCTTCCTCTCGTGTCCTTTGTATCATATAAGGTGTACCCACTCATTTTAAAAAGGCTTCTCGAAGTCAAATGAGTCTCAGATACCAACATTATATCAATATTTTTTACCGTGAGGAAGTGCTCAAGTTCATATTTGTGTTGGCGAATGCCGTTTGCGTTCCAGAAACATACTTTTAACGTGTTCATGGCTTGTTAACTAATGCTTGAAGCA
Source organism: Germaria angustata (assembly GCA_963681545.1). Classification (NCBI taxonomy): domain Eukaryota; kingdom Metazoa; phylum Arthropoda; class Insecta; order Diptera; family Tachinidae; genus Germaria; species Germaria angustata. The sequence continues at coordinate 41,104,401 of OY813002.1, forward strand.
GAGTGTTCTGCATTCGCAGCATTTCTTGCATCATGCTAGTCATATTTGTTGTAAAGTTGTTTATAGTTTGCACCAAATTGTCAATAGTAGCTTCAAGGCGACTGAAATTAAAGCTTGGGTTTGCACTTGTATTAGTTGGTGGTGACACTTTTTGAACGGGAATAGAGTTGATCTTCACAGCGTCAGCATACGATACATGTGAAGTGATTGGTTGGGCCATTAGGGGATGAGTAGCGGAGTACGTATTTCCTGCTTGCGCTGGGGTTACTTCAGGCTTCTGACTCATAGCCTGTTTAACGAAAGAGTATACAGGACATCCCCTGTAGTTAGCAGTGTGATTACCTCCACAATTACTGCACTTCTTTTCCTTCTGGTCCTTCGACTTATTGCAAATAGCAGTGTTGTGTAATTCACCGCACACAACACAAACAGTTGGTAATTTACAGTATGTTTATTATGTTAGAGACATTCTTTACCTTAAATCCCTGGAGGGTGAGAGCATCTTTTATATTCTGAAGAACAATTCTAGTCCAACACTAAGCTCTTCTTCTATGCCTGCACCAGCTGATACAAAAAAGCCACAATTTTTAAAAGATTATTCAGACCTCTTAAGCGAAGCTGACAACTCCTGCTCTGAAATGGAAACGGACCATCTTAGCTCTTCATCTCAAACAAACAATAAAAATTCTCCTATCATTCTAGCAAAAAATACTACAAAAAGACTAAGAGATAGGATAAAAGAAGCCACACGTAAATCAAAACCAAATAAATAAAATTTTACTTTACAATATGGCTAACACTTCTAAAATCAATCCTCAAGCTGTAATTTACTGTCATAAAATAACCTTGGACAATAATACAAGTATACTTTCTATTCTAATCCAAAAAGTTCCTATTTTAAAAATTATTTATTTCCTTTCATTACCCCAAATTATTCTTGTATCCCCCTCGTATGCTATTAAAAGTATGAATATACTTCTCACTACTATGCTAAACCTAAGTACTAAACCTGAACCAATAAGTGCCAGTTTACATTGAACGATTTTTGTCGCTGCAATTTTTGTCTTCCTTTCTTTAAAATTGCATTTGCGTTTACATTGAACGATTTTTGTCGCAGATATTTTATGCATACATACATACATACGTATGTAATTTTTGATATTTTCTTTTTTAAGTATATTCTTACGGTAAACAAACAAGGAATTTACGTATTACGAATTGCGGGAAAAAGGAATTGCAAGAGTACATGCCTATGTGTACTCTCTTTAGTTTCTCTCTTCCCCTATTAGCTCTATTCCCCCTATTTACCTACAAACTAAGAATTGCAGCGACAAAAATCGTCCAATGTAAACAGGCACTAACTAAATATCAACGTAGAAATACTTTGTTTCTTTATTTATGTCAGTACAGAATGGCAAAATTTAATTCATAACTCACTTTCATTAAAAACTCAATATTATCATGGTAATTTATACAGTTATCTACTCTCTTTTTCCTCATTCCTAAACCCTCTCCTAAGAGATATCAATTTTAAAACCTCTTGGTTTTTTCCCTTAGGCAAAAAACTACACTCGACTTTATTGCATCTCACTCAATTCTGATTTTCAAACTGCTCTTATAATTCAATATCCCTTCTTACTTACTCCTTTCAATTGCTTGCTCTTTGCTTAAAATTAAAACGCAATTCTCTTTCAAATTAACAGAATCTCACGACATAAATAAAACAAAACTCAAAGGCAATAGAACCTCAATGTATCTTGACAAATTAATGAATATTAGCTCATACTGTGTGTCAAACCATGGAGCTTCAGAAAATTACGATAGCTCTTCTTCTCATATGCAATTTTTAAACTTTTTCAATCCAGAATGTCTCTTAAAATAATCCAATGGAACATAAGCGGTTATATGAATAATTACTGTGAACTCCAACAGCTCATTAAAGAGACAAGCGCTAAAATTATATCTTTGCAAGAAACTCACATCCATTCTGCAAATAATATCCCAATTCCTCTTAATTATCATATGTATTTCACAAATTTGTCTTTAACCAGATATGGCGGTGCTGCCATACTTGCCCATAAGTCACTCCAACAATGCCTAGTAAGCATAAATCAGGATTTTGACTGTATTTGCATTGAAATTATTTCAAAAGTAAAGTTGAGTTTATAGTGCTTATATTCCACCAGGTGCACGATTCACGATATGCAACTTAAAAAACGTCTTTGATTGCTGAGTGGAGAGTAATAGATGTCCACTGTGGTAGCGATCACTACCCTATTATAATTGTTTCTTCTCTTTACCCCTACAACCACTCCTCTCAAAACACAATTTAATACAAAATATGCTAATTGGGCGAAGTTTCAATTCCACTGTATCGAGTCAGACTTCCAAAAACCTATCTCCAATAACATTAATAAAGAAAATGCAAATATAGTTAAAATAATTAGACAATCAGCTAACTTGTCAATACCCCAAACTCATAAAGCACCAAGGAAATGCTACTGGTGGAATAGGGAATTAAACGATCTTAAGTCGGATAACAATAGGTTGTTGATGATATTATTCCACTCGCCTACTACACGATCTTTCGAGTTTTGAAATGATACATGGTAAACTGCACAAATTAATATTTGATTTCCCCCTATCTCCGCATCACTAGCATATCATGAACTCATTTCGTCGTAATTTTAAATACATGTGTAGGTTTTTGTAATTTTTTCTTCCTTCTAAACTATTATTAACCATAAAACTCATGATTGTAAGCTAAAAGGTAGCGAAGCTCCTGAACTCTTCCACCTACATATGTAAGTCAAATGTTAATAGAACCAATATTATCTTAATAAAACTTAGATAAAAACTTTCGAGTGTTAATAACTGCAGTTATGAAGAGTTTAGTTTACAATAAGCAATTAGTTGACTTCTTATCAACCACAAAAAATCTAAGGAGCCGCCCATTACTGTGTAATATAATTTTTTACGTTTTTCATTATCCACACACATTTTTGCTATGTCAAAACAGCTATCGTCACATGCTTTATAAGAATGCGCTCTAAGTAAAAAAATTTTAGCTTACTTTTACAGATGCTTTCACAGATGTACATACATATGTATGTAGTATAGACTTTGCACTGGCATATTTTAGGACCAATATGTAAAATTATGCAGTCTAAAAATACCAGTTTAAATTTTCTTTATTCCTCATAGAAAATCTTCTTGCTTTGTATGGCAATATTTTTCGTTCATAGCATTTTTTTATAAATTGTGAAATATCAATTCTTGAGTAATTATTCATACATACATATTTAGGTATTTATCTATGGATACGTAGTACATACTTATGCATGTTTCAAATTACACTGTGTGTAATTTTTTAAGTTGTGGCAAAATAACCATATACGGACACCACTACGTGATAAAAGACTAAAAAAAGACCCGTGTCTCCCAATTTTTCCCAAAGTCATGCACTTTTTTTTATGGGCCGCCAAAGATTTGGGGCCTCGGTATCATTTTCGCAAAAAAGTGATCATTTTCTCGGGCTCATATCTTGCAAACCGTTCCGCATTTCGATTTACTCTCTGAGGCAAACTTGTAGCTCTTGTCATAAAGAACAAAAAATCAAAAAAACTTCACCTTCCAGATAAAAATCGCAAAAAACTTAAAAAAATGCGATTTTTTACCTTTTTCTCTTGTTCAGGTCCATAGGTAGCAAACCGTTCAAAATTCAAGGAAACAATCAACTACAAAAATTTCCCTAAGATCTCAATAAACAAATTTCTACAACATATAAACTTCCTGGGAATAATTCTGAACACCGTTTAGGTAGCGCTTAGGTAGCCGCAAAAGTGAAAAAAGTGACGCGGTGAAAGTTATATAAAGTGCTACAACATAATTCGTACACAACAGTGTCAACTGACAGTTTCAGTATGCAGTGTGAAAAAATTGATTTATTTTGCTACGTTTGCAGTCATCAAACCAGAAAAAAAAACATCTACAAGATTTCAAAAGAAAAGAATCTTTTAACTAGTGAATTCAAAAGAGCATATACATTGTTTTTCGACGAAGTGGACTTGACCGGTGAAAATTACACACCTAATACAGTGTGTCGCCAATGTTATAACAATCTTATGGCATGGTTGAGTGGAGGTACTATGAAGTATTGTAAGCCGGTAAACTGGATTAATCGCCCAGGTGATCATGATGCAACCAGTTGCTATGCATTCGTAAATTACACATGTCGTCTAAATCGACATGCTGAGAAGAACAAAATTTATAAAGCAACTGCAACAGCCACACTACCAGTGCTTGTACCTGAAAATTTTTTATCACCAAGGCAGCCAACTCCAGATCGTAATACAGAATTTACAGCAATGAGTACAGCAAGTGGTGTTACTTATGAAGATCCATTTGATACCGATTATGAGCCCCAACAGGGAGGAAGAGATGGACCACAACAACATTTTCTTCATTTTCATTTTGACGATTTTATCAAACAACTTCCTACCGAATCCGATGAGCAAGGAGAACGGTTTCACCAAACCACAATGCCCATGGAAAAACGGTACAAAGGCAAAAACCTCGACGCATTGCTTGCAGAGGTATGTTGGTGGAGTCACAAGATCACCCTGTATGATGTTAATGAAGTATTTGAAGAAGAAAGAGCTGATGATGGAGGGCAGTCTGGAAGCAACGTGCCTGTGGACACCATAAGTTCTGAATAAGTCAGATTCGGACGATTTGGATCTACAACTTAAGAGAGCGCGATTTGCAAGTCCAGGGCCATCAACATTATAAACATAATACGAATACTTTTTTTAATATTTTTGTAATTGATAGCATAGTATCTCAATGTTGAAGTAAATAAAAAACAAATGAAATTAAAAAACGGTGTTCAGAATTATTCCCAGGAAGTTTATATGTCGTAGAAATGTTTATTGAGATCTTAGGTAAATTTTTGTAGTTGATTGTTTCCTTGAATTTTGAACGGTTTGCTCCCTATGGACCTGAACAAGAGAAAAAGGTAAAAAAAATCGAATTTTTTTAAGTTTTTTGCGATTTTTATCTGGAAGGTGAAGTTTTTTTGATTTTATATGTTCGCAATTTTTGTTCTTTATGACAAGAGCTACAAGTTTGCCTCAGAGAGTAAATCGAAATTCGGAACGGTTTGCAAGATATGAGCCCGAGAAAATGATCACTTTTTTGCGAAAATGATACCGAGGCCCCAAATCTTTGGCAGCCCATAAAAAAAGTGCATGACTTTGGGAAAAATTGGGAGACACGGGTCTTTTTTTAGTCTTTTATCACGTAGTGGTGTCCGTATATGGTTATTTTTTTCGTGTTGCACTGTGTTAGTGAATATGCATGTTTCAAATTAGTGAATATTAACAAAGGAGAACATACATACATACATATGTATGTACATACCACAGAACTTCAAAATCACGATTTTTCTTGATTTTATTCAGCACAAAAATTTTTGTTCATTTTAAAGAATAAAGAAAAATTCAATAATGATTAAAAATCATATTCATTCTGCTGTACACATCAAATTGTGATTATGAGTAGAACTAAGAAAAGCATTTTATGAACAAGTTCGCACAGGCAAGAGAAAAGCTTGCGGTAAATTCATTGTGTCCAAACGTTCTTATTCTCATTAATTCATACAACATGTTTGAACCGACCGTCTCACAGAGGAGTATTTGACCCAAAAAGCTGGCCAAAAAGGCAAAAATTAATTTGATGAAATCCTAAGAAGTAATTACGCAGATCGATAGAAAACAAAATTCTACATCATATCGTGCATTTTAAAGATTGTAAGTTAATATTTGTAGTTGTGGGACACTGTTAAAGTCAGGAAAGTGAAAAAAAATTGCATGCGTTTTTATTGAATTTTTTCGACTTCAAGATATTTATATGATATTTTTTTGTGGCTAAACGAATAGAGGTATTACATTGAAAGAATCCATCAGGAGCTATTTTTAATATTTAAAAAGAGAAAATTATCTCAAATATTTATTTTAAAAATATTAATTATAAAAAAAATTATACATACATATATGTATATAAATTCTTACCAAAAAAAAGGAAAGGTTTTTTGAAAGTGAGCTTAGCTGTTCTACAAATAATGTTATATACCACAATAAAATATGAGATCTCTAATTTAAGAAAAAAGAAAAACAGTTTGCGCATGTTTGCGCCATTATTTTTGGTGATTTTTTGAAAATTGTATCTTTTTTTCTATTTTTGCTCATAAGGCACTTTTTCTACTTTATTGTCGTCATAAACTTTTGTGTTTTTCGAATTATTGATGTGAAATATTATTTAAATCACTTTTAACAACTACCAATGTGATGGATTACCTGCCCTTAAAAAGGGAATTTCTTAAAATTCAGTTCTTAGTTCATAACTTCAAATTTGCTAAATGTCTTATCAGGAATAATTATAAGCCAACCACACGCATACACACCTATTAAACTGTTTTTGTATATCTGCGGTCTATATAAGACTTGATCGTCTCCAGGACACTTTATCTATGTACTACATACCTAATTTAAAAGAGTTACAAATCAAAATTACATTTAAAAACGGTATAGGTATATAAAAAATGCACCCAAGTATCAGGTTGTTAACTAAGTAAGGGAAAATGCACTTTGAAAAACACACATATATGGCTTATTGCGCAGAATTCTTATTATAAGAGTTTTGCAACTTTGGGAGATAACATGGAAATGATGTTCTAAATAGGTTATTTTTGAGCAGTGACCCTTTTTTAAGCTGCAATACACTACAGATACTATTAAATCACTTCTTTCTGATACGGATGATGCCGCCCATAATGAAATACGTATGACATGATCATAATTTGAACTTTTTAATTGGTTTAATTTTTTCATGTGATGAGTATTTAATAATATAAAATAAATATTAAAAGTGAACATGTTTTTGTTTATTTGGTTGTTTAACCCTTATAGGGAGCCAAGCTACGAGACCAATTTTTTTAAGATTTAATATTGGATAAATTATAATTTTGACAAGGGGGACATTGTAACATCCATAAAAAGCTATGTTCTATTTCCCTGTATCTACACAACTACAATAGTTCGACTATCTAAATTTAATTTGAGTTGCTATTAGAATAAAGTACTGTTGCAAACCAAATGCGAATGCGAGGGGGAGACCGGCATACGTAATAATAAATAATTTTTCTAAAAACACACAACAAGCGTGTAGCGCGGCATACCGTGTACGGATAATAAATTAATATATATATATATATATATATATATATATATATATATATATATATATATATATATATATATATATATATATATAAATTCTCTTCAAAAAGAAAAAAATCTAACAAAGTTATGAAAGGTGGGTCGGTGGGTGGTGTGTGGTGGGTGTCAAAAATAACACTAACCCTATTATTGGGTTAGTGTTATTTTTGCCAATAAATTTTTTCTATCAAACTAAAGCTAAAACTAGCAAAAAAATTAAACTTTTAAAACAAAAAACACGCTTAATAATTTTTGCCAGCTTTTTGGGTCAAATACTCCTCTGTGCGTCTGTGTGGCTTGAGCAATATAATATACCAACAATGCTAACAACATAACCAATTCAACATTGATAAACATTTGCTTTTTTTTGTTTCCTTGGCTTTGTTTTTTATTGTGAAACACGTGCGCGATTAATGGTTCAAATTTACATACTTACGTGCACTGTTATAACTTAACATACAAGTTTCCGTTAAAAAATAAATAAATAAATAAAATAATAGTTTAAAAAATGTAATAATTTTAATAAATTGTTGAGTTTTTACTTAAAAATAAATATCCCGTTTTTTATTTATTGTACTGTTTTTGTATCATGATGTACATACATACATCAAAAACAACTGTAAGTTAAAATAAAAAAAAGCTTGCCTTTGTTGATAGGAATGAACGAATTCATACACAATGATTTCTTGCTTTTTGTACTGCAATGTTAATCAAAATTTTGTGTGTTGAGTGGAAAAGGCAAGTACACGAGCTGACAAGTTTGATTCGACCTATGATAAAAATAAGGCAGTGTTCAACCTGCAAGTGGTTCGATTGCCTTAAAATGAACAACGTATATAAAAGTTTGAACAAGTTTGATTAATAAATTCATTCCCAGTTTAAAGAAGATTATTTTTATGAGTCAACCGATGTGTAAACCATCTGAACCAACAGAGAGGCATTTGTTCGGTTGCTTTAAAATGAACAACAAAAGAAAGTGTGTTGGCAGGTTTGATCATTTGCAAATAAAAGACAAGTTTTTCGTGCCTTTGTTATTGTTGAACGGTTTTTTAATCAACAAGTGAAGTTCTCTGGTACATACATACAATCACATCCATGCATCCATATGTATGCAAGTTAACATACTTGTTACTTGTTGGAATAATTTTTATTTTACTGTAATATATATTTTTTTAAGATCACATTTTTATGTTATTGTCATGATTAATAACAGTTAAATAAAATCTAGAAACAATTAAATAAAATCTGGAGGAGCAGATTTCGTGCTCTCACTGTTGTTTCTTCCTTTTTTTATATTTTGTTGTCAAGCGAACCAATAGTTAGTTTAACTAAAGCAAATAAATAAAAACTATATTAAATAAAAACTATTAATTGGTTATACAAATACAAAAAAATTTTTTAAAACCGGGAAAAAGTAAAAAAGTTAGAGAGGAACTTGAAACTTAATTAGTAGTATTCAAATAATTATATAATACTGAATTTTTATAAAAGGACGCTCAGCTATGCCTGAGTGCAATAAGTGTAGGCAGGCAATCCGTGGAGAAACGGGGATTGAGTGCATGGGTGTATGTGAAAAAATATATCATTTAACAAATAAATGCAGTGGAATCGACCAATATTCATCGCGAATTTTAGAAACAAACAACTTCATGTGTTTTATTTGCGATGACTGCATGCAGTATATTCAGAATGTGGACTTGGTGCTAAAGGACATACAAAATAATGTAGACAAAAACAAAAGAAACCTGGTAGAATATAAAAATGAATTCAGAGCATCACTTAAAGACAATGAAAATGAAATAAAAAAACTTTTAGAAGCTATTGAAAGTCGATATGAAGAAAGTTTGAATAAACTGATCACATATCAAAGGTCTTGTGAAAAAAATATAGAAGAAGCTAGAAAATTATTTGGTAATGTAACGGAAATTGAAAATAACAACAAAAAGTTATGCCAAACAATAGAAGAAAAAAGTGAAAATATGTGCAATGAGATAAAGAAAGTGATAGATGAAACTAATAAAAAACAAACAGAAATGTCATATGCCGAGTCAGTCAAAAATAAAACATTTACAGAAGTAAAGAAACAAGTGCCTCTGATTATAAAACCAAAAACAATACAAAGAATTGAAAAAACAAGAATTGAAAAAGCAAGAATTAAATAAAATTAATCCTGTAGACTTAAGAATAATAGATGTTCAAAATAAAAGAAATGGGACAATGCTATCGAAGAGAAATTAAACGATGGATATGAAATAAAAATACCTAAGAATACAGAACTAAAAATAAAAATTACTGGTGTATCATTTAAACACAACGAAAATGAAGTTATAGAAAAATTAAAAAAACAAAATCCCAGTATTTCAAATGCAAGTTTAAAATATATTGACAATTATGAACTTAAAAGAAAAGATTGAACAACAACTAATACTATTAAATTATCGATAGATGCAGAGTCATACATGAAGATTATGAAAGAAGGAAGATTAAATATAGGATGGGAAAGATGTAAAGTATACGATGGTACAGAAGTAATGCAATGCATGAAATGTAAGGGATACAACCATATAGCTAAGGAGTGTAAAAATTAAGAAATTTGCATACGATGTCATGCACAACATAAAACGAAGGAATGTACCAGCAATGTAGAACTAATGAAGTGCATAAACTGTATAAGAATTAACAGAAAACTAAATATGGGACTGGACGAAAATCATCATACAAACGATAGAATATGTCCAGTATACCAGAACAAATTGCTGTCAAAAAAGAGAAAAATAGGTATAGTTGAATAACAACTAAAGACAATAGCGGTTCAACAAACAAATATACAAGGACTAATTAATAATTTTAACCAAGTTGAGGTTATTGCATTAAAAGAAAATCCTGATATTATTATACTAACGGAAACCCATATTACAAATGATATCGAAGAAAACGAAATAAATATACAGGGATATGACTTTTCCATGTCACACTCCTCATCAAAAAGGACAGGCGGTGTAATAATATATTTTAAGGAATCATGGAAGATAACTAAGATTATTGGAAAAGTAGAAGATTTAAAATATTGGATATTAATTTGCAAGGCTACATATGATAGATATAATCAGCCTAATTACGAGTGTCGTTGTAGTATTTCGACTTCGACATTTTTGTCCTAGATTAAAGAAGAACATTGCATGTTATCTTTAATCTATTACAAAACTGTCGAAGTCGAAATACGACAACGACACTCGTAATTAGGCTGAATATTATAATCGGTGCAATATATAGATCCCCTAGCATTAGAGAAATTGAATTCTGTGATATCTTTGAGGAAATAATGGAAGAAATAAGTGACATAAAATCTGATATCAATAAGTGGGATATTTTAATAACCGGTGACTTCAACATCGACTGGAGTAAAAACTCAGCACATAAAAATAGAATTAAGAGAATAATCAATGACAATGGCATTAAACAGATGGTAAATATATATGATATATATGTTCGTAAAACAAAGTGTGTAGACGTGGTTCGGATCGGCTCTTGAAAAGTGGTTCATTAAAGTGGATTAGCTTACATTGCTGGACTTATAACTTGTTGGAACCAACAAACGTTGTGTGCTGGGACTGCTGTAGGGAGGCGGCATCTATTGAAAGCGCGTAGCTAGTGTGTATTTTGTAAAAATATTTGCTTGCAATTGTAGGAGCTTTATGAAATATTAAATTAATGCACTGAAAACTTGTGAAAGAGACAATAACATGCTATTAAACTTAACTTAATTAATTAATTAATTTAACTTAATTAATTAGTTAATTTCAAATTCATCAATTATGCCTACGAGGAGGAAAAGAAGTAATAGTGAGTATCAGAATGACTCTGAAATATCTTTGCAATATTGCAACGAAATCAGCAAACGTATTGATGGAGAAGTCATTATGTTTAAACAACTTCTACTAGAATTTGAAGAACGACTAGAGGTTCGCTATGAGAAGCATGTTGAGGACTATAAATCATTGTTAGCCGATTTTAAAAATGAAATTTTTGGTGAACTAAACAAAAGAATATGTGATGTGCAAAGAGACGTTAACAAGCTTGCCGACCGTGTAAATAAACTAGAAAAAGTAACAGAAGAAATCGCAGGCTTGAAGAAAGAAATAAAGATATTAAAAATACAATCTTTAAAAAGTGCTAACAGTACGGTTGCTTGTGATTTACGTATTAATGGCATCCCTCACAAATCAACTGAAGACTTATCTAAATTGTTTGAGAAAATTTGTCATGTGATAAATATACCAACTCCACATCTCAAATCTATTTATCGTCTGGAGAATCGTAATAACAAGTCTGTTGAGGACGCCTCAGATGCTGTTATAATTGCTACGCTGAACTCTCCATATCACAAAAATTTCTTCTTGAAGTCCTTGGGTTCTTTTAAAAAGAAAAACATAACTAATCTATCACTCAATCTTCTTGATCTTGATTTTGGATCTGATAAGTTTGTCTATATCAAAGAAAATTTAACTAACTCAAATCATAGAATCCTGCAGGCGGCTATCAGATTACAAAAGAGAAACATTTTGCAGTCAGCATACTCGTTTCGGGGTCTTGTTTATGTAAAGCGATTAAAGGATGATGATGCGACGTGCATTCAACATATTGAAGATGACATAGTATTGAATAAGCTGGCATCACCAAATGCAAAATCATGAACATGACACTTAAACGTCAACAAGATAACGAGCAAAACCACGTTTTTCTAAATCATCTTTTTGTGAAGTATGTATATCATTTAGACTTTAAATACGAAATTCAATAAAATATCATTGAAAGTAGTTGAATAAAAAACACGATATTTTTATTAACATTATTACATGGTGTCAGGTGTGAACGTTAAAAGGTGAGCGTTATGACCGACATACAATGCCTAAAAAAAAACAAATCGAGGAATTGCGTCTAGAGGTGGCACAGTCTAAAGGACCAGCAACCAACAGCATGCTGCCACAGATACCTCTTCCTGGCCCACTAAGAATGAGGGATGGCGACATAACCGAAAATTTTAAATACTTCAAGCGACAGTGGGAAAATTATCTAACAGCGTCGGGTATAACCTCACAAAATGAAGAGACCAAAAAGGCAATTTTGCTGACTGCTCTAGGAGACGACGCTTTTAATAGATACACCAACATGCCTATCAAAGATGAAGATAAAACAACAGCTTCTGATCTATTGAGCCAAATAGAAAAAAATATAACACCAACATTAAATAAAAGGTACATTAGAGCCGTTTTCAACATGACAAAGCAGGACCAAGAGGAGACATACGATGAGTATTTCGATAGACTGCGGAGTCTAATTAAAAATGCCCAATACGGTCCATTAGAGGATGATCTTCTTCTTGACAAAATAATATGCTCTGTAAAGGATACTGACTTAAGGGAAAGACTATGGCTCGATCAAAGCATAACGTTACCAAAAGCCATCGAGATTTGCAGATCAAAAGAAACCTCAGAAAAACAACTACGTGGCATAGACAATAACCAAGCCGAAATCAACAAGGTGGAAAAAATAACAAACAAAGGCAAGTATCAACAACAACAGCAACGAAACAAAACTGAAAAAAGGTCATGCAAATTTTGTGGGAACGAATATCACAGCAAATTAGAACATTGCCAAGCACGAAAGGCATTATGTCATAAGTGCAGTAGAAGGGGACACTACTCCAGAGTCTGCATGTCAAGCAACTCAACGTACAACAGGCAAAACAACAACGCAAAAGCTGTGAAAGAAGTCGTAACAACAATTGGCAGTGGCGACGAATACCTGAGCGATGAAGGATTTGTGCTAAATACCGTATCAAGCAAAAACAACAACTGCAAAGGACTATACATAAGCCTACATATTTTTGACAAAAAGGACGCAGCACATTACATAAAGTGTCAACTTGATACCGGTGCAACCTGCAACATCATCGGAATGGAGAATTTAAAAAATATAGAAAGAACACCAATAATAGACAACACGCAAACAAAACTGAGGACAATAGAAGGAAACCAAATCGTGCCTATTGGAACAACACATCTAACTATAGGAAACGATAAAGATAAGTATAAGCTATTATTTTACGTCATTAGGAATAATCACTGCCCATTGCTTTCGTTGCAAACCTGTCAATTGTTGAAACTGATAGAAGTATGCAAGAAAATTGGCCACAACACAGCCGAACATGAAGCTTACAAAATTGTAGACAAGTATAATGACGTATTTCAGGGCCTAGGCAAGATAAAAGGAAAAGTAACACTAGAAATTGACAGCAACAAAACACCAAAAAATGAACCTCCTAGAAGAATACCCACAGCCTTACGAAAACAACTGAAGGAAACATTGAAAGAATTGGAGAAAATGAACGTGATTACAAAAGAACATTAACATACAGAATGGACAAGTAATATTTTAATAGTAAAGAAGAACAACAAAATAAGAGTTTGCATTGACCCGAGACAGTTAAACGAGGCTCTCAAAGAAGTAAAATACAAACTTCCAACTGTAGAGGAGATTCTTGCCGAGCTGACAAATGCCAAAATATTCTTTGTACTTGACGCGAAGCACGGGTTCTGGCAACTACAGCTGGATGAAAAGAGTAGCAAGCTTACGTCTTTCTGGACACCCTTTGGCAAGTACAGATTTAACCGCATGCCGTTCGGGATAAAGCCAGCAATGGAAATTTTTCAGATGCGACAAAACCAGATAATATCCGGACTAAAAGGAGTGGTTTGTATAGCAGACGACATTTTGATTTTTGGAAAGGGTGATACAAAGAATGAAGCTATTGCAGACCACAACATAAATCTGCACCATTTATTACAACGACTATGTGAAGAGAACCTAAAGATTAACAAAGCAAAGATGAAGGTATGCCAAGAAAGCGTAAAATTTTTTGGACACTTACTTACACAGGACGGCACAAAACCTGATCACGAAAAAATCGAAGCCATGTGGAACATGCCAACACCCACTAACAAAAAAGACACGTTACGATTCTTAGAACTAATAACTTACGTAAGTAAATTTATACCAAATATGTCACAAATTACAGAGCCTCTACGAAAAATAACACACGTCAATGCGAATTTTGAATGGAAAACAGAACAAGAGGAAGCCTTTAAAAAACTGAAAGAACTCATCACCAGAACACCTGTCCTAAAATATTACGACCCAACAAAGCCAATCGTAATACAAACCGACGCATCATCATTCGACCTCGGTTGCACCCTGTTACAAGATGAACACCCAGTAATTTACGCCTCAAAGACACTAACACCTACACAGAAAAACTATGCCCAAATCGAAAAAGAAATGCTACCGGTATTATTTGCATGTAAAGGGTTCGACCAATACATTTACGGACGAGGAAACATAACAATAGAAACTGATCATTCGCCGTTGATAAACATTTTTAAAAAACCTTTACTCAAGACACCGAAAAGACTACAGGCCATGATTCTAGCATTGCAGCGGTATAATTTCAACATAAAGTACAAAAGAGGAAGTGAAATGCACATAGCCGACACCTTATCTAGAGCGCCTAGCCAGTTGGAAAAGTCAGTCGAAATATACAAGATAGAAAACGAATTAAAACAACTAGATGATAGCAACGACACCGAGGATAAAAAAGTGAGCTCAACTACACTAAGAAAAATAAAAATCGCAACAGCAAACGATAACATCATGCAGACACTTATAGCAACAATTAGGGTAGGTTGGCCTAATAACAAAAACAGTCTAAACGAATATATAAAACCATACTGGAACATGAGAGACGAACTAGTCACTAACAACAACTTAGTTTTCGAAGGCAATAGGATACTCATACCACAAAAAATGCGACACGAAATATTAGTCAGGCTACACCAACCACACATGGGCATCGAACAAACTCTGAAATTAGCAAGGGAAACAGTATATTGGCGAGGCATAACGGAAGCAATAAAACAAATGATACAAGGCTGTGACGTATGCAACAGATACGCAAGAAAACAGCAAAGAGAACCAATGATCATATCGAAAATTCCAAAAACACCATTCGAGATAGTGTCGATAGACGTATGCGAAATACATGTAAATGGCAAGGCCCAACATTTTTTAATAACAGTACATCATTATTCCGATTTCTTCGAGATTGACAGTCTATCGAACTTATCATCAAAAACAACTATAGATATATGCAGAAAAAACTTCAGCAGATACGGTGTACCCACAAAAGTAATGACGGACAATGGCACGAACTTTACAAATGCAGAGTTTCAAAAGTTTTCGACAGAATGGGAATTCGACACGAGACATCAAGCCCCCACCATCAACAAGGTAACGGAAAAGCAGAAGCCGCCGTCAAGATAGCAAAACATCTGATCAAAAAAGCTCTAGCAACGAATACAGATTTTTACAAAGCCTTGCTTCTATGGAGAAATACCCCAAACAAAATTGGTTCCAGCCCAGCTAAGCGACTGTTTTGTAGGTGGTTGCGATGTAACCTCCCCTCCTTCAATCTAGGACAAAAGGTCATACAGAACGTGCCAGAACAAATAGAAAAACAACGAACATATAACAAGAAATATTTCGACCGCGGGACACACAAAAAGAGCGATTTGAAAGAAGGTGACCAGATATATTTAAAAAAAAACCGAACGAAGGGGTAGAGTCGAAGAAAAAAATGCTGGTCGATCATACATAGTCAATTCAGACCAAGCACGATACAGGCGTAACATCCTTCATATAATGAAACCGAGCAACCCACCAAGTGACCAACAACATTATTAAAAATTTGCGTTGCTTTTCATGCTAGGTTTCTAAAAACTTTAAACACATTTGAGTAGTTCGAGTACTGTAAGTGGTAGTTTCAGAGATATAACGATGAACATGGTTAATATCTTGGTTAAGCAAAGGCGGGGTTTCTACGTTTGTCATATTAATGCACAGAGTTTAAATAATAAAATGGACGAATTTAGACTTATATTTGAAAACTCAAATGTGGATATTGTATGTGTTTCTGAGACATGGTTTAATCCTGCTACGCCTGATTCCCTGATTTGCCTCGACGGTTACACAGTTTTTAGAAATGACAGAAGTAGTCATGCTGGTGGAGTTGCTATTTATGTTAAGAACCATATTGCTTGTAAACTTTGTTGTAAGTCAAACACTGAAGTCCCAGTTGACTCTCATCCAAACGTGTCTACCAGATTACAAATGGTGGAGTTAATATTTATTGAAGTCCTATCATATAACAGAAGAATGTTGGTTGGCTGTACCTACAGGCCTAATCGTAGGGTGTGTTTGTCGAATTTCTTTCTTGAGTTGGAGACGTTGTCAGTAGCATACAATGATATAATTATAACTGGAGATTTTAACTCAAATATACTTGTGGAAACGACTCTGATTGATAATATGAATGTAAATGTAAATTATAGCTTATTATATGAAAAATTATATGAAATTAATTGGGATAACATATATTCGGGTATGTTCTGGAATCCGAATTCACTCGAAAGTGGATTACTTTAGCATTTTTGGTGTTCTGCAATTCACATCCCCATGATTTTATTCGTTTTCAATTAGAGTAGTAAGGGGTGGGTGAAAGTAAAACGAATCGTACTTTATTCTTATAAATGCTAACACTATTAAGAAAAATACAATTTTGGTTTTTAGTTTGAAGTGTTTTTTATTGAACTTCATCAAAAAAAATAATTTTTCACAGAAATATTAATGCAAACAATTTTTTTTTTAAACTTTGCCAAAAATTTCAATTTTGTTTTGGCAGATCTCACTTGTGTAAAAAAACATGAAAAAAATACAACAATTTTGTTTATGTTCGAAAACACAAAGTTGCCCTACATAATAAAGTTTGATATGTCAATCTTTTTTGAACTAAATCTCAATGTATTTAAATCTTATTGATAAAGAAAAATGAATTTTTTGAAGGAAATTAAAACTAATTTCATATATATAAATCTCTTTAAACAATAATTATAATAATACGATTGCATTTAGTTGTAAAATCGCAATGTAATAATCAGGCAATACTTTGTTTTAACAACATAAGGTGCCAAGAGAACGTAGTCGATATACCTATAGCCGGCAAACAGCCGCGCTGATAAATAACGCAACTAGAAGATGAAAAGAGAATAAAATTAATAATTTCTTTTAAAAAATTGTAAAATCAAAGCCAGTTTGTAAGGTCTTTGTATTTGTTGATGTGAATTTAAACTAACATCATGTTCAAAAGTTGTAGAAATTTAATTGAAAAATTTGAATATCTTTGTTTTCATAGGGCCTTCACACACGAGAACGATTATGCTGGCATAACATCGTACTTTGTAGGCAAGAAAAACGAGGGGAATGGTTTTTTCGTTGGCACAATTTTTCAACCAGGCATAACCCAGCATTAGCAGCACAAAACCAATACATATGCATTTACAGAATACATACATATATTAGTGAAAAATAGGTAGCAAATTTATTTTATTTTGTTTGTTCTCTATTCCTGTGAAATCCTTTTGTATGATGGGTTTTTACACTTCTCGTTACCTGCGAAAAAACATGTATAGTACGATCACGAAATGTAATCTTTAAAAAGTAATTAAAAAAATTTTAGGTAAATAATTAAATATGTACATACTTAAGTATGTACTTATGTTTATAAGTTAAACACCTTTATTGCATTATTTACAGAGGTCCATAAATCAAAAATTTTTTCCTAAAGTTTTATAAAAATCACACATGTTTCATACATATTTAATTCTTTAACCAAATATTTAATATTTTACTTTCTTTTTTACCGTTTTCAATAAATTATACGAAAATAGCTTGAGTTTCAATTCAATATTTATTGATTTTTTATATAAATAATACACAATTGTATAGTTTTCTAAAATATACATAACTTATAGTTTCCTTCATTACAAAAATATTCAGTAAACTCGGTTCCTACCCAATTGCGGTACACACTTCCATTACAGCAAAGTTTAAATACGATGCAGATAATTTGGAATTTTATGAACGAATTATACACTTCTTCATCGTCAAACAGGTTGTACTCTTGCAGGAGGAACTGAATATTATCACCAGAATCACGAGACTCCCTCCATGGCTTAACCCGACAAGATCTAGATTTCTCTGCTGTCTCTGCTTCCAAGATTAAAGCTGCAGCTTCCAAATTGCAGGCACTTGAAATTGCTCCTAATATAATTGCCAAATCATCATTATTTAACTCCGCCATATTTCTGTCAACGTTTATCAGCCTAATTACGAGTGTCGTTGTCGTATTTCGACTTCGACAGTTTTGTAATAGATTAAAGATAACATGCAATGTTCTTCTTTAATCTAGGACAAAAATGTCGAAGTCGAAATACGACAACGACACTCGTAATTAGGCTGAATAATTCACTACTAGTTGATTATGCGCCGAAGTGTGTATGACGAAAACAATAATCAAATGAATGTAAAACACTAATACACACAAAGCCATGTACACGTATACATGTTATGCTAGATGAATTAGACTCGTGTGTTCTCAGAAGAACAAAAATTGTGCCAGCATAAATATTGTTCCCGTTTGTGAAGGCTCATACTCTGTAAATTGTTTTACTTTTGTAATTTGTTACACGTTGTCCACATTTGCAATTTTGTTGCAGCAGTTCTTGGTTGTTTTTAGGTGAGTGAGGTAAGAAGCTTGGGGAGGGGTACAGAGTTTTATGTTCTCTGCAATTCTCTTTTGCTTTGAAATTCTTACTATTCAACTTGATTTTCGGTGTTGTTGTATTTTATATACGTTTTATACAAAAATTGCAATACCAGATTTTTCTAATGTGGACATTAAAGCAATTCCAAAGCAGAATTTTAAAGAATTGCTTGCGACAAAATTGCAAATGTGGACGGCGTGTTAATTTTTTGCAACTTTGTTGCCGACCGCCGTCGATTTTTGCGTAGCTGTAGCCGTTGACATTTAGATTTTTTTTCGAACATAAACCTCGAATGTGGAAAAACGTGCTGAATTAAGAACACCAATTTATAAATTATGGGGATTCAAAAAAATTTTCGTTTTCAATCCGAGTCGAAACCTAGAACATACCCGATTATCTTTTTTCTGCCGATGAAAAACTGGACTTTTTTGAAGAAAATGTGCTACAAATTTATGATCAAACTGTTCCTTTGATAACACAGTGTAACACGAAAAAAATAACCATATACGGACACCACTACGGCTAAAAAAAGATCCGTGTCTCCCAATTTTTCCCAAAGTCATGCACTTTATTTTATGGGCCGCCAAAGATTTGGGGCCTCGGTATCATTTTCGCAAAAAAGTGATCATTTTCTCGGGCTCATATCTTGCAAACCGTTCCGAATTTCGATTTACTCTCTGAGGCAAACTTGTAGCTCTTGTCATAAAGAACAAAAATTGCGAACATATAAAATCAAAAAAACTTCACCTTCCAGATAAAAATCGCAAAAAACTTAAAAAAATTCGATTTTTTTTTACTTTTTTCTCTTGTTCAGGTCCATAGGTAGCAAACCGTTCAAAATTCAAGGAAACAATCAACTACAAAAATTTACCTAAGATCTCAATAAACAAATTTCTACAACATATACACTGTTGTGTACGAATTATGTTGTAGCACTTTATATAACTTTCACCGCGTCACTTTTGCGGCTACCTAAGCGCTACCTAAACGGTGTTCAGAATTATTCCCAGGAAGTTTATATCAGATCATGAGCAGCGATTTGATTTTGCATGCGTGAGCCAAGCTGAAGTTTTTTCTGCTTTTTCTGCTGTTGCATCTAACGCTATTGGGTATGACAACATTCATCCTAAGTTTCTGAGAACTGTCTTGCCTTTTCTTATCCCCTACATAACTGACATTTTTAATAACATCATAATGACGAGCACTTTCCCTTCCAAATGGAAACATGCAAAAGTTGTACCTGTACCGAAGGCGAATAGAGAATTTCGACCTATTTCAATATTATGCTACATGTCTAAAATTCTGGAGAAGTTACTTTTCTATCAAATCAGTGACTACATCAATAAGAACAGGCTGCTGAATAGTTGGCAATCAGGTTTTCGCGTAGGGCACAGCTGCATTACCGCTCTATCTGAAGTAACTGAAAATCTAAGATATGGATTGAAGGATAACAAATTATTATTTTTGATTCTGCTTGACCATTCTAAAGCTTTTGATATGGTACACCATCCGACGCTATGCATGAAGTTACGTAATTTCTTTAATATTTCAAGAAGCTCATGTAAACTCATCTCCACATATCTTGAAAACCGTACACAATCTGTTTGTATTGATAACGTATTGTCTAAACCGTTGAAACTTAAAGGAGGTGTACCACAAGGATCTATTCTTGGACCACTTTTATTTTCATTATATGCCAATGACCTTCCGGCACAACTTTCATATTGTAAGATCCATATGTATGCAGACGATGTACAGCTATACCTTGGTTGTTCGGAACAATCTATTGATGAGAGTGTTTACAAAATCAATTATGATTTGAGCAAAATACATCGATGGGCGTTGGCAAACGGCCTCTGCTTGAATCCTCAAAAGTCTAAGTGCATGGTGATTCATAAAGGAGCAAATAGGCCTCGGTATCATTTTCGCAAAAAAGTGATCATTTTCTCGGGCTCATATCTTGCAAACCGTTCCGAATTTCGATTTACTCTCTGAGGCAAACTTGTAGCTCTTGGCATAAAGAACAAAAATTGCGAACATATAAAATCAAAAAAACTTCACCTTCCAGATAAAAATCGCAAAAAACTTAAAAAAATTCGATTTTTTTTTACTTTTTTTCTCTTGTTCAGGTCCATAGGTAGCAAACCGTTCAAAATTCAAGGAAACAATCAACTACAAAAATTTACCTAAGATCTCAATAAACAAATTTCTACAACATATACACTGTTGTGTACGAATTATGTTGTAGCACTTTATATAACTTTCACCGCGTCACTTTTGCGGCTACCTAAGCGCTACCTAAACGGTGTTCAGAATTATTCCCAGGAAGTTTATATCAGATCATGAGCAGCGATTTGATTTTGCATGCGTGAGTCAAGCTGAAGTTTTTTCTGCTTTTTCTGCTGTTGCATCTAACGCTATTCGGTATGACAACATTCATCCTAAGTTTCTGAGAACTGTCTTGCCTTTTCTTATCCCCTACATAACTGACATTTTTAATAACATCATAATGACGAGCACTTTCCCTTCCAAATGGAAACATGCAAAAGTTGTACGTGTACCGAAGGCGAATAGAGAATTTCGACCTATTTCAATATTATGCTACATGTCTAAAATTCTGGAGAAGTTACTTTTCTATCAAATCAGTGACTACATCAATAAGAACAGGCTGCTGAATAGTTGGCAATCAGGTTTTCGCGTAGGGCACAGCTGCATTACCGCTCCATCTGAAGTAACTGAAAATCTAAGATATGGATTGAAGGATAACAAATTATTATTTTTGATTCTGCTTGACCATTCTAAAGCTTTTGATATGGTACACCATACGACGCTATGCATGAAGTTACGTAATTTCTTTAATATTTCAAGAAGCTCATGTAAACTCATCTCCACATATCTTGAAAACTGTACACAATCTGTTTGTATTGATAATGTATTGTCTAAACCGTTGAAACTTAAAGGAGGTGTACCACAAGGATCTATTCTTGGACCACTTTTATTTTCATTATATGCCAATGACCTTCCGGCACAACTTTCATATTGTAAGATCCATATGTATGCAGACGATGTACAGCTATACCTTGGTTGTTCGGAACAATCTATTGATGAGAGTGTTTACAAAATCAATTATGATTTGAGCAAAATACATCGATGGGCGTTGGCAAACGGCCTCTGCTTGAATCCTCAAAAGTCTAAGTGCATGGTGATTCATAAAGGAGCAAATAGGCCAGTTATCGACCATAACATTCTCATTGACAACCAGAAAATTCCATTCGTGTCATCGGCTAAAAATCTGGGAATAACTTTCAACAGTAACCTAACATGGACAGATCATGTTAAGACTATTGTTGCCCAGACGTATGTCAAGCTTCGCTCGCTGTGGTCTACTCAGTCATTTACACCACTGAGGATAAGGTTGCTATTGGCTAAGACCTACATATTTCCGGCTTTGCTTTATGGATGTGAACTATTTGCTAAATGTGAGTCGGATAGCACACGCCGGAATAATGTTGCATTCAACAACACAATAAGATATGTTTATGGTCTTGGGAGATTCAGCCATGTATCTAATTTCTCAAGAAATATTTTTGGTGTTACCCTTGAAAATTATATGAAAATAAGAACCCTGGTACTTCTTCATAAAATAATTTACTCTGGCAGACCTGGCTATCTTTTTGATAAAATTCAGTTTTGTAGATCTGGAAGAGGAAGGAGATTAATAACTCCGATGCATCGTCTCACCGCCTCAGAGAATCATTTTTTTATCAACGCGATTCGTCTCTGGAACCAATTACCACATACCCTACAAACAACCAGAAAAACAACGCAATTGAAAAAAATCACTGTATTTGATATTTAATTAACTAATTCTTAATATGTATTTACTAATTCTTAATTTTAATTTGTTACTTTAATTTTAATTATTATTATTATTATTTTTTTTTTGTTCTTAATTTGTCATATCATAGTATTATTTGACCAAAACTTTTATGTAATTATGTTTGTAACATTTATTCAATGGTAAACCTGTGTTTTTTTGATATTAGTGCCTGTACTGTAAATTATAAGATTCAATCTTGTTGTGCAGGCTACATATAAATAAATAAATAAATAAAAATAAAATAAATAAATAAATAAATATACTTGGGTTACAAAAACTACCAGTACAATAATTGACTACGTAATAACAAACAACTATAACATATCGGCGAGCAATAGTGAAACGAATAAGATATCAGACCATGAAATAATAAATATATTGATTAAATATGGAGACAATATTCGAGAAAATGATAAACAAGAAAAGCAAACGGAAATAGAATTTTTTAAATATAATAAGACGAGATTTAACGATGAAATTATTGCAATATTACAATATGATATATTATATGATTTAAATCTCTATGTCCACGATTTTGACACAATTTTTAAGGGTGCAATAAGAAAATTTATTTCCAAGAGAAAAATTAAAGGAAAAAGTAATAACTGGTTCAATAATGAACTCAAAATTTTAAAAAGAGAAAAAAAATTTTAAATACCAAGAAGCAATTAATGAAAACACAGACCAGGCATGGAACAATTATAAGATAATACGAAATATATATAAAGTGAAAACTGAAAATGAAAAAAAATAGATATATAAATAATAAAATTACTAATACAAGTAACCAGAAAGAAATGTGGCGTAAAATTAAGGACCTAGTACTAAAAAAAAAAAAACAAAAAAGAAATTAAATCTGTGATATTTGGACAAATAGAATATAAGGATACGCTTCAAATATCTGAAAATTTCAACTGTTATTTCATACGTAGTATTAAAGAAATCAGAAATTCAATAAATTATGTGCAATATGAAAACCATATACCTATGATAGATTTTAGATTTAAATTCCGTACAATTAATATACAAGAACTAAAAAATATATATATGAACATTAAGAAAAAACCCGATTATAATAGAGTAAGTACAAAATTGATATTGGACAATTGGGTCATTTTGGAACAGAAATTACTTAAGATAATAAACAAGTCACTTGAAACCGGAATATTTCCTACCAATTGGAAGGAGTCGATGGTTACACCTGTTGAAAAAGTGAAAAATACACTAAAATGTGAAAAATACCGGCCAATTAACACCCTAAAAACATGTGAAAAAATTATTGAAAAGGTAGTAAAAAACCAACTGGAAGAATACATGGAAAAACACAAACCACTGTCAAAATATCAATCAGTCTTCAGAAAGAAATACTCATGTGAAACTGCAATCAACTATGTCATAAACAAAAGCCATGATTATAAATGGAACAAGCACAGAGGGAATAATAATCGATGGGGAACAAATCGAAGAAGTATTGGAAATGAAATATCTTGGTATTATGATCGATAAAAAATTGAAGTTTGATCTGCACTACGACTATGTTTGCAAGAAGATATCAAAAAAGATTCCTGAGATTCCTGAGAATACGCGACAAAGTATCTACAATAACAGCTGTGAATATTTTCAACACAACAATAAAACCTCATTTTGAATATTGTTACTGTTTTATTCCTTGGAAACCTACAAATGAAAAAGAGACTTCAAAAGCTGCAAAACTGGGGTATGAGGTGTATTCTTAAGTGCAATAGGCTAACAAGCAGAAGAGACATGTTAGAAGCGTTGCAATGGCTATCAGTAAATCAAAGACTGATTATGAATGTTTTAATGATTATATTTAAAATGAAAAATGGTATGATGCCGAGATATCTGGAAAAACAAGTAACATATGTGGCAGTGCAACACTACTATTTAAGAAATATGTGGGATTTTAGACTAAAATTTTGTAGAAGTAATTATTCGCAAAACTTATTATTTTATAATGGTCTTAAACTTTATAATGAAATGCCTCGAGAGTTAAAAAATGAAAACAATTATTATCTTTTTAAAAGACAATTAACATTGTATGTAAAAAATTTTGATTAAAGAATGAAAATCCAAAGAATTAATCTTTCGAATTGTAAATAATAACAAATAATAGCTAAATAAATAAATAAATAAATAAATAAATAAATAAAATAAAAAACAGATGGAAAAATATAAAGAAGGATAACAAAATAGCTGCCATATTCCTTGACTTTAAAAGAGCATTTGAAACAATTGATCGAGACATTTTATTGAAAAAGCTAGAGAAATATGGTATTCAAGATATAGAACTACAATGGTTTCAGTCCTTCTTAACTAATAGAAAACAAATGACAAAAGTTAACAACATAAATGCCCCTATTGCGGTTCACCACTTTTGTGTCAGTTTGGTCGTCTTAGGTGATTTCGCATTGCCGTTCTCAACTAAACTGGCAGTTGACTATTCAGTTGTGTATCTGTTTTTTCGTGGTATTGCCGTTCTCAACTTTGTAAAAGTTTGGTCGTAAAAAACGTTGAATACACACAACTGCTTAATTGTAGTTGTGTCATTATCAGTTAGAGTGAAATTTTTTTTTAAAGCGGTGAAAATTTAAATCAAAATGGAGAGATCGTAAGTATCAATTTTTGTAATAATTTTTTCACAATTTTTAAACACTTTTATTAGTTTGAAAATAACAACGAAAGTCCAATTTGAGCGGCTTGTTCAGATTATGGACAGGAATCCGGAAATTGCTCGCGGAAAACCAAATTTTGGTGCAACGGAAAATACGTGCAAGGAGTTATGGGAAGAGTTTGCTGTAGAATTAAATAGTTTGGGACCACCGACAAGAACATCGCAAGAATGGCAACGTGTAAGTGTGTCAGTAAAATAATATTGAACAATTACAATATTCTTAATATAATTATAATCTTTCACAGGTTTGGATCCACTATAAAGCAAGCATTAAGAAAAAACTTGCAAACAATAAAAGAAACACTCAGGCGACAGGTTGAGGCCCATTACAAGAAATCCCATTAAATAGCCTTGAGGATACTGTTTCACAACTCTTGTCTTTGCAAGAGGGAACGGCACCATTAAATAGCCTTGATGATACTGTTTTACAACTCTTGTCTTTGCAAGAGCAAGCGGCACCATCTGGCCAAGTTTTTGGCGTTGCAGCATCCACTGCAAACATTAAAAAAATTAGAAAATAAATTTGCATTGTTGGAACGACAAGCAAATGAGGCTACTGATCTCCACAATCTTAAGGTGGAGTGCGATAAATTACAAATAGAAAAACTTAAGAATAAATTTAAAAACTAATAATATTTTATTGTTTGCTGTTGTAAATTTCATCTTATTTTTTTATATATTAAAATTCACAAGTGGTATTATTTTTTTAAGAATTACAAGTTTTTAAATATATGTACAGAATTCTTTTTTTTAACCTTTTAAGACTCAATTAACAAATTGTTTCACAATACATAAATAAAATATTTTACACCTTTTATCATAAACTACCTAGACCCGACAACTTTGAAAACGTGCATAAAGTTTGTGTGAAAGGGAGAGCTAATCTAGTTAGTTAGCTAAACTTTATACAAAGTATATGCAAAATATGATTCGGACCCTTTTTAAACGTCAAAGTTGGGTATTCTGTGTATATTCTGTGCTTTTTATTCCCACAACACTTTCAGTTTAATTTTCTTCAAATTTCACTTGTCAAACGTGATATTTAAAGTTGGCAATTCGATATTTTAGGTTGGCAATTTTATGACAAACTCAACTAAAAACAGTTGTGTATCGCAATAACTAAAATGAGTTTGGTTGTGCATAAGTTGGGTTGACTCTCACACGACCAAACTGAGTTGAGTGGTGAACCGCAATAGGGGCAAAAATCAACGACGATAGAAAATGACTATGGAGTTCCTCAAGGCTCAATATTGGGAGCTCTACTATTCATTATATATATAAATGATATGGAAAATGTATTGGAAAAAAAACGAAATAGTACTATATGCTGATGATACTCTGATTTTTGCAGAAGCGGCGTCTGATGAGATTTGTTATGGTAACCTAAAAATAGATATGGATAACATCGATAAATGGCTAAAAATGAACAAACTAAAATTAAACGAAAATAAGACTAAACTGATGGAAATAAATATGGAAAATAACCTACACTTTAAAATAAATAATATAATAGAAAAAGTTAATAATATAAAATATCTAGGCTTCATAATAGATAAATACTTAAATTTCAAAGAACATATATAATACATTTGTAAAAAAATTGGTAAAAAAATCGGATTTTTTAAACATTTAAGAAACAAAGTGTCAATTATCACAGCAATAAACATATATAATACGATCTTAAAACCACATTTCGAATACGGATCAACTATACTATACACATGCGCTCAGATCAACAGATAAATAGGCTTCGAAAGTTACAAAATAAAGCAATGCGCTCTATACTTAAATGCAACAGATTTACGTCAATAAGGTTTATGCTAGATGCTCTAAAGTGGTTAAACATACAACAAAGACTACAGTACAATACAATCAACTTTATACAAAAAATTAAAATGGGAGATGCACCTGAGTACCTAATAGAACAATTAAGATATGTTGGAGACGCTCAACCATATGGTTTACGGAATTCGAATGATTTCAGACTACAATGTTATTCTACCACCGCTATGCAAAGATCACTATTTTATAAAGGATTAAGAATTTACAACATGATGCCAAATGACATTAAGAATGAAATTAATTACAATGTTTTTAGAAGAAAAAATGTAACGTTTATAAGAAATGCTAATAACTAGGCCTTTTAAAGATTTTCTTTTTCAATTAATTGCATGTTTTTTTAAGAGTCAATCAGGTCTGTCACAGAAATCAATTTCGATCGAAAGTGGAATTGATTCCGTATTTTATTATTTTATTTATTCAATCAAGAAAGTTTTAAATTTGTTTTTGTACTATCAGATACAAAAAAATGCAAATTCCTTGATGATACTGTTTTACAACTCTTGTCTTTGCAAGAGCAAGCGGCACCATCTGGCCAAGTTTTTGGCGTTGCAGCATCCACTGCAAACATTAAAAAAATTAGAAAATAAATTTGCATTGTTGGAACGACAAGCAAATGAGGCTACTGATCTCCACAATCTTAAGGTGGAGTGCGATAAATTACAAATAGAAAAACTTAAGAATAAATTTAAAAACTAATAATATTTTATTGTTTGCTGTTGTAAATTTCATCTTATTTTTTTATATATTAAAATTCACAAGTGGTATTATTTTTTTAAGAATTACAAGTTTTTAAATATATGTACAGAATTCTTTTTTTTAACCTTTTAAGACTCAATTAACAAATTGTTTCACAATACATAAATAAAATATTTTACACCTTTTATCATAAACTACCTATACCCGACAACTTTGAAAACGTGCATAAAGTTTGTGTGAAAGGGAGAGCTAATCTAGTTAGTTAGCTAAACTTTATACAAAGTATATGCAAAATATGATTCGGACCCTTTTTAAACGTCAAAGTTGGGTATTCTGTGTATATTCTGTGCTTTTTATTCCCACAACACTTTCAGTTTAATTTTCTTCAAATTTCACTTGTCAAACGTGATATTTAAAGTTGGCAATTCGATATTTTAGGTTGGCAATTTTATGACAAACTCAACTAAAAACAGTTGTGTATCGCAATAACTAAAATGAGTTTGGTTGTGCATAAGTTGGGTTGACTCTCACACGACCAAACTGAGTTGAGTGGTGAACCGCAATAGGGGCAAAAATCAACGACGATAGAAAATGACTATGGAGTTCCTCAAGGCTCAATATTGGGAGCTCTACTATTCATTATATATATAAATGATATGGAAAATGTATTGGAAAAAAAACGAAATAGTACTATATGCTGATGATACTCTGATTTTTGCAGAAGCGGCGTCTGATGAGATTTGTTATGGTAACCTAAAAATAGATATGGATAACATCGATAAATGGCTAAAAATGAACAAACTAAAATTAAACGAAAATAAGACTAAACTGATGGAAATAAATATGGAAAATAACCTACACTTTAAAATAAATAATATAATAGAAAAAGTTAATAATATAAAATATCTAGGCTTCATAATAGATAAATACTTAAATTTCAAAGAACATATATAATACATTTGTAAAAAAATTGGTAAAAAAATCGGATTTTTTAAACATTTAAGAAACAAAGTGTCAATTATCACAGCAATAAACATATATAATACGATCTTAAAACCACATTTCGAATACGGATCAACTATACTATACACATGCGCTCAGATCAACAGATAAATAGGCTTCGAAAGTTACAAAATAAAGCAATGCGCTCTATACTTAAATGCAACAGATTTACGTCAATAAGGTTTATGCTAGATGCTCTAAAGTGGTTAAACATACAACAAAGACTACAGTACAATACAATCAACTTTATACAAAAAATTAAAATGGGAGATGCACCTGAGTACCTAATAGAACAATTAAGATATGTTGGAGACGCTCAACCATATGGTTTACGGAATTCGAATGATTTCAGACTACAATGTTATTCTACCACCGCTATGCAAAGATCACTATTTTATAAAGGATTAAGAATTTACAACATGATGCCAAATGACATTAAGAATGAAATTAATTACAATGTTTTTAGAAGAAAAAATGTAACGTTTATAAGAAATGCTAATAACTAGGCCTTTTAAAGATTTTCTTTTTCAATTAATTGCATGTTTTTTTAAGAGTCAATCAGGTCTGTCACAGAAATCAATTTCGATCGAAAGTAGAATTGATTCCGTATTTTATTATTTTATTTATTCAATCAAGAAAGTTTTAAATTTGTTTTTGTACTATCAGATACAAAAAAATGCAAATTCGATCATGAAATTAAAAGTGGTTTCATTCCGAAAAACAATTTAGTTTTTTGTTTTCTGGAGAAGCAAAATACGGAATCAATTCCACTTTCGATCGAAATTGATTTCTGTGACAGGGCTGAATATCTATTTTTAGAAAACGATTTATATTTTTCATTTAATTTTTCTTAAGAGCTTTACAATTTTACTTATTTACTTTCCACTTTTATTAAAAAAATTTTTGTAATAATTTAAATTTAAGTATATATGTAATAAAAAAGTATTTTAAATACTACTAATAAAAATAATAATAAAAAAAATAAAATAAAAATAATAATAAAATTCTACCTGTTTTTCTTGGAACTTCTCACTCTCTTGTAAATTAAATAAGCAGCTAAAATAAAATGTTAAAGAAATATATTAATTTACTCTCTTCTTTGTTTGTTCTATCTGAGTTTAATATATTTTCAGAAACTTGAAAAAATAAAGTTTAAAATTTAAAAACCAAAATTTAAAATTAAAAGTTAAAAGCTAAACTTAAGAATTGGAAGTGGAAAATTGGGAGTAAAAACAGAATTATCAAGGTCAAAATAAAAACTGAATCTAACATCAAAATTAAAACAAATTAAAATACAAAAAAATTCAAAAACTTTAAGTCGAACTTACAATTTCTTTAAAGAAAAAATAAAAAAAAATAAAAAAAAAGTAAAAATACAAAAACTCCTAAAAGAAACCTATTTAATAAAAGGAAACATTTCTACATAGTAGAAATATCAAATCTGTATGGATTATAGTTACTTAATTATTTATTGAAGCAAAAATATTGAGAAATTCGATATAGTGGAAAAAGAATCCGTTTTGTAGAAATTGCTTAAAGACTATATTTTCAAAAACAACATTTAAAATATAAGATGGATATTCCCTACAAGAAAATTAAAAATATTATTTATCAAGAGAAACAATTTCACATAGTGGAAACATTAATTCTATATGGAATAAGAAATGAAAAAGTAACCTTAATTACTTGGAAGTTTGAGGTAAAATAAAATATTATAAGAAAAATTCTGTCGTAGAAAACTGATATATTTTGTGAAAATTTCATAAAAATAAATTAAAAAAAAAACATTTGAATATTAAAAACCCTAATTTCTTAAAAGAAGAATTGAGAAAACAGAACTTTATTAAATTAAGTATTTTTAAATTAAGTCAATTTGTGACTGAAAAATATTAAAAGTTTAAATATTGCTTGAAATAAAAGATTAAAACAAAAATTTGCTCGAAGTATTTAATTGGAAAAACACATTAAAATTAATTTGCATACAAATTTGTACTAAAGTGCATGAAGGTTCTTTGTATATTGTGTATACTTATGTATGCACTTGTGTACGTACATATTTATGTGTACATGGGTAAGTGCATCCTAATACCTTTTTGCTTTATTACTTCACATTAAAAGCATGAATCGGTTTATTTAATAAAAAAAATACTGAATATTCATTAGCACTTGATGCAGCGAATCCTGCTTAATAATTATTAAGCCACTAGCACTTTTTTAATTATTTCTCTAATAAAATGATACTATGAACGAATACTTTGTTAATAAAAAATAACACGCAACCGACGTTAACCAATAAAATAGAACAATTGTTTGCTAAATATCAGGCGGCTACTAATCTTCGGCGGCTTGTTATCGCTAAAGCAAAGATGGATAATTTAATTCATATCAAGGCGAATTTAATACTAGGTTGCTTTATTAGTACTACAACCAAAAATAACAAATATCTACATCTGATTGCAATACAAAACAAAGTTATTTTAAATCAGTTTTTAATAATCGTGCCAGGAGAAAATACAATAAAATTGTTATAATAATCATTAGATTTTTGCAAAAAACGGTGTATACATATAACACCGCAATATTAACGATCGGCCACTAGATGTACAGGATGAGCAAATAATCTTAAATGCAGATGCAAATAGGAAATTAACAAGTGTTCCTATAAATGCAAATAAGGCTGCTGAAATTGTAAATATTACTTTGTTTTAACTCTACTATAAATAATATTTTGCAAAAATATTTTATTTCTTTTTTAAATTGATGTTGATTATTCTCAATTTTGACATAATCTAATGTGTTGTACAGTTGAAAGTCTTTGTAAAAAAGATTTCCTTGCATTGCACTTGAATGTACTTTTAATTTTAAAGTTGTTCATACATATACATATATACTTATCTCAACTGGTACGGCTGTGCTTCTCTGATATATATTATTTGATCCGTGAAATATTCCGATGCCTCTCCAAGTTACAGTTTTTGTATGAAGTTTAAAGTGTTGAGTGTAATAGTACGTTTACGCTATGAGCAAATCAAGTTGATTTGACGAAATTACTTCAAAGTGTTTCCATTATGTTTTAAGTGATTTCATGTTCGAATTTTCGACATTAATTTGACGTTTGTGTTGTTTATTTATTTTTAATATAAAAGAAACACAACTTTTGTTTAATAGTAATTTGAAGTAGAAAAAAACCTATAAAAATATAAAATAACATTGAGTTTTTATTAAATTATATTCAACACAAAAACGACTTAATAGCAAAAGTATATGATTACTTCTCAATTGCTACAATTTTGTGTTAACGACAACGCCAAATATATCTGCGAAGAATCGAGGAATCGCATACAAAAGTATTTGTTAATTCGTATTGCAAAAACTATAAGAAAATCTCCAAGGCTTTGGAAATTAGTGAGCTTTAGCATGTATTTTTGGTAAATTGTTTCTAATCCTGTATGTATTTAAAGGATCGGTCTTCGCGATTTTGGGAACACGACTTCCAAGTAAATGAAGATGAAATATTTAAAAACAATTTCCGGATGTCTCGTGAAACGTTTAAGGCTCATATAACTACGGGATGTTTCAATATCTATTAAATGACGATTATTAATGAATTTTGCAAGTTTTTAGAATTCACTAATATGGGAATATAGTGGTTTTGGTGCCCAAACGTCTCACGCTCTTGCACGTATAATTTTTTTGTTACGTTACATTTAAATTCACAAGAAAGGATGATTGGGCACTTCACGTATTTTTTAATTATCAAATAAATCAACAACTCGTGGAGCTATTATAATTTAATTTATTACTCTTAAATTTCGCATGTATTTTGAAACAGTTGCTTCCTTAGACAAAAGTAGAAATATGATTTATGCAGCTTTTGGTTCTGCTTCAGGTTCTGGTTTTTTTGTTACAATATCTTTTTCCGGTTTTTGTGTGGCCGCTATAGCACCTTTACAGTTTTCATACTTCTGATTAAAGACCAGTAATTTTCTTAGTGGTGGCGGATAGTATGGTCCCACTCTGGTCTCTAGAATTTCATACGCCATTTTCTTATTAAAAAATCTGTGATAAAAAATTTAGCCTATGCTATTAACTACCAACAACTGAAATGAAAGTGATTTTTATTCGTACTTAAATGTATTTTTTTCGGATTAGTAAGTCACTAATAATGGATGCCACAGAGTTACGTTTGGAATAAAAGCAGCCGCGCAAAGTTGCACAGGCAATTTTCGACATAATTTGGATGAAATCATCTCATTTGAGGTAATTTCGTCACATGAAATTTGTATGCGAAATCAAGTACCAAATTACGTAATTTGAGCAAATCATGTAATTTGGCCGAAATCACGTGTACTATAAGTCTCTGTTTAATATTTAGCCATTTGAGTGATTCAAGCATAAAGTTGATTGATGTGTATCTGTTGCATTTTAATGAGGTACGCATGGCTCTATTTCGTAGTTTTTGTAGTCGTGGTAGGCAGAACCTAAGATACAGTGCTATAATTAAGCAATTTAAAAAGTGATAATAAGGAGCACTAAAAGAAACTAGTGATAATCAAATCAAACTATCATTCGCTGATGCAGTAAAAAAAGGTCCGGTATTGCCACAATTAACAAACAAGTTCCGCTAATTGTTAAACCTAAAGAAAAACAACAAGCAAAAAAAAAAAAAACAAAGGAAGACTTAAATAATAAGGTGAACCCAATAGATCTAAAAATAACAAATGTTGAAAACAGAAGTAATGGTACTTTAGTTATTCACAGTGAGAATAATGAAGATAGAGGCAAAAGTTAAAACCGCAATACAAAATAAATTGAGTGAAGAATAGAAATTCAAGTGCCAAATAATGTAGAAATGAGTGCCACAATAACAGACATGACATTCAAATACTCGGAAAAGGAATTAGTTGAGAAAATTCAAAAACAAAATGAGTTTTTAAAGACAGTAATATAAAAGTTATTAAGTCTTTTAAAAAGAAAAGAAATAATAAACTAACGTATAGTTCTAAGATTGTAATTGATGGTGAATCGTAAACAAAACTGCTGTCAGCCGAAAGAATAAATATTGGATGGGAGAAATGTAGTCTTTGATGGAACAGAAGTGTTAATGTGCTATAAATGCAAGGGATTTAACCATAGGGCCAAATATTGTAGAAATCAGGATGTATGTTATAAATGCCATGGAAACCATAATCCAAAATAATGTAATGTAACGAGTAAAGTATGTCCAGTATACCAAAATAAGTTAAAAGTCAAGTTGAGGAGAATTGGTTTTAAAATATAACAATCAATAAACATAACAGGTGTATATACAAATACTCAAGGACTGATAAATAATTTTAGTCAGATTGAAGTAATGGCAGCGGTGAAAAAACCAGAATTTATAATTTTATCGGAAACACATTTAACAAGGGAGGTAGAAGAACAACAGTACATTTTACAGAATTATGATCATTATATCACATTATCCAATTCAGCAAGAACAGGTGGAGTTATAATCTATTTTAAAAAGGATTGGAATGTAAACAAATTATGTGAAAAGGTAGCTGAACCAAAATATTTGATGAGTGCATATACTGCAAAAAATAAAAATATATTTCTATGGCAGTTTATAGATCTCCAAGTTGTAGAGAAGTGGAGTTTTGTGATGCATTTGATGGTATTAGTGAAAGGATTTGTGAGACCAACAACGATATAATTATAGTAGGCGATTTCAACATAGATTGGAGTAAAAATGATACTTATAAAAATAGAATTCAAGCAACGCTAAATGATAATGGCTTCAAACAAATAGTTTCCGAGTATACTAGGGTGACAGAAAATACAAAAACATTAATAGACTTTGTTATTACTAATAATAATAATAATAATGTTACAGTAAGGAATAATAGTGAAAATAAAATAGCAAATCATGAAGCAATAGATATAACTATTAAAAATAAAAATTTGGAACAGTCAATAAACCAGGAAATAGCAGTATTTAAATATAAAAGAAACCTATATAATAGAGCAATTAGAAATATTTTATTAAACTATGATGAAAATAATGACGTAAATAATATGAGTTGCAATATCGATAATTGCATAGAAAATACAATTAAAAAATTCAGACATTCGGGTATGTTCTAGAATCCGAATTCACTCGAAAGTGGATTACTTTAGCATTTTTGGTGTTCTGCAATTCACATCCCCATGTTTTTATTCGTTTTCAATTAGAGTAGTAAGGGGTGGGTGAAAGTAAAACGAATCGTACTTTATTCTTATAAATGCTAACATTATTAAGAAAAGTACAATTTTGGTTTTTAGTTTGAGGTGTTTTTTTATTGAATTTCATCAAAACAATTTAATTTTTCACGGAAATATTAATGCAAACAAATTTTTTTTTTAATTTTGCCAAAAATTTCAATTTGGTTTTGGCAGATCTCACTTGAGTAAAAAAACATGAAAAAATACAACAATTTTGTTTATATTCGAAAACACAAAGTTGCCCTACATACTAAAGTTTGATATGTCAATATTTTTTCAACTAAATCTTAATGCATTTAGATCTTATTGATAGAGAAAAATAATTTTTTTGAAGAAAATTAAAACTAATTTCATATATAGAAACCTATTTAAACAATAATTATAATAATACGATTGCGTTTAGTTGTAAAATCGCAATGTAATAATCAGGCAATACTTTGTTTTAACAATATATGGTGCCAAGACAACGTAGTCGATATGCCTATAGTCGGCAAACAGCCGGTATATCAAATCAAGCAAATCAACCAAAAGCAAATAATTTTATTTTCGCTCGTTGTCTTTTTTGAGAGTATTGAATAATTTTATTTTCATTCTATGTTTCTTTAAGAGTATTAATTTTGTTTTTATTCGTGCAGAAAATTAATTGAAAAATTTTAATATCTCTGTTTTCATACTCTGTAAATTGTTTTACACCTAATTTTCACGATGATTTTTTAAGACATGTCTTTTTTTATTTTCTTTTAAAGTTGCTCCCAAAATCATGTCATATTTTCATGATGATTTTTAAAACATGTCTATTTCTTCACTGTTGTTTAAAAAAAAATTTATTTGACAGCCAGAGTTGTTTTTTTTTACTTTATCTTTAATTCCTTTTATTCCTATAATTTGGCGCCAAAAACGGAATTTAACAACTTGAGAAGTAAAGTATTTAAAAAAGTAAATTTTCTTAAAAAAATCAAAATTGAGTGCTATACAGAAAAACCTCGAAGAAAGCAATGGAGGTAAAACTAGTTGACTAAAACTAGTGAGTGGGTGAATCAATGGCGGAAATGCTGAGTGGAGCGAGGTACATTTTCGTTTCTTATGAACGACTTCTCGGGAGATAAGTTGTCTTTTCAGAACTATATCAGAATAAGCCGAGAGACATTAAATTAAATTAAATTTGATACTCGCAAAAATCGAAGGTGATATAGTAAAACAAGATACCATCTTGAGAGAAGCGATAACTCCAGCAGAGAAACTGGCAGCCACACTCCAATACCTCGCTACTGGAGAGTCCATCAAAAGCACAAATTATCAGACGAGACTATGGGAAACCTTTCTTTGTTGTGCAGTTCCGGAAGTATGCCAGGCAATTTGGAAACACTTTAAAAATGAATATTTAAAGGTTTTCGAGTAGGTACATATGTATATGAAAAATATCTTATTTTATTGTGCCTATTCATAGAATGTAATATTTTGGTTTATTATTTTGAAATTGAAATAAAACAGGTTAAATTATTATAAGCACATTAATTGAAATAAATTTGTCTTTTATTAAAATATAACTTTAAAAAGTATATATCATTAGCTCTTGGCAGATTGTGAACAAAGAGCTAGATCGCTTGACACGGTCCATATATGTAGGATTACGTACATCATACAAGTTTTCGTGTTTCTGATATTTAGATATAAAAAGCTCCACAATTTCGTTTTTCCACATGGTTTATATTTATTTGCACTTTTTATTTATATATTAATGTATGTATCTTTTATATACACACAAAACAAAAAACAAGCACTTTTCGCTTTAAAACAAGAAAAATAAAGAACACAGATAAATAACCACCTTAACAGACGAATGCAAAAAAAATATAATAGTAAAATTGCGAATGACAGCTAAAAGGAAGAGATGTATTTTTCTTCATTGTTGTTGTAAAAAAAATCCCGAAAACAGAAACCATGTTTCCTTTTGCTACCCCTCTTTCTTATCTACCTAATATACCTTCAAACAAAAAAGACATGTCTTTAAGACAATTTGTCTTAAAGACATGTCTTTTGTCTTTTTTGTAATTTGTAATTTGTTAATTTTTTTGCAACTTTTTTGCCGACCGCTGTCGATTTTTGCGTAGCTGTGGCCGTTGACATTTAGATTTTTTTCGAACATAAACTTCGAATGTGGAAAAA
This sequence comes from Germaria angustata, assembly GCA_963681545.1. Lineage (NCBI taxonomy): Eukaryota > Metazoa > Arthropoda > Insecta > Diptera > Tachinidae > Germaria > Germaria angustata. The sequence continues at coordinate 41,141,916 of OY813002.1, forward strand.
CATGCTGAATTCAGAACACCAATTTATAAATTATGGGGATTCAAAAAATTTTTCGTTTTCAATCCGAGTCGAAACCTGGATCATACCCGATTATCAAATCAAATCCAGTTGCTTAAGACTATCATAAATGAACTTGTAAACTTAGAGGAAACAGATAGATTTAGCAAAAGATTGGAGAAGATAAAACCAGGGCCAAATGCATTTAAAAGTATATTCCAAATCACTGGGAAATACAAATATCCCTTTTGCAACCAAATAGAATATAATAATAAAATTATAACAAATCAAGCTGAAATTGCACGACTATTTAAAAACCATTTCAGCACTGTTTTTAGCGAGGGTGTGGTTGATGGTCCTCGTACCCTCCCCACAGAAAGCCAAATCTCTGTGGAAATCAGTAAACTTCCCCCATTTATATATTCTTTTGACAACAATTTTAAGTCTGACAGGAATTTCGACTCCTACAGCTTCACAAATGTGGACATTATTCGTAGACACATTGAGAACCTTAACAGCAAAAAATCTTATGGTCTTGACAGTATCTCAAACTTTTTAATAAAAAAGTTCCCCGATGCAACGTTGAGAATATTAGCTATAATTTTTAATAACTGCATAAATACCGGATATTTTCCCTCCGCATGGAAACTGGCTAAAATATTGCCAATTAAAAACATGAGAGCAAACATTTTGAAGATTTTCGACAAATTTCCTTATTGTCTAATATTGGTAAACTTTTTGAGAGCATATTGAAAGAAAAATTGGAGCCTATACCAGATCTGCTATTCGGGTTTAAAAGTCATCACTCAACACAACATGCATTGCTGAAATTTCACTCTGATGTCATTCTTAATTTGAGGAGAAAAAAAAATGTTCTGTTGCCATCTCTTTAGACATTGAAAAAGCCTTTGATTCAGTTTGCCATAAAAATATAATTCTCAAGCTTAAAAATCTTGGCATTGATCCCTATATGTTGAAACTACTACACAGCTATTTCAGCAATCGGAAATTCTGCATACAAATAAATACCACTATATCTGAAACAGGCGCTGTTGAATGCGGTGTTCCGCAAGGCAGTATTTTGGCTCCTATGCTTTTTAATACCTTCTTGCATGATTTTCCACATCAATTTGACAGTTCAAATGCAATACTCTACGCCGACGATTGCCTTATTTATTCTCACAATACCTCACCTTCAGATGCCTTAAACAGCGCTGCACTTCACCTAAGAGAAATAAACAACTATTACAAGGATTTGGGAATAAAAATAAATGCGTCAAAATCTGCAGCTATTTGTATCAGAAATGCTTCTGGTAAATGTTCCAGATTTGTAGTTCCAGAAAGCAGAATGTTACATCTCTCTCTAAAGGGCATAGGTGTCCCATTCTAAAATTCCTTTAAATACCTTGGATTACATTTTGACAAACTCTTAAAATTTAACCTAAATGCAAGAAGTCTTATAGATAAAGCCAGGAAAATCATGGGGATATTCTCAACTCTCTTTTAAAACAAGAACCTACCAACAAAGACTAAACTTTTAATCTATAAAGTAGCAATCAGATCTATTCTCACCTACGGATTTCCCATCTGGTTTACTATATCGCCAAAAGTTGCCAGAGAATTTGAGGTGTTCGAAAGGAAAATCTTACGAAAATGTATTGGGAAAAATTACGTAAATAACATAAAACGATTCTTAAACTCTTTTGTTTACAAAAACGCAAATATTAAACCTTTCTGTCGGTATGCCATTTCTCTCCAAAAAAGATTAGTCGAAAAGCTCTCCCAGCATGAAAATATTTATCTCACGGAAATTTACAATCGAGAGCACCAATCAAACTGTACTACTGGAATTATTAATGATGATTTTGAAGACGATACGGATCCCTTCACTGTGCCGCATTTTTACGTAAGGGCAACACCAGGCACACATAGAGGCTAAAAAATGTCGAAAACCCTTCGAAATACAAGTTTTTAACAGTATTAACATTCAGGCATGTACTGCAAATCACAAGATTTCCAAATCACTTGTGATTTTAAAATCACAAATGTGATTTTGTGGTGTTCTGAAAATCACAAGAAATTTAACTTTTCGGTGTGATTTTACCTTTTCGAAAACACAAGAAAACGGCTGATGTTTTGCTTTGATTTGATGACAATTTTTTATGTATTGAAAATTAATAAAGGTTTAGTCAAAATAATAAGTGAACATAAACTACCTACAGAAAGATTTATTTTGATTTCGTTAAAAAAACATAGCTTCGCATTCCATTATCTCCACAACTTCAATTTTATCAATTGCATTTTCTACCAGAAAATTTATAATTTTATCTTTTTCCGTTATTTTAGGCATTTTAAGCTGTAAATTGTTTTTATTTCAGCAATACCAATTAGAGAAAAAATCTTTTATCTGTTTTTAGAATAAAAATTTACGGAAAAAACAAAACAAACATCAGCTATTTCGACTTGTTTACAATACCCACACAAAAAACCGCTTACACTTTGTAGTTAAAAATCCTAGTACATCTAAAAGGATTTTAAATGTACTATCAAACGTGAAAACCGCTTATATTCGGGTATGTTCTAGAATCCGAATTCACTCGAAAGTGGATTACTTTAGCATTTTTGGTGTTCTGCAATTCACATCCCCATGTTTTTATTCGTTTCCAATTAGAGTAGTAAGGGGTGGGTGAAAGTAAAACGAATCGTACTTTATTCTTATAAATGCTAACATTATTAAGAAAAATACAATTTTGGTTTTTAGTTTGAATTTCATCAAAACAATTTAATTTTTCAGAGAAATATTAATGCAAACAAATTTTTTTAAACTTTGCCAAAATATTTCAATTTGGTTTTGGCAGATCTCACTTGAGTAAAAAAACATGAAAAAATACAACAATTTTGTTTATGTTCGAAAACACAAAGTTGCCCTACATACTAAAGTTTGATATGTCAATATTTTTTGAAATAAATCTTAATGCATTTAGATCTTATTGAAAAAGAAAAATGAATTATTTGAAGGAAATTAAAACTAATTTCATTTATATATATATTAGGGTGACCGCAAAAAATCGATGTCGGAATTTTGTTCGTCTGGACCCCACAAAACGATTTCCCTTTCCAGATATTGAGGTAGCCGGAATTTGAGCTCGATTAAACGACGTTAACCCGTGCCGCTCGTCGTTCAAAGTTTGAAAAAATCGAAATTTTTTGCCAAAAAGCTGACATATGGAGCCATAACTCCAGAACTGTAAATAATAAAAACACGCTTAGTATCTCAGAAGAAAGCTAATATTGTTCTTCAAAATTTATATTCTATTCATAATTGTTGTTATTTCAACCCAAACTGAGTTACAACAGCCTTTAGCCCCAGAAACGTGACCTGATACCTGTAGGAGCCAGTTTGGGAGTATTCTAAGAATTTTACGGGTTTTTACATAATTTGTCTCGGAATTAACACTTTTTTCTTAAAAAGTATTTTGGAACTCAATTTTCAAACATAAAGAGCCTTTTGTTCAAATTTAATATTTTATCATATGGGGATTACCTGACTAGTTTATCAAAGAAAGACCAAAAGAAAGACCCGTTCAAGTTAACTGTTATTTGCCTATTGGACTCTGAAATGGCCTCCACATCAGGTGTACAAAGCCGGACCAAGGATAAAATATTTCTTGTGGGCTATCCCATTCACCAGATCACCGGTTGTAAACTACCCTCAAATCGTCAAGTTTTGTGTGCTTTATTTTATAATTTACGTACTGTGAAATTAGCTGTAAGAGAATCAGCAAAACTTACCATACGAGAAGTGATAATTTTTTGGGAGAAAGCTCGAATCCCGACTAAACATGAGCAAGATGCAATTACCAAGCTGGAGAAACTTCACGCAGAGTGGAGAACTCTTCAAAAAGACCGGAAGAAAACATCGGAAACGGCCAAGAACAAATTTAAACAGTTTCTTGAAAAGTTGGAAGATCTCTTTGATATTGCTCAACAAGATGCCTTGACTCTGATGAAATCGGAAGAAGATAAGGCGTTTCTCGTGAAACAGAGGCAGAAGGGCCGCCCAGGTTCCATGACTGGAGTGGATCTCAAGTTGTCTCAAGCTGAAGAAATCAAGGCGCAAAAGGAACTTGCAAAAATGAACCGACAAATCCAACTACTTTAACAAAAGCTCTCTACTATGTAAAATTATTAACTCATGTAGGTACTACGTCTGTATCTTTTCTGTGTCTGTTTGTATGTATTATATACCTGATTTTTATATTTTAAAATAAAAAATGTCATTAGACTTATCAGTATGACTTGTTTTCACTTAATAACAAAATATACGAAGTATGCTCTGGCCTTCGTAGACTAGTAGGTAGTGTACTAGACTCGTAGTGCGAAGGTCGCAGGTTCGAATCCTGCCGCAGAACTCTAGCAGTTTGTGTTTGATAATTAAAAGGAGCGCACAACAAGCCTTCACTGGCTTAAGTGTATGTCGTATGACATGGGCTATCACACCCCTCCAATCAACCTAACCTAACCTAACCTAACCATGCTCCTAGTGGTACAGGTCACGTTTTTGGGGCTAAAGGCTGTTGTAACTCTGTTCGACTTAAAATAACAACAATTATGTGTAGAATATAAATTTTGAAGAACAACATTAGCTTTCTTCTGAGATACTAAGCGTGTTTTTATTATTTACCGTTCCGGAGTTATGGCTCCATATGTCAGCTTTTTGGCAAAAAATTTGGATTTTTTCAAACTTTGAACGACGAGCGGCACGGGTTAACGTCGTTTAATCGAGCTCAAATTTCGGCTACCTCAATATCTGGAAAGGGAAATCGTTTTGTGGGGTCCAGACGAACAAGATTCCGAAATTTTTTTCTCCTCTATGAGATCCGGTCACTCTAATATATATATATATATATATATATATATATATATATATATATATATATATATATATATATATCTATTTCCACAATAATTATAATAAAAGGATTGCATTTAGTTGTAAAATCGCAATGTAATAATCAGGCAATACTTTGTTTTAACAACATATGGTGCTAAGACAACGTAGTCGATATGCCTATAGCCGGCAAACAGCCGCACTGATAAATAACGCAACTAGAAGAAGAAAAGTGAATAAAATTAATAATCTCTTTAAAAAAATTGTAAAATCAAAGCCAGATTATAAGTCTTTGTATTTGTTGATGTGAATTTAAATAATTTCATTTTCGTTCGTTGTCTTTTTTAAGAGTATTGAATAATTTAATTTTCATTCTATGTTTCTTTAAGAGTATTAATTTTGTTTTTATTTGCGTAGAAAATTAATTGAAAAATTTGAGTATCTGTATTTTCATACTCTGTAAATTGTTTTACACCTAATTTTCACGATGATTTTTTAAGACATGTCTTTTTTTATTTTCTTTTAAAGTTGCTCCCAAAATCATGTCATATTTTCATGATGATTTTTGAAACATGTCTATTACTTCACTGTTGTTTAAAAAAAATTTATTTGACAGCCAGAGTTTTTTTTTTACTTTATCTTTAATTCCTTTTATTCCTATAATTTGGCGCCAAAAACGGAATTTAACAACTTGAGAAGTAAAGTATTTAAAAAAGTAAATTTTCTTAAAAAAAATCAAAATTGAGTGCTATACAGAAAAACCTCGAAGAAAGCAATGGACGTAAAACTAGTTGACTAAAACTAGTGAGTGGGTGAATCAATGGCGGAAATGCTGAGTGGGGCGAGGTACATTTTCGTTTCTTATGAACGACTTCTTGGGAGATAAGTCGTCTTTTCAGAACTATATCAGAATAAGCCGAGAGACATTTAATTTGATACTCGCAAAAATCGAAGGTGATATAGTAAAACAAGATACCATCTTGAGAGAAGCGATAACTCCAGCAGAGAAACTGGCAGCCACACTCCAATACCTCGCTACTGGAGAGTCCATCAAAAGCACAAATTATCAGACGAGACTATGGGAAACCTTTCTTTGTTGTGCAGTTCCGGAAGTATGCCAGGCAATTTGGAAACACTTTAAAAATGAATATTTAAAGGTTTTCGAGTAGGTACATATGTATATGAAAAATATCTTATTTTATTGTGCTTATTCATAGAATGTAATACTTTGGTTTATTATTTTGAAATTGAAATAAAACAGGTTAAATTATTATAAGTACATTAATTGAAATAAATTCGTTTTTTATTAAAATATAACTTTAAAAAGTATATATCATTAGCTCTTGGCAGATTGTGAACAAAGAGCTAGATCGCTTGACACGGTCCATATATGTAGGATTACGTACATCATACAAGTTTTCGTGTTCCTGATATTTAGATATTAAAAGCTCCACAATTTCGTTTTTCCACATGGTTTATATTTATTTGCACTTTTTATTTATATATTAATATATGTATCTTGTATATACACACAAAACAAAAATAAAATTGCGAATGACAGCTAAAAGGAAGAGATGTATTTTTCTTCATTGTTGTTGTAAAAAAAATCACGAAAACAGAAACCATGTTTCCTTTTGCTACCCCTCTTTCTTATCTACCTAATATACCTTCAAACAAAAAAGACATGTCTTTAAGACAATTTGTCTTAAAGACATGTCTTTTGTCTTTTTTGTAATTTGTAATTTGTTAATTTTTTTGCAACTTTTTTGCCGACCGCTGTCGATTTTTGCGTAGCTGTGGCCGTTGACATTTAGATTTTTTTCGAACATAAACTTCGAATGTGGAAAAACATGCTGAATTCAGAACACCAATTTATAAATTATGGGGATTCAAAAAATTTTTCGTTTTCAATCCGAGTCGAAACCTGGATCATACCCGATTATCAAATCAAATCCAGTTGCTTAAGACTATCATAAATGAACTTGTAAACTTAGAGGAAACAGATAGATTTAGCAAAAGATTGGAGAAGATAAAACCAGGGCCAAATGCATTTAAAAGTATATTCCAAATCACTGGGAAATACAAATATCCCTTTTGCAACCAAATAGAATATAATAATAAAATTATAACAAATCAAGCTGAAATTGCACGACTATTTAAAAACCATTTCAGCACTGTTTTTAGCGAGGGTGTGGTTGATGGTCCTCGTACCCTCCCCACAGAAAGCCAAATCTCTGTGGAAATCAGTAAACTTCCCCCATTTATATATTCTTTTGACAACAATTTTAAGTCTGACAGGAATTTCGACTCCTACAGCTTCACAAATGTGGACATTATTCGTAGACACATTGAGAACCTTAACAGCAAAAAATCTTATGGTCTTGACAGTATCTCAAACTTTTTAATAAAAAAGTTCCCCGATGCAACGTTGAGAATATTAGCTATAATTTTTAATAACTGCATAAATACCGGATATTTTCCCTCCGCATGGAAACTGGCTAAAATATTGCCAATTAAAAACATGAGAGCAAACATTTTGAAGATTTTCGACAAATTTCCTTATTGTCTAATATTGGTAAACTTTTTGAGAGCATATTGAAAGAAAAATTGGAGCCTATACCAGATCTGCTATTCGGGTTTAAAAGTCATCACTCAACACAACATGCATTGCTGAAATTTCACTCTGATGTCATTCTTAATTTGAGGAGAAAAAAAAAATGTTCTGTTGCCATCTCTTTAGACATTGAAAAAGCCTTTGCCATAAAAATATAATTCTCAAGCTTAAAAATCTTGGCATTGATCCCTATATGTTGAAACTACTACACAGCTATTTCAGCAATCGGAAATTCTGCATACAAATAAATACCACTATATCTGAAACAGGCGCTGTTGAATGCGGTGTTCCGCAAGGCAGTATTTTGGCTCCTATGCTTTTTAATACCTTCTTGCATGATTTTCCACATCAATTTGACAGTTCAAATGCAATACTCTACGCCGACGATTGCCTTATTTATTCTCACAATACCTCACCTTCAGATGCCTTAAACAGCGCTGCACTTCACCTAAGAGAAATAAACAACTATTACAAGGATTTGGGAAAAAAAATAAATGCGTCAAAATCTGAAGCTATTTGTATCAGAAATGCTTCTGGTAAATGTTCCAGATTTGTAGTTCCAGAAAGCAGAATGTTACATCTCTCTCTAAAGGGCATAGGTGTCCCATTCTAAAATTCCTTTAAATACCTTGGATTACATTTTGACAAACTCTTAAAATTTAACCTAAATGCAAGAAGCCTTATAGATAAAGCCAGGAAAATCATGGGGATATTCTCAACTCTCTTTTAAAACAAGAACCTACCAACAAAAACTAAACTTTTAATCTATAAAGTAGCAATCAGATCTATTCTCACCTACGGATTTCCCATCTGGTTTACTATATCGCCAAAAGTTGCCAGCAAATTTGAGGTGTTCGAAAGGAAAATCTTACGAAAATGTATTGGGAAATATTACGTAAATAACATAAAACGATTCTTAAACTCTTTTGTTTACAAAAACGCAAATATTAAACCTTTCTGTCGGTATGCCATTTCTCTCCAAAAAAGATTAGTCGAAAAGCTCTCCCAGCATGAAAATATTTATCTCACGGAAATTTACAATCGAGAGCACCAAACAAACTGGACTACTGGAATTATTAATGATGATTTTGAAGACGATACGGATCCCTTCACTGTGCCGCATTTTTACGTAAGGGCAACACCAGGCACACATAGAGGCTAAAAAATGTCGAAAACCCTTCGAAATACAAGTTTTTAACAGTATTAACATTCAGGCATGTACTGCAAATCAAAAGATTTCCAAATCACTTGTGATTTTAAAATCACAAATGTGATTTTGTGGTGTTCTGAAAATCACAAGAAATTTAACTTTTCGGTGTGATTTTACCTTTTCGAAAACACAAGAAAACGGCTGATGTTTTGCTTTGATTTGATGACAATTTTTTATGTATTGAAAATTAATAAAGGTTTAGTCAAAATAATAAGTGAACTGTTTTGGAAAGCTAAAAGAGCCCCAAATCCCCCCATAAGGTTGTCACTTTTGGAATTTTAGCCGTTTAGAGGGTATCCCCTACTTAGGTGAAAAGTGCCCATACCAAAATACCAAAGTATGCTGGTGAATAAAATCAGTAAATCAAGAGGTGCGTTAAATTTGAAAACTGTTTTGGAAAGCTAAAAGAGCCCCAAATCCCCCCATATGGTTGTCACTTTTGGAATTTTAGCCGTTTAGAGGGTATCCCCTACTTAGGTGAAAAGTGCCCATACCAAAATACCGAAGTATGCTGGTGAATAAAATCAGTAAATCAAGAGGTGCGTTAAATTTGAAAACTGTTTTGGAAAGCTAAAAGAGCCCCAAATCCCCCCATACGGTTGTCACTTTTGGAATTTTAGCCGTTTAGAGGGTATCCCCTACTTAGGTGAAAAGTGCCCATACCAAAATACCAAAGTATGCTGGTGAATAAAATCAGTAAATCAAGAGGTGCGTTAAATTTGAAAACTGTTTTGGAAAGCTAAAAGAGCCCCAAATCCCCCCATATGGTTGTCACTTTTGGAATTTTAGCCGTTTAGAGGGTATCCCCTACTTAGGTGAAAAGTGCCCATACCAAAATACCAAAGTATGCTGGTGAATAAAATCAGTAAATCAAGAGGTGCGTTAAATTTGAAAACTGTTTTGGAAAGCTAAAAGAGCCCCAAATCCCCCCATACGGTTGTCACTTTTGGAATTTTAGCCGTTTAGATGGTATCCCCTACTTAGGTGAAAAGTGCCCATACCAAAATACCAAAGTATGCTGGTGAATAAAATCAGTAAATCAAGAGGTGCGTTAAATTTGAAAACTGTTTTGGAAAGCTAAAAGAGCCCCAAATCCCCCCATACGGTTGTCACTTTTGGAATTTTAGCCGTTTAGAGGGTATCCCCTACTTAGGTGAAAAGTGCCCATACCAAAATACCAAAGTATGCTGGTGAATAAAATCAGTAAATCAAGGGGTGCGTTAAATTTGAAAACTGTTTTGGAAAGCTAAAAGAGCCCCAAATCCCCCCATACGGTTGTCACTTTTGGAATTTTAGCCGTTTAGAGGGTATCCCCTACTTAGGTGAAAAGTGCCCATACCAAAATACCAAAGTATGCTGGTGAATAAAATCAGTAAATCAAGAGGTGCGTTAAATTTGAAAACTGTTTTGGAAAGCTAAAAGAGCCCCAAATCCCCCCATATGGTTGTCACTTTTGGAATTTTAGTCGTTTAGAGGGTATCCCCTACTTAGGTGAAAAGTGCCCATACCAAAATACCAAAGTATGCTGGTGAATAAAATCAGTAAATCAAGAGGTGCGTTAAATTTGAAAACTGTTTTGGAAAGCTAAAAGAGCCCCAAATCTCCCCATATGGTTGTCACTTTTGGAATTTTAGCCGTTTAGATGGTATCCCCTACTTAGGTGAAAAGTGCCCATACCAAAATACCAAAGTATGCTGGTGAATAAAATCAGTAAATCAAGAGGTGCGTTAAATTTGAAAACTGTTTTGGAAAGCTAAAAGAGCCCCAAATCCCCCCATACGGTTGTCACTTTTGGAATTTTAGCCGTTTAGAGGGTATCCCCTACTTAGGTGAAAAGTGCCCATACCAAAATACCAAAGTATGCTGGTGAATAAAATCAGTAAATCAACAGGTGCGTTAAATTTGAAAACTGTTTTGGAAAGCTAAAAGAGCCCCAAATCCCCCCATATGGTTGTCACTTTTGGAATTTTAGCCGTTTAGAGGGTATCCCCTACTTAGGTGAAAAGTGCCCATACCAAAATACCAAAGTATGCTGGTGAATAAAATCAGTAAATCAAGAGGTGCGTTAAATTTGAAAACTGTTTTGGAAAGCTAAAAGAGCCCCAAATCCCTCCATACGGTTGTCACTTTTGGAATTTTAGCCGTTTAGAGGGTATCCCCTACTTAGGTGAAAAGTGCCCATACCAAAATACCAAAGTATGCTGGTGAATAAAATCAGTAAATCAAGAGGTGCGTTAAATTTGAAAACTGTTTTGGGAAGCTAAAAGAGCCCCAAATCCCCCCATACGGTTGTCACTTTTGGAATTTTAGCCGTTTAGAGGGTATCCCCTACTTAGGTGAAAAGTGCCCATACCAAAATACCAAAGTATGCTGGTGAATAAAATCAGTAAATCAAGAGGTGCGTTAAATTTGAAAACTGTTTTGGAAAGCTAAAAGAGCCCCAAATCCCCCCATACGGTTGTCACTTTTGGAATTTTAGCCGTTTAGAGGGTATCCCCTACTTAGGTGAAAAGTGCCCATACCAAAATACCAAAGTATGCTGGTGAATAAAATCAGTAAATCAAGAGGTGCTTTAAATTTGAAAACTGTTTTGGAAAGCTAAAAGAGCCCCAAATCCCCCCATACGGTTGTCACTTTTGGAATTTTAGCCGTTTAGAGGGTATCCCCTACTTAGGTGAAAAGTGCCCATACCAAAATACCAAAGTATGCTGGTGAATAAAATCAGTAAATCAAGAGGTGCGTTAAATTTGAAAACTGTTTTGGGAAGCTAAAAGAGCCCCAAATCCCCCCATACGGTTGTCACTTTTGGAATTTTAGCCGTTTAGAGGGTATCCCCTACTTAGGTGAAAAGTGCCCATACCAAAATACCAAAGTATGCTGGTGAATAAAATCAGTAAATCAAGAGGTGCGTTAAATTTGAAAACTGTTTTGGAAAGCTAAAAGAGCCCCAAATCCTTCCATACGGTTGTCACTTTTGGAATTTTAGCCGTTTAGAGGGTATCGCCTACTTAGGTGAAAAGTGCCCATACCAAAATACCAAAGTATGCTGGTGAATAAAATCAGTAAATCAAGAGGTGCGTTAAATTTGAAAACTGTTTTGGAAAGCTAAAAGAGCCCCAAATCCCCCCATTCGGTTGTCACTTTTATAATTTTAGCCGTTTAGAGGGTATCCCCTACTTAGGTGAAAAGTGCCCATACCAAAATACCAAAGTATGCTGGTGAATAAAATCAGTAAATCAAGAGGTGCGTTAAATTTGAAAACTGTTTTGGAAAGCTAAAAGAGCCCCAAATCCCCCCATATGGTTGTCACTTTTGGAATTTTAGCCGTTTAGAGGGTATCCCCTACTTAGTTGAAAAGTGCCCATACCAAAATACCAAAGTATGCTGGTGAATAAAATCAGTAAATCAAGAGGTGCGTTAAATTTGAAAACTGTTTTGGAAAGCTAAAAGAGCCCCAAATCCCCCCATACGGTTGTCACTTTTGGAATTTTAGCCGTTTAGAGGGTATCCCCTACTTAGGTGAAAAGTGCCCATACCAAAATACCAAAGTATGCTGGTGAATAAAATCAGTAAATCAAGAGGTGCGTTAAATTTGAAAACTGTTTTGGAAAGCTAAAAGAGCCCCAAATCCCCCCATACGGTTGTCACTTTTGGAATTTTAGCCGTTTAGAGGGTATCCCCTACTTAGGTGAAAAGTGCCCATACCAAAATACCAAAGTATGCTGGTGAATAAAATCAGTAAATCAAGAGGTGCGTTAAATTTGAAAACTGTTTTGGAAAGCTAAAAGAGCCCCAAATCCCCCCATACGGTTGTCACTTTTGGAATTTTAGCCGTTTAGAGGGTATCCCCTACTTAGGTGAAAAGTGCCCATACCAAAATACCAAAGTATGCTGGTGAATAAAATCAGTAAATCAAGAGGTGCGTTAAATTTGAAAACTGTTTTGGAAAGCTAAAAGAGCCCCAAATCCCCCCATACGGTTGTCACTTTTGGAATTTTAGCCGTTTAGAGGGTATCCCCTACTTAGGTGAAAAGTGCCCATACCAAAATACCAAAGTATGCTGGTGAATAAAATCAGTAAATCAAGAGGTGCGTTAAATTTGAAAACTGTTTTGGAAAGCTAAAAGAGCCCCAAATCCCCCCATACGGTTGTCACTTTTGGAATTTTAGCCGTTTAGAGGGTATCCCCTACTTAGGTGAAAAGTGCCCATACCAAAATACCAAAGTATGCTGGTGAATAAAATCAGTAAATCAAGAGGTGCGTTAAATTTGAAAACTGTTTTGGAAAGCTAAAAGAGCCCCAAATCCCCCCATATGGTTGTCACTTTTGGAATTTTAGCCGTTTAGAGGGTATCCCCTACTTAGGTGAAAAGTGCCCATACCAAAATACCAAAGTATGCTGGTGAATAAAATCAGTAAATCAAGAGGTGCGTTAAATTTGAAAACTGTTTTGGAAAGCTAAAAGAGCCCCAAATCCCCCCATACGGTTGTCACTTTTGGAATTTTAGCCGTTTAGAGGGTATCCCCTACTTAGGTGAAAAGTGCCCATACCAAAATACCAAAGTATGCTGGTGAATAAAATCAGTAAATCAAGAGGTGCGTTAAATTTGAAAACTGTTTTGGAAAGCTAAAAGAGCCCCAAATCCCCCCATATGGTTGTCACTTTTGGAATTTTAGCCGTTTAGAGGGTATCCTCTACTTAGGTGAAAAGTGCCCATACCAAAATACCAAAGTATGCTGGTGAATAAAATCAGTAAATCAAGAGGTGCGTTAAATTTGAAAACTGTTTTGGAAAGCTAAAAGAGCCCCAAATCCCCCCATACGGTTGTCACTTTTGGAATTTTAGCCGTTTAGAGGGTATCCCCTACTTAGGTGAAAAGTGCCCATACCAAAATACCAAAGTATGCTGGTGAATAAAATCAGTAAATCAAGGGGTGCGTTAAATTTGAAAACTGTTTTGGAAAGCTAAAAGAGCCCCAAATCCCCCCATACGGTTGTCACTTTTGGAATTTTAGCCGTTTAGAGGGTATCCCCCACTCAGGTGAAAATGCTCATATCATAATACTGATAAAATCAGGTATTATTTAATAAAGCAGGTAAATTAAAAATAAGCAAAAAGAAAATTGCATTGAATTCGAATTTATATATGAATAAACATCATAAAATTTTATAATAGCAGATTTGTCTGTTCAAACTGTTTTTCTTATAAATAATTTTTTCCTGTGTATGCTAGCACGTTGTTTTATTCCACTTGTTCTTAACGAAACTGGTGGCAGCACATTGTCGAACAAGCATAGTTGTATTTTTTAAATATTACATCCCTGGCTGCTTTGACATCTTAACTTTATGCATCGAGTTTATATATAAGTTTTTGTTCCGTATTTATTTGTAATTATTTAGAGTTTTAGCTATAATATGCTTTCGTAAAATTTATTATATTTTTATGAATAATATTTCAGATATTTTATGCAGATCTTTGACTATATTATGCTTATGTATAAATAATTTTGTGTATTATTCAGAATATTGTCTCGATTTCGTTAAAAAAAATTTATTCTTCGCTCACCATAGAAAGTGATTGGTATAGCTTAGAAAATTATTATTTAGTTATGTTAACGCTTTTAGTTCTGTGAAAAATCTATATTCATAAATACTATTTGTGTTATTAAGCAAGGTTCCACTGTATAATAAAAACTATATTAATATATATATATATATATATATATATATATATATATATATATATATATATATATATATATATATATATAATTTTATATATAAATTTTTTTATATATAATTTTATATATAATTTTCTTGCATATACAGTGAGACCTTGCTTAACAACACAAATAATATTTTTTATAGCATTTGTAGTATTATCTTACATCGTAGTGTATAAGGTAAATACATATGTATGTACATATATGTGACTATAATTATGAACGTAATATTTCACATAATTTTCGTTTCAATACATTCAATCGATCACATTAGATTTAATTTGTGTATTTAATTGATAACATATCTAAATTAAGAAGTCTTTAGGCTATACATTTTAATTTAGAATTTTATTGGTAAAATTTATTACACAATATCCTGATAAACAAACCTTTTGACTCACTTTCATAACTATTTGCACATATCGAGCCTTTGCTGCAATAACGCAATAATTCAAGAAAAGTTGTTTTGAAGAAATTGAGTTTAAAGTTTTGAATTTACACACAAGTGAATGGTAAAAGAAAATTTGGTTATTTTCTCAAGAGCTGAGTATACAAAATATTTTTATGAAACTTTTACAGAAAATTAAAAATGACAAGGCGAATAATTTCGTAATATAACCTTAAAAAAATTCAAATTTTGAGTTACTACGGTGTTGCACCAAAGGCTCGATATGAGAAAAGTTTTGCATAAAACATGAGAAATGATGATGGGTTAAAACATTAAGAAATACTTCTGTATTTAGCATGAAATATAATAAAAAAAAATAATAAACCCATAATGACAAATACAAAGATGTTTTTGTATTTCGCATGAAATAGAAAAAAGTTATAGAGATACTGCCGGAATAAAATGATTGCATGAAAATTCCAGATTAAGAGATATACATATAGAAAAACAGGCAAAAAATGCCTTGTGATTTGCAGGAAATACAACAAATCGGAAACAATGTTTAATAATTTAATTATAATATAAAATGGTGTAGGCCTATTGGGGTCAGCCATTCAAAATAACTGGCAACGCACTGAATGTTGTACCTCAACGGTAGTGTGGAAACCTACACTTTAAATATCAATTATTTATGCATATATATATATATATATATATATATATATATATATATATATATATATATATATATATATATATACACAAGAAATCCCCAATTTATTTTCATTCTGTTTAAACAAAGTAAAACTAAAAAGGGGAATCACGAAATCATATATGTATGTTTTTCCCTATTTGTTGTTTTTTTTGTCGCATTTATGTATATTTGTGGCTAGTTTATTTGTAAAATTTGATACGAGTGTAAAACGTAAAAACACTATCATTGGAAACTAAAGTCAAAATATTAGAAAAGCTTGAAAAAGGCGTTCCAAAAATGGAAAGTGTTTTATTTTAGTTTTTGGAAGTAAATTTACTCAATTTTTTATTTTTTATATGAAAAAAAAAAACGTTCAGAAATTAGAATTGCCTCAAAAACAAGGCGGTTCTAATTTGCGAGCGTTTACTGTATATATATATATATATATATATATATATATATATATATATATATATATATATATATATATATATATATTTTTTTTTTTTTAATACATCGTATAGAATAAACGTATACCATGTTTTTTTATATAATTTAATCACATTTTTTTTCTTTAACATATAAACTTTATTTTATTATGAATTTTATTTAAAAAATTCTTTAAATAAGAAAATTACTTAAAAATATTTTTTATTAGCAAAACGACAAATTACAACATGATAAAAAACTATTAATCAAAAATTTATATAAAATATGGTAGAATGTGAAATTTATCAAACAATATGAAACACAAAATAAAAACTTTTCAATTCACAAGAAAACAAAAAAGAACACAAAATACGATTTAATTAATGCGGGTTATTTTAAACACTTTGTATAAAGAAAACATAAATAAAAACGGATAGTATAAAAATAGATATTAAGATTAAAGAATGCTTCAAATGATATTTCTCCTCCATGACCAATATAAATTTGCGAAACGAATAATCGTTATGTCTTAATGGCGCGCCTGGGATTGATGTTTCCTAATGGTGTATCTATAGTGTGTCTTGAATAGACATCACGATTGCGTAACAACGGATTTTTGGATGGAGTAATTCTTGTTGGACCCACTAAATAACGTATTGGTGTGGCCTTGAGATTTTCCAAATTGCCAGCAAATTGCCTTAGAAAAGACGCCTCGATTTCTGTAGTTGGGGATTCATCGACCAAAACAAACTCATCCTCTTCGTCATTGTAGTCATCATCATTCATCCCAACTCCATATAACGGTGTATCACTTCTGGGTACATTGTACCCGGAAGATGATATATAACTTTTACGTGCATCGGTTGATTACAAGTAGTTGCGTTTGTTGTAACTACGGGAATCCAATGAACGTTTTTATCCAAAGCTGGCACATAGCTAAATTTAGTAGGATTGTTTAAGGTTTTCGTATCTCCACCTCTTCTACAATTTCATCAATCAAATCAATCTCATCAGGAACAGCATAAATCTTATTAATTGGAGTAGTTTCATGCACGTAAGAAGTAGTGACGACGCCCGTTTTACTTAATTACTGGAGGCTAGAAGAGTGTTTCTTTGCAGGTGATTTGGGATAAAGTTTAGGTGGCTTTTCTGGAGTCATCGTTTTAGCTCTGGTTCTACACGGTCAGATGAAACATCTGAGTATTGGTTTTGAGAATGCATTGTCACCCGACGGCTAGTTTTTGTAGGTATTGCAGTTGCTGGTTTACCCGACATTATCGCCTCTAAACGAATCGGTAACAGGTAAATTGGGCATACCAAATTCAATCTGTTAATTTCTTTCTTGAACAGTCTCTACTAAAATACGCAAGGGTCCTTTTGGTGTTAATACGGATACTAAATCTAAAAAAGAAATAAAATATGCATTTAAGTTAGCAAAGAAAATAATTATAATAATAAGTACCCAATAGAGATTTCAGCTAAAACAGCCCAGGCAGTCCATTCTGGCAAATATTTTATAAAGACCAAAGCCATTATAGTATAAATAAGCCTGCTGCAACTTTAAGGGACAATGCCAACGTATGGCTATCATTTCCATAACTTCAAAATTCCACAATATTAATAATGTGGTAGGATAATCCATAGCCAAAGCAAGAAGAAAGCAAGGAACATTGTACCCGGAAGATGATATATATCTTTTACGTACATCGGTTGATGATAAGTAGTTGTGTTTGTTTTAACTACGGGAATCCAATGAACTGCAACGTGTATTGGAACAAAGAGTTGTAGTTAAGGGTGCATGAGTAGTAATGTTTTTATCCAATGCTGCCACATAGCTAAATTTAGGATTGCTTTAAGTTTTCGTAACTCCTCTTCTACAATTTCATCAATCAAATGAACAGCATATGTAAATCTTATTAACTGGAGTAGTTTCCTGCACGTAAGAAGTTGTAACAACGCCCGATTTACTTAATTGCTGGGGCTTAGAAGAGGGTTCATTTGCCGGTAATTTGGGATAGTTTAGGTGGCTTTTCTGAAGACATCGTTTTAGCTCTAGATGGCTCTGGTTCTACACGGTCAGGTGAAACATCTGAGTATTCTGGTTCGCTAACTGTGATGGTGCTAACGACATGTCTTTCTGGTATAACTATGGTACGCCGTGAAGGCCGATTAACCTTTAATTAGGCGCATTAAAAAAATCACACAATTAATCGCATGGGGTCTCAAGAGTTGGGTTACAAAAATAAATTAAAAACGAGTATGTTTTGTTAAATTTTCAAAGTTATTTATTTTAATATTTCATAAAAAAACAAAAACATAAAATTTTTTTATTTAAAAATATAAAATATAAATAAAATTCAGTACTAGTTTCTTACAACTATTTTTAAACTTTAATTTCTCTGGACCCCATGCGCCTAATTAAGGGTTAATGTTCGTAGCTCGTACCGTGGTTACGGTATTACTATTAAGTTATTTCGGGCGATGACGACGCCTTCGATGGTTGGGAAACATGCATTGTCTCCAGACAGCTAGTTTTTGTAGGTGTTGCAGTTGTTAGTTTACCCGACATTACCGCCTCTAAACGCGGTAAGAATTTTTCGACTCGAATCGGTAACAGGTAAATTGGGCATACCAAATTCAATGCACTTTTGTCTCAGTTCCTGTTGCTGAGGGCTTATAATTCCGCCATGTTAATTTTTCTAAGCTTCTTTTAATATAAAATGCTGCAGAACCTTTAAAAACAAAATTTTCACACGAAAGAGAACTTTAAGAACATAAATTCATGTCACAGAGTTGTATGTTAGCGTGGTTTGCCGCCATGATGAATAAAGTTTATTGTGATGCCATATTAAATTTAAGTAGTAACTCATTTCGGAACAGTGGAAATAGAAACATACACTGTGAATATTTTTATTAAAAGTGCAATTTTATTCCAATTAATTTATTTAACTTGTTTACGCATGCAAATATATTTATTAAGATTATTCTAGGTGAAAAAGAACTTTTTTTTAACATTATATTAAAGAAACTTAGTTGTTTTAGTTAGATTAATTTTTCTCCATTAATTTTGGTTGCAAATAGTCGTATTGTACCCTTTTTCAATACTTTTTACAAAAAAAGTATTTAGTATTGAAGTCCTATAAAATGCAACTCTACAAGCGGTATGTTACAAAAAGTATGTTTTCTTCACATCGATACAATAATTATAATAAAAGGATGCATTTAGTTGTAAAATCGCAATGTAATAATCAGGCAATACTTTGTTTTAACAACATATCGTGCTAAGACAACGTAGTCGATATGCCTATAGCTGGCAAACAGCCGCACTGGTAAATAAATAACGCAACTAGAAGAAGAAAAGAGAATAAAATTAATAATCTCTTTAAAAAAATTGTAAAATCAAAGCCAGATTGTAAAGTCTTTGTATTTGTTGATGTGAATTTAAATAATTTCATTTTCGTTCGTTGTCTTTTTTAAGAGTATTGAATAATTTAATTTTCATTCTATGTTTCTTTAAGAGTATTAATTTTGTTTTTATTCGCGTAGAAAATTAATTGAAAAATTTTAATATCTCTGTTTTCATACTCTGTAAATTGTTTTACACCCAATTTTCACGATGATTTTTTAAGACATGTCTTTTTTTATTTTCCTTTAAAGTTGCTCCCAAAATCATGTCATATTTTCATGATGATTTTTAAAAGATGTCTATTTCTTCACTGTGGTTGTAAAAAAAACTCTTATTTGACAGCCAGTGTTGTTTTTTTTTACTTTATCTTTAATTCCTTTTATTGCTATAATTTGGGCGCCAAAAACGGAATCTAATAACTTGGGAAGTAAACTATTTAAAAAAGTAAATTTTCTTAAAAAAAAAATCAAAATTGGGTGCTATACAGAAAAACCTCGAAGAAAGCAATGGAGGTAAAACTAGTTGACTAAAACTAGTGAGTGGGTGAAGCAATGGCGGAAATGCTGAATGGAGCGAGGTACATTTTCGTTTCTTATGAACGACTTCTTGGGAGATAAGTCGTCTTTTCTAAACTATATCAGAATAAGCCGAGAGACATTTAATTCAGGGACTTAACAGTTATAAGATAAACCATAAAAAAATCAGATTTAACAATTATTACTGATACATTTACGTAATGGTTATAGTCAACCATTAACAAGTAATATATTTTATTTTGGTTTTTTTAACCAATTGAAATGAGATATATATTTTTTGTTTATAAATAATCGTTATATGAACCAAAAAAACTTTTGGTCGAAAATAACCATTATTTCAACCTAAAAAATTGTTTTGGTCGAAAATAACCATTATTTCAACCAAAAAAGTTTTTGGTTGAAAATAACCATTATAAAAAAAATTTTTTTTGGTTACTACTTCAAAAAATCGACTTTTTTAGTGCCTTACGAATGAAGAAATTACACTCTGCAAGATCGAAACTCAGAGTATCACACTAAAATAATTCTAGTTCCTGAAACATGATTTAACGAACTCTTTTGACGTTAAAAAGTTACCAACCTAATGTGTACCAAAATAAAAGACAGTAAGTAACGGTTAGAAGTGTGCCACACATCTAATTACTATATAGGAAAAATTTTTGTATATTTGAGTTTATGTATATATGTACGAACTTGGTGACAACAATAAATCATTGAAATTTTTGGAATTTTTTGATACATGATAACCAAAAAAAATAATTTTTTTTCTATAATGGTTAATTTCAACCAAAAAAATTTTTTGGTTGATTTAATAATTATTCTTCACCAAAGGCTTATAGACCAATAAGCCTAACTTCCTTCTTGCTGAAAACCATGGAGAGGATAATCGACGACATGGTTAAAGGCAGGATCGCAGGCCATATGCTGAGGTTCAAGCAAAACGCATACGTCAAAAGTAGATCAGTGGACACTGCATTGCATAATGTGGTGTACTTTATAGAAAGGTCTCTTAATGAAAAGATGTATACTCTCGCGGTTTGCATTGACATTGAGGGGGCTTTTAACAACGTGCATACCAACACACTTATCCATTCCCTGGATCAGTTTAATGTCAACCGGGCGATACGCGACTGGATTGGCAGCATGCTAAGGAACAGATGGATTAATTGTGAGGCGCACAATGTAAGTATAAGAAAAAGGGTGCAATGTGGAACTCCACAAGGGGGGATTTTATCACCACTTCTATGGACCACAACAATATACACCCTTATTAGGACTCTGACCGATGAGGGATTCGAGACAGTCTGCTATGCAGATGACGTCATGATACTTCTGAAGGGAAGGGATCCAAATCATTTGTGCAGGAAGGCCGAGGAGGCATTAACCCTGGCACACAACTGGGCTCAACCAAGAGGGTTGAACGTTAACCCAGAAAAAACTGAAATTGGCCTATTTACAAGAAAGACGAAGATAGCTCCATATGATGAGCCGCGCTTTCTTGAAAGGACAATAAATATTTCCGACAGGGTGAAGTATCTAGGAGTCATTCTCGATCGGAAATTAAAATGGAAAGACCACATAAACGAAAGAGTCAAAAAGGCTCATATATGTTGGTCAATCTGTAAACGAGCCATAGGCGCAAGATGGGGGCTGAATCCAGAGATGACACACTGGCTTTATAGTAGCGTTATCAGGCCGATTATGACATATGCTTCTATAGTGTGGTGGACGTCGATGGAATATAAATGCAACATCAAAACAATACAGAAAGTTCAGAGAACCTGCTGTCTTGGTATAAGTGGGGCCTTCCGAACGACATCAACAGGGGCGATGGAAACAATATTATCTATCCAGCCAATCGAAATTCGTATAAAATACGAAGCGGCTCTTGCAGCAAAACGACTAAAGGTGATGGGTGAGTGGATCAATCAGGAACACGAAGCGCATCATCAACGAATCTTTACGGCCATAGGAGAGTCCATACCGGATAATGTTGCAAATGACCGCATACCGGAGACTAGAATAGAGGCCAACTGCGGAACATTGATCCCCG
Source organism: Germaria angustata (assembly GCA_963681545.1). NCBI lineage: Eukaryota > Metazoa > Arthropoda > Insecta > Diptera > Tachinidae > Germaria > Germaria angustata. The sequence goes on from OY813002.1 coordinate 41,163,856, forward strand.
ACATCCATTCCTGGTTGACCGACCCTTGGAACCAGATCCCCATGGGGCTTCATTGTTACACGGATGGATCAAGGTCGAGAGGGAAAACGGGACTTGGTGTTTATATAGAAAACACCACAGAACTATTTTTCCGCCTACCGGACTATTGCACAGTTTTGCAGGCGGAAGTTCGGGCGATAACGGAGTGTATCAGGGAACTCAACGTAATGGGGAGGTCAGGACTTGTGAATATATTCACAGATAGTCAGATGGCCATTAGAGCAATCTCAAAGGAACGCACTAAATCACGTACAGTTTGGGATTGCAAAAACGTTATTAACAGTTACTCGGCACATGGTGAAGTGCGCATCATATGTGTGCCAGGGCACGCGGGGATAACTGGAAATGAAAGGGCAAACTCACTTGCTTCTAGGGCAATAGAGTTAGGAAATATAAGGTTGGAATGCGCGAAACCTTTCGATGCAGTTAAATCCGAGCTAAAGACTTGGGCACATAGGGCCCATTCAACTCTCTGGAATAACGGAACCATGGGAATCAATACAAAAATTCTATGGGGAGATCCAGACGAGAGAAGAACGAGGGAGCTGCTAAAACTTAGTAAGCTCGAACTAAGTAGAATAATGGGAGTTGTCACAGGGCACTCTCAACTACTGGCACATCTTAAACGCGTCGGAATAGCGGGAGGAGATGAATGTAGAGCATGTGGGGAGGAGAGCGAAACATTGGAACACTATTTGTGCCAATGCCCCGCCTTCTCACAAATAAGATCCCGATATCTTGGGGGTGACATCTTACCGGATATAAGCCGATTACGGGGAATATGCTGGAGGAAACTAAGGAACTTTGTGAGTGACACGGCCTTTGGGTCAATATATTATGGTTAAATTCAAAGGAGCGTACAACAAGCCTTCACTGGCTTAGGTGTATGTCGTGTGACATGGGCTGACATACCCCTCCAATCAACCTAACCTAACCTAACCTAATAGTTATTTTTAACCAACAATTTTTTTTGGTTGATATAATGGTTATTTGTAACCAAAATTTTTATTTTCTCAATTAATTAGTTACGGTAACCAATATAATATAAAAGTCACGATAATGGTTAAAAATTCCCAAATGCAGATAAAGGGCATTTTTGCCTAACCTTTTTGCTCTGAAATAAAAATATAGCAGTTATTTTCGGTCCCTGATTTAATTTGATACTCGCAAAAATCGAAGGTGATATACGGGTATGTTCCAGGTTTCGACTCGGATTGAAAACGAAAAATTTTTTGAATCCCCATAATTTATAAATTGGTGTTCTGAATTCAGCATGTTTTTCCACATTCGAAGTTTATGTTCGAAAAAAAATCTAAATGTCAACGGCCACAGCTACGCAAAAATCGACGGCGGTCGGCGAAAAAGTTGCAAAAAAATTAAGAAATTACAAAAGTAACACCCAATTTTCACGATGATTTTTTTACTTGTCTTTAAGACATGTCTTATTTGTTTGTAGGCATATTAGGTAGATAAGAAAGAGGGTTAGCAAAAGAAACATGGTTTCTGTTTTCGTGATTTTTTTACAACAACAATGAAGAAAATACATCTCTTCCTTTTAGCTGTCATTCGCAATTTTACTATTATATTTTATTTGCATTCGTCTGTTAAGTTGGTTATTTCTCTGTGTTCTTTATTTCTCTTGTTTTAAAGCGACAAGTGCTTGTTTTTTGTTTTGTGTGTATATAAAAGATACATATATTAATATATAAATAAAAAGTACAAATAAGCAATCTAGCTCTTTGTTCACAATCTGCCAAGAGCTAATGATATATACTTTTTAAAGTTATATTTTAATAAAAGACGAAATTATTTCAATTAATGTACTTATAATCATTTAACTTGTTTTACTTTAATTTCAAAATAATAAACCAAAGTATTACATTCTATGAATAGGCACAATAAAATAATACATATGTTTTTCATATACATATGTACCTACTGAAAAACCTTTAAATATTCAGTTTTAAAGTGTTTCCAAATTGCCTGGTATACTTCTGGAACTGCACAACAAAGAAAGGTTTCACATAGTCTCGTCTGATAATTTGTGCTTTTGATGGACTCCCCAGTAGCGAGGTATTGGAGTGTAGCTGCCAGTTTCTCTGCTGGAGTTATCGCTTCTCTCAAGATGGTATCTTGTTTTACTATATCACCTTCGATTTTTGCGAGTATCAAATTAAATGTCTCTCGGCTTATTCTGATATAGTTCAGAAAAGACGACTTATCTCCCAAGAAGTCGTTCATAAGAAACGAAAATGTACCTCGCTCCACTCAGCATTTCCGCCATTGCTTCACCCACTCACTAGTTTTAGTCAACTAGTTTTACCTGCGTTGCTTTCTTCGAGGTTTTTCTGTATAGCAGCCAATTTTGATTTTTTTAAGAAAATTTACTTTTTTAAATACTTTACTTCTCAAGTTATTAAATTCCGTTTTTGGCACCCAAATTATAGAAATAAAAGGAATTAAAGATAAAGTAAAAAAAAACAACTCTGGCTGTCAAATAATTTTTTTTTTTACAACAACAGTGAAGAAATAGACGTGTTTTAAAAATCATCATGAAAATGTGACATGATTTTTGGAGCAACTTTAAAAGAAAATAAAAAAAGACATGTCTTAAAAAATCATCGTGAAAACTGGATGTAAAACAATTTACAGAGTATGAAAAGGATATTCAAATTTTTCATTTTCATTTCAACGCGAATAAAAACAAAATTAATATTCTTAAAGAAACATAGAATGAAAACAAAATTATTCAATACTCTCAAAAAAGACAACGAACGAAATTAAAAATATTTGCTTTTGGTTGGTCTGCTTGACTGGCGTTATTTATCGGCACGGCTGTTTGCCGGCTATAGACATATCGACTACGTTGTCCTGGCACCATTTGTTGTTAAAACAAAGTATTGCCTGATTATTACATTGCGATTTTACAACTAAATGAATTCGAATTATTATAATTATTGTTTAAATAGATTTATACATATGAAATTAGTTTCAATTTCCTTCAAAAAAGTCATTTTTCTTTATCAATAAGATCCAAATGCATTGAGATTTAGTTCAAAAAAGATTGACATATCAAACTTTATTATGTAGGGCAACTTTGTGTTTTCGAACATAAACAAAATTGTTGTATTTTTTTCATGTTTTTTTACACAAGTGAGATCTGCCAAAACCAAATTGAAATTTTTGGCAAAGTGTAAAAAAAATTTGTTTGCATTAATATTTCTGTGAAAATTTAATTTTTTTGATGAAATTCAATAAAAAACACTTCAAACTAAAAACCAAAATTGTATTTTTCTTAATAATGTTAGCATTTATAAGAATAAAGTACGATTCGTTTTACTTTCACCCACCCCTTACTACTCTAATTGAAAACGAATAAAAACATGGGGATGTGAATTGCAGAACACCAAAAATGCTAAAGTAATCCACTTTCGAGTGAATTCGGATTCTAGAACATACCCGATTGTAAAACAAGATACTATCTTGAGAGAAGCGATAACTCCAGCAGAGAAACTGGCAGCCACACTCCCAATACCTCGCTACTGGAGAGTCCATCAAAAGCACAAATTATCAGACGAGACTATGGGAAACCTTTCTTTGTTGTGCAGTTCCGGAAGTATGCCAGGCAATTTGGAAACACTTTAAAAATGAATATTTAAAGGTTTTTGAGTAGGTACATATGTATGTATATGAAAAATAACTTATTTTATTGTGCCTATTCATAGAATGTAATACTTTGGTTTATTATTTTGAAAATAAATTGAAACAAGTTAAATTATTATAAGTACATTAATTGAAATGAATTCGTCTTTTATTAAAATATAACTTTAAAAAGTATATGTATATCATAAGCTCTTGGCTGATTGTGAACAAAGAGCTAGATCGCTTGACACTGTCCATATATGTAGGATTAATTCCTGATATTTAGATATTAAAAGCTCCACAATTTCGTTTTTCCACATGGTTTATATTTATATGTACTTTTTATTTATATATTAATATATGTATCTTTTATATACACACAAAACAAAAAACAAGCACTTGTCGCTTTAAAACAAGAAAAATAAAGAAGAACACAGAGAAATAACCACCTTAACAGATGAATGCAAATAAAATATAATAGTAAAATTGTGAATGACAGCTAAAAGGAAGAGATTTATTTTCTTCATTGTTGTTGTAAAAAAATCACCAAAACAGAAACCATGTTTCTTTTGCTAACCCTCTTTCTTATCTACCTAATATGCCTACAAACAAACAATACATGTCTTAAAGACAAGTAAAAAAATCATCGTGAAAATTAAGTATTACTTTGATAATTTGTTAATTTTTTTGCAACTTTTTTGCCGACCGCTGTCGATTTTTGCGTAACTGTGGCCGTTGACATTTATATATATTTTTTTTCGAACATAAACTTCGAATGTGGAAAAACATGCTGAATTCAGAACACCAATTTATAAATTATGGGGATTCAAAAAATTTTTCGTTTTCAATCCGAGTCGAAACCTGGAACATACCCGATAAAAAAATAATCAAAGAAACAAATATTGCTAATAAGTGGTTTAATAGACAACTAAAATTACTTAAAAGGGAAAAAATTTTCAAATATAACATTGCAAGAAGAGATAATACAATAGATGCTTGGTATAGTTATAAGGTAGCAAGAAACAGATATCAAACAAGTATAGAATACGAAAAAAGTAAATTTATAAATAACAAAGTATGTAATGCCAAAGATCAAAAGCAAATGTGGATAGAAATCAAAAACCTAGTACATAAAAAAAATTGCAATGTGATACAGACTGTGATATTTGATCAAGTAGAGTTTAAAGAAAATTATCAAATAGGCAACAAATTTAATAAATACTTTGTTAATAGCATTAAAACAATTAGAAATTCTATAGAACGAATGCAATATGTAAGCCAACTAAATGTGATAAATACTAAATTTAAATTTCGTGCAATTAATTTACAAGAGCTAAAACTTATACTTATGTAAAGATATGAAAAATAAACTCGATTTCAATAGTGTATCAACAAAAATAATAATGGACAACTGGAGTGTTCTGGGTGGAATAATATTGAACAATATAAATAAATCTCTTGAAGTGGGAGAATTCCCGGAAAGTTGGAAAATATCGTCAATAACTCCAGTGGAAAAAGTTGCAAAAACAGTAAAATGTGAAGAATTTAGGCCAATAAATACACTAAAAACGCTAGAAAAAATAATTGAAAAAGTTGTGAAACAATAATTAGAAAACTATATTGATCAAAACAATTTATTTTCAAAATATCAATCAGGTTTTAGAAAAAAGTTTTCTTGTGAAACAGCAGTGAACTATGTTATTAGATGGAAATATATTGGAAAAGATAAAAGAATTATGGCAGTGTTTTCAGATTTTAAAAGAGCCTTGGAAACAATAGATAGAGATCTATTAATTCAAAAACTTTACATGTACGGAATACAAGAAACTGAAGAAAAATGGTTTAAATCGTATTTAACAAACAGAAAGCAAATTGTGAAAATTAATAATATAAAATCTGAATGTATAAGCAATGAATACGGAGTACCACACTACTATTTATTATATATATCAATGATATGCCAAGTGTGTTACAAAAATGTGAAGTTATTTTATATGCGGATGATACACTGATTTTTACAGAAGGGCAGACAAATAAACAATGCCAAGAAAATATGATAAATGATATAAATAATGTGAATAAAAGGCTAAAGATGAATAAATTAAAATTAAATGAAACTAAAACAAAACTTATGCAAATAAATATGAGCAGTGAATCAACTCTCGAAATTAACGGACAAATTGTAGAAAAAGTAGATAAAATTAAATATCTTGGTTTCATAATGGACAAAAAATTGAAATTCAATGATCATGTAGAATACATATGCAAAAAATTGGTAAAAAGAAAGGTTTCTTTAAAAGAATACGTAGCAAGATATCCACAATAACGGCTATAAATATGTATAACGTTATAATAAAACCCCATTTTGAATTTTGTTCAACTATCATATATACGTGCTGCAAGGTAACACAAATAGAAAGGCTCCAGAAACTACAAAACAGAGCTATGAGATCAATTTTATATTTATACACCAATCGGATTCATGCTTGATACACTAAAATAGCTAAATATAAAACAAAGATACGAGATGAATACACTTAACTTTATTCAAAATATGAAAATGGGAAACGCTCCAGAATACCTAATAGATCAGCTAAACTGTGTTGGAGGAGTACAACCATACCAATTAAGAAATGTTAATAACTTCAGGCTTCCAAGAATAACAACAGCTGCAATGCAACGATCTCTTTTCCACAAAGGACTACATCTTTACAATATGCTCCCTAATTGCATCAAATATGAAATAAATTTCAAAGATTTTAAAAGAAAATTGTAAATTTTATAAGAAATAACAGTATATAAAAAATTGTACAATACTTGTATGTAAAATTTAAATTGTACTAAAAAAAAGTATTTAATATTGAAAATTCACTATTGGGATATTCTCCCCAACTAATCGTTAGAAACAATTGGTTGCTAAAACCAAATCGTCAGTGAAGTTTAAGCAGTTTGAAAACATTCAACCTCGGATGTTTATGCCACATAAATCAAATACAATATGAGAATTTCAATATTGCATATGAATTACAACAAATACATAATCATAGTAGGTTTAGAATGATTCTATACAAACCAACATAACAAACAATTTACTCAGCGTGAGTCTATTTTATTTTTCTCTCAACACGAAAGAAAATTTATGAAGGATTTTTCAGTCGAATAGAATAGTAAGGAGAAAAAGGAAAAGTAAAAGAATACTACTGTGGAAGCATTAAAAGTGAAATACAAGAGCACTTATGAAATTTACTGTAGTTGTCTAGAAAAATTATCCCAGCTTGCAGATAGCTTGCGATTAGATTCCGCTTCCAGGGAATGTTCTCCTCATGACTTGTCTATTAATCGCGAATGTTCCAACTTAACTTTCGACTCATCGCACAGCTTCCATCTGTCTCCGTGTGATATTGAAGTTTTTAAGGAGACAATATGTCATCGCAAAAGACAAAAGGCGAAGCACGAGAAAACGCTAAAAAATGTCCATTAACTAACCAAGGCTTCAATGACATGAACAAACCTTTGTGTCCTTGTAAATGGCCAGCTCAAGGTGCTATTTCACTTAGATCACATATGTACTAAATCTGGAAGCGCTATAAAGCATCTCCAGCGTGAGATAAACTCCTGTTTTTCTAACCTCATATTGTACAAAATTAACGTCGCGAGCTAGGATCCTATTTTCAGTTTCTTATATTCTAATATACTTCCTAGCCCTACGCTTACCTTATGGGAAGAAGGTTTGCAAGATAAGTCTTCAAATCCTAAGTGGTCCGAATTATGCACAACCAACGGTTTAACGAAATTAGGAAACAAAGCCTATGCATAAATTGTTTTTCTAAAACTCATACAGTTCGAAATTGTAATAGCAAACGCAATTGTTATAGATGTAACAAGCGGCGTAACACATTACTTCACAAAGAACAGGACAACTCAATTTCCGAACGGGAATATAACATAACTACTCATTCCGAATTAAATCCGCTGCGTGCTTCCTTTGAAACAACAACGAGTTCAAAAAATGTAGAAGTGTGCTATTTGAACTTGCAATACAAGGCTCGAGCACTGATCGATTCAGGTTCTGAAGGCAGTTTTATTTCTGAAAGATTATTTAATCATCTTCAATTGCCATTATAAAGACTAATGGTGGGAAATCTGGTTTGAATAATACATTGTCTGCTAATGTACAGACTGAGTTTGTGCTTGGTTCACCTATTGATAAAAATGTTCAGATACCTGCAACAGCGTTGGTAGTAATAAATTTGTCTGGCAGTCTTCCTTATCAAAATTATGACTCCTCTACATTTACCAATATTCCTCATATACAACTCGCTGATCCTGGCTTTTTTAACAGTAGCAAAATAGATATATTAATTGGTGGAGATGTTTTCCCCTCCATCATGCGCTTCGGTAAAAAACTTCAAATTTGCGGCTCGTAAATAGCTCAAGAAACAATATTTGGATGGCTTTTGACCGGACCTATTTCAGGTAGATCAAGCTCCAGTAATTCTACCTTAGTATCCTATTTTTGTGTAATCTTATTAGATAAAGAGATTTCTCATTTTTGGAAGGTGGAAAATCTTCAACGGAAGAACTATCTCATTTTATCCGATAAATACTGTAAGGACTTATATATACAAAAAAAACCACCCAGAGAGATACAAATAGTCATTATGTCGTATCCCTTTCATTTAAAGAGGGACATCCAGAGAAGCTTACCTTGGGTCACTCTAGAATATCCGCAATGGCTCAATTTTTCTGAAATGAGGCAAAGTTGCTTCGATCCCCAGATTTCAAAAATAAATATGATTCTGTACTCCAGGAATATGAAAACTTGGACCATATGTCTAAAGTTTTTACCCTGTCAAATTTAAACTCTAGAGAATATTATTATTTGCCACATCACGCAGTATTAAAACCAGAAAGTATCACAATGAAGTTGTGAGTTGTATTTAATACATCCTCCCCATCTTCAAATGGCTTAAGTCTAAATAATATTCTTCATACTGGACCATCTCTCCAAATTGACTTAACCTTGCTTATCTTGAAATGGTGTTTCTTCAAACGTGTATTTAATGCAGATATTGAAAACATGTATAGAGAAATCCGTGTAAATCCAATTCACACAGTATTCCAAAGAATTTTATTTCGCAAAAATCCAAATAAATCTCTGCAAGACTATGAGCTTAAAACCGTGACTTTTGGTGTAAATTGTGCGCCGTATATGGCCATCCGAACTATACTCCAATTAGCTGACGATATGCAATTGAATTATCCTAAAGCTAGTAATATACTGCGAAATTCAATGTATGTTGACGATGCGTTGGCTGGAGCAAACACATTTACAGAAGCTGTCGAGTCCAGAAATGAGCTTATTCTTATTCCAAAGTGGACATCTATCTCAAAGAAAATATTAAGGGAAATTCCTTCCGATGATTTACTTTACGAAAATTTTTTTAAAGCTGGATGATAGAAGTACTGCGAAGACATTGGGTATTCGTTGGAACGCTAGGACTGATTCATTTTATTTCAGTAACAAACCATTTCCCAATTCAGACAAATGTACCAAAAGGGAAGTATTTGTCCCCAATAGCAAAATTATTCGAGCCTGCAAGCTGGCTATCTCCATGCATAGTACTTGTAAAAATCCTGATGCAAAGGATTTAGATTGATTGCACAGGATGGGATGAAGTCCTAATTACAGATTCGCTTTCTCAAGGGAATACGTTCAAGTCCAAGTATTTTTATCAATAAAATTCATATTCAGCGTTGAATGAAGTATATTCCTGACGCTAAAGTCCAATTTCACGGTTTCTGTGATGCTTTGGAAAAAGCTTATGCTGCAGCACTTAATTTTCGCAAAGAACAGGGCGAAACAGCATGGTTTTTAGTATCCTCTAAAACCAAAGTGGCTTCAGTAAAATCATTATCAATTCTAAGGCTGGAGCCAGCCGAGGCGTATATCCACCCAAACTAGTTGATAATAATCTCTGGTGGAGTGGACCACCGTGGTTGCTAAGCTCAAAACAAAATTGGACAACAGAACTCATTAATATTCCGGAAACCCATATAGAAATGAAAGTAATTAAATCCCACTACTCATATTTTTCAAATTATTATAATATTGTGGAACGTTTTTCTTCTTTTTCGACAGCTGTTCGTGTAGTTGCTTATATATTTCGTTTTTTCTTTAGCACTCATCCAAAATTACAACTTTTCCAAGAATTCTATTATAATATCCACTTCTGAAATTAGTTTTGTTCGAAAGAGACTTATAATAGTTTACCAAGGTTCATTATCCTAATGAATATAAAATACCTTCAGCTAATCAAGTCATACCGAATTCTAGTTCGCTTTCAAGCTTTAACCCGTTTTTGAATGGCGAGGGTATCCTACGTTCTTGTGGTCGTCTTGAACATGCTCCAGAGCTTTCGTACGATGAAAGGCATCCTATAATTATTCCGTATAATTGCCAATACTCACGTCTTTTGATTAAATTTATATACAATATTACTATACATGGTGGAAATCAGCTTGTTTTGCGACTTATAAGAACAAGATATTGGACTAACAAAATGAAATACTGATAAAAGCTGCAATCAATAGTTGTAAACTATGTCTTCTCTATAAAAGAAAATGCCAGAAACAACTTATGGGTACACTTCCCCCAGAGATATTGAATATTTCTCGACCCTTTACCCACACAGTCCTGGACTTTTCAGGTCAATTTGACGTGAAGACATATGCCGACCGTTCTTGCCGTATAACCGAGGGCTATGTACACATATTATTGTGCTTTTCGACTAAAGCCATTCATTTGAAGGCAACGACCGATTTAACCTTCCCAGCTTTTCTCGCAGCCTTTATTCGTTTTGTTTCTCGTCGTGGTTGTCCGTTACAGCAACACTCGGATAACGGAAAAACGTTTGTTGGCGCTTCCAGAATTATAGCTAAAGAGTTTATTCAAACTTCTCGTGAGAAAATTCTCGCACATTACGCTATTCAAAACTTAAAGTGGCACTTTAACCCCCAGGTGCCCCTCACATGCGAGGGTTATGGAAAGCGGGAGTGGAAAGCTTTAAGTCACATTTCCGCAAATGTGTGGGTGCTTCAAAATTTACATTTGAAGAGCTTTCCACTTTATTGGCTGGCATTAAATCTTGCCTCAATTCAAGGCCTATGTCACTAATGTCTCAAGACCCATCCTATTTGTCAGCGTTAAGCCTAGGCAATTTCCTTGTTAGCTCTTCAATACTACCTCCAAAAGGTCCACGAATAAATGAGACTTCCATATTATCCATACTAAATCGGTAGCAACGCGTCATCAGATCTTTTGTAAACGCTGGAAGGGCGAATATCTAAAGGAATTGTAGAAGAGAACGAAATAGAAAGTCCAAGAAGATAACTTGAACAAAAATACATTAGTTATAATTAAGGATAGTGGTGGCGTGGTGTAGTGGTTAAAGTGCTTACCTACAAAACCGAGTACCCCTGGCAGAGGACAAACATTTTCCACCATGGTTTTTCAAGTATTAAAAAATAAAGTGGCTTCAACCCCCTCCTAAAAATCAATTCACTGGGCACCCCGATCACCCCCTCTCCCTGGAAAAGAGGATAACCATTAATACAAACAAAGGTCATTCAGAGCCACCACCTTCTGGGAAAAATTATAGGAATCAAAGATTAGCTGGAACAAGAACCGATTACCGAAACTGATACAAGGCAAAAAACAAACAATAATAATGCGAAAACAACCGGTCTAAAGATGGATATGCTCCCTTCGGGAGCGGAAAGAATATATATATATATATATATATATATATATATATATATATATATATATTTATATTTATTTATTATTTATATATATATATATATATATATATATATATATATATATATATATATATATATATATATATATATATATATATATATATATATATATATATATATATATTATATATATATATATATATATATATATATATATATATATATATATATATATATATATATAATTAAGGATGACAGTATGCCTCCAAACGCTTGGCGACTTGGTAGGGTAGAGATGGTATATATAGTATCTGACAGTCGTTAGAGTGGCCGATGTTTTCACACAGCGAGGGATCGTTACTAGACCAATCACAAAACTTATTGCACTATAGTCGGAGCGACAACTTTGTAATTTTCAAAAACTTAATTTTTCAGATTAAAATGCCAAAAAATTCTTTTAAAGGAACTTTCTCGTGTCACCGCCAAAAACGTACTGGTCGTCACGATAATCATAAGCCTTATTTATGTCGCATTTGTACTCGCTCTCATTCGTTGTGTGCATGTAAAAGATTTCTTTCATTGAATGTTAAAGAACGTATTCGTAGCGTTAAAAACCACCAGTACTGCTGGACTTGTCTATCACATGAATATTCAAAAGGAAAATGTATTTTAACACGGGGTTGCACGTATTGCAACGAACATCATCACACCTTGCTTCATTTTAATCCGAGATTCAAAAATGATTCGGTTTCATCTCCGTCATCATCCTGTTCTCGTACTCCTGACCCTTCTTCGTCTAAAACTATTAAGAGCCTTGAGAATCTTGCCACTTCCTTAACATCATCTTCAAAGCAAACAACTTTATCTTCCGTGCTCCGACAAAATAAAAATAATCTGCTGTCAACGGCGCTAGCTAAAATCGGCTGTAGGACAGTATATGCGAGATGTCTATTAGACTCTGGGTCAGCCGTAAGCAGGATTTTAAAAAAGTTGGTTACAAAATTAAACCTCACGACGCTCACCATGAAAGAGGAAACGATTTGTGCCATTGTTCCATTATGATTCTTCGCCGAAAATTGAAGGAGTTGTTAGAGTTCATAATCGTATCTTCTTAAGAACTGCAGGGAAGTCTCTTCCAGATTCTTTCAAACAAAATTTCTTAGCCGATTCCAACTTCTACGATTCTTCCGAAATTGATATAATACTAGGAGTTGACGTGTATCCTAAAATAATGCGAGACGCCGCGTTCACAAAATCAGGAATGCCCACAGCTCAAAGTACACTTATTGGCTGGGTTATCTACGGTACATGTTCGATCTGAACATATATGTATATAAATGTACGTTGTATAAGTATATGGCCACTAATAACAAAGATCCTAATGCACTGTTAAATAGAATTATTGAGCAAAAAAAAAAACAAATGTTAGATATACGACTTATTTCACTTTTATATTTGAAACAGAATTTCAACCTTATGAATTTTATCACACAAATTTTTAAATTGTATAACAATAATTTTATCCCTTATATTATATATTTACATATACTTTTGTACATATACATAAGTAAAAACATAAGAAATAATGAATAAGCTAGTCAAAGATACTTACTTCCGCCTATAACGTAGAATAGTCATTGTTATTATTAATCCAACCTTTGAACTGGTAAGATCTTTAAAGCACCCAATAAACAGTATAAATACTTAAACCAATACCTATATTTGTTTTTGGCTCTGAAAGTCTTTCCAATCCTATAGATTCCAAGCTGCATTCATATAGCTACCTTATTTCAAATTTAACACTTTTATTTGATTATTTATTATAAAAACATTGTTACTATTTGTGTTTATTTCTAGTATTTTCGTTTTCTTTTCCTTTCATTTAATTTTATTTTGGTCATTTTCAACCACTTATTAACACTTTCTATATCATGTGTAAGATTATCACAGGGTTGTTGACTCGATTCACCTTCCGTGAAAATAAGCGCATCATAGCATTTACCCAATATTTTTAGCAGATAATTTATCTATATTATGAATAATAAAGCTCCCAGAAATGAACCTTGTGGTACTCCATATACGCTAATAATTGAGTTAGATTTCACATTGTTTACTTTTGTTATTTGTCTTCTTCCCGTAAAATATGATTCAAACCATTTCAATTCTGTATCCCGAACTCCGTAGTAGTATAGTTTTTGTAAGAGGATATGCCTCTCAATAGTTTCGAAATGCTATTTTAAAATCAAGTAATATTTCAACAATTTTATTATTTTATTAAACTTTTTTCCACCTGTTGTAGTTCACCGCTGTCTAACATGGAAATTTTTATAAATCCACACACACACACACACACACATATATATATATATATATATATGTATATATATATATATATATATATATATATATATATATATATATATATATATATATATATATATATATATATATATATATATATATATATATATATATATATATATATATATATATATGAATATATATATTACCATATGACTATTTACACATACACACACACACACACACACACACACACACACACACATATATATATATATATATATATATATATATATATATATATATATATATATATATATATATATATATACACAGTAGAATCTTAGAAAAGTTAACTCTCATAAAAGTTAAACGCGCGGATAAGTTAACAGTTTTTCATAATCCACGTGCAGCTCTAAAAAGTTAACTTTTCGATTAACTTTTTAGAGCGTGTACATACATATATACATATGTACATCTAAAGTAAGTTTCTCGAAAGCAGTTGAAAGCATCAATAGCGTTATAAAATGGTTTGAGAGGAACAATGATGCAAATGATGTGTCAGACCTAATCAATATGCGGACGAAAATGATCAGGAGCACGGCTGCCAGATTTGACGATTTATCGTCATTTTGACAATTTTGCTTTCAAAACTGGATAATTGACGATTTGACGATTTTTTAAAAAAATATGACGATTTTAGTCTTTTGAACAATGGTAGCTTTAAGGCATTTCTTTATGTTAATAAAGTGTTTATCATTTGGTATGTTGTGCGCATTTACTACCATATTGTTTCAAAAAAAGATCAACCATACAAAAGTAAAGAAAAAAGGCAAGGCGAAAAAGTTCACGATCGTTTTTCTTTTGCGGGTATACCTACATAAATGTATGTATGTGAAAATGACTCGGTTGAAGGTATCCTTTATTCCAAAGACTATTTAAAAATAAATAATTCAAATTGTTATAAAATTGTAATTAAACCTGACTTAATAAAAATGTTAAGTTCAGATATTTAATTGTAACGCTTTTAAGTTCATCATAAATTTTTATTTTTGTACATATGTTTGTATCTATACGATACAATTAAACATTGTGTGAAATAAGCTGCATCAAGTTCCTATCGTGTTAACGTGGTCGCCTAGAGAACAAAAAAAGTTTTAACTTGGACTGTACAAATTAATTTATATATGTTTAGATTTCATTGTTGTTAATTTCAACGTTTTTTTTTTTTCCCCACTAATTTTATTTTTGTATCTTCAGAACTGAACTAACAAAAAGTGTTCAAATCTTAAATATAGATAGAATAATTAGGCCCAACCAGTGTCGGACATAAACTTAGTGATAATAATTAAAAATACATAAATGTCGTGTTAAGCACAAAATTATTTTCAAAAAGTTTCATCTGCGTTGCGTGTTAAGGCCGTAGTATCCCTCTTTTTTAAGCGGATGTGTCCAGGAAAGTTCAAGATATTTCGTGCAAGCGGATTCGGATGGGACTCGAGTTTTGTTAAATATTTGCCTGCATATTTTGCAATTTCAGCGGTCACAAGTGGCATATTTAAATCACGATGTAAAATAGAATTTTTCATGTACCAAGGAGCCGATGTTATTAACCTTAAAATTTTGTTTTGCATACGTTGTATTCTCTCTACATTGGAAGCTGAAGCAGTGCCCCATAACTGAATTCCGTAACACCATATGGGTTTCAAAAGCGACTTGTATATTAAAAGTTTACAATCTAGACTGAGGGTAGAATTTCTACCAATCAGCCAATGTATCTGAGTTAATTTAAGCTTCATTTGTGTCAGCTTAGAGTCGATGTGGTGTTTCCATGTAAGCCGTCGGTCAAGGTGTATACCAAGGTATTTCACCTGTGAATGTTGAGGCACAACTTGGTTGTTGATTCGAATGGGGGAACAAGTGTCTCTTCGTAGAGTAAATGTGACATGAACACACTTTTGTTCATTTACTTTTATTCTCCATAAGTTCAACCACAGTTCCAACAGGTTAATATGTTCCTGAAGATAACGGGATGCCTCGTGAGGGTTTTCATGCATACTAAGGCAGGCTGTATCATCAGCAAATGTAGAAGTGAGGATATTACTGCTTAATGGCATATCACAGGTATAGATCAAATACAAAACTGGACCCAGTATACTTTCAACGTGTTAAGAAAATCTCCATGGCTGACGTATGTTGGAGATAAATTGCTGTCAGGATAATTTAACTACATTTTCATTTTTAATTTCATTAAACACACAATATTTTTATTTAATACATATGTAGACATAATTTTTTTTGTATCTATTTCCTCTTACTTTTATTTAAATTTTTAACTTAACCTTATAGAGATATTATCTGTTAGCTTAAATTTTTTATTGTAATGAAATTTGAGTGAATATTTGTACAGTCAACCTAGAAAAGCCATCCTCGATCTTCAGGCCTGACGACATCGTGGGATATATGTAAATATGGTGAGTTTAGATAGAATTCAAAACAATATGCATACTAATAATCGCTCAAATATTCATAATTTATCGAATTTTTTTTTATTAAATCAAATTTTAATTTTATTTAATTATAAAAGACAATAATCTCGTGTACATAATTTTTCTTTAATATTCCATACACTTTCACTTGTATAATATTAATCTCCTTATTAAAATATAATGTTATCAACATTTTCTGTTTAATATGAATCTCTAAGTTGATTTCAATTCCTTCCACGAACAGTTTAGGGTAAGCTAGGTAAATATTTTTATATTGGGCTATTATAAAAATGTATTGTAATAGCATGGTAGGGAGGGTATTGAATGTACAAGTGAAAACTTCATCTTGCTCTTGTATTCGGACGAACTCAAATAAAGTAATTATTCTTATTATTTATTATTATTATTTTGATCGGTAATGGAAAGAAGCTACCTTTCTTTATTTTTATGAATCGAACCTTCTTAACTTTTATGGAGAAAAGAACACCCCCCATATCATGTTCTCCTCTAAAAGTTGAAGAAAGACAAAAACTAGACGGTTCGTTACATAAAATAAATGGCGCCCAACGTGGGGCATCAGCTGTTACATTTGACTTTGATCAAATAAATTTCACACTCTTTTTTTTTAACCCGCTGATGTTCCGCGAAAATATCTAAACGTGATACCGAATTATTATTATTTGACTTTTTTTCTTTTGATTTCCCCGTTTTTCTCAACTTTTATGGAATTTAAGCTTAATATTTTTATTAAACTCTTACCATTTGTTGAATCCCTTGTTATAAAATGTTATTAGTGATGTTGAGATTTTTTTTGTCCTGATTGCTGATTGGGACTATACTCGCAAATTATTACATACTCATTTAAAATTTTAGAATATTTTGTTATTGTGTTTTTTAAATTTATCTTTGATTCCTTAGTAATTGAGGTTATTGTATTTACTTACATAGTTGCAAATACCTTCTCTTAATCAGGATTTTTGACTTTATTTTCAAATTTTATGTTATTGTTTGAATTGAAGGTTTTGCTATTGGACATTTGTTAGTAGTATACTCAATTCTTATAATATTATAGATTATGATAATTTATGCATTTTTTATTTTATTTGAGCAGTCCGTTAAAAATAAAAAATAAAATTAAAAATTGTTTTGCCTAGCTTTAACCAAAACTTAGTAGTGGAAGACATACACATTTTATTGACATATTAGTCATATACTTCAATATTTTTTTTAACTGAATATTTAGCTGTTTAGAAATAAAACACATCATGCCAATAACACGTAGTCGCGAAGATTTATTAAATATAGAGGAGTCTACAAATGTTAGCTTTACTATAGGTACTAATGAGAAATTAGGTGCAGCTGGATATAGCTCCAGTAACCAAAAATCAACCGGAGCTACATCAAAGAAAAAAACAACTGGCCGTAACGTTAACACGGCATGTACTTCACAACACACAAATAACGATGAGGATAGACTAAGGCGATTGATGTTAGAAACGTTTTGTTCATTTCGTGGAGAAATTCAGAGTTTAATATCAAGTGAACTTAATGAAATCAGAACTAATTTCCAGAACTTGACTGTGACCTCCAATGCTGCCAACGCAAACCTATTGCCAGCACTAGATCCTACAGATAACAGACCCGCTTGTGATAATAACTCTAACAACTCTCCGGTATCTAATCCCGTTCAAAAGCAGTTTTATTCAGAAAAAATTTTAAACGTGATTAGAAATTGGAGAATAAAGTTTAATGGCTTTGAAAATGAAATGTCAGTCGATGAATTTATTTATCGAATCAATATCCTGACAACCAAAAATTTATGTGGTAATTTTGATCTATTATGTGATTATGCACATTCTCTTTTTGAGGGTAAGGCATTAGATTGGTTTTGGAGATACCATAGACAGCATGACAACTTTGACTGGTTCAATTTAACTAGAGCTTTAAAAACACAGTATAAGGTAGACTATAGTGATTACGACATTTTGGACGAGATACGTCGACGTAAACAGAAACCTTCGGAAGGATTTGACGAATATTTTGAAATAATTTCATCACTTACAGACAAGCTTTTAACGCCTATGACAGATAGTGACCTTTGCCAAACATTATTGAGGAACTTGAAAGACGATATCAGATTTGAATTGTTGCATTTAGAAATTACCACTGTTTCTCAACTTCGTCGCGAGGTAAGGAAGCATGAGAATTTTATGAAAGATATGCATGCAAAAGATTTTCGTAAGAAAAGAGGGCTTATTTCAGAAGTGACTCTCGGCAAGAAAGAATTGGAAGCTTTTGATGATACTGAAATTGAAACAAACATTTGTGCATTTCAGAAAATAGTAAGGTGTTGGAATTGCGATCAGATGGGACACCTTTATGTAGATTGCTTGGAGAAACGTCAAGTATTTTGTTATGGATGTGGTGCAAAAGATACTTATAAGCCAACAAGCCCTATTTGTAAGTCGAGAACTTCGGGAAACCGACCGAAGGATGTCCGTCACAAGTAAGTCGGGCATCCTTTACTACACCGGACAATGCAGAGACTACATTGGACCACATTACACACATTAAAACTGAAAGCGATGTACATCTTTTGATGAGGAATTACTATAGAAAATTGAAATCTTTTAGGCAATGTGTTATTTCTCCATTAGTTAACGACAAATTAGATTCTAGACTATTTATTAAGTTGAATATAAAGGATAGTTTGTATTTGGCTTTGTTGGATAGTGGTGCTAAAAAAAGTGTGGTTGGTGGGAATTTGGCTACCATTGTACTGGATACACCAGAATTTAGTAGATGTGTAGGCAACGTACGAACCGCAGACGGACAAAAACAGACAGTTTTAGGAACAGCCACATTAAATATTAAATTTCTGGGACAGACTAAATTATTTGAATTTCTCGTAGTTCCATCAATTCATCAAGATTTGATTTGTGGTATTGACTTTTGGACGGCTTTTGGACTAGGAATTTCCAAAAAAGTTATTGGTGAGGTAAATGCGATAGGGAGTGATGCTGATGGAGTTGACTTGACAGAAAAACAAAAAGGAAGATTAAACGTTATTATTGCAACATTTCCGAACTCCGAAATAGACGGTTTAGGATGTACATCTTTATTGAAACATTTTATAGATACAGGTGATGCAAAGCCCATTAAGCAAAGATACTATCCCATTTCACCTGCTGTGGAAAAACAACTTTGTGGGGAAATTTATCGTATGCTTTCGCTTGGAGTAATTGAGGAAGCACCTAATTCTCCATGGTCTTCTCTGGCGGCAGTTGTGATAAAGCCTGGTAAGGTGAGGATGTGTGTAGACAGTAGAAAACTAAATTCAGTGACAAAGAAAGACGCTTACCCTATACCGAACATTGACGGACTTTTATCAAGACTTCCCCC
Organism: Germaria angustata; assembly: GCA_963681545.1. NCBI lineage: Eukaryota > Metazoa > Arthropoda > Insecta > Diptera > Tachinidae > Germaria > Germaria angustata. The sequence continues at coordinate 41,183,493 of OY813002.1, forward strand.
GGTACATTTTATTTCGAAAATTGATTTAAAAGATGCTTTTTGGCAGATAAAGTTGGACGAAAATTCAAGACCTAAGACTGCTGTTACAGTTCCTAATCGGCCATTATATCAATTTAAAAGAATGCCGTTTGGACTTTGTAACGCACCGCAAACGTTGTGCAGACTTATGGATATGGTTATCCCATATAATATGAAATCTCACGTTTTTGTTTACCTCGATGACTTACTAATTTTATCACAGACTTTTGATGAGCATTTGACACATCTGATGGAAGTCGCAATTCGATTACGAAAGGCAGGATTAACCATAAATGTAAGTAAAAGTAGCTTTGCAATTAAAGAGGTTAAATATTTAGGCTATGTTGTTGGAAACGGAGTGTTACAAGTTGACAATGATAAAGTTAAGGCAATACAGGATTTTCCAGTACCTAAATCCATAAAACAGTTACGGCGTTTTTTAGCCATGACAGGTTGGTACAGACGATTTATTCATGATTACTCGACTGTGACATTTCCCCTGACAGAACTGTTATCGAGGAAGAAGACATTTGTATGGACTGATGAAGCACAAAAATCTTTCGAAGATCTGAAGGATAGTCTGACATCTGCACCATTGTTGTGCAACCCCAATTACGATAAACCGTTTATTTTACAGTGTGATGCCAGCACGTGTTGTATAGGTGCAGTTTTGGCACAAGAGGACGATGGTGGCAATGAAAGACCTATTGCGTACATGTCACAGAAACTTAACAAAGCACAGCGGAATTACACAATTACCGAATTAGAATGTTTAGCTGTAGTCATAGCTGTAAAAAAATTTAGAGCATATATCGAAGGTCAGGAGATTAAGATAGTAACAGATCACGCCAGTTTAAAATGGCTCATGAGTCAAAGGGATCTTTCGGGACGTATAGCGAGATGGTCACTAAAGTTGCAGGGATTTAATTTTGCTATTGAACATAGAAAAGGGAAAGAGAATATTATTCCGGATACGCTATCTCGAGCGCATGAAGGAGAACTATGTGTGAATGCTATTGAAGTGGAATTTTTACCTTCTATAGACCCAAATTCAAGCGCATTTGACAGTGATGAATACAAGAAATTATGCAAGGACTTCGAGAGCTCTGGATTACCAGACTATAAAATAATCGACAAATATGTATATAAACGAACAAATTTTTCCTCGGGAAATGTGGATGAATCAGACTTGTGGAAGCTTGTCGTACCAACTGAACTTAGAAATAATGTTATCTACGCTGCACATGATCAACCGAATACCTCCCATGGTGGAATTGCAAAGACTTTAGAAAGAATACGTCGATATTTTTACTGGCCGAAATTAGTCAGCGATGTAAAGGACTATATAAGGGATTGCGAACTTTGTAAGACATCTAAGACAACAACAATATTGAAACCGCCAATGGGGCACATCGTTCAAACGGAAAGACCATTTCAACGCTTATACATTGACATAATTGGACCACTACCGAGAACAAAGTAAGGAAATATAGGTATTCTTATTGTTTTAGACCACTTTTCTAAATTTACTTTCCTCAGACCACTAAGGAAATTAATTACCAAGGACATAGTTAAGTACTTAGAAACTGAAATTTTTACCTGTTTTGGAGTACCGGAAATTATAGTATCGAATAATGGAACTCAATTCAAAAGTAGCGAATTTAAGAAAGTTATGTCAAGATATGGAATTAAACATATCTTTACAGCGGTCTATAGCCCTCAAGCCAATGCAAGTGAACGCGTAAACCGTTCAATTAAAGAAGCACTGAGATCTTATGTTAGAAACGAACAGAGAAATTGGGATATATATGTACCATATATAAACTGCGCATTGCGTAATGCAGTTCATCAGTCAACTAGTAGAACCCCATACCAGATTGTATTTGGACAGATTATGCTTACACATGGACACGACTATGAACTACTAAAGAAACTGAACATTTTAGTGGAAGTAGACACTTATATCGAAAGACAGGACGAATTTACTTTGCTACGGGAAAACATAAAGCATCAGATGAAGAAGGCTTATGACAAGAACGCTAGGTTGTACAATTTAAGATCTCGTACTAAAGGCTTTACCGTAGGTCAGGACGTAATAAGACGCAATTTTACCCAGAGTTCTAAAATCGATGGATTTAGTTCCAAATTAGCTCCAGTGGGAGTAAGCTCTAGAGTGCTGCGTAAAATCGGGCAGGTAAATTACGAATTGGAGGATAAATGCGGTGGTGGCAGAGGTATTTATCATGCGAAAGATATATGGACATGACAACTGATTACATAAGATATCAGAATTTTTCCATTGCCTTTTCCAGTTTCTAATTAAAGAATAGTATCTTCAATTATTAACTGTTTTGTGAGGCTATTAATTATTATATATTAAGTACTTGTTATTTAAACACTTGCTGAAAAAAAAAATAAAAAACAATATTTTATTTTTTTTTTATTTCTAACTTACAACATATCAAATACATAAATTTTCATAGTTTTTAACGTTTTCATTGCGAACATTCATATTCGTTCAAACATCTTTTGGGAAATGAATAAATTGTTTTTAAAAAAGTTAAGAATTGTGAATTCAAGTCAAATTACAATCGCAAGAAATTTTTTGTAGAAAAAAAGAATATAACATTATTTACAAGTTCTGTGAGGGAAGTTTTTTTGTTATAAACTTCCTAATTCCAACTCGAACTAGGCTTGACAAATTTTAATACCATAAGGAGTATATGAAAATAATTGCTGGCATAGCTCTTGTGTGAAATAAGCTGCATCAAGTTCCTATCGTGTTAACGTGGTCGCCTAGAGAACAAAAAAAAAGTTTTAACTTGGACTGTACAAATTAATTTATATATGTTTAGATTTCATTGTTGTTAATTTCAACGTGTTAAGAAAATCTCCATGGCTGACGTATGTTGGAGATAAATTGCTGTCAGGATAATTTAACTACATTTTCATTTTTAATTTCATTAAACACACAATATTTTTATTTAATACATATGTAGACATAATTTTTTTTTTTGCATCTATTTCCTCTTACTTTTATTTAAATTTTTAACTTAACCTTATAGAGATATTATCTATTAGCTTAAATTTTTTATTGTAATGAAATTTGAGTGAATATTTGTACAGTCAACCTAGAAAAGCCATCCTCGATCTTCAGGCCTGACGACATCGTGGGATATATGTAAATATGGTGAGTTTAGATAGAATTCAAAACAATATGCATACAAATAATCGCTCAAATATTCATAATTTATCGAATTTTTTTTATTAAATCAAATTTTAATTTTATTTAATTATAAAAGACAATAATCTCGTGTACATAATTTTTCTTTAATATTCCATACACTTTCACTTGTATAATATTAATCTCCTTATTAAAATATAATGTTATCAACATTTTCTGTTTAATATGAGTCTCTAAGTTGATTTCAATTCCTTCAACGAACAGTTTAGGGTAAGCTAGGTAAATATTTTTATATTGGGCTATTATAAAAATGTATTGTAATAGCATGGTAGGGAGGGTATTGAATGTACAAGTGAAAACTACATCTTGCTCTTGTATTCGGACGAACTCAAATAAAGTAATTATTCTTATTATTTATTATTATTATTTTGATCGGTAATGGAAAGAAGCTACCTTTCTTTATTTTTATGAATCGAACCTTCTTAACTTTTATGGAGAAAAGAACACCCCCCATTTTCCCTGAGCACGGCCGTGGTATCTTTGGTAGCATGTTCTCCTCTAAAAGTTGAAGAAAGACAAAAACTAGACGGTTCGTTACAGTTTGTGTGTCTGTGTACATTCCCTCCACCGTGGCTTAATAATTATCTATGTATGCATGTATTATAGTTATCATGTGCTCATTTACAATGAATAATAAAATCAAATAACAATAACAACAATTCAGCATCTTCTAGAGTAATTATGATGAATAATACAAGCAAATAAGATTAACAATAATTCAGTATGTTCTCGAACATAATAATAGATATAACTATAATGCATATGATGGAAAATTCATATGATGGAAAATTCACGACCAAATTCGTAACAATATACATATATATATATATATATATATATATATATATATATATATATATATATATATATATATATATATATATATATATATATATATATATATATATATATGCTTTGCCTTAAAATTTTATTTTGTGGTTTGTATGGGAGGTACCACGCCCCTTTGTACAATCGCGCCCATATTTGCAGCAGCACTTAAAAAATGCACACCAAACCGACGTACCAAATTTTGTGCAAATACCGTTATCAGAAGTAGAAATAATAGATTTTTATTTTTTGTGGTTTGTATGGGAGGTACAACGCCCCTTTGTACAATCCCGCCCATATTTGAAGCAGCACTTAAAAAATGCACACCAAACCGACGTACCAAATTTTGTTTAATTTGTGGTTTGTATGGGAGGTACAACGCCCCTTTGTCCAATTGGACCGAATTGTAAATCTAAACCACACGGGGCGCCAACCAAACGCATACAAAAAAATTTATGCATATCGGTCCAGCATTTTAGAAGGAGTTCAGTCACAACACACGTACAGTAGAATTATATATATTAAATATATATATATATATATATATATATATATATATATATATATATATATATATATATATATATATATATATATATATATATATATATATATATATATTTTTTTTTTTTTTTTTTTTCACAATTTTCCGACTTTTCCGGAGGGATTTTCCAAAATTTTCTTCCATAAAAACCTTCTCCTCGAATATGCGAACAACTGATAAATAGTTTTACAGAAATCGGCCTAGCCGTTCTCATTTTATGAATTATTGGATTTTGCCACGCCCCTCCGCCCACAGACCGAAAATAAAAAATTGGTCTTCACAGTGTCACCCGCCCGAGTATTTTGAAGGTTCCCTGAAAATTTTGTCACAATCGGCCCAGCCGTTTTGAAGCCATTACGTTACATACCTACATACATACATACATACATACATACATACATACACACATCCAATTTTATATATATATATATATATATATATATATATATATATATATATATATATATATGTATATATATATATATATATATTAGGCTTTAGGAAAAGTAAATTTAAATTCAAATACATTTGCTTTTTTAAAGATTCTCAGTTCAAAGCTAAATAAAAAAGAGAATCAAAGCAAACAAATGAAGAGAGTGACAAATGTAAAAACAGTCTTTGTTATCTTTATACACCCAGAAGATTTATATTTACTCATTCTTGCTCACTATAAGCAAGTCAAAGTAAAACAATTTTTTGCTGATATGCTGTAAGTGTTTTTCTACGTATTTATTTTACCATATGAGTATTTTAAGGATTGAAATTTTTTTTGGTTGGTTATATAATTTATTACTTTTCTTTCGAATGATTTTTGTAATTTTTGATTAAGTCAGATGCGAGCTATTGCAGGAGATATGCAAAAAAAGATTTGTAAACTCATTCAGAATCAAAACTTAAAATTTTTTCCAGTTTAAGCTATTTTTTAAATTGTTTTTCAAGTTCTGTAAAATTTTTCCAACGCAAATATGACTTTTGGGTAAATTGAATTACACAATGTATGATTAAATCTTAACCGACACAATTTAACAGAAAAGTTTATGTTAAATTTAACTGAAAGAAATTTGCCGGTTAGCACTTTAATCAGTAAATAAAACATATAACAGTGGGCAAATTACGGCATTCGTAATCGATCGAAATTTCAATACAATTCAAGAAAATTTTGTTTGAAATTTTGTTCGATATCGAATGCCGTAATTTGCCCCCAGAATAAAACAATGGAGATAAATATGAATCAACATTTACATTTTTGCAATATTTTTCAATTTAAAGACTCATTTTGTAAAAAAAGAAATGTTTATGACCACCGAAACCACTTTAATCTAACTGACGAAGAATTCAGACAGAGATATAGAGTATCAAAGTCAGCAGCACGTTTTATTAGTAATCTTGTACAGAACGATATGAAATCTACAAGAACTAGGTGAGATATTTGAATAAATATTAATAGTTATTAATTAAAATTGATTTCAGAAATAAACCCTTATCTTCAACCCAAATGGTGCTATTGACCTTGCGATTTTACGCCACCGGTAGCTTCCTACTTGTTATTGGCGATTATTGTGGCGTATCCATTGCAACAGCAAGCCGCGTTGTAAAAAAGCTTCCGTGGCGATCGATAAATAAATTAAACACAGTACATTTTGGAAAAATTAAGTTTTTTATTCATTATAAATAAAAATATTAAATAAAAATATAAGTATAAAAAATAAAAAAATATTCAGTCATTTCAAAAAAAGAGAAAATAAAACATAAAAAGTTATATTACAAAACATAACAAATATTGAGTAGCTATAACAAAACTTAAAAACTATAACAAAACTATAACAAACTATAACAAAACTTTCCTCAGACCACTAAGGAAATTAATTACCAAGGACATAGTTAAGTACTTAGAAACTGAAATTTTTACCTGTTTGGAGTACCGAAAATTATAGTATCGGATAATGGCACCCAATTCAAAAGTAGCGAATTTAAGAAAGTTATGTCAAGATATGGAATTACACATATCTTTACAGATATTATAAAATACTTCTAAAAAAAACTTCACATCAAATAAAGTCTTGTTTGAAGTCACAAGAGGAAGACATATTAATGTATCTCGTTGAGCAACAGTCCCATATTGTGGAGAACCGCACAACAAACGCCCTAAGTTGGCAGCAGAAAAGTGACGCTTGGGAGAAAATTGCTTTGCAATTTGGCATACAATGCAACAACATAAGGTGGAGATCCTGCTGAAAACAAAAATCCTTTTATTTACCATATATGTACATATTATACATTATAATTATTACTTACCTGAATTTTTAAATTAATTTAAGTTTTAAAACCACTCTAGCCTGTTTTACAAACTAAGAAATATATACAAAATTTATAAATACATATGTTTTTCTATATTTTTTTTGTAAACAAACCAATAGAATTGCCACATTTTCATCGAATTTTTTTGTTAGCTAACCGAAGGATGGTGAAATACAAATCGGTAATTAGGTGCCGGTTAGTCTAACCAGCACTTACTTAATTTTTTCTTAACCGGGATTTTACGGAAGATGGTGAAAGCGGCCCTAAATTACGTTTAATCACAGTTATGTTAAAAGACATATCAATAACCTTATACAAATCATTGAAGTTACAGCAAATTTTACGGAATGCTGATCCATTAGCATAGTTTTGACAAAAATATTGCAGTGCAAGAGGATGAAATTGACGTAGGGTACGTTGCGGTACATTAAAAGTCAGCTCATTTACCAGAAATTCGAAACAGATGTCACCATTTATATGTTTAATAAAAAATATTGCATTTAAAACTTTTCTCTGGTTCCTCAATGTAGGCAATTTAACTTGTTGTAATCTGAATTCATATGATGGAAAATTTTACCCACGAATAGGGTATGTATTACGCAATATAAAAAGTAGAAACTGCTTCTGCACAGACTCTAAACGATCAATGTGGATGCTATAATGGGGGTCCCAAATGATGGATTAGTATTAAAGAATAGGAAGTATAAAGTCGTTACTATTGGATCATTAAGATCTTTGGCCCACCGTTTAATAAATACAAATACAGCAAGGGCCTTATTAATGCACGTATTTATGTGGTTAATAAACAAAAGCTTTTGATCAAACAGAACTCCAAGATCAAGAAACTCATCAACGCACTCCAAAGGGCAACCTACCAAAGTGAAATATTCACTAGAGTTAACTGTTCTGCAAAAGTTTATATGCATTTTTTAAGATTTAAAGACAAAAGGTTCTCCTTACACCAAATAAAAAAAGACTGTAAATCTCGCTGCATATATGATTGACCAAGTTGATCATCCGAATTCAAAAATATCTTGACGTCATCGGCATATATTAGTATTACAGAAAATTATATTAAGGATGGTAAATCGTTGATATAAAGGAAGAAAAAAATAATTCCAAGATGACTACCCTGCGGAACACCAGATTTAACATACATTTTTCTAGAAAGAACATTAATGAAACGAACACATTGATGTTTCTCTTCCAGATACGATTTTATTTAATTCAAAGTTCTGTTGGAGAACCCCATTAAAAAAATTTTGCAACAAGAGGCAGTGATTTACTCTATCAAAAGCCTTATTGAAGTCAGTATGAATAACATCCATTTGTGAATCAATGATTAATTATTGTAGTTAAATGCGGCAGATTAGTTGAAGCAGAATGACCTTTGCGGAATCTATGTTGAGATGATGTTAACAAAGATCATATTTGGTGGCGAAGAGGGTCACAAAAACATTGTTCAATTAGTCTTGGAATAGAACTTAGCTTGGCAGTACCTCTGTAAATGTTTATACTTGACTTACAGCCTGATCCAAACTATAGTATAATATATGATTCTTTCCATACTTTGCGAAAATAATCACACTTAATTGACGAATTGAAAAGAATAATAAGAGGGTAGGACAAGTTTTCAGCACTATTCATCAGAATACAGTTTGGAATTCAATTCATCAGAATACAGGACCACTAGATGTTGAGAACTTTAGTTTCTTTATAACGCTAGATGTACTGATAAAAGGAAGTAAAATTGATTGTTGTTCCTGTATAGGAAATGGATAGTTGCGTGATGTGTCGTATTTTGCGTCAGAATAATTTGAAGCGTAGAAATCAGCGAACATATTACTTATTACAGGTGCCTCAGATCATCTCATAGTAAAGGGGTAGCTATTAGATTTTCTTTTGGTATTCACAAATTTATAAAACGATTTTGGATCACGTTTAAGATTTTATTTTATACTAGCTGACCCGGGCAAACCTTGTTTTGCCTTCAAATCGACATAGCAATTATTGTTCAAATAAAGGTATCGGGCTAATTAACCCCACTACACACTGTTTAAGGACCCAACGCCTTCAGCAAAACGCAGCATAGGCTTATCGCGCTAATCTCTATTGGGCAAAACAAAAAAAAACAAAATATTGGGCCATCTGTCGGACGAACTTCAAACTACACAGAAACACTCCTCACGTCCCATAGAACATGTATATAAAGTTTGGTCAAAATCGGTGCAGTAGTTCTTGAGTTACGCTGCAAACACACACACAAAACTAAGTATTGCGCCATCTGTTGGACGAACTTCAAACTACACAGAAACACTCCTCACGTCCCATAGAACATTTATATAAAGTTTGGTAAAAATCGGTCCAGTAGTTTTTGAGTTTAGCAATCACGAACATACACCTCAAAATATCTTCAGCTCAAAATATCTTCGGAACTACATAACCGATTTAAGAGTTTGATATCTCGTTTTGAAGAACATGACAACGGCTTTTCAAAAAAAGTAAAATAAAATAAAAAAAGCACAAAAAATAAATATATGTATATGTCATTGGTGGTGCAATATGAAAATTGTATTTTGCCACGCCCCTCCGCCCACAGACCGAAAATAAAAAATCGGACTTCACAGTGTCACCCGCCCGAGTATTCTGAAGGTTTCCTGAAATTTTCGTCAAAATCGGCCCAGCCGTTTTGGAGCCATTACGTTACATACATACATACATACATACATACACACATCCAATTTTATATATATAGATTACATATTTATAATTTTTCTACAGCCTCAAATTAAGTAAATTGTATTTTGCCTGCAACTTACAATATTTGGTATACTCAATTACCGGCCGTAGACTTATACTTATTTTAATGTTTTTTTTTTTATTTTTTTTTTATTTTTTAAACATTTTAGATGTCCAAAGATAGCCAGATGACAAAGTGACGTAGTATTTAGTTACATACTCATCCATATAATCCCTTAAAATTTTATAAAAGTAGTTGATAATTGGATCTATGGAGAGTATATCAATCCAGTTTGTGTTGGTTAATGAAAAATTTAAATTTTCGTAGTTAGCTTTCGTAAAATAATATTCTTTATTATACTATTAGGAACTATGTTGAACTGGAAATTACATTTTAATTCGATTAAAAAATTCGATTATTTAAAAATTCTTCAACAAAGTTACTCGTGTTCATCGGAAAGTAACAGAAAGACTCCGGTAAAAAATTTCAAATAAGAAACGACAAGTTAAAATCCCTAAAAACAAAAATAGAGACTTCGGGATTTAATAGAAGAACGATGGATTGATTGGCTTCAGAGTGTTGAAGATATATCGCTTGGTCAGAGTTCGGTGGAATGTATGATCATGTAATGAAAATTTTTTTATACTAATAAATTTAATATTGCGTACAGTATCCAACTCAATTTGAAAGCAAGTAAATAATTTAATATTGCAACCAAAACTCCTCCTCCAGTGGTATCAATTTCTCTGTCTCGTCTATATATATTATAATTAATGCAAAAAAATTCGTTATTTAAAATGTTACTGTGGAGCCATGTTTTCGTGAAAACAATTACGTGATGACAAAATCCAAAACTTTCAATAAATAAGTCAGATAATTTAGATTTAATTCCATTAACGTTCTGATATATAATTTTTAATTATTTATTAAAAGAGTGGATTAGTTTGAGGCTGCAGAAATTGTAAATATGACGGTGCGGTAGAATTTCAATGAAAGTGAAATTAATGTAGATATCAATGCTGTTTATTATTTTGACCCAGTCGCAGGCGTATGTAACATTGCAATTGACGTACACATAAATGAATGATTTATTAGTATTAATAATGCTTTTTAGGTACATATAATAATTTAAATTTAGTATTACTTTGTTTTAACTCTACTATTAAAAATATTTTGCAAAAAAATTTTATTTCTTTTTTAAATTGATTTTGATTATTCTCAATTTTGACATGATCTGGTAATGTGTTGTAAAGTTGAAAGCCTTTGTAAAAAAGATTTCCTTGCATTGCAGTTGAATGTACTCCTTAAATTTTAAAGTTGTTCATACATATGTATACTTATCTTAACTGGTACGACTGTGCTTCTCGGATATATATTATTTGAGCCGTTAAATATTCCGATGCCTCTCCACGTTACAGTTTTTGTATAAAGTTTAAAGTGTTGAGTGTAATAGTACGTTTCCACTATGAGCAAATCAAGTTGATTTGACGAAATTACTCCAAAGTGTTTCCATTATGTTTTAAGTGATTTCGAATTTTCGACATCAGTTTGACGTTTGTGTTTTTTATTTATTTTTAACAAAAATAAACACAACTTTTGTTTGATAGTGATTTAATGTAGAAAAAGAACTTATAAAAATGGAAAATAACATTGAGTTTTTATTAAATTATATTCAATACAAAAACGACTTGATAGCACAAGTATGTGACTACTTTTCAAGTGCTACAATTTTGTGTCAACGTCAACGCCAAATATGTCTGCAAAGAAGGAGGAATCCCATACAAAAGTATTTGTTAATTCTTATTGCAAATACTATAAGAAAAAATCCAAGGCTTTGGAAATTGGTGAGCTTTAACATGTATTTTTGCTAAATAGTTTTTAATCCTGTATTTATTTAAAGGATCGGTCTTCGAGATTTTGGGAACACGACTGCCAAGTAAACGAAGATGAAATATTTAAAAACAATTTCCGGATGTCTCGTGGAACGTTTAACATAATTTTTAAATACTTACAAAGCATGAAAAAACAAAACAGTACCTTTAGAAGCGCTATTACCTTAGGAAAAAAGGGTAGCAATAGCTGTATATGCCTTGGGCTCTTCTGTCGAATACAGAAGCATTGGAAATTTATTTCGTGTTTCCAATGGTGTGCAAAATATTGATAGAATTTTGCCTTGAAGTGTACAGTCAATTGAAACCTACATATAGTATATGTATATTTAAATGAGTTTCCTTTGTCCAATGAAACTGTGGAAGAATGCGTAAGGGGCTTTGAGATATTAGGATTACCCCAGTGCCTTGGAGCAATAGGTATGTACTATATTGTTTATATTTGTCTAATAAAATGTGCGACAAATTTATTTAAAGACGGATGTCACATTGAAGTTCATCCAACTCGTGATGACGCAGTTGATTATTACAATTATAAGGGTTGGTATTCAACTGTTTTATTAGCTCTAGTAGACTACAGGTATATACTAGAGAGCTGCACAAAATATTCTAAAAGTTCTGTGTTCTATTGTACACCACTTCCAAACACAGTATTTCAGTGTAGCGCTAAATAACAACACAAAAATAACAAAACATGAATCTGACCAAAACAAACCAAACAGCATTTGAAAAGTTATTCTCTACAGTGCTTGTTAGTGCTTGTGTTTTCAGAACAACTAGAATATCCAAACAAATACCCACAATGAAGTAAAAATACGGTAAATCATAGCAGAAACACCAAGTACAATAGAACATTTCCTACTCAGGCTACTGAAAGAATTACTGAGATGGTAAAACAACACATTAAACCATACACACACATACACACAAGTATGTAGATGATGCGTGTTAAAAAACTTGTGTGCGCGCATGTTTTTCTTTTCGTTCACAACACATTCAAGAAAAAATAATAAAAAAAACTAAAAGAAGTTATATGTAGTTCTCATACAATTTACATACATATGTATGTAAGTATGTACATAGATATGTATGTATGTACATATGTATATTATTTCATTGTAACTAAAACCTCTTTAAAGCGTTTTCTTATTTACAACAGAACGCAAATATTTCTTAATGTGTGAGTTTGTTTTGGTCTAGGTCTACTACCAAAACATGCAAGCATGTTTTGAATGTTCTACTTCAGTTTTAATGTTCTATAGAACCTTTGTTCTGTTCGGCTTTATTTTGTTCCAACATTGTTCTACTTCGGTTTTGTTCTATTCTTCAATGTTTTTACTGTTAGGCCCCTTTCACATTCGGCAACTATACTTGCGCAATTCTTGTGTTTGTTGGTGTGAGAGGAAAGGTCGGGTTGAAGGGGGAATAATTGCCGAGATTCAAGTACAGACTTGCTTGTACTTGGCAATTCTGTTTCTGCTGTCATTCTTGGCTTGGGATATTTATTTGTTTTTGACATTGTCTTTTATTTCTTCTTCGGCGTGTTGTCTAATTTCGTTAAAATTTTATATTCGTTAATATACCCGCTTTGACGTCAACAAATTAAGCAAATTTGAGCACAAGAAAATTAAAATTGCTTAACAAAGTTGCTGAATGTGAAAATAGAAGCAAGTTCAAAAGAAAATAAGTGAAAATGAAAATTATACTTGCGCAAGTATAGTTGCCGAATGTGAAAGGGGCCTTAAGCAAAACACATATCTTTGGAAGTATATGTTTTGAAATGAGAGTGTAATAAGCACACACTATTTGAAATTTAACGAAATTGCTTGTAAGACATTTTTTGTATGCTTGTGCAGCTCTCTAGTATATACATGTATGTGCTTTGTAATGTCTACGTTTTTAATGTTTTTCATTTTGTAGGTATGTCAAATTGCATAATTGTAAATTTAAAACTTCTGTCTGTAAGGATGATTTATCCATAGACATGAATAAATAAATAAATAAAAAAAATAAATAAAAATAATAACATATATCTGTATGACTCTCAAATATATGAAAGATCAATGTTAAAGAAATCGCTTAACGAAAGCCAAGCCTTGTTTGAAAATTCTAAAGATATATGTGGAGTTCTTTCTTTACTGACCTTCGTAGACTAGTAGGTAGTGTACTAGACTCGTAGTGCGAAGGTCCCAGGTTCGAATCCTGCCGCAGAACTTTGGCAGTTTGTGTTTGATAAATAAAGGGAGCGCACAACAAGCCTTCACTGGCTTAATTGTATGTCGTATGACATGGGCTATCACACCCCTCCAATCAACCTAACCTAACCTATGTGGAGTCCCAGTATATATCATTGGGGATTCAGCTTTCCGCTTTTCGAAAAAATTGATGAAGCCTTATCCTTTCACTGCTGAGAATGACCACAAAAGAAAAACTTAATTATTTTCTGTCAAAAGCAAGAAGAATTGTAGAAAATGCTTTTGGTCACCTAAAAGCTCGCTTTCGTCGTGTAGGAAAGGGCATTGATAATGATATAATTTATGTTAACATTATCATTCAAGCATCTTGTGTTCTTCATAATTTCTTAAATGCACATAATGATAACATTAACCACAAATGGATATCGGACTTCCAGAATTTTGAAAAGAATAGGATATACCCTGAAAGTGAAATTTACTTGATGATACAGGAAATGACGTTGAAACTATACGTCAAGCACTTAGTTCATATTGCGTGGATACAGGTACACCATTTTGGTAATAACATAATAATTGCAATTGTAGTATTTTTTATTTAGCAAAATTTTTCTGTTTGTTTGACATAAAACAAAAATATCTTAGTTAAAAAAATACGTAATAGTAAAAATGGGTTTTTATGCAATTTTTAGAAGAGACCTAAGACTTTTTCTTTAAAAAATTTGTTATTTCAGTTTTAATCTCTTCATTGTCCTTTGAAATTTTTTCCTCTTCTAATTCTAAATTGTACATTTTTTCTTCCCATTTGTTTTGCTCTATCCTATCCCTTTCATCTTTTTGTTCTAAATTTCAATTTTATTTTAAAATTTTTTTTAAGATTATCTCTATTTTTATTTCTATTTCTAGCTCTGCCAGTATTTGAGTCTGAGGTTGACGACGCACAGTGGCTGAAAGTCGTTTTTCATTGGCCAAAATTCTGTAACTTTTGAACCGATCAAAATATTGAAGTAATTTTTTTTTTAATGGATAGATATTTAGTTCAGCTTGACTCAGTTTTAATTGCATTAAAATTTATTAAGGACTTTTTAAGGACTTCTAGGTCAAAGTTGAACTTTTGATTTCTTTTAACTGTTGGAGTGAAATACGGGCTTATTTTTTTTATTTGCATATTAAAAAATTTTATATTTGGAACTTAATAACAATTATAATTATTTTTTGTGATAATGGAATTTTTTTAATGTTACACTCAAAAAAATTTTTACACAAAAAAAATTTTTACACTAAAAAAATAGTAAAATTAACTGGAGATTTTGCTCTTACCACAGAAATTTTTTTTATTTTTTGCTGTCAAAGTATGTTCTATTTATTATTATTTTTTACTAATACTATGTTTTTCGTACTTAAATAGCAATGAAAGGCAATTATAATTATTATTCATTTGACACAAATATTGATTGCAAATATTCTATATTTTGCTCTGTGCTATTTCTGTTCTTTAGTAGTTTTTTGGCTTCATCTAAATCCCGATGTTCCACTTTCCATTTATTTCGAATATTGGAGATGAACGGATCTGACGTTACCAATAATATATTAAATAGATCTTCATTTGTGGAATTTCGTGAAATTTTTCTAGTATTGTGCTCTCTATAAAATCTGTAATCCTTGTTCCTTTTTTCCTGAGCCTCCTCTGATAGATCTCCAAGTGGCACCAAATGCTCTGAAAAGAATCTTCGTGCGGTATTGTCATCATTTGTATTGCCTGACCCTTGTTTTGGCTGATCTATAATCAATCCAATTTTGCGATGTTCATCTTGAACATGTTTCTTTTTTGAACTTCTTAACTCTTTTTGGTTTCATTGTTTCTTATGGATCCTGAAGACCCGAAATCCAAATCATAACTGATTTTTAGTATATGTTCCATAAGTCGTATTCTTGCATGTAGTGGTGATAATCCAAATTCATATTCATCGGTATTACCTAATGATTTTGTCGGAACTTGTTTAATTGGGTTGATGCTGCTTGGCATATAATGCAGCTGGATGCAGCCTTCGTGTTAGTCAAAGCCTTACCTACTTTTCCATCTATCATTGTAAGGACTAATTGGTAGCTTACTTCAATTTGCTGCCCATCTAACTGTAATTGTAATGGCTGTAGTGTTGCAATTTGGGCCTTGCTATCACTAATTTCTTTGTTAATGGCATCACAAGTTTCTTTTTTGAATTCAAATTTGATTGGACTGCAGTATTTCGTAGAAGATGGTGTCTCATTTTTCCAAATATCCATTGTTTGCGTTGTACTAGTCGAAGGCTCCGAATCTTCCAAAATCTTTTTCAATCGCAATGGTACAATTGATACCATGAACATATCCGAGTCCGAAATATTTTCACATACAAGTTGTTTGTATTGTTTTTGTCCCGAAGAACCATCACATCCCCATTTTCAAAAAAGAATTACCTTTGTGTTTCCATATTTCTTTAACGCATTTCCTAGTATTGATTGTAGCAAGCGTTCGGCTGTGTGATCAAGTAGAGATTGTAGGTGTACCTCTGCCGAAATTGGTGTGATTGTAATAGTATCCTTTGATGGCAAACAGTCCATTTTAGCAGCAGTTATGTGATGATATGCTGGATAGATATTTGAGCCCTTTTCAATCGCACGCAATCTGAGCTTAATATATTGCTGTTTTGTTAATTTCAAATCCAGAAATAAGGCTAATGCCTCCTCATTTGTGTACTGTATTGCATCGCTCGGAGTTGGTATACTTTTAAGAATTCGTTTTGTTCTCACTGGACTAGCTTTAATAACTTTTTCAATGATATCTACTTTTATTAATTGGTTCTGTGATCGTAATTGATGTAGGAAAGATTCTTTTATATTTGTACAACCAATTGCATCGTTAACATCTTTAAGTTTCCGCCTCTTAGATCTATCGCTGCAGTTGATTTGCGTGGTCTTCCAACCTTATCTTGCTTTGCTGTTTCTGCAGCGACAGTAAGTTGCCCTTCTAACCACTTTTCACTTTTTATATAAAACTTTTGTTTACTGTAGCTTACTTTTTTGTAGGGTTTTTTAATACTTTTACAAAATTAGATAATTGTTCTCGTATTTCGGTGCTACACGAATTTAAGTTTAATTTTATTTCAACTTAAGTAAGAACATCTTCCTGGTTTTTATTTCTAAAATACTCTTCGGCCAGTTCTTTATAACCGAAGCTCTCCATATTTTTCTGAATATTTTTATTTGAGTCTGTTATGATTTATCACTTGCAAATATACGTACGTACACGTAAAGGATTAACTTATTATTGAGTAATCCCTTATCGAATCCGTAGTTTTATACATTTTTAGATACATGTTATTCACACATTGATCTTCAATTTCATAGCAGGTAGTACTTAAATTGAACAAAACCGCACTTGTTATCCAGACCTTAATATCAGGTAAAACTAATTAGTATCTTGCCAATATGGGGTTCTTTTTATCTTTAGTAGTTTAATGTCGCCATTATTATTATAAAATTGTTTATGACTTTGGCTGACCCTAACAGTTATATTAGAAAGAGATCAATGTTTACTGTAGAACCTATTATGATATTTTTATTACTGATTTTTTTGCTGATCAAAACAAAGCCATAAAACCCTTTCGCAGGTATTATATTTAATTATTTTAGTTTTACGTAGTCTAAAGTAAAAAACATAAACCTTTAGGCAAAAAAGTGAAAATTTAATACACCATTGTATACGAGTAATTATAGGGCTGTTTAAATTAGAGTAATTTGAATTTTTTTGGAGTAATTTCATTAAAATTAAAAAAGTGTTCTACCGGCGGGTCGTGGCGGGTGCAAAAGTATATATGGGGTTAAAGAAGACACCTTCACCTTTCTTTGGGTGGTATACGTTTCTTGTTCCCTTTTGTTCCCTAGAAGTTCTATTCCACTAAAATTTAAATTTTAGAAAAATATAGTAGTTTCATAAATATTTCATAACACCTCTAATATTAAACGCTAAAGCGGTAACCACTTATAACAACTAAAGACTATAATCCTACCAACATTATAAAAAAGACCGCAGGCCATTATCGATGATAGCTTGCCAGTAGTGACCATTTATTTTTAACAAAAAACTAATAAAAAAAAACACCTTTTACTGAAATAACAAAAAACAGTTGAGTTTGACAGCATGCCACGCCCAGAATTATCAATAGTTTAACCTAATTTTTTGGCTACTTTAATATGGATATATTAGCTCCAAAATGGCGTAAAAATTTTAAAAATCGGTGACAAAAAAATTCGACTTTTGGCCAACGAAAAACGATTTTCAGCCACTTTGCGACGTGGTGTCTGAAGTTGGTTGAGAGGTAGATGGAAAATCATTAAGATGAATTCCATCACAGTTATCTAGTAACACCTCCAGATCACTATATTCATTCATTACTTCAGTTTGGCAGTTATCTGAAATTATAAATTATATTATTAACTAATATACATTATGCAATTAATTAAAAATAAAATTAAAAAAATAGCAATAAATTTCTAATGTTACAGGAAATTTATATCATTAAAATCTTACCAGAAATGCTCTCATGCACAACATCCTTGAGATTTTGCATTTTATACGCCCCCAAAATTCCATGTACTTTCTGGTACATATCCCTGGAGGACGGAGAGCCACCTGATACTCCTACTTTCTCTTTTTTCCTTTCTAAAATATAAGTACGTATATTAATGGAGATCTTCTGTTTGTAAAATATTGCTTACCTATATTTTGCAGTCAAATTATGAATTTTTACTTTTATTTCCTCCGTCGATACTAAAATGCCACCTACAGTCTCCAGTTCTCGTTTAATTTCTTCGAGAACATGGGAATTCTTCCTCTAAGCATATCGATCTTAGAGGCCCATAGGTCGCACAAAACGGATTCTTCTTTGATTGACCATAGTTTCCTTCTTTTCTGATTTTTCTTTTTAATATGAGAAATCTTTCATCTATATAACTTTTTTCAGCTAAAAATTTTTTAATTTTTTACTTGCAAAATAATTCCTTTTTTATTTATTTTTTCAAAAAATATTTAATAAAGTTTGACCGCTCGTCTTGCTTCTACTATTAACTATCAACAACTGAAATGGAAGTTATTTTTATTCGCACTTAAATATCATTTTTTCGGATTAGTAAGTCACTAATAATGGATGCCACAAAGTTGCGTTTGGAATAAAAGCAGCCGCGCAGAGTTGCACAGGCAATTTTCGACATAATTTGGATGAAATCATCTCATTTGAGGTAATTTCGTCACATGAAATTTGTATGCGAAATCAAGTACCAAATTACGTAATTTGAGCAAATCATGTAATTTGGCCGAAATTACGTATATGGAACCGTACTATAAGTCTCTGTTTAATATTTAGCCATTTGAGTGATTCAAACATAAAGTTGATTGATGTGTATCTGTTGCATTTTAATGAGGTACGCATTGCTCTATGTCGTAGTTTTTGTAGTATATATATCTGTTACGTGGTGCAGAATGAATAACAATTATAGACCCGAATTAGAAATAATAGTATTATATATGTTTGTTGCCGTTATGACTGATATTTGGTTACTTATTCTTTTGAAAAAACCAATTTCCCTTTCAACTTTTTTGCAGATATAGTCAATAAGTGTATTAAATTTCAGTTCTTTGTCAATAATAAATCCTAAATATTTTATGTGATCTACTTTTTCTATTTGTTAAGACCAAACATCGCAAAACTTCAAATTATCCTCAAATTAAAAGGGGTTAATTTAAATCCCATATATCATCATAAATGCTGGCTGTCTGCTATGATTCCTATAAAACTGTTCTCACTATAATGAGGTGAATACTATCATGTCAGTTTTCTTTTACCTCCATATAGTCAAAGATACTTACTTCCGCTTATAACATAGAAAAGTCATTGTTATTATTAATACAACATTTGAACTGGTAAGATCTTCAAAGCTCCCAATAAACATAATTTATTCCTTAAGAAATTCTAATACAAATGTATCTTTATTTCTTTCTTTTTGGGAAAAACTATTGCTGATTGAGATATAAGTACTGATATTTGTTTTTGGCTTTGAAAGTCTTTCCAATCCTATAGATTCCAAGCTGCATTCATATAGCGACCTTATTTCAAATTTAACAATGATTCATCGATCATTTCATTTAATTTTTTTAATGCAATTTTAAATCTTTTCAAGCCGTTGCTTTGCATTGAATCGAAATCCAATACATTCCTACATGTTTTAAGTTTCTAACATAAAGATTTTGATTTTTTCTGATGATTGTAGTTTAAAATTAGCAAATGTAAAAAAGTTTCTTCAATTTAAAGCATTAAAATCGCTACTTTAAATTTAATAGACATATGTACATATCTGTACATATACTTATTCGTTGTGTTTTCGGTGTTAAGCGGGTTAATCTTCATAAATATTCCAACTTATGATTGCATTTCCAACATAAAATAGGGTAGTTCATTGTATTTCCTTTTACGTGAAATTACTTTTAATTTGTTCTTTAATTCAAATATGAACAAGAATTTTTTTATTATTTATTAAACTATTAACTTACGAATATTGGCAAAAGTTTGTTTTATAAATACATCCCAAAAAATATATGTATATGTATGTATTTATGTTTGCCCGTATATATTTTTTTGTATCGTGATCAGATTAAAAATATTTTATCCTGTTTCATTTAAATATTTTCTTAAGCAAGTCCCTTTATACAAACTACTATTTTCAGTTAATGAACTCCTTATATTAATGAGAAATAATAAAGAAACCATTGGAATTAAATAAATATTTTCAATAGTGCATACAAAAAATAAAAGTCGTTGAACTCGAATTTTTTGTTTAACATTTGATAGCATACTATTTTTGCCTTGTTTGACTTAAATGTATTACATTACGTGTTTCCACTTATTTCCTAAGTTAGTTGATTGAAAAAAGAAAATATAAATAAATAAATTCATTCGTTTATTCGTTTAATTTTTTAGAAATCATAATTGAATATTAGTCATATTAAAATTATAAAATTATAACTCAAAATGTCTCTTGAGCAGTTTATTAGTCTTGCTGATGGCATTGTAGAATTTGATTCAGATTTAAAAAAGGCGAGATATCCAATAAACTCTATTCATGTTATAGAGGTTAATAAAGACGATATTAAGGCCACATGGACTCGTATAAAGAAAATTTATGAAGGATTTTCTGTCGAATAGAATAGTGAGGAGAAAAAGGAAAAGTAAGAGAATACTACTGTGGAAGCATGAAAAGTGAAATACAAGAGCACTTATGAAATTTACTGTAGTTGTCTAGGAAAGTTATCTCAGCTTGCAGATAGCTGGCGACTAGATTCCGCTTCCAGGGAATGTTCTCCTCATGACTTGTCTATTAATCGCGAATGTTCCAACCTAACTTTCGACTCATCGCACATCCATCTGTCTCCGTGTGATATTGAAGTTTTAAAGGGAGGCAATATGTCATCGCAAAAGACAAAAGGCGAAGCACGAGAAAACGCTAAAAAAATTTCCATTAACTAACCAAGGCTTTAATGACATGAACAAACCTTTGTGAGCGCTTCGAAAATCGTAGAGTCCTTGTAAATGGCCAGCTCCAGGTGCTATTTCACTTAGATCACTCTGTAATTGTCAAAATCGTTCGTTACAACCAAATATATTGCGCTAACAAAACATCAAACGCATCGAACTAGCCTACGCATCGCAATAGAGAGTAATCCCCCTGAATCTGGAAGCGCTATAAAGCATCTCCAACGTGAGATAAACTCCTATATTTCTACCCTCATATTGTACAAAATTAACGTCGCGGGCTAGGATCCTATTTTCAGTTTCTTATGTTCTAATATACTTCCTAGCTCTACGCTTACCTTATGGGAAGAAGGTTTGCGAGATAAGTCTTCAATTCCTAAGTGGTCCGAATTAGATTGTGGTGGATTAGCATTCGAGAGTCGCCCTATGATAATATGCCCTATAGTCCTTGGTTATATTTATACAGCTGCCAAGGAGAACAGTTTAACACTAGGCGTTCAAAGGAACTGCCAAAATGTTGAGATTTTAAATTTAAAACAAGGCTGTTAAAGCCGATATGTGTTCTATTCTCTAAAATCTGTTTTATTAAAATTTTTGTTCTGCTTATATACTACTTATAAAAATAAATCTTAGCCTTTCTAACTTATTCTAGCTTATTACAATTGTCTTTCATTTCACTTGTCATTATTGAGGATCATCTTACACATTTCTCTTGATCAATCATGTAGTTGTTTCTAAAATAAAAACTCAATTGCAATTGAAAGTGAAAGTGTGTCACTCAAATATCTGCTAACGCTGCACATGTTATATTGATTCTTAATTGTTTAGTTTTACTTATTCTTTGTGTTTATTGTGTATGCATTGTAGACATGTGTGACACATTACACCCTCACCCTTAAGAGAAAAATTATGAAAATGATTTTTCTTCTCTCCTCCATAATAACATTACAAAATTTGTTTAGAAATATTTAATATAAATTTAAATTGATTATAGTAGTACAAATTGGCTTATTCTAGTATTGTATTGTATTTTTTTAAATTATTGTTATGGAATTCTTTTTTTATTCCATTGTATTCTATTATACTATTTA
This sequence comes from Germaria angustata, assembly GCA_963681545.1. Taxonomy (NCBI): domain Eukaryota; kingdom Metazoa; phylum Arthropoda; class Insecta; order Diptera; family Tachinidae; genus Germaria; species Germaria angustata. The sequence continues at coordinate 41,205,899 of OY813002.1, forward strand.
CACCGTTTCTACCTATTATTTTGTATGGTCTTTGTATGGACTTTGATGATTTTTCCTATTCTCTACTTTTATTAATACTAAGTCTCCTATTTTAAAATTTGATTTATTTTGCTGGTTATCATCTAAAACTCTTTTTTCTTTACTTTTTATTATTTATATTGTAATCTGACTCGTAGCTCTTGTACGTAGTCTTCTAAGTTATAGGTTTTTATTTGACTGTTTACAACATCAGATGGTAGGCTTGGTAAGTGTCCATAAACTAATTCAAAAGGCGTATAACCTGTATCTATATGTGGTGCCGTATTATAGGCAAATGTAAAATATGGAATCCATTTGTCCCATTCATAATCATTCGCTGTAGTTAACAAAAATTCATTAAGAACCCTGTGGTTTCTTTCTATTGAATCTAATGTTTCATGGTGGTATGGTGTTGAAAATATTTGTTTTATTTGTAATAATGAACATATGTTTTTCATAAGTTCGTTATTAAATTCTGTTCCTTTGTCGGATTTAAGTACCTTGAATTGACCATATTTCAAAATGAATTGTTCGACTAATGTTTTTGCTATAGTAATTGCATCTTTTGTTGACATTGGATGTGCAACAATAAATTTAGTTAGCTCACATTGCATTGTTAATATGTATCGGTAGTCATTTGAAATATGAAGAGGACCAACAGTGTCAATTGAAATAACTTCAAAACTATTGTTTGGTGTGTTTGTTAATGTAAGTGGTTCTTTTGTGTTTTTTGTTTGTTTATTTTTACTACAGGTTAGGTTAGGTTAGGTTGATTGGAGGGGTATTGTCAGCCCATGTCATACGACATACACCTAAGCCAGTGAAGGCTTGTTGTGCGCTCCTTTGATTTTAACCATAACACATTGACCCAAAGGTCTAGAGAAACTCCGTGTCACTCACAAAGTTCCTTAATTTCCTCCAGCATATTCCCCGTAATCGGCTTATGTCCGGTAAGATGTCACCCCCAAGATATCGGGATCTTATTTGTGAGAAGGCGGGGCATTGGCACAAATAGTGTTCCAACGTTTCGCTCTCCTCCCCACATGCTCTACATTCATCTCCTCCCGCTATTCCTATGCGTTTAAGATGTGCCAGTAGTTGAGAGTGTCCTGTGACAACTCCCATTATTCTACTTAGTTCGAGCTTACTAAGTTTTAGCAGCTCCCTCGTTCTTCTCTCGTCTGGATCTCCCCATAGAATTTTTGTATTGATTCCCATGGTTCCGTTATTCCAGAGAGTTGAACTGGCCCTATGTGCCCAAGTCTTTAGCTCGGATTTAACTGCATCGAAGGGTTTCGCGCATTCCAAGCTTATATTACCTAACTCTATTGCCCTAGAAGCAAGTGAGTTTGCCCTCTCATTTCCAGTTATCCCCGCGTGCCCTGGCACCCATATGATGTGCACTTCACCATGTGTCGAGTAACTGTTAATAGCGTTTTTGCAATCCCAAACCGTACGTGATTTAGTGCATTCCTTTGAGATTGCTCTAATGGCCATCTGACTATCTGTGAATATATTCACAAGTCCTGACCTCCCCATTACGTTGAGTTCCCTGATACACTCCGTTATCGCCCGAACTTCCGCCTGCAAAACTGTGCAATAATCCGGCAGGCGGAAAAACAGTTCTGTGGTGTTTTCTATATAAACACCAAGTCCCGTTTTCCCTCTCGACCTTGATCCATCCGTGTAGCAATGAAGCCCCATGGGGATCTGGTTCCAAGGGTCGGTCAACCAGGAATGGATGTCGGGGATCAATGTTCCGCAGTTGGCCTCTAGTCTAGTCTCCGGTATGCGGTCATTTGCGACATTTTCCGGTATGGACTCTCCTATGGCCGTAAAGATTCGTTGATGATGCGCTTCGTGTTCCTGATCGATCCACTCACCCATCACCTTTAGTCGTTTTGCTGCAAGAGCCGCTTCGTATTTTATACGAATTTCGATTGGCTGGATAGATAATATTGTTTCCATCGCCCCTGTTGATGTCGTTCGGAAGGCCCCACTTATACCAAGACAGCAGGTTCTCTGAACTTTCTGTATTGTTTTGATGTTGCATTTATATTCCATCGACGTCCACCACACTATAGAAGCATAGGTCATAATCGGCCTGATAACGCTACTATAAAGCCAGTGTGTCATCTCTGGATTCAGCCCCCATCTTGTGCCTATGGCCCGTTTACAGATTGACCAACATATATGAGCCTTTTTGACTCTTTCGTTTATGTGGTCTTTCCATTTTAATTTCCGATCGAGAATGACTCCTAGATACTTCACCCTGTCGGAAATATTTATTGTCCTTTCAAGAAAGCGCGGCTCATCATATGGAGCTATCTTCGTCTTTCTTGTAAATAGGCCAATTTCAGTTTTTCCTGGGTTAACGTTCAACCCTCTTGGTTGAGCCCAGTTGTGTGCCAGGGTTAATGCCTCCTCGGCCTTCCTGCACAAATGATTTGGATCCCTTCCCTTCAGAAGTATCATGACGTCATCTGCATAGCAGACTGTCTCGAATCCCTCATCGGTCAGAGTCCTAATAAGGGTATATATTGTTGTGGTCCATAGAAGGGGTGATAAAATCCCCCCTTGTGGACTTCCACATTGCACCCTTTTTCTTATACTTATATTGTGCGCCTCACAATTAATCCATCTGTTCCTTAGCATACTGCCAATCCAGTCGCGTATCGCCCGGTTGACATTAAACTGGTCCAGAGAATGGATAAGTGTGTCGGTATGCACGTTGTTGAAAGCCCCCTCAATGTCAATGCAAACCGCGAGAGTGTACATTTTTTCATTAAGAGACCTTTCTATAAAGTACACCACATTATGCAATGCAGTGTCCACTGATCTACCTTTGACGTATGCGTGTTGCTTGAACCTCAGCATATGGCCTGCGATCCTGCCTTTAACCATGTCGTCGATTATCCTCTCCATGGTTTTCAGCAAGAAGGAAGTTAGGCTTATTGGTCTATAAGCCTTTGGTGAAGAATAATTTGGCTTGCCAGGTTTGGGGATAAACACTACCCTCGCTTCCTGCCAGCCTATTGGAATATATGCGTGTGTTAGGCATGCATTATAAATTCCTGCAAGATGTGTCGAAACTAAATTCATCCCTTTCTGCAGGAGCGCCGGAAAGATACCATCCGGACCCGCAGCCTTAAATGGAGAAAAGCTTTTTATCGCTTCCATAACCATCCTATCGCTGATAATAGGCACCTCATGTACACCACTTCTCTCATCGTCCAGCATAGCCGAAGGTTCGGCCGGGCTGCATGGAAAATGTGTATCCATGAGGAGTTTAATGGTTTCCTCCACATTTTCAATTTTCTTGCCCGTTTCATCCACTAATGATTCAGCCTGGATGTGGGCTTTTGACAAAAATTTTTTTATTTTAGAAACATCGCTTACACTGTCCACCTGTTCGTAGAAAATCCTCCAGGATGTACGTTTAGCTGTTCTTATTCTCTTGTAATTTCGGAGTTTATCACGATAATCCTCCCAATATACTGGTAATCTTTTACGTTTCGCTCTATTATAGAGTCGGCGGACTTCCCTCCCCATTGCCCGAATCTCCCCTGTCATCCAGGGTTTTTCGTATGGGGATTTTCTTTCCCGAAGTGGGCAACTCTCTTCAAACGACTCAACTAAAGCGTCCGTAATGATTTTGACTTTACTGTCTATTTCCTCTCTTTCTAGGCGGTTGAAAGAAACCTGCCCTAAATGAGAATCAAGTGACCTTTCGAATTTTGCCCAATCAGTTTTAGCCCTGTTTCGAAAGGTTATAGGTTCTGGCGGTTGCCTTGCAATTCTAAACATAATATAACGATGATCTGAGAATGAGTGCTCGTTCAGAACCCTCCATTCAGCAATTTCATCGATTACGTTTTCAGAACATATGGTTACATCTAATACCTCCGCTCTAATCCTATTAATAAAGGTAGGCGTATTACCAGTATTAACAGTTAATAGATCGTTAGTATTTAGAAATTCTAAAAGAGCCTGTCCCCTTTTATTAATGTTAGTACTACCCCATGCAATATGATGCGAATTAGTATCGCATCCGATTAGTACTTTCCTACCTTTTATACTGCAATCTTCTACCAAGTGTTGTAATTCCGACGTTGGTGGTAGTGTCGGTGCATCATACGGCAAGTATACTGATGCTAGGCATATGTTTCCATTTCCCTGCTTCAGTATTGTGGCGTCTGCTGTTGACAACTCTGTGGATAAAAGAAAGCATAAATTTTTGTGACTAAGAATACAGGTCCTCGGACGATTCCCTGTTTTAGCATAAAACAATTGGTAGTTTACATGGTTTAATCCATTAACCCTGTTTTTTGTCGTCCAGGGTTCTTGTATTAATGCCACATGTATCTTACCTTTGTTAATTTTCTCCATCAAAGCGTGAGTTGCCGTCTCGCTCCGGTGGAGGTTAATTTGGATGACCTCCCACATCATCCTTCTAATAGGCGGTCCTCTTGGGAGTTGGGGATTTTGTGCTCCAACTCCTCCTTGACCGTCTGGACCTCCGAGACACCCGCCTGATTTTGGCTAGATGTAGCCTGTGCCGTGCTTGTCCTATCGTTGGTGGGGGTGGTTTTCCCCTGGCTGCCGATACAGGACTTGCCTATTTTCAAATAGACGGCTTTTGAAACAAAGAACACCTTCCCTTCAGATTTGGAAAGGCTGGAAATAGATCCTTGGTCGATGCCCACCACAAAAAGAGTTCCATTTTGGTCCTCCTCTCTGTGGAACACCTCCCATTTCTCTACCGCCAGTTCTTTGTTTTGTTTACCAATAACCTCCAAAACACGGTCGGATGTGAATTTGCATCCCCATCCTTTGATGTAGAAGGTTGCCTTGGTTAGAGTTGGTATATTTCTCCCTTCCACCAGTTCCAGCTTACAGCCTTCCTATGGCGGAGGGATTCCTTCTACCAACACCTTTAGGATAGCTGCGCAGGTATGCGATGCTAATCTTAGCAACAGCACGCCCCTTTGAAACTCGCAGCTGTTTATTTTTATTGGAGATCCGTTATCGGTTGCCATAACGTATTCCAATATCACGTTATTTACCAGATCCTCAACCACTTGCTGTTGATTTTCTGGTATTTTGCCAGTCGGACGTGAGGTGTCAATTACCGCGTAGCGGAGATTGTCCCTATATAACCTCCTGGCTACTTTAGCGTAAGATGGCGGCTCTTTTTCCTTAGCTACGTCTAGCTTCCTCTTACGCATGAAGAGATTCCGCTTTTTGGCGTTCTCTGCTTCCGCGGAAGATTTCGCCGACGTGCCCGCCTTCTCAGTAAGTGCTGTACCTTTGACCCCCTTACTAGAAGGATTCTTCATAGAGACTCCTTCAAGAAGGGAGACACCCGGTTTTGGCGACTTACTGGTCGACGAGGAGCACCTTTTTTTATGCTTCTGCTCCGCAATGTTCTGCTCTTCTGGAGATCGGATCCTCTTACCAGTCTCTACCGAGGTGGAGGGAGTCTCCGATGCTCCATTTAGGGCATCTTGCGCATTTTTAGCTGCTGCCTGGTTCTTCTTGGCAAGTTTTCGCCTTTGAGCCCCAGAGAGCCGCTTTTTTCCAGTATTTAGGCTCGCGATTTTGTCGCTCACCTCATCCACCAGTCTGTCTAGATTCTGCGAAGCATCTCTACCTGACTGGTTTACGTTATGAGAGTCAGAGTTGGTGTTCCCACCTGTCACTGAAGGCTGGGTTGACTTTAAGTCCCCCCCGGGTATTACCACCTCTTCCTCTCTTTTTGATGTCGCTGTCCTTGTCCGATTTTCTGTTCCGTTGTCCGTTTGTATGTCCATTGTCGTCAGCGTTATTTTTTCGTTTTTTTGTTTATAATTATTATTATTAATTTTGGTCCCACGAGTGTGGGGGAAAGGGATCTCCTCCACGTCATAGCCCCCAGTAACGTGGAGGGGGCGTAGTCTATTTGCTGAAGTGCCCAGGTATCAGCAAAGCTCCGTTTAAATACAGTCTCATGCCCCCGACTGCAAAGAGAACAGATAGGCACGGGTCGCGTAACACCTCTGTTTGGGGGTGGATAACTTTTAGTATGCAGGCTTTTATGCCCACCGCCTTCTTCAGTTAAACTATGGATCCTATAGAGGACCCTCGTTCGCCTTCAGAAGAAGTGTGCAATTCAGCCCACACTTAAGCCCTCCACCACGACAAGGTAGTTATCCCAGCAAGGGATTTTTACTACAAGTGTCACAGATGATACAAATTTCTTTACCATTTTATTCATGTTTTTCCAAACGTATCGTTGTTTTAGTTGGATAATTGTCTTTCTAATTCCTAAGTGGCCTGAGTGTGTGGTATTATGGAATTCGTCAATTAGTTTATATTTTAATATGTCATCTGTTATTCTTTTTGGGGCGTTGTATATTAATATTTTCAGTTGAGGACTTTTGTTATCAATTTTTATCTTTGCATATGCTTCTTTCAAATCTTCTTTTGTATATACTTCAAATATTTTATCATTCTTTGCTAGCGCTAATTCTTTAATATTTTCTTTGTTCATTTTAGATATCAGTTTCCTCAGAATCGAATCTAGTTTCGCTGAGTTATCGCTGATTCTTGCATGCATATTATTTTCTTGTTTATTTTCGGCATGTAACTTCTTCATAATCGAATCTTGTTTCGATGAATTATCGTTACATCCTATATTCATATTTTCATTTTGGGTACGTGATTTCTTCATAGTCGAAACGGGTTTCGATGAATTTTTATCACGTCCTATGTGCACAATATTATTTTCAATATATATGTCGACTTCTTTTATGTTTTCAATTTTTTTAAACTTAATATTTTTAATATCACTTATGGATGTGCATTCCCATATGTGAAGTTGATCAGACTTCTGAGAGATGCATGTTTCCATATTATCTTCTTCTACACGTGTTTTATTATGTTTATTATTATTCTTTTCATTGTTTATTATATTATTTGCCTCATTTAAATTCTTATTTGCCTCATTCAGTTTATTTTGCATGGCCCTCGTTACAAATACTTTTTTCTCTTTTTCGTTATTTTCTTGCGGTATCATTTTTTTTAGTATGTCAGAGTTAATTTCTATTCTGGAAAGTGCGTCAGCATTTGTGTTCATTTTGCCTTTTTTATAAACGATCGTAAAGTCATAATCACTTAAATCTAACCTTATTCTAGTCATTTGTGACGAAGGATTTTTGTATGAAAAGAAATTAGTGGTCCATGGTCGGTCACAACTATAAATTTTCTGCCATAAAGGTAAGGTTTAAAAAAATTTATACTCCAATGGATTGCTAAAAGTTCTTTCTCAATTACTGGTTTGTTAATGTCATGCTTTTGTAAAGATTTGCTGGCATAAGAAATAGGTAAATCTTGTCCTATTTCGCCTTGTGATAAAACTGCACTTAATGCGTAGTTTGAAGCGTCGGTTGTTAGAATAAAAGGTTTATCAAAATTTGGATATTGCAATACCGGTGGATTATTTAATTTTTCTTTTAATTCTTCAAAGGTATGTTGGCATTTTGTGGTCCATATAAATTTTGTTTTTTTCTTTAATAAAGCGTTTAGGTCTTTGGCTATGTCAGCAAAGTTTGGTATAAATTTTCTGTAGAAATTGCAAAATGCTACGAATCGTCGTACTTCGTCCGCGTTCTTTGGTATTGGGTAAATCTTTATGACATCATATTTAGATGGGTCTGTTTTTACACCGTCTTTAGTTATTAAGTGTCCTAGGTAAACTACCTCTGGTCTTAGAAAATTGCATTTTTTTGGATTTAGCTTCAAGTTGTATTTTTGCAATCTGTCTAAAACTTTTATTAAATTTTGGCTATGGTGATTTAAACTACAACCGTACACGATGATGTCATCTACATAAAGAAATGCTTCAGATTCTTGTCCGGGTAATGCTATTGTAAGCATTCTTTGAAAACTATTGGATGAAATTTTTAGTCCGAATGGTAGTCTTTTAAATTGAAAATGTCCTTGTGGTGTAGAGAAAACAGTTAGAGGTCTGGAGTCTCTATCCAGTTCTATTTGATGAAAAGAGCTAGTCATATCGAGCGTAGAAAACCATTTAGCTCTACCTAATTTGTCTAAAATATCTTCTAATCTAGTTAGAGGAAATTTGTCATTAACAATTTTGTCATTTAGTTTTCTAAAATCTACAACAAGTCTTCATTTCTTTTTGTCTTCTATATTTTTCTTTGGTACTAGGAGGAGTGGAGCATTGTACGGGAAAATTGATGGTTCTATTATTTCTTCATTAAGCATTTTTTGTACTTGCTCATTTATTATGTTTGTATGTGAGTGTGGTAGCCTGTAGTTTTTTATGTAAACAGGTGTAGTTTCTGAAGTTGTGATTTTCTGTTTGTAAAAGTTGTTGACGCTTAATTTTTCGTCTTCTAAGTGAAAAAAATTTTGATATTTTTTAAATATTTCTTTCAATTGTTTATGTACATATTCGTCATTATGTTCTAATTGTAGTTCATTCAATACTTTTTTAAAACGTTCGTTATTGTTTATATTATTGTAACTTAATATCTCATAATTTTTTAGTGGGTCAGTTTGGAGTGTAATGCCTTGTAAAGTTATTTCTTCATATGTTGTGTTTAAAATTTTTAAATGTGTCATGCCGCTTTTGGGGGCTATCGAATTACTTAGAAATACACCTGGTTTTAATTCATTATTGAAAATTACGCTGTGTTCTGTTAAGTTTAATTTTATTGCTTGTATTATTTCTGTTCTTGGTGGAATTTTTATTTGAATTGATGTGGTTGCTTTTGTATGCATTGGAAGAGTTATTGTATTGTTATTAATAAAAAGAGCTATTGTAAATGTTTCATAATCTATTTTACAGAGATGTTTCTTTAAAAAGTCTCTACCTATGATGCCGTCTGTTTCTATTGGAAAATTTGATTTTAATAGTTGGAAAGAATGATTACATTTTTCGTCAGTCAATGTTAGATCTAAATTTATTGTACCTAAAGAATTGATTTCTTCTGTGGTAATTCCTGTTAGTTTACATTTTTCTTCTGGTTTATATGGTTCGCCTTCGAATTCCAGTTGCATACGACACAGTGATATGTCGGCTCCTGTATCGACAAGAAATGTTAATTTTCTATTTTTTAGCTTGTAATAATTAAATTTGTGTTATTATCTGAAACTTTCCATATTCTCAGTTTTGGCTGTCCGGAATATTGATATATTCCGAGCCTGTTGGGTTTCCCGAGTTCTGTATGGCATGTATGTGTCTATTATTGTTCCTGTTTGTGTTGTGATTGTGGTTGTTGTTGTTGTTTCTAGTGTTACTGTTATTGAATCTGTTGTGTCTAGTGTAATTAGTGTTTCTTAGTGAGTTATTATTGAAATTGTTATAATTGTTGTTTCTAGTGTAAGTGTTTCTGTTGAAATTTTGGTTATAGTTAGACTTGTCGTTGTGGTTGGTAAAGGTGTTGTTTCTGTTGTGATTTTGTTGTTGATACCGTGGTTTCTTTCTTCTGACCTGTAAAATTTCGTTATGAATTGCCTTACTTTCATTCTCAAGTTCAATTGCAAGTTCTGATGCTTCTTGCAATGTTGTTGGTCAAAATGCATATATGGTCGATTTAAGGTTCTCATTTAATCCTTTTTTGAATGAATCTAACGCTAATTTATTGTTTAGTTTGATTATCACATTCTTCTCAGCTTGTGTAGAATCATTTCCTAGTTCCTCTATACCTAATTTATTGAGGTTGTCTATTATTGCCAAAATTTTTTCTTTATAAGAATTTATAGACATTTTTCCTTGATACAAGTTGTTTAGTCTATTCTGTAGTTCTGGAATTGTCCTTGTGTTCCTATACCTGTTTTCTAATAATGTCTTCAAATTTTCAAAATTTTCTGGGTTGTTGTAGCTACCTATTGCTGTTCTAACATTAGACGTTAGTTTGGCATAGTAAACATATTGAAGGAAATCTACTTTTGCAGTATCTGACAAAGTTTTGTTGATTAGTTCCGCGGTTATTAAGAAACTTTCTAATTCTACATAGTTACCTGTGAATAGTGGTAGTGCTTTAACAACAGTATCTAAATTAAACGCTGCCATTTCTGTTTCAGTATCTTTTCTACTTCCTATTAAATATTCCTTGATTTTCGAATAAATATTGTTGAATTCTATAGTAAGTGCTGTTTTATTTTCTTCTTTTGTTTCTGCTGTTTCATGTTCTAAGAAATCATGTTTTATACATTCAATAGTTTGTAGTTTTTCTTGTATTGTTTTTTCAGTATATTTTCTTCCTGGACTTTTTTTAGGTTTTTAAATAATTCTTTTAGTTTTTGGATATTTTCATCCATCTAACATCTTTGTATTACTAATTTTAGTTTATCGTATGAAATTTATATTAGTTTTTTGTCTTATTTTACTTCATTTGTTCCCTTTATGTCTCTTATAATTAATTTTATGAATTTTAATATTTTTATATCTAAGACTACAATTAATGGTGTTAATATTAAAGCTAAAACTATCCAGCCTATATATTTGTCATATAAAATTTTTATTTTTTATAACCAATTATGATTAATTTTAGGAAAGAAAAAATGTCTTTTACTTTGACTACGTTCTTGATTTGTTCTTCTAAGAATTTGCTTGTTTTTTGTAGTCCGTCTTCTATGGTATTTGTTATACTTATTTTTAACCATAGAATAAGAAAATATATAGTAATTGTTGGACTTAATAGTATAAATTTTCTCATATTTGTATATTTGTATCTATATATATAAAAAATATGGTTTTTTTTATAATTCTTGAATTTTTTGTTCAATAGCCTTCTGTTCTTTTTTAGTAGTCGCGAGCACTAAGCTTTTAAAGAGTAAAGCTTTATTTTTTCTGATCTGGAACTTTTCCCCAGCTCTCTTCTTCTTCTTCGGCTCTTGCGTCTGTTGTTGTGGTGCCTTCCGTTGTTGTGTCCTTTTCCGGTATTCTTCTATTGTAATGGCATTTGGACCTGTTGTTTTGGGCAGAGGCTTGTAGATTGGTGCTTCTAGGGGTGAAGGTTCCGGCTTGTATTCTTTATTTATGAAATTTTCCCATTTTTTGAAAATCTCGTCGATTTGCTTCTGCATGTTCTATTTTTTTTATCTATTCATTTATGTTTATGTTTATGGCCCGTTATTGGCAGGATCAGACTGTTTTATATTGGTCCGATTTTTGCAGGATCGCCATGTGGTGGATTAGCATTCGAGGGTCGCCCTATGATAATATGCCCTATAGTCCTTGGTTATATTTATACAGCTGCCAAGGAGAACAGCTTAACACTAGGCGTTCAAAGGAACTGCCAAAATGTTGAGATTTTAAATTTAAAACAAGGCTGTTAAAGCCGATATGTGTTCTATTCTCTAAAATCTGTTTTATTAAAATTTTTGTTCTGCTTATATACTACTTATAAAAATAAATCTTAGCCTTTCTAACTTATTCTAGCTTATTACAATTGTCTTTCATTTCACTTGTCATTATTGAGGATCATCTTACACATTTCTCTTGATCAATCATGTAGTTGTTTCTAAAATAAAAACTCAATTGCAATTGAAAGTGAAAGTGTGTCACTCAAATATCTGCTAACGCTGCACATGTGTTATTGATTCTTAATTGTTTAATTTTACTTATTCTTTGTGTTTATTGTGTATGCATTGTAGACATGTGTGACACATTACAAGATGCTTTCCTAACAAACCGCTATCGTACTTTAGAGTCCGTATCCGATGTTAGAAATAATTCCCATAAGTCTATTGAAAACGAAAGCTGGTAACAATATAGTTAGAAAAGTTAGTATATTTCAAACCAATGTGTCTGATCCAAGATGTCAATTATGTCCAAAAGAGTCGAAAATGCCCTCGATTTCTGAAAGTGGACTACATCCAACGGTTCAACGAAGTTAAGAAACAAAGCCTATGCATAAACTGTTTTTCTAAAACTCATAAATTCGAAATTGTAATAGCGAAAGCAATTGTTATAGATGTAACAAGCGGCGTAACACATTACTTCACAAAGAACATGACAACTCAATTTCCGAACGGGAATATAACATAACTACTCATTCCGAATTAAATCCACTGCGTGCTTCCTTTGAAACAACAACGAGTTCAAAAAATATACAGTCCACTGTTAATGAAGCTAATATTGTAAAATCTTGTTTTCTTCGTCATTCGAAAGGTGTTTTATTAGGGACTGCTATAGTAGAAGTGTGCTATTTAAACTTGCAATACAAGGCTCGAGCACTGATCGATTCAGGTTCTGAAGGCAGTTTTATTTCTGAAAGATTATTTAATCATCTTCAATTGCCATTATAAAGACTAATGGTCGAAAATCTGGTTTGAATAATACATTGTCTGCTAATGTACAAAAACAGACAGAGTTTGTGCTTGGTTCACCTATTGATAATAAGGTTCAGATACCTGCAACAGCAATAGACAATAATATTCAGAAACCTAAGGTGCCTGTCGGAATGGACAGATATATTACAGTAGTAAAGCGCGGGCGTAGCCCAAATTCATATAAAATCTCATCGGTTCCCAAGATATCCAGGGATAACGACGCCGCCACAGTTAACCGTCAAAACCGTTTTAAAATATTGCAGGATGGCAACGAAAAAACCGAAGCATCCTCGAAAAAAGCCTTCAAACCACCACCCATTTATTTGAGGCAAAAAAAAATTCTAACACACGTATTAAAAAACTAATCTCGGTCAATGCTGAAAAGGCATTGTTCCAATAAAACGTGGTAACATTGATGAAACTAAAGTTCAAATATATGAAGAAAAAGATTTCCGCAAAATGGTTAATGAATTGGAAAAAAAAATAAAACAAGTTTTTACACATTCCAGCTTAAGAGCGCCAAGGGCCTACAGGTCATATTGAAGGGCATAGATTCTTACGTTGTCCATGCTGAAATAAAAGATGCTCTCACCCTCCAAGGATTCAAGGTAAAAAATGTATCCAACACAATAAACAGGGAGAAGATCCCCCAACCCTTATTTCGCGTTGAACTGGAGCCAAATGATGTAATATTGAAGAAAAATGAGACCCATCCCATTTATGATTTAAAATATCTATTATACCGGAAAATTACAGTTGAAGAACCACACAAGCGTTCAGGACCCGTACAATTCCATAATTGTCAAGAATACGGCCATACAAAAACTTATTGTAAATTGCCTACTGTTTGTGTTGTGTGTGGTGAATTACACAACACTGCTATTTGCAATAAGTCGAAGGACCAGAAGGAAAAAAAGTGCAGTAATTGTGGAGGTAATCACACTGCTAACTACAGGGGATGTCCTGTATACTCTTTCGTTAAACAGGCTATGAGTGAAAAGCCTAAAGTAGTCCCAGCGCAAACAGGAAATACGTACTCCGCCACTTATCCTGTAATGGCCCAACCAATCTCTACACAAGTATCGTATGCTGACGCTGTGAAGATCAACTCTGTTCCAGTGCAAAAAGTGTCACCACCAAATAACACAACAAATGCAAACGCAAGATTATTCGATGCCCGTATATGGTAATAACATCATTTTTCATTTTACACCCTGCGGGAAGCGTGAGCAACGCGGTACCTTCCAGCAATTGTGAACTGCTTTCACCCTTGCATACTGTGCTTAGTTTTAGTTGCTGTTGAGGTGCGTTGGTACCATACGTTATTGCTGTTTATCAACTCTATGTTGCAGCTTGAGTCGGATTCATTGTTGAATAAATGTATCTCACAGCCACAAATTGGAGAGCTTTTATGATATGCAGTTTGAATGTGTGGGCATAAGAAAATGATATGCTCAAGTTTATTGCAGGTACTTAACTTCGATTCATCATTCATTGTTGAACCTTCCTAGTGAACAGACGTGTTAGCGGAGTTTTTTTTTACATACTAAACAAACAAAAAAAAAATATTCCTAATAAGTACTGATTCGTAATAAGTACAGTTTTTGTGAAATTTGCTTTATTTGCATTAATAATTTTTCATATAATCTGAAACAAGGAAAACAAACAAACAAAAACAACCGCAAACAAAGTGACTGAGGAATACTCTGCATGAGTACCTCAAAAACAAACAATTGTGAAGTGAGTTCTAACGGCAGAAATGCCTATTTTACTGTGAGTTCTGATATTAATGCACACAATAAAAATAAAAAATCGGATGATAGTCTTTTTCTAACGGCAAAGCCAATTTTTCGCGAGCGATCAACTTCGCTTACTCCAATGCCAAGTAGTGATTCGTTAACATTACCGTTGCCTAGTAATTCTGTATTTAAGTCAGCGCCATTATCCGCTCCGGGCTCGTGTTCCTCACTTAACCAAGTTATCACTACAGACAACAGTAGTCTGAAACCTAAGGTGCCTGTCGGAATGGACAGATATATCACAGTGGTAAAGCGCGGGCGAAGCCCAAATTCTTCAAAGATCTCTTCGGTCCCCAAGATATCCAGGGATATCGACGCCGCCTCAGCTAACCGTCAAAACCGTTTCAAAATATTGCAAGTTGACAGCGACAGACCCGAAGAATCCTCGAAGAAAACCTCAAAACCACCACCAATATATCTGAGACAAAAAAATTCAAACACTCTTATTAAAAAGCTAATCTCGGTTATTGGTGAAAAGGCATTTCACATTGTCCCAATAAAACGTGGTAAATTGCCAGAAGGAAAAAAAGTGCAGTAATTGTGGAGGTAATCACACTGCTAACTACAGGGGATGTCCTGTATACTCTTTCGTTAAACAGGCTATGAGTCAAAAGCCTAAAGTAGTCCCAGCGCAAACAGGAAATACGTACTCCGCCACTTATCCTGTAATGGCCCAACGAATTTCTACACAAGTATCGTATGCTGATGTTGTGAAGATCAACTCTGTTCCAGTGCAAAAAGTGTCACCACCAAATAACACAACAAATGCAAACGCAAGCTTTAATTTCAATCGCCTTGAAGCTACTATTGACAATTTGGTGCAAATTATAAACAACTTTACAACAAATATGACTAGCATGATGCAAGAAATGCTGCGAATGCAGAACACACTGCTTCAAGCATTAGTTAACAAGCCATGAACACGTTAAAAGTATGTTTCTGGAACGCAAACGGCATTCGCCAACACAAATATGAACTTCCTCACGGTAAAAAGTATTGATATAATGTTGGTATCTGAGACTCACTTGACTCCGAGAATCCTTTTTAAAATGAGTGGCTACACCTTATATGATACAAAGGACCCGAGAGGAAGAGCATGCGGAGGATCAGCAGTTCTAATAAAGTCAAGACTCAAACACTACATTCTTGAGAACATTTGTGAAGACCATCTACAAGCAACAAATATTTGCATCGAAAATTTTTGTTCAAATCTTGTAATATCATCAGTTTACTCCCCTCCCAGATTTTCAATCACTGAGAATCAATACGAGAATTTTTACAAAACTCTTGGCCCTTGTTTCGTAGCAGCTGACGACTACAATGCAAAACATACGTTCTGGGGATCGCGTTTTATTACACCTAGAGGTCGAGCATTGTTCAACACGATTTCAAAAATGGGTTTGGACGTCATTTCGAGCGGGGAGCCCACTTACTGGCCTACTGACATACAAAAAACTCCGGATGTTATAGATTTTGGCGTCATGAAAAATATCTCTAGGGATTTAATTCATGTTGAAGCTTCTCGTGATCTCTCCTCCGATCACTCTCCAATGATCGTTACAATTTGTAGCCCACTAAGAAGTGACTTACATCACCCTTATGTGAAGGTGATAAATCGTGTTAATTGGCTGGGGTTCAAAAAATATCTCAGTAGTCATTGTGCAGAAAACATCAAGTTAAGAACTCCCGATGATATTGAACATTGCCAATCTTACCGAAAATATTAAACAGGCTGCTAAACATGCCACTTCCTCCCATCCGCAGACTGGGTTTAATAGAATTTATTCTGCGGATATTGAACGTCTCGTATGTGAAAAAAGAAGAGCTAGAAGGGAATGGCAATAGCACAGATCGCCCCAACATAAAATCAGACTTAGAGAATGCACTAAACGACTCCAAGAGTTGCTTTCATCTGAAAAATCTGCTTCTCTTAAGAACTATCTGGAAGGTCTCGATGTCACAGCAGCATCTAATTACTCCTTGTGGCGCGCTGCTAAAAAACTTAAAACACACGTTTAATCTAAACCACCCCTGCGCACTTCTACCGGAGGTTGGGCAAGAACTAATACTGAAAAAGCTAACATATTGGTGAGCATTTAAAATACGTATTTACCCCAAACACATGTACTGGTGCTGTTTATTTGCCGAGTGTAGTTGCTCTATACCCTCGAACCATGAAATTTAAGATGCGTGATGTACAAAAACTAATTGCTGAAACCAACCCGAAGAAAGCTCCGGGTATTGATGGAATTAGTAACAAGATGCTGATGCAGTTGCCTCGTGTTGCTATTAGAATCCTGTTGTTTATTTTTAATGGCATTTTACGACTGCAGTATTATCCACACAGCTGGAAACTTGCCATGATCAAAATGATTCCAAAGGCGGGCAAAGAGCCTACCAAGGCTGAGTCATATAGGCCAATAAGTTTATTGTCAACAATTTCAAAGCTCTTCGAAAAGCTGCTAATGACTAAATTGTCCCCAATTCTAACTAATAATGGGTGTATACCGGATCATCAATTTGGTTTTAGAAGTCAGCATAGCACCATTGAACAAACTCATAGATTGGTTCATTTCATAAGAAGAACATTTGAAGAAAAGAATTTTGTTCTTTCCTCTTTACTGATGCTTCTCAGGCATTTGATAAAGTTTGGCGTGAAGGCCTAATTTTAAAACTGAAGACATATTTACCAATAAACATTGTAAATCTTTTGGAAATTTACATTCTTGCCCAGAAGTTCACTGTTGTGGAAGAAGACTTCATGAGTGTGCCTGAAACTATCGCATCCGGTGTGGCATAGGGTAGTATACTGGGGCCAGTTTTGTATTTGATTTATACCTGTGATATGCCTTTGAGCAATAATATCCTCACTTCTACATTTGCCGATGATACAGCCTGCCTTAGTATGCATGAAAACCCTCGCGAGGCTACCCGTTATCTCCAGGAACATATTAACCTGTTGGAACCGTGGTTGAACTTATGGAGAATAAAAGTAAATGAACAAAAGTGTGTTCATGTCACATTTACCCTACGAAGAGACACTTGTTCCCCCATTCGAATCAACAATCAAGTTGTTCCTCAACATTCACAGGTGAAATACCTTGGTATACACCTTGACCGACGGCTTACATGGAAACACCACATTGACTCTAAGCTAACACAAATGAAGCTTAAATTAACCCAGATACATTGGCTGATTGTTAGAAATTCAACCTTCAGTCTAGATTGTAAACTTTTAATATACAAGTCGTTTTTGAAACCCATATGGTGTTACCGAATTCAGCTATTGGGGCACTGCTTCAGCTTCCAATGTAGAGAGAATCCAACGAATGCAAAACAAAATTTTAAGGTTAATAACATCGGCTCCATGGTACATGAAAAATTCAATTTTACATCGTGATTTAAATATGCCACTTGTGACCGCTGAAATTGCAAAATATGGTGGAAAATATTTAACAAAACTCGAGTTCCATCCTAATCCCCTTGCTCGTAATATCTTGAACTTACTGGACACATCCGCTTAAAAAAGAGGGATACTACGGCCTTAATACGCAACAGCTCAGATGAAACTTTTTGAAAATATTTTTGTGCTTAACACGACATTTATGTATTTTTAATTACTATCACTAAGTTTATTTCCGACACTGGTTGGGCCTAATAATTATATACATATATATTTAAGATTTGAATACTTATTGTTAGTTCAGTTTTTTGAAGATACGATAAATAAATTTTAGCATGAAAAAAAAACCTGCAACAGCGCACAGTGGCTGAAAATCGTTTTTCTTTGGCCAAAATTCTGTAACTTTTGAACCGATCAAAATATTAAAGTAATTTTTAATGGATAGATATTTAGTTCAGCTTGACTTAGTTTTAATTACATTAAAATTGATTGAGTACTTCTTAAGGACTTCTAGGTCAAAGTTTTGATTTTTTTTTTAACTTTTGGAGTGAAATATGGGTTTATTATTTTTATTTGCATATTAAAAAATTTTATATTTGGAACTTAATAATAATTGTAATTATTTTTTGTGATAATGGAATTTTTTTAAAAAAATTTTTGCACCCAAAAAAAATGTTTCTACTCAAAAAAAAATAGTAAAATTAACTGGAGATTTTGCTGTTACCACAGAAAATTTTTTTATTTTTTGCTGTCAAAGTAGGTTCTATTTATTATTATTTTTACTAATACTATGTTTTTCGTACTTAAATAGCAATGAAAAGCAATTATAATTATTATTCATTTGACACAAATATTGATTGCAAATATTCTGTATTTTGCTCTGTGCTATTTCTGTTCTTTAGTATTTTTTTGGCTTCTTGATCTAAATCCCGATGTTCCACTTTCCATTTATTTCGAATATTGCAGAAGAACGGATCTGACGTTGCCAATAATATATTAAATAGATCTTCATTTGTCTTTGTAAATTGAAAGTCATTTATTGGGAGCACTCGCTCCAGTCGATTATGTTTTTTAATGGCAGTCAGTAATTTGCTTTTTTCAGACTGCAATTTTTAATAATAGGTGTTATAATGTACTGAAGATTATCTTTGCTCTCGAATTTTGGCACAGTTTCGGAAATTGCATCTGTAAGTGTTTTATGATTCTCTCTAAATGAAAGTTAATTTCTTTGTTTGTTAGATTTCTATCATTTGGTATTGATGTATTTGTAAGCAACGCATTAGTAACGACCTTAGTAAATTTGTCCCATTTTGTTTTCCTGTAATTAAAAATATATTCAGAGTCAGCTGTCAAAAATTGAAAGGGCTCCATACTCGAGTTCTTCGCAACTTGTATTTGAAGAGCATTATGATCGCTGTCATAATCTAATGTTCTTAGGCAATTTATGGTTTCATTTTCCTTGTTAACATATAATCGGTTATCCATTTATTCATTTTCATACATCCAATTAGCAAGTGATATACCCTTAGGATTATTTATCGCATTTCCCCAACTAGTGTGTTTGCTGTTTAAGTCTCCCGCTAGTATATAAAAATTATTTTCGTTATCTAGTTGCAAAATTTCAAAAAGATTTTGTAGTTCAATGCGTAAATACTCGTTATTGTTTCCGGCTGGATAATATGCAGATATAACATAAACATTTTTGTTTGAAATCAAAGGAATTTTTATAATACTTGAATTTAAACGAACTAACCCTTTCATTGCTATATTCTGTAAATTTTAAGTTGTCTCTTATAATAATACCAGTGCCGCCTCCCCGCATAGCACCAGACCTATCTCTTCTGATAAACTTATAGTTTTCAAATTTAACTTTATGTTTTAAATTTAGCTTTGTCTCATTTAAAAGGACTATATCTGGATTATTTTTCTTAATGAAATTTTGTAGGTCATATCTTCTATTTATTCTTATTATAGAATTTACATTAATATGTATAATATTTAACTTTCTTGGATTTACTTCGCCATGGTTATTATTAATATTCATTAACCCTATAACATTGAGTACAACGCATCAATTCTTGATGCTTGCATTTGCAATTGTTTTTGGAAGTTAATTATTTGATTAGATAAGTTTTGGATAGAATTTTGAAGATTAATGAAGAAGTTATTATTTAGGGAACTGTTAGTATTATTAATATTTATATTATCATTATTATTTCTTACAGCATTAGCATAGCTTAGATTATTATTAGTGTTAATTGAAACTAGTTAAAAAACTTATTCAAGATAATTTTAGGAACTCTATTAATGAGTTTTACAGGCGAAAACTCTCAAAATTGAGTACTAAAAATTGTTCTCATATGTTCTCTGAGGTAAACAAACAATTTCGAAAACAAACACAGTTGGAACCTTTAAAAATTTCTGTAGATAATATGGATCTACTGCACAGAGCCAATATCGACCCCAATACTTTAAAGATTTAAATTCTGGGAAATTCATAATAGGAGACTATGAATGCATATTAAATGTCACTGGATCATATTTTGAATCACTTTATGCAACAAAAAATATTGACCTAAGAAATAATAACCATACACAGGTTAACAATTGCTTCTCTTCGTTCTTAGATAATAGGCATACGTACCGGACTGACCAAACAAGATTAATTGACTTCAATGACCGTAAAAAAGCAAATGATTTGAATTATCCTGACACTAATAATTATTTTATCACACGAGATGATCTGTTATATGTATTTGCAAATCTAAAAGGGAAGTTATCTTCTGGTATTGATAACATACCAAATATTATTCTAAAAAGAATTCCAACTACACTGATCTTTGAATACCTTACACTTTTTAATAATATGCTTAATAACGCATACTTTCCAGATTCATGGAAATGTGCGAAAGTAGCTATAATACCGAAAAAAGAAAAAGATAACAGTGATCCAAAAAATTTCAGAGCGATTTGTTTGCTTCCAAACATAAGTAAAGTTTTCGAGATATGTACGAATAATTTAATAGCTAAGACCATGAAAGATATGAGTATCGTATGTGAAAAACAATTTGAACACAATATGAACACTCTACCGTGCATGCAATTAATTTACTAGCTTCAAATGTGAATTGGAGCTTAAATAAAAAATATTGCACTGGTGTATGCCTTATAGATTTCGAGAAGGCTTTTGATAACATATGGTTACCTGGCTTGATATACAAGTTATTACACTTTAAATTCCCTTCACATTTGGTATTTCTTTTATACGAAATGTTGAACAATAGGACATTTGTGGTACATAATAATAACAGAAGTTCACGTACATTTAAAATGGACAATGGTATTCAGCAAGGAACGGTTAACGCTCCGATTTTATTTAATTTATATATACATGATCTCCTAAACAGCATTGAAAATATATGCCCCTATTGCGGTTCACCACTTTTGTGTCAGTTTGGTCGTCTTAGGTGATTTCGCATTGCCGTTCTCAACTAACTGGCAGTTGACTATTCAGTTGTGTATCTGTTTTTTCGTGGTATTGCCGTTCTCAACTTTGTAAAAGTTTGGTCGTAAAAAACGTTGAATACACACAACTGCTTAATTGTAGTTGTGTCATTATCACTTAGAGTAAAATTTTTTTTTAAAGCAGTGAAAATTTAAATCAAAATGGAGAGATCGTAAGTATCAATTTTTGTAATAATTTTTTCACAATTTTTAAACACTTTTATTAGTTTGAAAATAACAACGAAAGTCCAATTTGAGCGGCTTGTTCAGATTATGGACAGGAATCCGGAAATTGCTCGCGGAAAACCAAATTTTGGTGCAACGGAAAATACGTGCAAGGAGTTATGGGAAGAGTTTGCTGTAGAATTAAATAGTTTGGGACCACCGACAAGAACATCGCAAGAATGGCAACGTGTAAGTGTGTCAGTAAAATAATATTGAACAATTACAATATTCTTAATATAATTATAATCTTTCACAGGTTTGGATCCACTATAAAGCAAGCATTAAGAAAAAACTTGCAAACAATTAAAGAAACACTCAGGCGACAGGTTGAGGCCCATTACAAGAAATCCCATTAAATAGCCTTGAGGATACTGTTTCACAACTCTTGTCTTTGCAAGAGGGAACGGCACCATTAAATAGCCTTGATGATACTGTTTCACAACTCTTGTCTTTGCAAGAGCAAGCGGCACCATCTGGCCAAGTTTTTGGCGTTGCAGCATCCACTGCAAACATTAAAAAAATTAGAAAATAAATTTGCATTGTTGGAACGACAAGCAAATGAGGCTACTGATCTCCACAATCTTAAGGTGGAGTGCGATAAATTACAAATAGAAAACCTTAAGAATAAATTTAAAAATTAATAATATTTTATTGTTTGCTGTTGTAAATTTCATCTTATTTTTTTATATATTAAAATTCACAAGTGGTATTATTTTTTTAAGAATTACAAGTTTTTAAATATATGTACAGAATTCTTTTTTTTAACCTTTTAAGACTCAATTAACAAATTGTTTCACAATACATAAATAAAATATTTTACACCTTTTATCATAAACTACCTAGACCCGACAACTTTGAAAACGTGCATAAAGTTTGTTTGAAAGGGAGAGCTAATCTAGTTGTTTTTATATAGGTATCTCTTCAAACAAACTTTATGCACGTTATACAAAGTATATGCAAAATATGATTCGGACCCTTTTTAAACGTCAAAGTTGGGTATTCTGTGTATATTCTGTGCTTTTTATTCCCACAACACTTTCAGTTTAATTTTCTTCAAATTTCACTTGTCAAACGTGATATTTAAAGTTGGCAATTCGATATTTTAGGTTGGCAATTTTATGACAAACTCAACTAAAAACAGTTGTGTATCGCAATAACTAAAATGAGTTTGGTTGTGCATAAGTTGGGTTGACTCTCACACGACCAAACTGAGTTGAGTGGTGAACCGCAATAGGGGCAATAATTGGGTTTGCTGACGATATTATTATATATCAATCCGATAATAGCATAGACAAAATTAATTTAAAATTACAAAGTCTCTATAACATAGTTGAAAAGTATGCAACAGATTGGAACATGAGAATTAATGTTGAGAAGTGTGAAAGTATTCTATTCCGTCCGCCAGTAAACAAATGTAACTTCAATGTGAGAACTAACTGGAAAAAATTTGGAATTAAATCATATCAACAAGATAAGCAAATCCCTTCCAAAGATGTTGTTAAATAGCTAGGTATTTATATGGACAAGTTCTTATATTATAATAAACATGTCAATATTCAATTACAGAAAGCAAGAAAGGCATTTTTTGGCTATAAATCACTGTTCTTCTCTAAAATTGTTCAAAAAGATGTGAAAATATCGTTATATAAGTCTTTGATTCGCCCCATTGTAACATACGGGTGTGCTATTTGGTTTAATATCTCTCCTTCCTATATGGAACAAATCAGAAAATTTGAGAGAAGATGTTTAAGGGCATGTACCTCACTGCACAGATCTCCGCATAGCAACTACTTAAAATTTGTTCGTAACAAAAAATTGTATAATGCTGCAAACATAAATAGAATTGATAACTTTATTATTAAATTGATTAGAAACCATATATTAAAATGTACTGAATGTAAAGCTAACAACCTTTTTTTAGCACCATACTATACTGATGACCAATACATATTAAGTACCCTAATATCAGGTTTTGTTCCCCCTGAAGCATTCATATATCTGGATAGGAATGGATATATACAGGATTGTAGTGGAATCCCAATCTTCTATCATTTATATAGAAGAGCTAATGATAAATCATTTAATATAAATGCAGTTCCTGATCAGGGATTTAGATTTGATCGTAGTATTTCTAACTTAGACAGTAAAGAGCGAAGTATGACAAGATATTGGTGGTACAACAACTAAAAATTCTTTTTCCTTTTTTTACTTCTATAACTTGTTTTATAAATAAAATAGAAAAGTAATGTTTTTTGTATTTTTCATTACATACATATATACCTATTCATATATAAATCAGCATAAGTAGACAGATGTTTGATTATATTGCGATAATAATAATTTAAAAAGAATATCATATGTAATCCGAAGTACGCTAGAGTGTTCGACTATGGACCAGTGGGTATGATAAGTTTAATATTAAGCTATTTGTTTATTTTTATTTGAATATACTATTAAATGTTATAATAAATAAACGAAAAAAAAAATAAAAAAATAAATCTTCATTTGTGGAATTTTTCAAGTATTTTGCTCTCTATAAAATCTGTAATCCTTGTTCCTTTTTTCCTGAGCCTCCTCTGATAGATCTCCAAGTGGCACCAAATGATATTTAATGATATCTTCTCCATGATAAAGGATTTTGTGAACTATTGCAGACATATTTATCCATGGGTAGTTGGTTGTATATATTTTTGCAGTTTCCTTAGCATAATCTCCAAATTGTTTAGAGTCAATTTCTTCATTGCACGCAAGTACTTCTAGGATTATTTTAAATCTGAAAATAAGGTTTAAATCCACTCCTGTTATTTCAGATGCTGTTTCTGGATCTGAAAGGAATCTTCGTGAGGTATTGCCATCATTTGTATTGCCTGACCCTTGTTTTGGCTGATCTATAATCAATCCAATTTTGCGATATTGATCTTGAACATGTTTCTTTTTTGAACTTCTTAACTCTTTGCTGGTTTTATTGTTTCTTATGGATCCTGAAGATCCGAAATCCAAACCATAACTGATTTTTAGTATATGTTCCATAAGTCGTATTCTTGCATGTAGTGGTGATAATCCAAATTCATAAGGACTAATTGGTAGCTTACTTCAATTTGCTGCCCATCTAACTGTAATTGTAATGGCTGTAGTGTTGTAAATTGGGCCTTGATATCACTAATTTCTTTGTTAGTGGCATCACGAATTTCTTTTTTGAATTCAAGTTTGATTGGCCTGCAGTATTTCGTAGAAGATGGTGTCTCATTTTTCCAAATATCCATTGTTTTCGTGGCACTAGTCGAAGGCTCTGAATCTTCCAAAATCTTTTTCTATCGCAATGGTACAATTGATACCATGAACATATCCAAGTCCGAAATATTTTCACATACAACTTGTCTGTATTGGTTTTGTCCCGAAGAACCATCACATCCCCATTTGCAAAAAAGAATTAGCTTTGTGTTTCCATATTTCTTTAACGCATTTCCTGGTATTGATTGTAGCAAGCGTTCGGCTGTGTGTGAACAAGTAGAGATTGTAGTTGTACCTCTGCCGAAATTGGTGTGATTGTAATAGTATCATTTGATGGCAAACAGTCCATTTTAGCAGCAGTTATGTGATGATATGCTGGATAGATATTTGAGCCCTTTTCAATCGCACGCAATCTGAGCTTAATATATTGCTGTTTTGTTAATTTCAAATCCAGAAATAAGGCTAATGCCTCCTCATTTGTGTACTGTATTGCATTGTTCGGAGTTGGTATACTTTTAAGAATTCGTTTTATTCTCACTGGACTAGCTTTAATAACTTTTTCAATGATATCCACTTTTGTTAATTGGTTCTGTGATCTTAATTGATGTAGGAAAGATTCTTTTATATTTGTACAACCAATTGCATCGTTAACATCTTTAAGTTTCCGCCTCTTAGATCTATCGCTGCAATTGTCCCATGATTTGCGTGGTCTTCCAACCTTATCTTGCTTTGCTGTTTCTGCAGCGAAAGTAAGTTGCCCTTCTAACCACTTTTCACTTTTTATATAAAACTTTTGTTTACTGTAGCTATCTTCTTTGTAGCGTTTTTTAGTACTTTTACAAAATGAGATAATTGCTCTTGTATTTCGGTGCTACACGAATTTAAGTTTAATTTTATTTCAACTTAAGTAAGAACATCTTCCTGGTTTTTATTTCTAAAATACTCTTCGGCCAGTTCTTTATAACCGAAGCTCTCCATATTTTTCTGAATATTTTTATTTGAGTCTCTTATGGTTATCACTGGCAAATATATGTACGTACACGTAAAGGATTAACTTATTATTGTGTAATCCCTTATTGAATCCATAGTTTTATACATTTTTAGATACATGTTATTCACACATTGATCTTCAATTTCATAGCAGGTAGTACTTAAATTGAACAAAACCGCACTTGTTATCCAGACCTTAATATCAGGTAAAACTAATTAGTATCTTGCCAATATGGGGTTCTTTTTATCTTTAGTAGTTTAATGTCGCCATTATTATTATAAAATTGTTTATGACTTTGGCTGACCCTAACAGTTATATTAGAAAGAGATCATATGTTTACTGTAGAACCTATTATGATATTTTTATTACTGATTTTTTGCTGATCAAAACAAAGCCATAAAACCCTTTCGCAGGTATTATATTTAATTATTTTAGTTTTACGTAGTCTAAAGTAAAAAACATAAACCTTTAGGCAAAAAAGTGAAAATTTAATACACCATTGTATACGAGTAATTATAGGGCTGTTTAAATTAGAGTAATTTGAATTTTTTTGGAGTAATTTCATTAAAATTAAAAAAGTGTTCTACCGGCGGGTCGTGGCGGGTGCAAAAGTATATATGGGGTTAAAGAAGACACCTTCACCTTTCTTTGGGTGGTATACGTTTCTTGTTCCCTTTTGTTCCCTAGAAGTTCTATTCCACTAACATTTACATTTTAGAAAAATATAGTAGTTTCATAAATATTTCATAACACCTCTAATATTAAACGCTAGAGCGGTAACCACTAACAACAACTAAAGACTATAATCCTACCAACATTATAAAAAAGACCGCAGGCCATTATCGATGATAGCTTGCGAGTAGTAACGATTTAGTTTTGACAAAAAACTGATAAAAAACACCTTTTTCTGAAATAACAAAAACAGTTGAGTTTGACAGCATGCCACGCCCACAATTATCAATAGTTCAACCTAATTTTTTGGATACCTTAGCTCCAAAATGGCGTAAAAATTTTAAAAATCGGTGACAAAAAAATTCGACTTTTGGCCAATGAAAAACGATTTTCAGCCACTGTGCAACGCACAGTGGGGCCTTTTGTCTTCTTTCGTTGCAAAAATCATAACTTTTGAACTGATAAAGATATTTAAAAATTTTGAAAAGCATTTGAAAGGAAACTCCTTTAGCTTTAATATACATGATTCGCACGATCATAGGTTAAGCGCGGCACTGTGCACAGTGTCTGTTTTCGACTGTTTTTATTATTATTATTCATATTATCATAACTTTTAAGGTAAGAAAGATATTTTAATAAAAATGAGTATCATTATTGGCCATAGCCACTGTGCATAGCACTATGCACAGTGGTTTTTTCTTGAAAACATCATAATTTTTGATAGGCATTGGACACGATGACACCTTTGATTTTTCTTGTCGCAAAAATCATATATTTTGAAGTAATGATATTTTTAAAATTTCTCAAACATTTAAAACACAACTTTTTGTGCTTTAAACGACCAGATGACCCATCACATCCCCACTTGTTTATCAATGTAAGCCTATCTGGAAATAATGCTCTTTCTTTTTCAGGAAAACTTTGAACTAAGCGTTTAGATGTATGATCCATTAAGTCTTGCAGTTCAACTTCGGCTGATACTTCAGTAACTTATACATTACATGGTACTGCTTCTTTTTTGGCAGAGGTAACCTTTTTATATCCAGGAAGAACATTCACATTATGATTCTTTAAAGAGCTTCGTAAAATATTATATTTCTCCTTTGACAATCCCAAGTCCATAAATAGCGCTAAGGCTTCTTCTATGCTATACTTTGTGGGTAATGCATTCGGAGGAGTTAGAATACTTTCTTTAATCCTTCGCAGTCGATCTGGGCTAGCAAGCTCCACAGCTTTTGTAATATCAGACCTTGATTTATCTTTTACGTACTTAACACATCATGCTTCTGACAGATTCGATGTAGATATATCTTTTGTATCATTTTGTTTGTAGTTTACGTTTTTTTGTGTACTCCGAACACTCGTCCAAAGATGTATGCAGTTCTTCGATGTTTTCAAAAGTTGTTACTCCATTAAGCCAGTCTGAGTACTTTTCCATAAAGGTTTTTGTCGTACGGTTTGAGGCAAGCCATTTTCTACGAATATCCAAGAAAACGAAGTGAATTTTGTTTTTAACATCCTTTTCGTGTTATCCAAATTAAATACATTTTCATTATGTGATTTTCTAAATAACTCGAACAATTCCGAATTTTGAAATGACATTATGAGTTCTGGTACTGATCACTACTTGTGCAAAGTAAAACCTTAACTTAACATTACACAATTGCAGATTAATTTATACCAAAAATAAAAAGGTTCAAACTACCTGATTCGCGAAACAAATCTAGGCCACAATTAACTGGATTATATGCAACTCCAGTTTTTATTTTACTTAGTACAAAAACCAAGTTTTAAAACTACCTGCCTATTTTCATAATGTGTTCTTAAATTTAAATAAATAAACAAATTGTAATAATTATGCCTACCTGATTGACAAAGCAAAATATTGTTTATCATTTATATGGGATTCATACTATGACTTTTTATGGTGACTTTTCAAGACTTTATTGACGAATGGTGTAGAAAGGCTATCAACTTAAAAGAGAATTAAAGAAAAAAGTAGGACAAAGTCACTGCGAAAATTTCGTATTAACGAGAAGCAATAAATATTAGTAACAAGTGATGCAGTGAAAACAATTGTATAGAGAGAATAATTTCTTTTCATATTTGGAATGCATCTTTGTTACATATATAAAATAATTTTTTATTTTTTAGTAATAAAATACATTTTATAACAAAGTACAAGTTATTTTTCTCTTATTTTTGTAAAAAAGAAAACTAAGATTTGATCTTTCTATACGATATATATCAATGAAATAAGGCTACATACATATTTTTAAGTAGGCACATATGCATACATTAACAAAAATATGTCATTCAGTTCCACTTATATTTACATTTTTGTGCTGTAAGATAACATAAAATATAAAAAATATTAAAATTTTGGTAGCTTTTTTCCTTATTTGGCAATTTTTTTTTTAAATTTTGGTTGCAAAAATATCTTGGCTGTGGCAACGCTGGCTATAAGATTGTAACATCTTTCTTCCAATTTCAAGAAAACCTGTCATTTTTTGTGGCCCAATTTAGCTAAATTATTTAAAGTACTGTGTAGTAAATATGCTAAAAAAATATGGGCGTGACCATTTTTGCCCATTTTTAGATATTCTCTATTTTATTTGTAAAAACTACCTAAATATAGGGTGTCTGAAAAACGGCAACTGCCAAAAAAGTAGGGTATCTGGTGGACATTTTCATACTTTTTTTGATAAACAATAAATATACCTTTAAAACAACACCAAAAAAGTAGTGATCACATGGAAATATTTCCGACACTTCAATTCTAAAATGTCTTTTTTTTTTCTCAAAATCACCTTTTTTGGACTTTCTAAAAAACTGTCGACTTTAAGCAGCTCCACCAGCTATAATTCTTATCCAATTAAGAAAAACGTTTTTGAATTATGATCAGTAAAATGGTCTTTATACGATGTGTTCATTCATTTTACAAAATCTTGTCATTAAAATTTTGTATTTTTGCCACGGTTTTTGGGAAAAGGCGCTACAGTGCAGCGTTGGACCTATTTCAGGTAGATCACGCTCCAGTAGTTCTACTTTAGTATCCTATTTTTGTGTAATCTTATTACATAAAGAGATTTCTCGTTTTTGGAAGGTGGAAAATCTTCCACGGAAGAACTATCTCACTTTATCCGATAAATACTGTAAGGACTTATATATACAAGAAAACCACTCAGAGGGATACAAATGGTCATTATGTCGTCCATTTGAAGAGGGATATCCAGAGAAGCTTACCTTGGGTCACTCTAGATTATCCGCAATAGCTCAATTTTTCTGAAATGAGGCAAAGTTGCTTCGATCCCCAGATTTCAAAAATAAATATGATTCTGTACTCCAGGAATATGAAAACTAGGACTATATGTCTAAAGTTTTTACCCTGTCAAATTTAAACTCTAAAGAATATTATTATCTGCCACATCACGCAGTATTAAAACCTGAAAATATCATAATGAAGTTGTGAGTTGTATTTAATACATCCTCCCCATCTTCAAATGGCTTAAGTCTAAATAATATTCTTCATACTGGACCATCTCTCCAAACTGACTTAACCTTGCTTATCTTGAAATGGCGTTTCTTCAAACGTGTATTTAATGCAGATATTGAAAACATGTATAGAGAAATCCGTGTAAATCCAATTCACACAGTATTCCAAAGAATTCTACTTCTTAAAAATCCAAATAAATCTCCGCATGAGCTTAAAACCTTGACTTTTGGTGTAAATTGTGCGCCGTATCTGGCCATCTGAACTATTATTCTAATTAGATGACGATATGCAATTGAAATATCCTAAAGCTAGTAATATACTGCGAAATTCAATGTATGTTGACGATGCGTTGGCTGGAGCACACACATTCACAGAAGCTGTCGAGTCCAGAAATGAGCTTATTCTAGCTCTCCGTTCCGCATGCTTTTCATTGGGAAAGTGGACATCTAATTCAAAGAAAATATTAAGGGAAATTCCTTCCGGTGATTTACTTTACGCAAATTTATTTAAAGCTGAATTATAGAAGTACTGCGAAGACATTGGGTATTCGTTGGAACGCTAAGACTGATTCATTTTATTTCAGTACCAAACCATTTCCCAATTCAGACAAATGTACCAAAAGGGAAGTATTTGTCCCAAATAGCAAAATTATTAGATCCTGAAAACTGGCTTTCTCCAAGCGTAGTACTTGCAAAAATCCTGATCCAAAGGATTTGGATTGATGGCACAAGATGGGATGAAGTCCTTATTATCAATAAAATTCATGTTCAGCGTTGGATGAAGTATATTCCTGACGCTAAAGTCCAATTTCACGGTTTCTGTAATGCTTCGGAAAAAGCTTATGCTGCAGCACTTTATTTTCGCAAAGAACAGGGCGAAACAGCATGCTTTTTAGTATCCTCTAAAACCAAAGTGGCTCCAGTAAAATCATTATCAATTCCAAGGCTGGAGCCAGCCGAGGCGTATATCCACCCGAACTATTTGATAATAATTTCTGGTGGAATGGACCACCGTGGTTGCTAAGCTCAAAACAAAATTGGCCAACAGAACTTACTAATATTCCGGAAACCCATATAGAAATGAGAGTATTATTATTATTTATTAGAATAATATAAAATATTAACCTAATTTACAAAACACACTAGCTACCAGGGCCTACGGTGCGATTAATTGTTTACAATGAGTTGTTTATTAATAAATATAATTATAATTAATGTATTTATATTATTATTTTTGTTCAGATTTTGGTGTTTAGTTTGATATCATTTATGTATTTAACAATTTTTTTAACGTTTTGGAGATCATTTAATAAGGTTGATGGTGTAGTGTTATAAAAGTTAGTTGCACGCAGAGTCGCTAAGTTTGGGCAGTGGTCAAGGATATGCTTGACAGTTAAGCGGTTTGAACAATACGGACAGAGAGGTGGTGAGTCGCGTTGTAAAAGGTAGCTGTGAGTCATCAGTGTGTGACCGAGCCTAAGTCGAATAAAGTAGGTAATTTCTTTCCTAAATAATTCCGCTGGGAATGGACCACCGTGGTTGCTAAGCTCAAAACAAAATTGGCCAACAGAACTCACTAATATTCCGGAAACCCATATAGAAATGAGAGTATTATTATTATTTATTAGAATAATATAAAATATTAACCTAATTTACAAAACACACTAGCTACCAGGACCTACGGTGCGATTAATTGTTTACAATGATTTGTTTCATACAATTACGCTTTCATACAATTACGATTAATGGTGGAATAAAAGTGTTGAAAATGAAGCCAGTCTGAGGTTTTTTTATTACAAAGGTGATTGTTTATCAGTATTTGTAAATCTTTGCTTGATGATGCATTAAAAATTGGACAGGGTGATAAGATTGCGTCTTTAGCCGCTTTATCGGCAAATTCATTACCTGGGATGCCCTTATGCCCAGGAACCCAAAGGATTTGAAGTTTTTTTGGTGTTTTGTGAGCTTGTCCCTAATTGAGTTGATATTCGGATTATCGTTGTAGATATTTTTAATAGCTGGGCCTTGATATCACTAATTTCTTTGTTAGTGGCATCACGAATTTCTTTTTTGAATTCAAGTTTGATTGGCCTGCAGTATTTCGTAGAAGATGGTGTCTCATTTTTCCAAATATCCATTGTTTTCGTGGCACTAGTCGAAGGCTCTGAATCTTCCAAAATCTTTTTCTATCGCAATGGTACAATTGATACCATGAACATATCCAAGTCCGAAATATTTTCACATACAACTTGTCTGTATTGGTTTTGTCCCGAAGAACCATCACATCCCCATTTGCAAAAAAGAATTAGCTTTGTGTTTCCATATTTCTTTAACGCATTTCCTGGTATTGGTTGTAGCAAGCGTTCGGCTGTGTGTGAACAAGTAGAGATTGTAGTTGTACCTCTGCCGAAATTGGTGTGATTGTAATAGTATCATTTGATGGCAAACAGTCCATTTTAGCAGCAGTTATGTGATGATATGCTGGATAGATATTTGAGCCCTTTTCAATCGCACGCAATCTGAGCTTAATATATTGCTGTTTTGTTAATTTCAAATCCAGAAATAAGGCTAATGCCTCCTCATTTGTGTACTGTATTGCATTGTTCGGAGTTGGTATACTTTTAAGAATTCGTTTTATTCTCACTGGACTAGCTTTAATAACTTTTTCAATGATATCCACTTTTGTTAATTGGTTCTGTGATCGTAATTGATGTAGGAAAGATTCTTTTATATTTGTACAACCAATTGCATCGTTAACATCTTTAAGTTTCCGCCTCTTAGATCTATCGCTGCAATTGTCCCATGATTTGCGTGGTCTTCCAACCTTATCTTGCTTTGCTGTTTCTGCAGCGAAAGTAAGTTGCCCTTCTAACCACTTTTCACTTTTTATATAAAACTTTTGTTTACTGTAGCTATCTTCTTTGTAGCGTTTTTTAGTACTTTTACAAAATGAGATAATTGCTCTTGTATTTCGGTGCTACACGAATTTAAGTTTAATTTTATTTCAACTTAAGTAGGAACATCTTCCTGGTTTTTATTTCTAAAATACTCTTCGGCCAGTTCTTTATAACCGAAGCTCTCCATATTTTTCTGAATATTTTTATTTGAGTCTCTTATGGTTATCACTGGCAAATATATGTACGTACACGTAAAGGATTAACTTATTATTGTGTAATCCCTTATTGAATCCATAGTTTTATACATTTTTAGATACATGTTATTCACACATTGATCTTCAATTTCATAGCAGGTAGTACTTAAATTGAACAAAACCGCACTTGTTATCCAGACCTTAATATCAGGTAAAACTAATTAGTATCTTGCCAATATGGGGTTCTTTTTATCTTTAGTAGTTTAATGTCGCCATTATTATTATAAAATTGTTTATGACTTTGGCTGACCCTAACAGTTATATTAGAAAGAGATCATATGTTTACTGTAGAACCTATTATGATATTTTTATTACTGATTTTTTGCTGATCAAAACAAAGCCATAAAACCCTTTCGCAGGTATTATATTTAATTATTTTAGTTTTACGTAGTCTAAAGTAAAAAACATAAACCTTTAGGCAAAAAAGTGAAAATTTAATACACCATTGTATACGAGTAATTATAGGGCTGTTTAAATTAGAGTAATTTGAATTTTTTTGGAGTAATTTCATTAAAATTAAAAAAGTGTTCTACCGGCGGGTCGTGGCGGGTGCAAAAGTATATATGGGGTTAAAGAAGACACCTTCACCTTTCTTTGGGTGGTATACGTTTCTTGTTCCCTTTTGTTCCCTAGAAGTTCTATTCCACTAACATTTACATTTTAGAAAAATATAGTAGTTTCATAAATATTTCATAACACCTCTAATATTAAACGCTAGAGCGGTAACCACTAACAACAACTAAAGACTATAATCCTACCAACATTATAAAAAAGACCGCAGGCCATTATCGATGATAGCTTGCGAGTAGTAACGATTTAGTTTTGACAAAAAACTGATAAAAAACACCTTTTTCTGAAATAACAAAAACAGTTGAGTTTGACAGCATGCCACGCCCACAATTATCAATAGTTCAACCTAATTTTTTGGATACCTTAGCTCCAAAATGGCGTAAAAATTTTAAAAATCGGTGACAAAAAAATTCGACTTTTGGCCAATGAAAAACGATTTTCAGCCACTGTGCAACGCACAGTGGGGCCTTTTGTCTTCTTTCGTTGCAAAAATCATAACTTTTGAACTGATAAAGATATTTAAAAATTTTGAAAAGCATTTGAAAGGAAACTCCTTTAGCTTTAATATACATGATTCGCACGATCATAGGTTAAGCGCGGCACTGTGCACAGTGTCTGTTTTCGACTGTTTTTATTATTATTATTCATATTATCATAACTTTTAAGGTAAGAAAGATATTTTAATAAAAATGAGTATCATTATTGGCCATAGCCACTGTGCATAGCACTATGCACAGTGGTTTTTTCTTGAAAACATCATAATTTTTGATAGGCATTGGACACGATGACACCTTTGATTTTTCTTGTCGCAAAAATCATATATTTTGAAGTAATGATATTTTTAAAATTTCTCAAACATTTAAAACACAACTTTTTGTGCTTTAAACGACCAGATGACCCATCACATCCCCACTTGTTTATCAATGTAAGCCTATCTGGAAATAATGCTCTTTCTTTTTCAGGAAAACTTTGAACTAAGCGTTTAGATGTATGATCCATTAAGTCTTGCAGTTCAACTTCGGCTGATACTTCAGTAACTTATACATTACATGGTACTGCTTCTTTTTTGGCAGAGGTAACCTTTTTATATCCAGGAAGAACATTCACATTATGATTCTTTAAAGAGCTTCGTAAAATATTATATTTCTCCTTTGACAATCCCAAGTCCATAAATAGCGCTAAGGCTTCTTCTATGCTATACTTTGTGGGTAATGCATTCGGAGGAGTTAGAATACTTTCTTTAATCCTTCGCAGTCGATCTGGGCTAGCAAGCTCCACAGCTTTTGTAATATCAGACCTTGATTTATCTTTTACGTACTTAACACATCATGCTTCTGACAGATTCGATGTAGATATATCTTTTGTATCATTTTGTTTGTAGTTTACGTTTTTTTGTGTACTCCGAACACTCGTCCAAAGATGTATGCAGTTCTTCGATGTTTTCAAAAGTTGTTACTCCATTAAGCCAGTCTGAGTACTTTTCCATAAAGGTTTTTGTCGTACGGTTTGAGGCAAGCCATTTTCTACGAATATCCAAGAAAACGAAGTGAATTTTGTTTTTAACATCCTTTTCGTGTTATCCAAATTAAATACATTTTCATTATGTGATTTTCTAAATAACTCGAACAATTCCGAATTTTGAAATGACATTATGAGTTCTGGTACTGATCACTACTTGTGCAAAGTAAAACCTTAACTTAACATTACACAATTGCAGATTAATTTATACCAAAAATAAAAAGGTTCAAACTACCTGATTCGCGAAACAAATCTAGGCCACAATTAACTGGATTATATGCAACTCCAGTTTTTATTTTACTTAGTACAAAAACCAAGTTTTAAAACTACCTGCCTATTTTCATAATGTGTTCTTAAATTTAAATAAATAAACAAATTGTAATAATTATGCCTACCTGATTGACAAAGCAAAATATTGTTTATCATTTATATGGGATTCATACTATGACTTTTTATGGTGACTTTTCAAGACTTTATTGACGAATGGTGTAGAAAGGCTATCAACTTAAAAGAGAATTAAAGAAAAAAGTAGGACAAAGTCACTGCGAAAATTTCGTATTAACGAGAAGCAATAAATATTAGTAACAAGTGATGCAGTGAAAACAATTGTATAGAGAGAATAATTTCTTTTCATATTTGGAATGCATCTTTGTTACATATATAAAATAATTTTTTATTTTTTAGTAATAAAATACATTTTATAACAAAGTACAAGTTATTTTTCTCTTATTTTTGTAAAAAAGAAAACTAAGATTTGATCTTTCTATACGATATATATCAATGAAATAAGGCTACATACATATTTTTAAGTAGGCACATATGCATACATTAACAAAAATATGTCATTCAGTTCCACTTATATTTACATTTTTGTGCTGTAAGATAACATAAAATATAAAAAATATTAAAATTTTGGTAGCTTTTTTCCTTATTTGGCAATTTTTTTTTTAAATTTTGGTTGCAAAAATATCTTGGCTGTGGCAACGCTGGCTATAAGATTGTAACATCTTTCTTCCAATTTCAAGAAAACCTGTCATTTTTTGTGGCCCAATTTAGCTAAATTATTTAAAGTACTGTGTAGTAAATATGCTAAAAAAATATGGGCGTGACCATTTTTGCCCATTTTTAGATATTCTCTATTTTATTTGTAAAAACTACCTAAATATAGGGTGTCTGAAAAACGGCAACTGCCAAAAAAGTAGGGTATCTGGTGGACATTTTTATACTTTTTTTGATAAACAATAAATATACCTTTAAAACAACACCAAAAAAGTAGTGATCACATGGAAATATTTCCGACACTTCAATTCTAAAATGTCTTTTTTTTTCTCAAAATCACCTTTTTTGGACTTTCTAAAAAACTGTCGACTTTAAGCAGCTCCACCAGCTATAATTCTTATCCAATTAAGAAAAACGTTTTTGAATTATGATCAGTAAAATGGTCTTTATACGATGTGTTCATTCATTTTACAAAATCTTGTCATTAAAATTTTGTATTTTTGCCACGGTTTTTGGGAAAAGGCGCTACAGTGCAGCGTTGGACCTATTTCAGGTAGATCACGCTCCAGTAGTTCTACTTTAGTATCCTATTTTTGTGTAATCTTATTACATAAAGAGATTTCTCGTTTTTGGAAGGTGGAAAATCTTCCACGGAAGAACTATCTCACTTTATCCGATAAATACTGTAAGGACTTATATATACAAGAAAACCACTCAGAGGGATACAAATGGTCATTATGTCGTCCATTTGAAGAGGGATATCCAGAGAAGCTTACCTTGGGTCACTCTAGATTATCCGCAATAGCTCAATTTTTCTGAAATGAGGCAAAGTTGCTTCGATCCCCAGATTTCAAAAATAAATATGATTCTGTACTCCAGGAATATGAAAACTAGGACTATATGTCTAAAGTTTTTACCCTGTCAAATTTAAACTCTAAAGAATATTATTATCTGCCACATCACGCAGTATTAAAACCTGAAAATATCATAATGAAGTTGTGAGTTGTATTTAATACATCCTCCCCATCTTCAAATGGCTTAAGTCTAAATAATATTCTTCATACTGGACCATCTCTCCAAACTGACTTAACCTTGCTTATCTTGAAATGGCGTTTCTTCAAACGTGTATTTAATGCAGATATTGAAAACATGTATAGAGAAATCCGTGTAAATCCAATTCACACAGTATTCCAAAGAATTCTACTTCTTAAAAATCCAAATAAATCTCCGCATGAGCTTAAAACCTTGACTTTTGGTGTAAATTGTGCGCCGTATCTGGCCATCTGAACTATTATTCTAATTAGATGACGATATGCAATTGAAATATCCTAAAGCTAGTAATATACTGCGAAATTCAATGTATGTTGACGATGCGTTGGCTGGAGCA
Source organism: Germaria angustata (assembly GCA_963681545.1). NCBI lineage: Eukaryota > Metazoa > Arthropoda > Insecta > Diptera > Tachinidae > Germaria > Germaria angustata. The sequence goes on from OY813002.1 coordinate 41,243,207, forward strand.
CACACATTCACAGAAGCTGTCGAGTCCAGAAATGAGCTTATTCTAGCTCTCCGTTCCGCATGCTTTTCATTGGGAAAGTGGACATCTAATTCAAAGAAAATATTAAGGGAAATTCCTTCCGGTGATTTACTTTACGCAAATTTATTTAAAGCTGAATTATAGAAGTACTGCGAAGACATTGGGTATTCGTTGGAACGCTAAGACTGATTCATTTTATTTCAGTACCAAACCATTTCCCAATTCAGACAAATGTACCAAAAGGGAAGTATTTGTCCCAAATAGCAAAATTATTAGATCCTGAAAACTGGCTTTCTCCAAGCGTAGTACTTGCAAAAATCCTGATCCAAAGGATTTGGATTGATGGCACAAGATGGGATGAAGTCCTTATTATCAATAAAATTCATGTTCAGCGTTGGATGAAGTATATTCCTGACGCTAAAGTCCAATTTCACGGTTTCTGTAATGCTTCGGAAAAAGCTTATGCTGCAGCACTTTATTTTCGCAAAGAACAGGGCGAAACAGCATGCTTTTTAGTATCCTCTAAAACCAAAGTGGCTCCAGTAAAATCATTATCAATTCCAAGGCTGGAGCCAGCCGAGGCGTATATCCACCCGAACTATTTGATAATAATTTCTGGTGGAATGGACCACCGTGGTTGCTAAGCTCAAAACAAAATTGGCCAACAGAACTTACTAATATTCCGGAAACCCATATAGAAATGAGAGTATTATTATTATTTATTAGAATAATATAAAATATTAACCTAATTTACAAAACACACTAGCTACCAGGGCCTACGGTGCGATTAATTGTTTACAATGAGTTGTTTATTAATAAATATAATTATAATTAATGTATTTATATTATTATTTTTGTTCAGATTTTGGTGTTTAGTTTGATATCATTTATGTATTTAACAATTTTTTTAACGTTTTGGAGATCATTTAATAAGGTTGATGGTGTAGTGTTATAAAAGTTAGTTGCACGCAGAGTCGCTAAGTTTGGGCAGTGGTCAAGGATATGCTTGACAGTTAAGCGGTTTGAACAATACGGACAGAGAGGTGGTGAGTCGCGTTGTAAAAGGTAGCTGTGAGTCATCAGTGTGTGACCGAGCCTAAGTCGAATAAAGTAGGTAATTTCTTTCCTAAATAATTCCGCTGGGAATGGACCACCGTGGTTGCTAAGCTCAAAACAAAATTGGCCAACAGAACTCACTAATATTCCGGAAACCCATATAGAAATGAGAGTATTATTATTATTTATTAGAATAATATAAAATATTAACCTAATTTACAAAACACACTAGCTACCAGGACCTACGGTGCGATTAATTGTTTACAATGATTTGTTTCATACAATTACGCTTTCATACAATTACGATTAATGGTGGAATAAAAGTGTTGAAAATGAAGCCAGTCTGAGGTTTTTTTATTACAAAGGTGATTGTTTATCAGTATTTGTAAATCTTTGCTTGATGATGCATTAAAAATTGGACAGGGTGATTGCGTCTTTAGCCGCTTTATCGGCAAATTCATTACCTGGGATGCCCTTATGCCCAGGAACCCAAAGGATTTGAAGTTTTTTTGGTGTTTTGTGAGCTTGTCCCTAATTGAGTTGATATTCGGATTATCGTTGTAGATATTTTTAATAGCTGAGAGTACCGACATGCTGTCAGTACAAATAACAAACTTTCCTTTGTTTTCAGATGCAAATTCTGCGGCTTGCAGCACAGCGACTGCCTCTGCTGTGAAAATAGAACAATTCAATGGGAGCCATCCGGCTGTTATGAGTGTACCGTTTTTATGCACTACCCCAAATGTTGTTCTGTGGTCCGTTTTAGATCCATCAGTAAATATAGGGGTCCATTAGGGTAATAGGGGCGATTTAAGGTAAGTGTGTAAGTGTTCCGTTAGAGATATTGGTGGCAACAACCAAGGCGCATGGCTACTAATTTTATTACATTCTGGTGGTATTTGAATCTCTAGTTCTTTGCAATTAGATATATATCGACGAATAGTCGATTTGATTGAAAAATTGAAGGCCTGCTTCAGCTAACATGCATTTGATTGGTGAGGTTGGAAAGGCGTTCAAGCTGCGATGAACTGCTGTATAATATGGAGCTTGCAAGAGTTTCATATGGGTGTTAGCACACCATCCGTAAATTGGGAGTCCATAATCTATTTTGGATAGCATTAGCGATCTCGTGATGTTTATTAGCGTGTTAGTATGAATACAAAGGTGTTTTGATGTTAAGTATTTAATAATATTGAGCCTGGTAGCTAGATTTTTTCTTAATTGTAGGCAGTGTTCTTTAAATGTATATTTAGTATCAAATATAATGCGTAGTATTTTTAAGTTTTTTTCATTTTGAATGTTAGTGAGTTCGACTCTGATATCAATTGGAGGACATCTGTGCTTTCGAGAGATGTGCAATATTTTGCATTTGTCGTAAGCAAGGTTTGCTCCAGATCTTAATCCCCATTGTTTAAGTTCAAGTAAGTTTTTAATAAATGTATTTTTTGTGCTTGTTAAGTCTTTATACTTTGTATAAAAAATGGCGTCATCTGCATAAATATTTAAGTTAATAGTTTTGTGGTTTAGTGTTATTTTATTTATTTGCTCAAAGGCTGTTATAAATAGGACAACTGATAAAGGGGAGCCCTGGGGGTTGCCGTTCTTAAGTGGTAAGGATTTTGAGAGATGTCCGTTGATGTTAACTTGGAATGTCCGTCCGGACATAAATGATTTTATGATTTGGTATATTTTTTTCCAACCTTCCATGTTTTGAGTTGCTCTAAGATGACATAAATGCCGATACGGTCGTACGCTTTTTCGAAGTCGGTGGCTAAAACTGTAATATGGTTTTTGGTTGACAACGCGTCGGCAATAAAGTGTTGTAAGTGAAGCAATGCGTGGCAGATCCATTGTTAAGTACAATCAAATTTTCCGTGAATATGACATTTTCTAGTTGTGTACCTCTCGTATTGGGAGTGACTGAACCCCAAAGGGGGCTCCACGCATTGGAATCACCTAGTAGTAGGGTTTGAAAATGGGTGCCATGAAGGAGATCTGTTATATCGTTGTCAGAGAATGGTTGGGTTGGAGGGATGTATGCATTTATTATAGAAAACGGTGTAAGAAGATTCAGTTCGATGGTTATTGCTTGGATATTTGTATGTGTGGCTATGCGTTTATGCGGGAAATTGCGTTTTATTATTAACAAACACAAGCGACTCCTTGTTTCGCATATATGTTATTGCTGTCATTATAAAAGTAACCAATATACGTCTTGGGGACTATGGTATTAGTTACATGTAGAGGAGTATGGGTCTCTTGAAGACAAATTATGTGGGGATTAAAATCTTTAATTAATTGCTCTAACTCATTGTAATTATTGCTATAACCTTTTTAAATTCCATTGCAAGATTTTTAACGACATTAAATTTTTAAATATAACAATAATGAATTGGGAAAAAGCGGTTGTAAGTGATAAGTATTAAATAACTGTGGAGTGGGATATGTATAGCAAGTAAGGTAATTTTTAATCAGTTGTTAATTTTGGGATTTATTTTTTTATTAGTTTACTTAATGGGAGAAGAACTCACTGAGCTGGGACTGGCATTTCCAAATGGGTTATTCATAATATCTTTTGAAGAAGTAGGCACGTTGATATCCATGTGACTTTCGATTTCTTTTAATTCAGTTTCTGATATGGACGTTTGTTTACTATCATAGTAGTTATGTTGTTCTTTCGTTGCATTAGTTGTTGTTGTGAAATTGGTTTTGTCAGTGTGTTGAGAGTTGGGTGCTACCAATAGGTTTCTTGTGCTGTCTTTGCTGGATTTTGCTGTAACGGTATTTTGTGTGATGGTGTGTACTTCTGAAGTGGAGTTATTGGGGATTATTGGATTTTTGTTGCTTATGTTTTGATTTGCTGTGGAATTATGTTGTATTTTAGTTATTTTAGCGAACGATATAGAGTTTGTAGTTGTTGGATTTAGTATTTTATGTAATATCAGGGCTTCACGCTTCGAACATTTTTTCTCTGTTTTTATTTTTAAAATGTCTTTGGCCTGTTGGTATTTTGGGCATGTGTTGGACGAGGCTGTGTGTTCTCCATAGCAATTTGCGCATGACGTTCTGATGCAATTGTCTGGTTGATGAGGAGGTAGGTTGCAGGTCGCACAGGCGTGTGCATTCTTGCACATTTTCATTGTGTGCCCAAGCTTCTGACATGTTTTGCAACGCATCAGGTTTGGAAAATATGGCCGCACAGTGGATGTTACCCAGGCTATGTCAATTTTTTTTGGCAAAAAATAGTTGTCGAATGATAGTAACACCACTTCCGTGGGCTTGGCGACTCCTTCAGTTACTCGCGTAAATTTGTGGACGGCAATGACGTTGTATTGTTTTAGTTCTTCAATAATCTCGTCTTCTGGAACTAGATTTAGAAACGGGGCATATATCGTCCCTTTGACACAATTTAAATTATGATGAAGTGCACAAATATGTCAAATATATCAAAGATTTTACGTCAGTACCTGCCCGAAGGCTTTACCTGACGGTGCTCTTCGCACTGGGTGAATAAAGCTGTTCACCACTGTCCCGTCGCACCTCCCAGAGGCAGATGCTGGGCGAGGAAACAACATGCGCCCCTATTAGGGACAACTTGGTAGCAAATTCTGTACAGGCTGCAGAACCATGTATAGACACTTTGCTGAAGTGTTGGAGCTATCTAACCTCCTAATACCCTAATACCGCGGCAGCAAAATAGTGCCCCCATCTTACCTGAGGCTTCGCCAACCGCAAAACATCAGGGTAGCTTTGTCGAATAGCAACAACACCTAGAGATATACGGCCTGAAGAGAGCATCTACAATCAGTCACTAGCACCTCTTGCAGACACACTCATCTGACCCGTAACTCTTCCCGCGTATCTTTGGGTTTTAACCACAGCCACCACGTGATCCCCGAAGGGGCCTCACCAATAACCAGTCTAGGACACGTCCTAGGGGCTACTGGTTCCCGTGGCACCAGATAGGACTCTGGTCAGCCGCGTGTTAAAAACACCTCCGATTTTAGGTCTCATGCAAACCTGAGGTATCGGTAGCACCTCTACCCAGACAAGCATAGGCAGAGCTACTTCCTTAAATATCTTATATGCACGCCCGTTGCCCTGTTATGTCCAGGGATTGGGTAGTAACATATTAAGTTCAAGGGGTAATTGGCCAAAGGTCAAGGTCTGGAAAAACCAGATTACCCACTTACCGGACGAGCGAGCGAACCCACTTTCACCTTTAATTTACTTGCATGCGCGCCCGTTGCCCTGTTGATTCAGGGATTGGGTAGCAACATACAAGTTTTTAGGGGTTATCAGCAAAAAGGCCTAGGTCCGGAAACCTGATAACCCTATACCCCAGGAAGCACAACACCAAGCCACCAAGACAAGATGTATTGACCGTGCCCCCCGGGGGGGATGGAGTGCACATGTAATCTGACAAATGCTCGGAAGATATTGGGTGTCAAGGAACTTTTTCGCAACTTCTTTATTTTTCACTAACAGCAGTAAGCCGCCATTACGTAGAGGTGTGATTTTATTGATTTCTTTGCTAATAGCAAGAAGTGATTTATGTACCGCGAAGATGGAATAACAATTTAGTGGTTTATTTTCATCTTTAGAGTTGATTGTAAGAAATTTGGGACTGTCTTTTTTAGTTACAGGTAATTCTGGGAACTCTTTAGTAACGTTTGATGGTTTCTTTCTTTTTGCACGTGGGCTCGGTGACAATAGGGCAAATCTATTGTTCCCAAGATATTTAGGCCCGGAGGCCATATTACTTCAATTTTTGTCAGATCCGTGTATTAGGAAAATGTAACGAAGAAACAGAAAAAATAACGAACGTGGGAATGAGAAATATACGGTAATAAATAGATTAGCTGTTAAACAATCGTGACCGTTGTAAAAACTATAATTCCCAAAAAATTGGAACAAATTTTAAAACGTTATTTTTAATTTTATTAAATATGTTTTTTTTATTTTATTATTATTTTTTCTTTTAATACGAAAAAATTTTTTTTCAACTACAAATGACTGCACGCACTATGAATGCTTGATGTTGAATGTCAGAAATGATAGTAATTAAATCCCACTACTCATATTTTTCAAATTGTGATAATATTATGGAACGTTTTTCTTCTTTTTCGGCAGCTGTTCGTGTAGTTGCTTATATATTTCGTTTTTTCTTTAGCGCTCATCCAAAATACCGCTACAATTTATCCAAGAATTCTATTATAATATTCACTTCTGAAATTTGTTTTGTTCGAAAGAGACTTATAATAGTTTACCAAGGTTCATTATCCTAACAAAAACAAACAAGTCATACCGAATTCTAGTTCGCTTTCAAGCTTTAATCCGTTTTTGAATGGCGAGGGTATTCTACGTTCTTGTGGTCGTCTTGAACACGCTCCAGAGCTTTCGTACGATGAAAGGCATCCTATAATTATTCCGTATAATTGCCAATACTCACGTCTTTTGATTAAATTTATATACAATATTACTATACATGGTGGAAATCAGCTTGTTTTGCGACTTATAAGAACAAGATATTGGACTAACAAAGTGAAATACTTATGAGTACACTTCCCCAGAGATATTGAATATTTCTTTTTTATTTTATTTTATTTCCCTTTACCCACACAAGCCTGGACTTTTTAGCTCAATTTGACATGAAGACCTATGCCGACCGCTCTTTCCGTATAATCAGGGGCTATCTAGACATATTTGTGTGCTTTTGGACTAAAATTTGAAGGCAACGACCGATTTGACCATTCCAGCTTTTCTCGCAGCCTTTATTCGTTTTGTTTCTCGTCGTGGTTGTCCGTTGCAGCTCCACTCTGATAATAGAAAAACGTCTGTTGGCGCTTCCAGAATTATACCTAAAGAGTTTATTCAATCTTCTCGTGAGACAATTCTCGCACATTAGGCTATTAGTGTAAATTTAATAAAATCTTTAATATCATCATATAAAAGCTTAGAAAGTAGCGAACAAGGTAACACTAACAAAGATGAGAAATGTTTTTACAGCATAAAATACATACCCGGTCTCACTTATTATAGAATCATAAAAGAATAATAAAATTTGCTTACAAACCAAACAAAACAATAAGTACATTATTTACAAACACAAAAACAGCTCTACCGAAATTGCAAAAAAAACAACATTGTTTACGAAATTCCTCGTAAAGGGATTGACAACAATAACTGCAATTTAGTTTATATAGGCACTAATAAGAGAAGTTTGGAAACAAGATTGAGTGAGCATAAAGCTGATATTAATAAGAAGAAAGAGAACACTGAATTATCACAACATATATTACAAACAAACCACGTACCTGACTTTGCCAACGTAGAAATACTTGATAAGGAAAACAATACAAAAAAGAGATTCATAACTGAAAGCTTACGAATTCAACAAAAAATCAACAAAACAATGAACAAAAAGGAAGATACGGACAATATAAGCACTAATTATAAGATGGTTATAGAAAACAGTGTATCTTTTTGAAAAAAAGTTTTTTTTAATTTTGTTGTATTACATGCATATTGTTTTTATTGATGATGTTAAATGTTAAGAAATTAATTAATTAGTGTAATATAATCTTGTAAGTAATTGTTAAAATTTTCACCACTAATTATAAAGAAATTTATAATCTTGATGTTTTAATATTTTAATAAAATAGACGAATCCCTGGATTAAGTGAACAAAAAATTCACGAAACGTCGGGAAAAATATGAAATAAATAACTTTTTAATTTTATTGTCATAAAAACATACTAGGCCTGATTAACTAAAACAAAACATGAAAATAACTACATTAGTTATAATTAGGATAGTGGTGGCGTGGTGTAGTGGTTAAAGTGCTTGCCTACAAAACCGAGTACCCCTGGCAGAGGACAAACATTTTCCACCATGGTTTTTCAAGTATTAAAAAATAAAGTGGCTTCAACCCCCTCCTAAAAATCAATCCACTGGGCACCCTGACCACCTCCTCTCCCTGGAAAAGAGGATAACATTAATACAAACAAAGGTCATTCAGAGCCATCACCTTCTGGGAAAAATTATAGGAATCAAAGATTAGCTGGAACAAGAACCGATTACCGAATCTGATACAAGGCAAAAAAAAAACAATAAAAATGCGAAAACAACCGGTCTAAACATGGATATGCTCCCTTCGGGAGCGGAAAGAATATATATATATATATATATATATATATATATATATATATATATATATATATATATGTATATATATATATGTATCTATATATAAAATTGGATGTGTGTATGTATGTATGTAACGTAATGGCTCCAAAACGGTTGAGCCGATTTTGACGAAATTTTCAGGGAACCTTCAGAATACTCGGGCGGGTGACACTGTGAAGTCCGATTTTTTATTTTAGGTCTGTGGGCGGAGGGGCGTGGCAAAATGCAGTTTTCATATTGCACCACCAATGACATATACATATATTTATTTTTTGTGCTTTTTTTATATTTTATTTTCCTTTTTTTTGGAAAGCCGTTGTCATGTTCTTCTAAACGAGATATCAAACTCTTAAATCGGTTATGTAGTTCCGAAGATATTTTGAGCTGACGGTGTCAGCTATATACATATGTACATAAAAATTACGTGTATGTTCGTGATCGCTGAACTCAAAAACTACTGAACCGATTTTGACCAAATTTGATATGCGTGCTCTATGGGCCGTGAGGAGTGTTTCTGTGTAGTTTGAAGTTCGTCCAACAGATGGCGCAATACTTAGTTTTGTGTGTTTTTTTGCACCGTAACTCAAGAACTACTGCACCGATTTTGACCAAACTTTATATACATGTTCTATGGGACGTGAGGAGTGTTTCTGTGCAGTTTGAAGTCCGTCCGACAGTTGGCGCAATACTTAGTTTTGTGTGTGTGTTTTTGCACCGTAACTCAAGAACTACTGCACCGGTTTTGACCAAATTTTATATACATGTTCTATGCGACGTGAGGAGTGTTTCTGTGTAGTTTGAAGTTCGTCCAACAGATGGCGCAATACTTAGTTTTGTGTGTGTGTTTTTGCACCGTAACTCAAGAACTACTGCACCGATTTTGACCAAACTTTATATACATGTTCTATGGGACGTGAGGAGTGTTTCTGTGTAGTTTGAAGTTCATCCGACAGATGGCCCAATATTTTGTTTTTTGTGTTTTGCCCAATAGAGATTAGCGCGATAAGCCTATGCTGCGTTTTGCTGAAGGCGTTGAGTCCTTAACCAGCGTGTAGTGGGGTTAATTAGCCCGATACCTTTATTTAAACAATAATTGCTATATCTATTTAGTGCAAATTTGAAGGCAAAACAAGGTTTGCCCGGGTCAGCTAGTATATATATATATATATATATATATATATATATATATATATATATATATATATATATATATATATATATATATATATATATATATATATATATAATTAAGGATGCAAGTATGCCTCCAAATGCTTAGCGGCGTGGAAGGGTAGAGTTGGTATATATAGGATCTGACAGTCGTTAGAGTGGCCGATGTTTTCACACAGCGAGGGATCGTTACTAGACCAATCACAAAACTTATTGCACTATAGTCGGAGCAACAACTTTGTAATTTTCAAAAACTTAATTTTTCAGATTATAATGCCAAAAAATTCTTTTAAAGGAACTTCCTCGTGTCACCGCCAAAAACGCACTGGTTGTCACGATAATCATAAGCCTTATTTATGTCGCATTTGTACTCGCCCTCATTCGTTGTGTGCATGAAAAAGATTTCTTTCATTGAATGTTAAAGAACGTATTTGTACCGTTAAAAACCACCAGTACTACTGAACTTTTCTATCAAATGAATATTCAAAGGGAAAATGTATTTTAACATGGGGTTGCAAGCATTGCATCAAACATCATCATACCTTGCTTAATTTTAATCCGAGATTCAAAAATGATTCGGTTTCATCTCCGTCATCATCCTGTCCTCGTACTCCTGACCCTTCTTCGTCTAAAACTATTAAGAGCAGTGAGAATCTTGCCAGTTCTTTGACATCATCTTCAAAGCAAACAACTTTATCTTCCGTGCTCCGAAAAAATAAAACTATTCTGTTGTCAACGGCGCACAGTGGCTGAAAATCGTTTTTCATTGGCCAAAATTCTGTAACTTTTGAACCGATCGAAATATTGAAGTATTTTTTTTTAATGGATAGATATTTAGTTCAGCTTGACTTAGTTTTATTTATTTATTTATTTATTTAATTTTAAATTCACCTATGGAAAATAATCCTTACAGGCTAACAAATATACTAATTACATAAAACATTAAATAAATCCTTATTTTCTAATAACAAATTAAAATCATTAGCAGACAATGAAAAGTCTTAGACAATAATATTAGAAATCTTACTTATATTATTCAAAACTCGTAACAAAGGTTCACGCATTCAATAATTAGTAACATGAGTAGATACATAAAATTGGTTATTGGATCTAAGGTGTTTAAAAGGTACAAAAAATTTAATCAAACTTAATAGGTATTCACAATCGATAAAACCATTAATCAAATTATAGACAATCCTAACGGAATGAATAGTACGGCGTACATAAAGTGGCTTTAAGCCCAAAAGAAAACAACGAGCATTATATGTAGTCGGGACCAACATTGAAAGATCATTACGAAGTGCAAATTTAACAAATTTCTTTTGAAATCTTTTAATTCTATCAGTACATTAACAAAAGAACAATACTCTAACTTCGAGCGAACAAAAGCAGTGTATAAAATTTTTAATGTTATGGGATCCGAAAAGTTCTGACTGTTTCTTCTTATAAATGCACAAGCAGAATAAGCTCTAGGTATAATATAATCAAGATGTGCATTAAAGTTCACAATCCAAAACAATGCCAAGATCTAGCACTTGGTTAACAACTTTCAAATTAAAGTCGCTTAACTTGTACTGGGATACTATTACATTACGAATATTAGACCTATGAAAGCTCATTTGAAAATATTTATCCACATTCAAAGGTAAATTATTAATACTGCACCAATAGAATATTTCATCGATGCAAAGTTGAAGAGCGATGACATCATTGTCAGAAGTAATTTCCTTATAAAGTTTCAGGTCATCAGCATACAATAAAAATTGTGAACTAGCACAATAACTACCAATGTCATTAATAAAAATTACGAACAATAATGGGCCTAATATACTACCCTGTGGCACACCTGAGATTGAAGTATATGGCAAGGACACAAAATTTTCTAAAACAACAGTGTATTTTCTATTCGACAAATAGGACATCAACCAATTGAGAAACTTGCCATAAAAACCGATTTTACTTAATTTAAGGTACAGTATATTATGTGCAACCTTACCAAACGCTTTACACAGATCCATAAAAATTGCTTGAACTTGGTTATGTTTTTCAAAAACAGATATATAGAAGTGATTGAAGACAGCACAATTTGTAGTGGTAGAACGACCAGGAAAGAAGCCATGCTGCTCAACACAAATATACCGCTTTAGTGCAAAAAACATCTTTTCCTTAATTACATACTCAAAAATTTTTGAAGACAGGGGTAATCGAAGCAATTTTCCATCTAGCAATAAAACAGCCTTCATCCAACGATTTATTAAAAAGGTACAGTAAAGGTATACTCAAACTTTCAGCCAGATTCTTTATAAAAAATGAACTCAAACCATCGATTTTTGTGTTTTTCTTCCGACGGGGTTTGTTTGAATTTGGGACGATTTTCCGTCATCCCACGTCAAATTTGGTTTGCAACCAGACCGGTTTCAGCTTTGTGCCATCTTCAGTGGAAGAGAACACTGAAGATGGCACAAAGCCGTAATGTAAATCACCAGTTTGATTAAAATTTTTAAAATTTTTTTCTAAGATTTTTTAGCTTTTTTAAACCCTTAGTGTACCATGGAAGTTTGAGAACCTTTGGTGGCAAAAGAGGAACGAAACGATCAATGAGATTTTTTAAAGTATTAATAAATATGTTATAACAATATGCCATATCCTTAGCATCAAATAGATTATTCCAACTTATAGATTTAATTTCCGCATTCAAATTACCATAATCACAATCATTAAAATTATAAATATTATTATCGTTTTGGCAAATAGAAATAAATTCAAAATGAGAGTACAAAAATTAAAGGGATATGATGCATGTCAGTTATACACATAGGAAATGCACAAACAGATAACGAGTATTTAATCGCTTCAGGAACAAATATTAAATCCAAAATGCGGTTTAATTTATTTGTGAAAGAATTGATTTGTACTAAGCCTAGACTTAAAAAGGAATCCATAAGATTCATTTCATGTGATTTATTTAGACATCATTGAATAAATTACTCCAGCCAATCTCACGTAAATTAAAGTCACCAATTACACAAAGATTTTCAGCACCAACAATATCTGACAGATGAACCACATTTAAAACATGGGCAGCATACACAGAATCCTCACTTTTAGGTGGGACATATGAAGGCCATATAAACAAATTTTTAGAGTTGGTAATGCACAAAATTGGTCCAATACAGGGTTTGTATCAGAGAGAGCAGCAAGTTTAGCATTTAAAGTTCTTTTAACAGCAATGCACACACCTCCACCATGAGATTTTCCCAAACTTTCAAGATCACGGTCCTTACGAAACACTTGGTATTGATGTAAGTCACAGAATTCAGCATCACAAATAGCCGGGATTAACCAAGTTTCCACAATTACAATAACATCATAATCAGCTTGAGCAGTAAATTTATAGACATCAGATAATTTAGTACCAATACCAGATGCATTTTGGAAGAAAATTTTTAACTCATTATTGAAAGGACGAGAAGATGAGCAGCAGGTTGGCAGATCAGTTGTTATATTTAGTTTTTTTGGTTAGTTGGTACCGGAAGGCGTCCTATATTTCTTCGGTTTACATTATATATGTATTCACGTACAAATGTACTAATTTTAATTACATTAAAATTGATTGAGTACTTCTTAAGGACTTCTAGGTCAAAGTTGAACTTTTGATTTTTTTTTAATTTTGGAGTAAAATATGGGTTTATTCTTTTTATTTGCATATTAAAAAATTTTATATTTAGAACTTAATAATAATTGTAATTATTTTTGTGATAATGGAATTTTTTTAATGTTACACTCAAAAAAATTTTTACACTCAAAAAAATGTTTATACTCAAAAAAAATAGTAAAATTAACTAAAGATTTTGCTGTTACCACAGAAAATTTTTTTATTTTTTGCTGTCAAAGTAGGTTCTATTTATTATTATTTTTTACTAATACTATATTTTTCGTACTTAAATAGCAATGAAAGGCAATTATCAGGCCTGTCACAGAAATTTTTCGGAATGGTTTTGATTACGAATTTTCAATTCGATCGAACTTGTTTTGCCTTCTTCAGACTTTGATTGATTTGCTCCATTCCGACAAATTCTAGTTTGGTTATTTTTAAGTTAAATGTGGCAATATTGCTCACTAAATGTGGCAATATTGCTTACTAAATGTGGCTATATTGTGCAAACCAAAACAAAAACATATGGTTATTAAAGAAAGAAAATACAATTTAAATAGCAGACAAGTTTTATGGTATGGTTTAGAGCCATATTTAATTACACCATATAAAAATGTTGTTGCCGGAAGCTTAGAGCACAAATTTAATTTAAAACACTCCTCAGCCCGAAACATTGTTGAACGTACCATTGGGGTTTTAAAAAGTCGTTTTAGGTGCATGCATGGTACTCTTCTGTATACACCTCCTAAAGCTTCCCAAATAATCAACGTTTGTTGTGCATTCCACAATATTTGCAGAAATTACAATGTTGAATTTGAAGAAATTGTAGCAGTCGACATGGAAGAAATTGTAGCAGGCGACATTGAAGAAATTATTGTAGCGGAAAGAGAAATGTTTAGAGTAGGGCAACGCATACGTGATAACATTGCTGGCCAAATAAATAAATATATGTATGTAGATTAATATTTGCACATGCTTAAGTTTTAATACATGTATGTATATATTTATTAAATTAAAAAAAAAACTAAAATTCTATTAAAAAATGAACACTTTTAAAATTAAGTTGTGTTGGTTAAAAATAAAAGTATGTATGTATTTTTCAAATACATTAACACAAAAAAAAATAAGGAACTTTTTAATTCAGTCTTTTTTATATTACATTCCAATTTGTACCACTGTTTTGTATACTTTAAACTATTTTTGGTTAAAAATTAAACTAATTTTGATTTAGTTTTCTCAAATTCAATCTTAAGAGCTTCTATTTCCAAAAGCTTCAACTTTATACCATTTTTTTCCTTACAAAACTTCTGCATTTCTCGATCGTGCTTCTTTTTGTCTTCAAAATAATTTTTAAAAATATCGCAAAGTCTTCCCAGCTTTCGGTTTTGACTTTTAAGCTCTTCTCGCTGTTCCTCCATCAATTTAACAATAGATTGTAAGCTGTTATTTTCTTCAAAAAGGAGATTGTTAAGGTCATGTTGTTGCACATTTTTGGGAGTGCATGTGCGTGTTTTCTTCCTGTTTAGGTTTGGTGATGGGGTTAAACTGAGACGTTTTCTTTTCGACATTGTGTATTTTTTTCCGGTTGATGTTTTTTCTTCAAAAGGATTGTTTTCTTTATTAGTTACAATCAAATCACAATGCGGCGATCTTTCAAAAATTGTTTCGCCTTCAAAATTCTTTGGAGTGCTTTTTGAAGTGGAAGGTGCACAGCTAAGCATAGTGACATTTGCGTAAGGAGCTTCTTCTTTAATAGTTTGATGAACTTTTCCTGCACGTATCGGTTTTAGAACACTTTCTTCATTTTCTTCTTCGGAATCTAACAAAACAGTTAAATCTGTATCAGCAAAATCTCTTGCACCAACAATGCCTTCAACACTTCTATAAATGCCACTCAATGCTGCGACAGATTCCTCCACGTCCGACAGAATGTATTTATTGAATTGGCCACCACCGGTCTTTAGATTTTCCTTCTTGTTGTGACTCATTTTGTTTTTTACGTATGCTTTCCAATCTGTCCATGTTTTTTTCCAACCATGGCAATCCTTCCTTGGTGGGCCAGAGGAGTTCAACTTTTCGGTCAAGGATTCCCATAGCAAATCTTTAGCCACTCTGTCTCCTTTTACATAACCCCTAGCTATGTCTTGGTGCTTTTCCATAAATTCAAGAAATATTTTTTCTTGCTGGATATTTCTATGTTTACGCCTAAAAAAATTTATTTGTTAACAAATTTTTAAAATAATTTCTAAAAATCGACAATACTTACATTTTTTATAACCTCCTTAGCTTATGAACAAACAGCTGTGTACTTATTTTTTTTTTATGATGCCAGTATGTTAATATATTGAACAATGAAAATTTTTGTTGAGGAATTAAAGTGGTTTCCCTTAAAAAATAGTCTGGTAGCACTTAATATCAGTTTTTGTTATCTGTTTAATTTTTTCCTTAAAACATGAGAAATTCTTACAATTATTTCTAAATAAAATAAAAAAATGTAACTAAAAGCTTAACATATCATTTTCTTTATTCAATCAAGAAAGTTTTAAATTTGTTTTTGTACTATTACATACAAAAAATGCAAATTCGATCATGAAATTAAAAGTGGTTTCATTTCGAGGAATTGTGTCGATTTTTATTTTCTGAAGAAGCTTTTGCGGAATTGAAATAACTTTCGATCGAAATGGATTTCTGTGACAGGCCTGTATAATTATTATTCATTTGACACAAATATTGATTGCAAATATTCTATATTTTGCTCTGTGCTATTTCTGTTCTTTAGTATTTTTTTGGCTTCTTGATCTAAATCCCGATGTTCCACTTTCCATTTATTTCGAATATTGGACATGAACGGATCTGACGTTGCCAATAATATATTAAATAGATCTTCATTTGTGGAATTTTTCAAGTATTGTGCTCTCTATAAAATCTGTAATCCTTGTTCCTTTCTTCCTGAGCCTCCTCTGATAGATCTCCAAGTGGCACCAAATGATATTTAATAATATCTTCTCCATGATAAAGGATTTTGTGAACTGTTGCAGACATATTTTTCCATGGGTTGGTTGTATATATTTTTGCAGTTTCCTTAGCATAATCTCCAAATTGCTTAGAGTCAATTTCTTCATTGCACGCAAGTACTTCTAGGATTATTTTAAATCTGAAAATAAGGTTTAAATCCACTCCTGTTATCTCAGATGCTGTTTCTGGATCTGAAAAGAATCTTCGTGCGGTATTGCCATCATTTGTAGTGCCTGACCCTTGTTTTGGCTGATCTATAATCAATCCAATTTTGCGATATTCATCTTGAACATGCTTCTTTTTTGAACTTCTTAACTCTTTGTTGGTTTCATTGTTTCTTATGGATCCTGAATATCCGAAATCCATATCATAACTGATTTTTAGTATATGTTCCATAAGTCGTATTCTTGCATGTAGTGGTGATAATCCAAATTCATAAGGACTAATTGGTAGCTTACTTCAATTTGCTGCCCATCTAACTGTAATTGTAATGTCTGTAGTGTTGTAAATTGGGCCTTGATATCACTAATTTCTTTGTTAGTGGCATCACGAATTTCTTTTTTGAATTCAAGTTTGATTGGCCTGCAGTATTTCGTAGAAGATGGTGTCTCATTTTTCCAAATATCCATTGTTTGCGTTGTACTAGTCGAAGGCTCTGAATCTTCCAAAATCTTTTTCAATCGCAATGGTACAATTGATACCATGAACATATCCGAGTCTGAAATATTTTCATATACAAGTTGTTTGTATTGTTTTTGTCCCGAAGAACCATCACATCCCCATTTACAAAAAAGAATTACCTTTGTGTTTCCATATTTCTTTAACGCATTTCCTGGTATTGATTGTAGCAAACGTTCGGCTGTGTGATCAAGTAGAGATTGTAGTTGTACCTCTGCCGAAATTGGTGTGATTGTAATAGTATCCTTTGATGGCAAACAGTCCATTTTAGCAGCAGTTATGTGATGATATGCTGGATAGATATTTGAGCCCTTTTCAATCGCACGCAATCTGAGCTTAATATATTGCTGTTTTTTTAAATTTCAAATCCAGAAATCAGTCTTGTTGAACCTTCGTAGTGAACGGACATATTAGCGGAGTTTTTTCTTACATACTAAACAAACAAAAATTACAAAAAAAATAAAATACTCGTAATAAGTACTGATTTGTAATAAGTACTCATTTTGTGAAATTTGCTTTATTTGCACTAATAATACTTTTCATATAATCTGAAACAACAAAAACAAAAAAAAAACACAAACAAAGTGACTGAGGAATACTCTGTATGAGTACCTCAAAAACAAAAAATTGAGAAATGCCTATTTTACTGTGAGTTCTGAAGCTCTTAATGCAAACAATAAAAATAAAAAATTTGATGATAGTCTTTTTCTAACGGCAAAGCCAATTTTACGTGAGCGATCAAATTCGCTTACTCCGATGCCAAGTAGTGATTCTATAACATTACCGCTGCCTAGTACTTCTTTATTTAAATCAGCGCCATTATCCGCTCCGGGCTCGTGTTCATCACTTAACCCAGTTATCACTATAAACAATAATATTGAGAAACCTAAAGTGCCCGTCGGAATGGACAGATATATCACAGTAGTAAAGCGCGGGCGAAGCCCAAATTCATCAAAAATCTCATCGGTTCCCAAGATATCCAGGGACATCGAAGCCAACTCAGCTAACCGTCTAAACCGTTTTACAATTTTGCAAGATATCACCGACAAACCCGACTTACCCTCGAATAAAACCTCAAATCCACCACCAATATATTTGAGGAAAAAAAATTCAAACACCTTTATTAAAAAATTAATTTCGGTCATTGGTGAAAAGCCATTTCATATTGTTCCAATAAAACGTGGTAATATTGATGAAACAAAGATTCAAATATACGAAGAAAAAGATTTCCGCAAAATGGTTAACGAATTCGAGCTTAAGAGTGCTAAAGGCCTACAGATCGTATTGAAAGGCATAGATTCTTATGTTGTTCTTGAGGAAATAAAAGAGGCTCTCACCCTCCAGGGATTTAAGGTAAAGAATGTCTCTAACATAATAAACAGGGAGAAAATCCCCCAACCCTTATTTCGCGTTGAATTGGAGCCAAACGATATAAAATTGAAGAAAAATGAGACCCATCCAATTTATAACCTAAAATATCTCTTATACCGAAAAATCACAGTTGAAGAACCACACAAGCGTTCTGGACCCGTATAGTGCCATAACTGTCAAGAATATGGCCATATGAAAACTTACTGTAAATTACCTACTGTTTGTGTTGTGTGCGGTGAATTACACAACACTGCTATTTGCAATAAGTCCCCTAATGGCCCAACCAATAACTTCACATGTATCGTATGCTGACGCTGTGAAGATCAACTCTATTCCCGTTCAAAAAGTGTTACCACCAACTAATACAACAAATGCAAATGCAAGCTTTAATTTCAGTCGCCTTGAAAATACGATTGATAATTTGGTGCAAATCTCGTGATATCGTCAGTTTACTCTCCTCCCAGATTTTCAATCACTGAGGATCAATACCAGGATTTTTACAAAACTCTTGGACCTTGTTTCGTAGCAGCTGGGGACTACAATGCAAAACATACGTTCTGGGGATCGCGTCTTATTACACCTAGAGGTAGAGCATTGTTCAACACAATTTCAAAAATGGGTTTGCATGTCATTTCCAGCGGGGAGCACACTTACTGGCCTACTGACATACAAAAAATTCCGGATGTTATAGACTTTGGCGTCATGAAAAATATATCTAGGGATTTAATTCATGTTGAAGCTTCTCATGATCTCTCCTCCGATCACACTCCCACGATCGTTACAATTTGTAGCCCACTAAGAAGTGACTTACCTCACCCATATGCGAAAATTATAAATAATGTTAATTGGCTGGGGTTAAAAAAACATCTCAGTAGTCATTGTACGGAGAACATCAAGCTAAGAACTCCCGATGATATTGAATTTAACATTGCCAATCTCACTGAAAATATTAAACAGGCTGCTAAACATGCCACTACCTCCCATCCGCAGACTGGGTTTAATAGAATTTATTCTGCGGACATTGAACGTCTCGTATGTGAAAAAAGAAGAGCTAGAAGGGAATGGCAACAGCACAGATCGCCCCAACATAAAATCAGACTTAGAGAATGCACTAAACGACTCCAAGAGTTGCTTTCATCTGAAAAATCTGCTTCTCTTAAGAACTATCTGGAAGGTCTCGATGTTACAGCAGCATCTAATTACTCCTTGTGGCGCGCTGCTAAAAAACTTAAAACACCCGTTGAGTCTAAACCGCCCTTGCGCACTTCTACCGGAGGTTGGGCACGAACCAATACTGAAAAAGGTAAAATATTTGCTGAGCATTTAAAACACGTATTTACCCCAAACACATGTACTGGTGCTATTGATTTGCCGAGTGTAGTTGCTCTACCCCCTCGACCCATAAAGTTTAAGATGCGTGATGTAAATAAACTAATTGCTGAAACCAACCCAAAGAAGACCCTGCGTATTGATGGAATTAATAACAAGATGCTGATGAAGTTGCCTCGTATTGCTATTAGAATCCTGTTGTTTATTTTTAATGGCATTTTACGACTGGAGTATTATCCACACAGCTGGAAACTTGTCAAAATGATTCCAAAGGCGGGCAAAGATCTTACCAAGGCTGAGTCATATAGGCCAATAAGTTTACTGTCAACAATTTCTAAGCTCTTCGAAAAGCTGCTCATGACAAAATTGTCCCCAATTCTAAATGATATTGGTTGCATACCGGACCATCAATTTGGTTTTAGAAGTCAGCATAGCACCATTGAACAATGTCATAGATTGGTACATTTTATAAGAAGAACATTTGAAGAAAAGAAGTATTGCTCTTCCCTCTTTATTGATGTTTCTCAGGCATTTGATAAAGTGTGGTACGAAGGCCTTATTTTAAAATTGAAGACATATCTACCAATAAACATAGTAAATCTTTTAGAAAGTTACATTCTTGCCCGGTAGTTCACTGTTGTGGAAGGAGACTTCATGAGTGTGCCCGAAACTATCTTATCAGGTGTGCCACAGGGGAGTATACTGGGGCCAGTTTTGTATTTGATTTATACCTGTGATATGCCTTTAAGCAGCAATATCCTAACTTCTACATTTGCCGATGGTACAGCCTGCCTTAGCATGCATGAAAACCCTCACGAGTCATCCCGATATCTTCAGGAACATATTAACCTGTTGGAGCTGTGGTTGAACTTATGGAGAATAAAAGTAAAAGAACAAAAGTGTGTTCATGTCACATTTACCTTAGGAAGAGACACTTGTTCCCCCATTCGAATCAACAATCAAGTTGTTCCTCAACATTCACAGGTAAAACACCTTGGTATACATCTTGACCGACGGCTTACATAGAAACAGCACATTGACTCTAAGCTAACACAAATGAAGCTTAAACTAACCCAGATACATTGGTTGATTGGTATAAATTCTACCCTCAGTCTAGATTGTAAACTTTTAATATACAAGTCGCTTTTGAAACCCATATGGTGTTACGGAATTCAGCTATGGGGCACTGCTTCAGCTTCCAATGTAGAGAGAATACAACGTATGCAAAACAAAATTTTAAGGTTAATAACATCGGCTCCATGGTACATGAAAAATTCTATTTTACATCGTGATTTAAATATGCCTCTTGTGACCGCTGAAATTGCAAAATATGCAGGCAAATATTTAACAAAACTCGAGCTCCATCCTAATCCCCTTGCTCGTAATATCTTGAACTTTACTGGACACATCCGCTTAAAAAAGAGGGATACTACGGCTTTAATACGCCACACTGCAGATGAAACTTTTTGAAAATATTTTTTGTGCTTAACACTACATTTATGTATTTTTAATTACTATCACTAAGTTTATGTCCGACACTGGTTGGGCCTAATTATTATATCTATATTTAAGATTTGAATACTTATTGTTATTTCAGATTAATGATGATAGAATAAATAAAATTAGTGGAAAAAAAATCCAGAAATAAGCTCATTTGTGTACTGTATTGTATCGCTCGGAGTTGGTACACTTTTAAGAATTCGTTTTGTTCTCACTGAACTACCTTTAATAACTTTTTCAATGATATCCACTTTTGGTAATTGGTTCTGTGATCGTAGTTGATGTAGGAAAGATTCCTTTGTATTTGTACAACCAATTGCATCGTTAACATCTTTAAGTTTCCGCCTCTTAGATCTATCGCTGCTTTGCGTGGTCTTCCAACCTTATCTTGCTTTGCTGTTTCTGCAGCGACAGTAAGTTGACCTTCTAACCACTTTTCACTTTTTATATAAAACTTTTGTTTACTGTAGCTAACTTCTTTGTAGCGTTTTTTAGTACTTTTACAAAATTAGATAATTGCTCTTGTATTTCGGTGCTACACGAATTTAAGTTTAATTTTATTTTAACATAAGTAAGAACATCTTCCTGGTTTTTATTTCTAAAATACTCTTCGGCCAGTTCTTTATAACCGAAGCTCTCCATATTTTTCTGAATATTTTTATTTGAGTCTGTTATGATTTATCACTTGCAAATATACGTACGTACACATAAAGGATTAACTTATTATTGAGTAATCCCTTATCGACTCCGTAGTTTTATACATTTTTAGATACATGTTATTCACACATTGATCTTCAATTTCATAGCAGGTGGTACTTAAATTGAACAAAACTGCACTTGTTATCCAGACCTTAATGTCAGGTAAAACTAATTAGTATCTCGTCAATATGGGGTTCTTTTCATCTTTAGTGGTTTAATGTCGCGATTATTATTATGAAATTGTTTATGACTTTGGCTGACCCTAACAGTTATATTAGAAAGAGATCATATGTTTACTGTAGAACCTATTGTGATATTTTTATTACTGATTTTTTTGCTGATCAAAACGAAGCCATAAAACCCTTTCGCAGGTATTATATTTAATTATTTTAGTTTTACGTAGTCTAAAGTAAAAAACATAAACCTTTAGGCAAAAAAGTGAAAATTTAATACACCATTGTATACGAGTAATTATAGGGCTGTTTAAATTATCGTAATTTGAATTTTTTTAGAGCAATTTCATTAAAATTTAAAAAGTGTTCTACCGTCGGGTCGTGGCGGGTGCAAAAGTATATATAGGGTTAAAGAAGACACCTTCACCTTTCTTCGGGTGGTATACGTTTCTTGTTCTTTTTTGTTACCTAGAAGTTCTATTCCACTAAAATTTAAATTTCAGAAAAATATAGTAGTTTCATAAATATTTCATAACACCTCTATTATTAAACGCTACAGCGGTAACCACTTACAACAACTAAAGACTATAATCTTACCAACATTATAAAAAGGACCGCAGGCCATTATCGATGATAGCTTGCGAGTAGTAACGATTTAGTTTTGACAAAAAACTGATTAAAAAAACACCTTTTTCTGAAATAACAAAAACAGTTGAGTTTGACAGCATGCCACGCCCACAATTATCAATAGCTTAACCTATTTTTTTGGCTACCTTAATATGGATGTATTAGCTCCAAAATGACGTAAACATTTTCAAAATCGGTGACAAAAAATTCGACTTTTGGCCAATGAAAAACGATTTTCAGCCACTGTGCGGCGCTAGTTAATATCGGCTGTAGGACAGTATATGCGAGCTCTCTATTAGACTCTGGGTCAGCCGTAAGCAGAATTTCAAAAAAGTTGGTTACAAAATTAAACCTCACGACGTTCACCATGAAAGAGGAAACGATGTGTGCCATTGTTCTTAAGTCCCGTTATGATTCTTCGCCGAAAATTGGAGGAGTTGTTAGAGTCGATAATCGTATCTTCTTAAGAAATCCAGGGAAGTCTCTTCCAGATTCTTTCAAACAAAATTTCTTAGCCGACTCCAACTTCTGCGATTCTTCCGAAATTGATATAATACTTGGAGTTGACGTGTATCCTAAAATAATGCGAGACGCCGCGTTCACAAAATCAGAAATGCCCACAGCTCAAAGTACACTTTAGGCTGGGTACATGTTTGATCTGAACATATGTTCAACATTGTACCTTTTTGCTGACTGCTATGAATCGTATAAAACTCTTCTCACTTTCATAAGGTGAATACTGTTACGTCAGTATTTTTTTTTTGACATCCATATAGTTAAAGATACTTACTTCCGCCTATAACAGAATAGTCATTGGTAATATTAATCCAACCTTTAAACTTGCAAGATCTTCAAAGCACCCAATAAACAGTATTTATTCCTTAAAAACGATTGAATTTTTTTTTGGTTGGTTATATAATTTATTACTTTTCTTTCGAATGATTTTTGTAATTTTTGATTAAGTCAGATGCAAGCTATTGCAGGAGATATGCAAAAAAAGATTTGTAAACTCATTCAAAATCAAAACTTAAAATTTTTTCCAGTTTAAGCTATTTTTTAAATTGTTTTTCAAGTTCTGTAAAATTTTTCCAACGCAAATATGACTTTTGTAAATTTAGATGACGATATCTATGTAGGTATGTAGATATGTTGATAATATGATATTATAATCAAATTAAACAAAAATGTAATTTCATACAAATAAAATAAAAATTACAAAAATACCCAAGTATTATACTAAATGGTTTAAGTACGGCTTGTCATTACTCCAATCATGTACATGTCTTATTATTAATTTTGCGTACTTCTCCTTGCCGTATTTATTTTGTACAAATTGTGAATTACACAATACGGCTATTTGCAATAAGTCGAAAGACCAGAAGGAAAAAAAGTGCAGTAATTGTGGAGGTAATCACACTGCTAACTACAGAGGATGCCCTGTATACTCTTTCGTTAAACAGGCTATGAGTCAAAAGCCTAAAGTAACTCCAGCGCAAACAGGAAATACGTACTCCGTTACTTATCCTCCTATGGCCCAACCAATCTCTACACAAGTATCGTATGCTGACGCTGTGAAGATCAACTCAGTTCCCATGCAAAAAGAGTCAGCACCAAATAACACAACAAATGCAAACGCAAGCTTTAATTTCAATCGCCTTGAAGCTACTATTGATAATCTGATGCAAACTATAAACAACTTTACAACAAATGACTAGCATGATGCAAGAAATGCTGCGAATGCAGAACACACTGCTTCTAGCATTAGTTAACAAGCCATGAACACGTTAAAGTTATGTTTCTGGAACGCAAACGGCATTCGCCAACATAAAAATGAACTTGAGCACTTCCTCACGGTAAAAAATATTGATATAATGTTGGTACCTGAGACTCATTTGACTCCGAGAAGCCTTTTTAAAATGAGTGGCTACACCTTATATGATACTAAGGACCCGAGAGGAAGAGCATGCGGAGGATCAGCAATTCTAATAAAGTCAAGACTGAAGCACTATATTCTTGAGAACACTTGTGAAGACCACCTACAAGCAACAAATATTTGCATCGAACAATTTCGTACAAATCTCGTAATATCATCAGTTTACTCCCCTCCCAGATTTTCAATCACTGAAGATCAATACCAGGATTTTTACAAACTCTTGGCCCTTGTTTCGTAGCAGCTGGCGACTACAATGCAAAACATACGTACTGGGGATCGCGTATTACTACACCTAGAGGTCGAGCGTTGTTCAACACAATTTCAAAAATGGGCTTGGACGTCATTTCGAGCGGGGAGCCCACTTACTGGTCTACTGACATACAAAAAATTCCAGATGTTATAGATTTTGGCGTCATGAAAAATATCTCTAGGGATTTAATTCATGCTGAAGCTTCTCATGAACTCTCCTCCGATTACTCTCCAACGATCGTTACAATTTGAAGGTGATAAATCGTGTTAATTGGCTGGGCTTCAAAAAATATCTCAGTAGGCATTGTACAGAAAACATCCAGCTAAGAACTCCCGATGATATTGAACTTAACATTGCCAATCTTACCGAAAATATTAAACAGGCTGCTAAACATGCCACTACCTCTCATCCGCAGACTGGGTTTAACAGAATTTCTTCTGCGGATATTGAACATCTCGTGTGTGAAAAAAGAAGAGCTAGAAGGGAATGCCAACAGCACAGATCAGCCCAACACAAAATCAGACTTAAAGAATGCAATAATGACTCCAAGAGTTGCTTGTATCTGAAAAATCTAGAAAACTTAAAACACCCGTTGAGTTTAAACCACCCATAAAGTTTAAGATGCGTAATGTACAAAAACTAATTGCTGTAACCAACCCGAAAAAGGCCATGGGTATTGATGGAATTAGTAACAAGATGCTGATGAAGTTGCCTCGTATTGCTATTAGAATCCTGTTATTTATTTTTAATGGCATTTTACGACTGGAGTGTTATCCACACAGCTGGAAACTTGCCATGGTCAAAATGATTCCAAAAGCGGGCAAAGATCTTACCGAGGCCGAGTCATATAGGCCAATAAGTTTACTGTCAACAATTTCAAAGCTCTTCGAAAAGCTGCTCATGACAAAATTATCCCCAATTGTAACTGATAATGGGTGCATACCGGACCATCAATTTGGTTTTAGAAGTTAGCATAGCACCATTGAACAAACTCATAGATTGGTTCATTTTATAAGAAGAACATTTGAAGAAAAGAAGTATTATTCTTCCCTTTTTATTGATGTTTTTCAAGCATTTGATAAAGTGTGGCATGAAGGCCTATTATA
The DNA here is from genome assembly GCA_963681545.1 of Germaria angustata. NCBI lineage: Eukaryota > Metazoa > Arthropoda > Insecta > Diptera > Tachinidae > Germaria > Germaria angustata. The sequence continues at coordinate 41,268,975 of OY813002.1, forward strand.
AAATTGAAGACATATCTAGACTGTAAATCTTTTGGAAAGTTACATTCTTGCCCGGAAGTTCACTGTTGTGGAAGGAGACTTCATGAGTGTGCCCGAAACTATCTCATCCGGTGTGCCACAGGGGAGTATACTGGGGCCAGTTTTGTATTTGATTTATACCTGTGATATGCCTTTAAGCAGTAATATCCTCACTTCTACTTTTGCCGATGATACAGCCTGCCTTAGTACGCTTGAAAACCCTCACGAGGCATCCCGTTATCTTCAGGAACATGTTAACTTGTTGGATTGTGGTTGAACTTATGGAGAATAAAAGTAAATGAACAAAAGTGTGTTCATGTAGCATTTACCCTGCGAAGAAACACTTGCTCCCCCATTCGAATCAACAACCAAGTTGTTCCTCAACATTCACAGGTGAAATACCTTGGTATACACCTTAACCGACGGCTTACATGGAAACACCACATTGACTCTAAGGGTGCGTACAGATAATCGCGAACAGGTCATAGTAGGCGCCGTGCTTGTCAGAGCGCAAAGCTGATTGAGTGCGAGAAAAAAGTTCCAAAGCCTATTTCTGCGCCGAAAACATTGTATATGTTGTTGTTATGATTTCAACTTGTTTGGAAAACATAAAAAATTAAAAAGAAAATATTTAAGAAAAAGTACAAAAAATTTTTTTTCTCTTTGTCTATTGCATTTCGGTTGTTGTAATTTTGGGTTGTTGTTGTTTTCTTGAAAACAGTCGTGTGTTCTTCTTTATTTTAAACAGGCGCCGAGCTGGTCAGACCGCAAAGATGATTGAGTCCGAAAACATTCTTTATGTTGTTGTTATGATTTCAACTTGTGTGGAAAACATAAAAAAATATAAGCAAATATTTAAGAAAAAGTAGAAAAAATGCTTTTTCTCTTTTTGTCTATTGCATTTCGGTTATTGCAATTTTGGGCATAAAATTCTTTGTAATAATTGAAAGCAAATATTATATGCTGTCATTCATCATTTAATGTCATTCTTGTTGAACTTTTCTTGAAAACAGTCGTCTGTTTTGGTTTATTTAAAATGAATATAGAACAATTAATAAGTGTTTTCTCGGCCGGCTTTGTGGGATCAGAAAAATAAATGTTATCATAACCTTGTTTTAGAAATGAAAATACCAAGTGTTAATGCACGAGCATTATTATTTAAGTTCAATAAACTTCAGTACTTTAAATTATTTAAGTTTAATAAAACGTTAGCACTTTTTAAGTTTAATAAACTTCAGCACACTTTTAATTATTTAAGTTTAATAAACTTTAGCACACTAAATTATTTAAGTAAACGTCAGCACACTTGTTCTAAATTAAAACATTTTTTTTATTTTATTCTTTCACTATTGTAATTTAATATGGCACACGTTTAACACATTTATTATTGCAATTTAATTTGTTGTGCAAGGTAATCATATTTCTTTCATAAAATTAGTATATAAGACTAAGAAATTTCTGAATAAAACAACTCTTACTTTGAAACTAAAAGAAAACTGTCTTTTTCAATTAAGAGCTAGCAACACGGTTCAAGTGCTGTTGTTGCGCCAATTAAATCAATTCACTTCCAGGTTAAAGTGCTTGAGAAGTATTATAAAAATTCATTATTCAAAACCCTTGAAGTAATCTTCCCATTTCTTTGAGCTACAAGTGCTTGGAAGAAAGCCCAAGGCGAAGATTCTTAACATTTTGGTGACCCCGACGTGATCCTGTTATAAGTGCAGGACGTCTAAAATTCATTGAGCCCGCAGTACTCATCATATCATCAGTCGATCAACACACTATTCGAGTGGAAATACTAGCAGCAGTGATAGCCAGCTAAATATCATCCACAATGGTGTCATTCAAAGAATTGATCCAAAATCAAAAGATTCTTGGGGAGAACATTGAAACGATTATCAGAAACTACAAGAAGGATTCCCAAGCCCGAAAGGAGTCGGTGAGCTACTTTCAAGAGAGACTACGTAGACTAGATGAAGAATGGATGGCGTTTGAGACAAATGACAACCAGATTCGGCTACTTGACGACAAATCTCTAGATCACCGCTATTTCACGGAAAATTATTATGCCGCAATACAGAAGATTGTAGAACAATATAAAGATATATTCGAAAAATCTATGATGAAGGTAAAGTCAACTTCTGGCAAAGTTCCACCAAGAGAGAGCTGTGATATGTTACCAGCTGAGACAAATGAGTTCTTAAGGCTCAAACGTCGACAAGCGGTAATGATGTCTTCTTTAGAACGATTGCTTAATGACGAATTTACTCATCAGAATCGAAACATCGCATTAAACATATGGCAAGGCATTGAAGCCATACATTTCCAAATATTTGAACTCTATGACAACCCAGAGCAACTAGGCTACGACTCCGTGCGCTTTATACAACTCGAGACTAAGCTGCGAAAGGTAATCAATACAGTAAGCACTATTGAGCAGTCTCAGCAGAACATCAGTGATCCAGAATCCTTGCCTATGCCAAAGGTCGCACTACCAAAATTCGACGGAAATCACCTCAAGTGGCAAGAATTCTATGACATATTCCTATCTCTGGTGATAAGGCGATCAATGCCCAAAATTCAAAAGATGTGGTATCTAAAAACACAGCTAATAGGAGAAGCAGCAAATTTAATAAAGCACTTCGCTGCCACTGAAGAAAATTTTGACAAAAGATTACTGGTCAACAAGCTTGTGCAAGAGCTAGTAGATACCCCAATTAAAGGCTATACCGACAACTACAAGTCGCTCCATGACAGAACCAAGGAGTGTCTTTTAGCGCTTCAAAATCTTCAGGTGGATACGAAATCATGGGATCCAATATTATGCTACCTACTACTAAAGAAATTGGACCAAGCAACGCGTCTCCGATATGAGCAAGCTCTGAAGAATCCTCGGGAGGTTCCGACAATCACAGAGCTCCTGGAATTCTTCGAAAGAAATTTCCAATCAATGGAAGTGTTCTCTGAAAAAACGCCGCACTCAAAATCAAGGGTGTGTACTTCCGTCACCACAAAGCAAGTCAACAATTCATGTGTTATGTGCAAAAATGGAAATCATCCGTTATTCGCATGTACCAAGTTTTGTCAGTTATCCACATCAGCAAGACTACAATTCATTCAAAAGCAAAAATACTGTGTGAACTGTTTAAAGCCCGGTCACAACTCTAAAACCTGTATGTCAAGGGGTTGCAAGGAATGCAGCAAAAAGCACAATACATTGCTACACTTGGAGAGCTCGAATCAAGGCAATAATTCAGCAACATCATCAACGCCAGCAACAAACATTTCAAACAACAAAGATCTACAAGGCGATCACTCATCATCTAGAAATCAAGACGCCATATCACTTACAACGTACAACCAATCCAAAAGTCCCAGCTACGTTCTTCTGAGCACAGCAATGATAAAAATACGAGCTAATGAGAAGGAGATACAATGTAGAACGTCTAGTTAAACGTCTCGGAATTTCGACTAAACCAACATCAATCTCCATTAGTGGCATCGCTTCTAGTGACACTAGGGTAACACGCCGAGTAAACGTAGCATTACATTCAAGAATCAATAATTATACCGCACGGCTTGAAGCAGCGGTCCTTCCGCACATAATTTCACCTCAACCATCACAAGTTATCAATATAGATCATTGGCCAATTCCAAAGAACATTATGCTAGCAGACCCACAATTCAACCGTCCTGACAAAATAGATGTTCTACTTGGGGCAGAATTTCATCACCAACTACTGTCAGGTGGGCAGATTCAACTTGGTAACGATTTGCCCATTTTAAATAACACTTTACTTGGCTGGGTAATTTCTGGTAGAATTGGAGAACATGAATCATCAACTGCAGCATGCGGAATATGTACTGAAGACGAAGTTAATTTGGAAGAAGCTATTGCTCGGCTCTGGGAACTGGAAACTATCAGCATATCTGACAAATGTCTTTCGGTGGCTGAAAGACAATGTGAAAACCATTTTTCGCAGACTCACACCATTGACAAAAATGGAAGATTTGTGGTCAAAATTCCATTCTGCACTAGCTCAAACGCTCTTGGCGAATCCCATGGAATAGCTTTCAACAGATTTCTATCATTAGAAAGGCGATTATCAAAGTCTCCAGAACTCAAAGCTCAATATGTAAATTTCATGAAAGAATATGAAGAATTAGGGCACATGGCCCAAATAGACATATACTCTATACAAACACCAAATTACTTCATTCCTCACCACTCTGTACTTAGACCAGAGAGTCTAACAACAAAATTACGAGTAGTTTTTGATGCCTCCACTAAAACTACTAACGGAGCTTCGTTGAATGACATAATGTATACAGGACCCATAGTACAGAGTGAATTGTTTTCTATTCCACTACGTTTTCGGTGTCCACGATTTGTCTTCACAACCGACATAAAAAAAATGTACCGCCAAATAATAATGCACCCAGATTATAGAAACTTTCAAATAATTATTTGGAGAGAAAATCCCACCAAACCAATAAGGTATTATAAACTAAATACAGTCGCATATGGAACGAGATCTGCACCTTATTTAGCTACAAAATGCTTAGAACAAATCGCTAAGACAAACATGATACGATACCCATATGGAGCCCAATTTTTACTCGAAAACTTCTATGCAGATGACGGTATTGGCGGAGGTGATGACTTGCCCACTGTGCTAGCAATTCAGTCAGAACTACAATACATACTGCACCAGCATGGTCTTGAATTACAAAAATGGGCAGCAAATCATCCAAAACTACTTCAAAACGTCGCCGAGGAACAACAAGAGGTTAATTTTGACTTCGATAGTGAGAACAATAATATGGTGAAAACTTTGGGCTTAACTTGGATGCCACAACATGACAAACTGTGTGTGAAAATATGCCTAAGGGAGATTAACCACGTAACCAAACGCACAATTAGCTCAGATTTAGCTAGTTTGTTCGATCCTTTGGGACTACTATCGCCAATTGTAGTTACTGCAAAAATATTTATCCAAGAACTATGGCAAAAAAAGTTAGACTGGGATGAGGCTCTGCCAGAAAATCTTCATTCAACTTGGGTTACATTCAGACAAGAGTTAGAACACATAAAGGATCTAAGAATCACGCGACATATCTTCGAAGGACATGTGACATCCAACATACAAATTCATGCCTTTGCAGACGCATCAGAAAAGGCATACGGCGCAGCAGTCTACATTAGATCAACAACGAAAACTAATCAGATTATTGTGAGATTATTATGCTCAAAGTCCCGAGTAGCACCTTTAAAGCGTCAAACCTTACCCCGTCTCGAACTCTGTGCAGCACTATTAAGCGCTCAGCTCACATCAAGAGTAAAGAAAGACTTAAAATACAAGGATGTTCCTACTTATTTATGGACAGATTCAGAGATCGTCTTGGCCTGGATCAATTCACAATCATCATTATATCAAACATTTGTAGCTAACAGAATAGCTGCAATACAAGAATTGTCAATAGCAGAACAGTGGCGACACGTCAGCTCAAAAGATAATCTTGGCATCTCTCCAAGAAAACTCGCATCAAACAATTTGTGGTTCTACGGCCCCATATTTCTACATGGACAACAAGAGATATGGCCAAAAGAATTCTCCAAAGCAAATATTATCGATCAGAATTTTGATGCAGAGCGAAAAAAGTTAGCAGCAGCAACATCAGCGAGTGATCCTGCAGATAGTGTGATCTACAACATTAAACATAATGGCTCATTCAGAACGCTACAACGAGTAGTTGGCTACATTGTGAGATTCATCAATAATACAAGAAGGGGCAATCAACAATCCAAGCTATTATTATCAATTCCAGAACTAGAACAAGCTCTTATTTTGATTGTACGGGCAATGCAACACTCAGATTTTGACGAAGAAATAAAACACCTAATGAGGTACAAGGAAGTAAGCAAAAATAGCCCATATAATAACCTTGCCCCAGTATTAGACACCAACGGCATCATCAGAGTGGGAGGAAGATTAGAAGCATCAGAGCTTCCGTATGACGCCAAACACCCTATGCTTATCCCGTATAATGACCCGATATCAAAATTGCTGATGCAAATGGTGCATGAGGAAAACCGTCATTGTGGTCCTCAGGCACTCTTATCACACACAAGACAAAAATACTGGCCAATCAAGGGAAAGTCAATGGCCCGTTCAATTGTCCAACATTGCATAAAATGCGCTAGAGCTAAACCAAAGCTTCTTACTCAAATTATGGGAAATCTGCCATCTACAAGAATCATTACAGCTCGACCCTTCATTAACTCTGGAGTTGATTTTTGTGGTCCATTTTGGGTCCACTATAAGAGCAGAGGAAAGAGACCTCAGAAGGCCTACATCGCAGTATTCTGCTGTTTTGCTACCAAGGCGGTGCATCTAGAACTAGTTAGCAGTTTAACAACAGATGCATTCATAGGGGCATTAAAAAGATTCATAAGCAGACGAGGCCATTGCAAAAATTTATACTGTGATAATGCCACCAATTTTGTTGGTGCCAAAAATCAACTGGCACCGTTGTCAGAAGCAGTCTACGGAGATTCAGCTACCGAAAAAATAGATAAAGAATGTACAGCTCGAGGCATTATGTTTCATTTTATACCACCAAGATCGCCTCATTACGGAGGCTTATGGGAGGCAGCAGTAAAATCGGCCAAACATCTCCTTGTACGAAGTGTATCAACAGCATCACTAACATATGAGGAACTTGACACAGTGATCATAGAGATTGAAGGAATTCTTAACTCCCGATCCATAAGTCCGATGTCAGACAATCCGAACGATTTGGCGGCATTAACCCCTGGCCATTTTCTCATAGGAGCGCCACTCAACTCCCAAATTGACGTAGCAGCCACCGAAAACCGAAAGAATCTTCTCACTATATGGAAGTTAGTTACACACTTAAAATCAGAATTTTGGAGGCGTTGGTCAAAAGAGTACCTGTCAGAACTTCAACACAGACACAAATGGAACAAACAACAGGATAACATTAAATCGGGAGACATGGTAATAATAAAGGAGGACAACACAACTCCTTTACAGTGGCCTCTAGGAAGAATATTAAAAACACACAAGGGCGATGATGGCTTCATTCGAGTAGTTGATGTCAAAACATCAAAAGGAGTTTGCAGAAGACCAATTTCTAGGCTGGCACTATTACCAATAAGTAACTCTGAAGATGACGATCCTTCCACCTTTGACGAAATCCCTCAACAAGATGACTCGATGAGCACAAGCATTCATCAGAACGAAAAGCCTGAATGTGACAATAAACGGAGAAGAGTGTCGATGGGCCAAAGCATCTTCACTATTATGATGGCGATCATATTAATGCCGCTAGTATTAGGGGCACAAATACATAACAAAAGGTTCGAAAATCGTCCGGGCATACATTTTGAAGGAATTCGATCTGCCACAATTTCAACTACAGAATGGCAATTATTAGTTTACTATGACTTAAAAGAATTTCGGACTGAAGCGGCAACCTTTTCACAAGGAACAGAAACCTTAAACAATCTATGCAAGCAAATGCAGGACAAAACTACATGCACAAGCCTGGTCAAGCATTTTGAACACACAGAAGCGGAATTAAAATCAGACAGCACTCTGTTGTCTGGGCGGATAAAAAAAAGAGTAGCAATCGATCTAGTTGGAAATATCGCTCATTCACTTTTTGGTGTATTGGACTCCGAATACGCCAAAGATATGGCTGATACAATTTCTCAAATTAAGGAAAACGAAGAACATCTGCTCGATCTATTAAAGAATCAAACTTCAATTATTGACGCTACAATAAACATAATGAAATTAGATCAAGAAGCTGTAAAGAAAAAATTCGATCAAATTTATTTCCAAATTGAACAAGTACGCAATATGCTAAGTGACGATCGGCAGCAAGAAAGGATTTACCGTATTTTTTTGTCATTGTGCATACAATTAACCATTACAGCAGCGAAGCTCCAACAGACACAATTATCAATACTTGATATTTTAACAAACACTCATCATGGTATTATAAGCCCACTACTCTTGACTCCTCATCAATTACAGCAACAAGTAAGGAAAATCAAAATGCATCTTAGCGAATCACTGGAACTGCCGGTAAATCAGGAAAATACGTTACAACTATACAAACTCATGAAGGTTAAAGGAGGGCTCACTGACAATATAGTAGTTTTCAGTATAACATTACCACTAGTTCAATGTGAACGGTATGAAATATTTAATATTATCCCAGTGCCAACGTGGATCAATGACACATTAGTAGCAATACAACCATGTGCACCTCTTTTAATCATTAACACTGCTCTCAATCAATATTTTACCATTAGCAAATCTGAATTCAGCTTATGTTCACTCATCACAGAAAATAGATATCTGTGCTCTAAAGGTCAAATAAGGCATCAAGATGGCTCATCAACATGTGCCTGCGAGCTGAGTTTATTTCACAACAACACCCAATCAGACTGCCCAGTACAGCAAATGAAAAACAAAGAAGTTTGGATCCCCCTCCATCATCAAAACAAGTGGATATATTCAGTTTCAAGTTCATCCCAGGCAACAGCACTATGCAAAACGGAAATCACACAATTCACACTTGAAGGATCTGGCTTGCTTGAATTGGAACCAGAGTGCAACTTTAAATATAAATTCACGACGTTGCGTGGACAAAACCTGATATCCAGCAAGTTTGAAAAATCATATACCAGCTTCTGGGAACTCACGCAACAACGACACGAAGAACGCATCAAACCATTGTTACCAAAAGAAGATGCGAATCAATATATTTCCCAAGTTAAAAATTTAACAGCTCTTCAAAAATCATTAGAAACACAAGAAATATTAAGACTTCCAAACAAACTTGAAGCTCACAATTATCATCACATGACGGTTGGGTATACATCATTAGTGATTGCCTTTAGCATTATCACATATTTACTAGTAAAACAAAGGTGCAACCAACGGTCAACTCCAATTTCAGGACCTCACAAGCAACAACCAGACTCAGACTTCACCGTTCACATATAATAACCAACACAACCTTCAATAATAACCCTACAGCAAGACATATTTTGAGCTGCACTCAACGGGGGGAGGATGTTAATGCACGAGCATTATTATTTAAGTTCAATAAACTTCAGTACTTTAAATTATTTAAGTTTAATAAAACGTTAGCACTTTTTAAGTTTAATAAACTTCAGCACACTTTTAATTATTTAAGTTTAATAAACTTTAGCACACTAAATTATTTAAGTAAACGTCAGCACACTTGTTCTAAATTAAAACATTTTTTTATTACAATTTATTTTTATTTTTTATTCTTTTCTTTCACTATTGTAATTTAATATGGCACACGTTTAACACATTTATTATTGCAATTTAATTTGTTGTGCAAAGTAATCATATTTCTTTCATAAAATTAGTATATAAGACTAAGAAATTTCTGAATAAAACAACTCTTACTTTGAAACTAAAAGAAAACTGTCTTTTTCAATTAAGAGCTAGCAACACGGTTCAAGTGCTGTTGTTGCGCCAATTAAATCAATTCACTTCCAGGTTAAAGTGCTTGAGAAGTAATATAAAAATTCATTATTCAAAACCCTTGAAGTAATCTTCCCATTTCTTTGAGCTACAAGTGCCTGGAAGAAAGCCCAAGGCGAAGATTCTTAACACCAAGTAAGTAAGTAAGTAATGTAATGGGGTTTGGCCCAGGATAGCCCTTTGCACTGCGACCATTGCTGATCTATTGTGCTTCCCCTGTCCTTAACAGTTTAATACGTTCGCAAATAGGATCAGCTCCTTCAGTGGGAGCATTAGCAGATCCTCTTCACTCAGCGTATATGCATGTAGAGTCCTGTGTCTCCTGTGGCACAATGCCCCACAATTTGTTATCAAGTGTTCCATAGACTCCTCATCTTCACCGCAAAATCTGCAGATGTCCGTGTCAGATAAGCCCATTCTGTATAGGTGGCCTTTGCAGGTGTAATGGCCTGTGAGCGCCCCTACCAGCGTCCGTAGGCTTTTCCTGTCCAGTCTTAGAGCCAGATCCGCCCTCCCAGCGTCAAAGCGTAGGAATTTCTTGGAGTGACATAATCCATTGATGTCATTCCAATGTTGTGCAATCCTGGACGATGTCCATTTCGAAATCTCCCCTTTAAGGAGACTTTTGTTGAAACCAAAAGAAGGTGTGGGTCCAATGAAGTTCCCCTCATCCCCTCTTCTCGCACATATGTCCGCCATCTCATTCCCGGCATGCCCCTGATGCCCTGGTACCCATATCAAAGTAATCTGATTATGAGTCGCCAGGTCATTGAGCCTGTTTTGACATTCCAGTAATAATCTGGACATGTACGTACAGCCTCTCAAGGCCTTAAGAACCGATTGGCTGTCCGAGAATATCTTAAACCGTATTCCCCTGTGTCCTCTCTCGGATAGGATCTCCACAGTTTCCAGTATCGCGTAAAGTTCCGCTTGGAAAATTGTCGTATCCTTGCTCAATGTTATAGACCTGTGTGCTCTAGGCCCCACTATTCCCGCCCCAACTCCTTGGAGCGTTTTTAAGCCGTCCGTGTACCACATTTGCGATCCACTTCTTAGCCATCCTGGGTTTGCGCACCATTCTTCTCTTGTGGGGAAGAGGACCCTGTATTTCCTGTCGAAACAGTATACCGGGTCCATATGGTCGCCCGCCTGAGACATATCAAGTATGTCCCCGATTCCCCTGAGGATATATATGTCAAAGATTTTACGTCAGTACCTGCCCGAAGGCCTTACCTGACGGTGCTCTTCGCACTGGGTGAATAAAGCCGTTCACCACCGTCCCGCCGTCCCTTCCAGAGGCACAAACTGGGTTGTGGTAGGCAACAATATGTGCCCCTAATAGGGACGACTTGGTAGCAAATTCTGTACAGGCTGCAGAACAATGTACAGACACTTTGCTGAAGTGTTGGAGCTATCTAATCTCCCACTACCCCAATGGCCCGGCAGCAAAATAGTGCCCCCATCTTACATGAGGCTTGGCCAACCGCAAAACATCAGGGCAGCTTTGTCGAATAGCAACAACACCTAGAGATATACGGCCTGAAGAGAGCATCTACAATCAGTCACTAGCACCTCCTGCAGACACACTGATCTGACCCATAACTCTTCCCGCGTATCTTTGGGTTTTAACCACAGCCACCACGTGATCCCCGAAGGGGCCTCACCAATAACCAGTCTAGGAAAAGTCCTAGGGGCTACTGGTTCCCGTGGCACCAGATAGGACTCTGGTCAGCCGCGTGTTAAAAACACCTCCGATTTTAGGTCCCGTGCAAACCTGAGGTATCGGTAGCACCTCTACCCAGACAAGCATAGGCAGAGCTACTTCCTTAAATTAAATATATGCACCCCCGTTGCCCTGTTATGTCCAGGGATTGGGTAGTAACATATTAAGTTCAAGGGGTAATTGGCCAAAGGTCACGGTCTGGAAAAACCAGATTACCACTTACCGGACGAGCGAGCGAACCCACTTTCACCTTTAATTTACTTGCATGCGCGCCCGTTGCCCTGTTGATTCAGGGATTGGGTAGCAACATACAAGTTTTTAGGGGTTATCAGCAAAAAGGCCTAGGTCCGGAAACCTGATAACCCTATACCCCAGGAAGCACAACACCAAGCCACCAAGACAAGATGTATTGACCGTGCCCCCCGGGGGGTCCCCTGAGGATAGCCAGATGATCAGTTAGGTTTCCCGCCCTAAGGTTCTCTTTTCCGTAGATAGAGATTGCCCTTATAGCTGCCTCCTCTTGTATAGCCAGATGGAGCGGTGCAAGATTCAGAAGAGCTTCTATACCCAACATTGGGGTTGTTTTCATGGCCCCTGTGACGCATAGGCATGCAAGTCTTTGTAACTTGCACAGTCTCGATATAGTTGTCCGTTGCTCAGTCTTCCTCCACCATACCAGAGCCCCGTACAGTATGGTTGGTCTCACCATCTGGATATATATCCAGAAGGTCATTTTGGAGCTCAGACCCCAGGATCTACCAAGTAGTTGCCTCGCTGTCCAAAGGCTCCTCGTGGCCTTTCCCAGTACTGACTCGAGGTGCGGTTCCCAAGTGAGTTTCATATCCAAGACGAGAGCCAGATATTTTACCCTCTCCTTGGGAACTATCTCGATGCCACCCATCCAGAGACTGGGTAAATTAATCACCCTTTTCCTGGTAAATGGTAAAATGATCGTCTTCGCTGGGTTAACAGATAGCCCTTCCGAAGTGCACCATTCATGCATCTTGTCTAGGGCGTCTCGCATTTGGTCCGCAATCGTCCCTACATAGTTCCCCCTGATTATTACGGAGATATCGTCAGCATAGCCGATGGTTCTGTATCCCCTCCGGTTAAGTAGCCCGATCAGGTCATCCACTAATACAGACCATAGAAGGGGAGATAATACTCAGCCCTGTGGGCATCCCTTAACCGCGGTGACTGTGAGATCCGTGGATCCAAGTGAGGCCCTAATCGACTTTTGGTTCAGCATGCAGCTGACCCATCATACTATCACAGGATCAGCTCCTCTAGTAGTGAGTGCTGTTTCGATTGCGAGGAAGTTCGCATTGTCGAAGGTACCCTCACTGTCCATGAATGCACACAGGGCTATTTCCTTCGATTCCATGGCCTTTTCAATATCCCGAACAATATTGTGCAGTGCCGTGGTAGTTGATTTGCCCTTCTGGTAGGCAAATTGGAGCCTATACAGAGGTCTCATGGAAAGTACCTCCGTCCTGAGGTATTGGTCCAATAGTTTTTCAATCGTCTTCAACATAAAAGATGATAGACTAATTGGTCTGTAGGACTTGGGAGAATCTGGGGGTCTGTTTCCACCCTTGGGTATGAATATGACCCCTACCGCTCTCCAAGTCCTTGGGACATGTCCTATTGTTAAACTTGAGCGAAATATGTTAACCATCTTCCGATAGAGGATGGTACCTCCTCTTGACAACAGGGCCGGAAAGATAGCATCCGGCCCCGGTGATTTGTAAGGTCTGAAAGAATTTACAGCCTATTTTATCCTCTCAAAGGTCACTATTTTCCTGATGACCTGGTTTGTCGCCCTTCGCTGAGCATGCGGCCATGCCGCTGGAGTTTCAGTGTCTGAAGCTCCAAACCTGCAATCAGGAAAGTGAGTTCTAAGTAGAAGCTCTAATGTCCCTTTGAAAGTATCTGCATAGGTGCCATCTGGCCCCTTCAGTGTGCTTGTCGGGTTCGTGCCCCCTTCGAAAGTGCTTTGTGCAGCCTGGCTGTGGCCAGGACGTCCTTAAGATCTTCACAGAAAAGTTTCCATGATTTTCTCTTGGACTTCCTTAGCTCCTTGTTGTAAGTGGTTAGGGCCTCTCTGTACTCTTCCCAATTTCCAGTTTGTTTGGCTCTGTTGAATTCCAGTCTTGCCTTTCTTCGCAGTTTCCCAAGATTTCTGTTCCACCAAGGTACCCTCTTCGTGGAGGATTTTATCCTGACAGGACAGTTGTCTTGAAATGAGGATATGATTACATCAGTTAGTCTCTCGACTGATGCATCCAATTCCTCAGGTGATGTAATGGAAAATGTGTTTCCAGTGATCCTAGACTGCAGATCCTGCGAGTATTTTATCCAATCTGTTGCCCTGGGGTTTCTGTAGAGCGATTGACTCTTCACCAATCCCCTAACTTCAAAACGGATGTGTTTATGATCCGACATGGAGTCCTCTTCAGAGACCTTCCAATCCCTGATCATACCAAGAGATTTGTTAGTTATAAGTGTCAGATCGAGAACCTCTTCTCTGATGGCGTTGCAAAACGTTGGGCTATTCCCTCTATTTGCAATCCCCATGTTAGTAAGTAATAAGTATTCTAGGAGTGACTCACTTCTTTTATTCGTATCAATGCTTCCCCATACTGTATTGTGGGCATTCGCATCACAGCCAATGATGAGGGTTTTCCTATGTCATTTACAATAGTCCACTAATCCCTTTATTTTCAGAGGTGGTGCTTCGTCTGTGTCCCCCGGGAAGTAGGCTGAGGTAATAACAACCTCTATCCTGTTTCCATTGGAGTCCAACTCGACTAGCGCCACTGCACTGTCGCCATCCATAAATTCTGTAAGAGGCAAGTAATTAATATTGGTGTTTATGATAAGCGCAGCCCTTGGTTTGACTGCTCGCATGTCATAAATTACCTGAGTGTTTTGTACATTGAGGCCTCGTATGTGGCCTCTCCAGGGCTCTTGAATAAGCCCTATGTTGATGGTGCCAGCAGCAAATCTTCTGCTAATTTCGGCTGATGCAGCCTTAGCATGATGAAGATTTGCCTGGATGCACCTCGTTTTGTAGTATCTGATGTGGAAGGAGGGCTTTCGTCCTCTTCTTCCAACTCCACTGCCTCCATCTGTTGAACAAGCGCATCCGCATTTATGTTCTCAGCCTTGAGCCTGAGTACGACTTGGCCAAACCGGAAGTTTAGCTTTCCTTTTGACTTCGTCACACTAGCTGCTGATTTTTGGTCCACGGAAAGAACCAACGTGACCAGAGAGCCTTTTTCGGCTCTTTTTAATAAACGCCACGTTTCGACGAGGAGACCCTGATTCTATCCCTGTAACAGATCCAAGATCTTGCTCGTCTCCAACGCAGTAGAATTTGGGAAGTATCCCACTGCAATGCGAGATTGAGGAATCTTATTTTCCTCTATGGCTTTCAGTGAGATTCCCTCCCATGGTGATGTGTCGGTGATATTTGTTTTCACCCACTCAGCTGACATGCTGTCCCTACAGTGCAAGACTAGGTATCCTGCCTTGTAAGTACAGCCAAGAAAAGCAGGTTTTATGGCCTGATCTTTGCCAGCTACAATTTTTTCCAGAATCATATTCTGGATGGAGTCCATTTGCTGGGTTGTGAGGGACGTATTTGGATAGTCCCTTGCTAGAACCGCAGTCTTGACTCCCATTGTTATGTCCTTATATGAGGCAGTGGGCCGCCTCTGTGTGGACACCGATGGGTTGTCTGACTGCTGTGATTTAGCAGCCTGCGAGGTGGATGGTTTTTTATCATCCTTTATCCTCTTTTTCAGTGAGGATTCAGGTGCCGTCTCCTCTTCAGACCTTTGCCTTTTTGGGCCATGTTTAATGCACCCCGGTTTCTGGTCTACGGCCATAGGTTGCAAGGCCTTGGCGTATGCCTCCTCCTTACTAAGGCCCTTCTTGAGTAGATATGCCAGCCTTTTCTTCCCTGCACCACTGAGTCTCTTTGGCCTCTCTTCATTTTTTTCTTTACTAGGAGTTACTCCCGCCCCAGTTTCATTTGAGGGCTTTTCTGCCTCTTTATTTTTTGAGGTATGTGTGCCTCTTCATTCCTTTGGCTTTATTTTTGTTGTTTTCATTCATTTTTGTTCCCACGAGTATAGGGGAAAAACGGTTAAAAACTAGTTAACCCAATAGCCATTCATCCCTCGAGATATGCTGTTCCCTCTTGGATTGGGGTTTTGTTTAGAGTTTTCTCTCTTAGCCCGACTATATTTGCCAGGTACCCAGCAGAGACATGACCGTACTGGGTCCCTGTTACCGGTGGCCACCACGAGGAGGTTATAGCCGCACTTCTGCACAGCTTAGCAGTTACGGCACAGTGATCAGTGAAAACACTGCGTTATTCCCCCTACATAAGCTGGCAGCTAGACCACCCACCACAAAGTAAGTTATATTGAAATTTATTATATTTTATTCATGAATACGAAATTACAAAATTTATCTCTTATTAATCTTTAGAACAGTAGCCGAAGCTAAATACTCATCATCTGACGAATCCATATCTTTTCACTTCACAAACACGAATGAATAAGAAACCCAAATGCATACAAACATACATAAAACACAAATAATCCATAAAATATCAGGGCTGATTCCCGCATCCACTATGCACACTCAAACTTGTTGCTCGCATGAACAAGTTCTCGCAATAAGCGTCAGTCAGCTCGGCTCGGCAACAAGCGGCCACTCTGTACGCACCCTAAGCTGACACAAATAAAACTTAAATTAACTTAGATACATTGGCTGATTGGCAGAAATTCAACCCTCAGTCTAGACTGTAAACTTTTAATATACAAGTCGCTTTTGAAACCCATATGGTGTTACGGAATTCAGCTATGGGGCATTGCTTCAGCTTCCAATGTAGAGAGAATACAACGAATGCAAAACAAAATTTTAAGGTTAATAACATCGGCTCCTTGGTACATGAAAAATTCTATTTTACATCGTGATTTAAATATGCAACTTGTGACCGCTGAAATTGCAAAATATGCAGGCAAATATTTAACAAAACTCGAGTCCCATCCTAATCTCCTTGCTCGTAACATCTTGAACTTTCCTGGACACATCCGCTTAAAAAAGAGGGATACTACGGCTTTAGTACGCAGCACTCCAGATGAAACTTTTTGAAAATATTTTTGTGCTTAGCACGACATTTATGTATTTTTAATTACTATCACTAAGTTTATGTCCGACACTGGTTGGGCCTAATTATTATATCTATATTTAAAATTTGAATACTTATTGTTAGTTCAGTTTAATGAAGATACAATAAATAAAAATTAGTGGGAAAAAAAATTTGTTTCTTATAAGAGAACAGCCATTTGCTTTTTTAAGAGAAGAGTACAATAAAACAAATAAACGAAGAAAAGGGGATGTACTTAAGTACTTGTTTTTTGTACTTTTGCAAAAGGCTAATATATGTATATATGTATATATTTCTTTAACCACCTCTAATATTTTTTCACAAGTCATCAACATATTAATTGGTCGGAACTCTTCGCATTTTTTTGTTTTTGACACCTTTTCAATTGGAGTCACCATTGAAGTTTTCCAATTTTCCGGATCTAACATTACTTGTCTTACTATATTCCAACTATTGATTATCACTTTAGTATTTATTTCGTAAAAGTCCAGCTTATTTCTTAATATTTGTTAAGAGCAATATGTACTTAATTCTTTTACAGTTGAATTTAAATATGGAATTTATCACAGGTACTTGGAAAATGTATTACACAATATTTATCTCAGATCTTATTGATTTTGTGCTATTTATGAAATAGTTGTTAAAAAATTTTTAGATATTTCGAATTGTTTCAATTGTATTTTTAGAGTTTGTTAATATTAGGTTTTTTATTTCTCTTCACATTTCTCTTTGATCTTTGGCATAAGTTTGATTTGATTTATTTTATTTAAATTTATGAATTAATAAAATCCTCACAGACGACATACATATATAAAAAGAAAAGTTACATGTAATCATATAAAAATAAACTAGTTATTTAAATATACAACTAAATTACGTTTAATCACAGTTAGGTTAAAAGAAATATCAATAACCTTATACAAATCATTGAACTTACAGCAAATTTTGCGGAATGCTGATCCATTAGCATAGTTTTGACAAAAATATTGCAGTGCAAAAGGATGAAATTGACGTAGGGTACGTTGCGGTACATTAAAAGTCAGCTCATTTACCAGAATTTCGAAACAGATGTCACCATTTATATGTTTAATAAAAAATATTGCATTTAAAACTTTTCTCTGGTTCCTCAATGTAGGCAATTTAACTTGTTGTAATCTGAATTCATATGATGGAAAATTTTACCCACGAATAGGGTATGTATTACGCAATATAAAAAGTAGAAACTGCTTCTGCACAGACTCTAAACGATCAATGTGGATGCTATAATGGGGGTCCCAAATGATGGATTAGTATTAAAGAATAGGAAGTATAAAGTCGTTACTATTGGATCATTAAGATCTTTGGCCCACCGTTTAATAAATACAAATACAGCAAGGGCCTTATTAATGCACGTATTTATGTGGTTAATAAACAAAAGCTTTTGATCAAACAGAACTCCAAGATCAAGAAACTCATCAACGCACTCCAAAGGGCAACCTACCAAAGTGAAATATTCACTAGAGTTAACTGTTCTGCAAAAGTTTATATGCATTTTTTAAGATTTAAAGACAAAAGGTTCTCCTTACACCAAATAAAAAAAGACTGTAAATCTCGCTGCATATATGATTGACCAAGTTGATCATCCGAATTCAAAAATATCTTGACATCATCGGCATAGATTAGTATTACAGAAAATTATATTAAGGATGGTAAATCGTTGATATAAAGGAAGAAAAAAATAATTCCAAGATGACTACCCTGCGGAACACCAGATTTAACATACATTTTTCTAGAAAGAACATTAATGAAACGAACACATTGATGTTTCTCTTCCAGATACGATTTTATTCAATTCAAAGTTCTGTTGGAGAACCCCATTAAAAAAATTTTGCAACAAGAGGCAGTGATTTACTCTATCAAAAGCCTTTTGAAGCCAGTATGAATAACATCTGTATGTTTTCCATTTGTGAATTAATGATTAATTATTGTAGTTAAATGCGGCAGATTAGTTGAAGTAGAATGATCTTTGCAGAATCTATGTTGAGTGGTGCCGAAGAGGGTTACAAAAACATTGTTCAATTAGTTTTGGAATAGAACTTAGCTTGGCAGTACCTCTGTAAATGTTTATACTTGACTTACAGCCTGATCTAAACTATAGTATAATATATGATTCTTTCTATAGTTTGCGAAAATAACCACACTTAATTGACGAATTGAAAAGAATAGTAAGAGGGTAAGACAAGTTTTCAGCACTACCGTTTTTAGTAGTTTCCTACAAAATTTGGTAGTTTTGAAATGAGTTGATAGGTTGGTAGGTTGTGTCGTGAATTTCGTAGTTTTTTTCAATTTCAGTTTTCATTTTTGTTTTCACGCTAATCAGCTTTCATCCATACATGATTTTTAATAATCCGCTTTCATCTATGATTGACATGCAAGAGGATTCGATTAACCAACAAGTTAAAAACGCAGAAATAAATTTATTGATGTTCTTAGTCACTAATTATTTGCCAATTTTACTAATGGATAGTTTGCCAAATTTACTAGAAGAATGTTGCCCGGACTCCACTATTGCTAAGCAATTACAATGTGGTAGAACAAAATCCACCCAATTAATGGACAAAATAGCACAACAAGCTCGCGAAGGTGTAATAGCTGCCTTACAAAATAAAAAATTCTCTTTAATTTTGGATGAGACAGCTGATGTTTCATCAAAAAAAGTTAGTTTTAGTGGCTAGATATGTGGATGATGGTCAAGTGCGTGATCGATTCGTAGCTGATGCAATATCCATATACAATTTGAAAAAAAAGAATTTTTTAATCAATATAACATCCCACTTTGCAACATGATTGGTTTGGCTACGGACGGATTATCTGTGATAGCAGGAAATGTTGGAGGACTTAAAAATTTTTTATAACTGCTTATTTTATTTTTTGGTAGGTTAACATGCCATTTGGCAGTTTTTGAAATTAAATTTGGTGGGAAAAAATTTTTTTGAGTGGCAACCCTGTTTGGAACGCCATCAGGACTGCTAGATGTTGTTCCTGTATAGGAAATGGATAGTTGCGTGATGTGTCGTATTTTGCGTCAGAATAATTTGAAGCGTAGAAATCAGCGAACATATTACTTATTACAGTTGCCTCAGATCATCTCATAATAGAGGGGTAGCTATTTGGATCACGTTTAAGATTTTATTTTATATTATTTATAATTTTTCTACAGCCTCAAATTAAGTAAATTGTATTTTGCCCGCAACTTACAATATTTGGTATACTCAATTACCGGCCGTAGACTTATACTTATTTTAATGTTTTTTTTTTTTTTTTTTTTTTTTTTTTTTTTGATTTTTTAAACATTTTAGATGTCCAAAGATGGCCAGATGACAAAGCGACGTAGTATTTAGTTACATACTCATCCATATAATCCCTTAAAATTTTATAAAAGTAGTTGATAATTCGATCTATGGAGAGTATATCAATCCAGTTTGCGTTAGTTGACGAAAAGTTTAAATTTTCGTAGTTAGCTTTCGTAAAACAATACTCTTTAATACGATTTTGGCTCCATCTAGGAACTATGTTGAACTGGAAATTACATTTTAATTCGATTATTTAAAAATTCTTCAACAAAGTTACTCGTGTTCATCGGAAAGTAACAGAAAGACTCCGGTAAAAAATTTCAAGTAAGAAACGGCAAGTTAAAGTCACTAAAAACAAAAATAGAGACTTCGGGATTTGATAGAAGAACGATGGATTGAATGGCTTCAGAGTGTTGAAGATATGTCGCTTGGTCAGAGTTCGGTGGAATGTATGATCATGTAATGAAAATTTACTTATGATTAAAATTTATTTTTATACTAACAAATTGAATATTGCGTACAGTATCCAACTCAATTTAAAAGCAGGCAAATAATTTAATACTGCAACCAAAACTCCTCCTCCAGTGGTATCAATTTCTCTGTCTCGTCTATATATATTATAATTAATGCAAAAAATTTCGTTATTTTAAATGTTACTATGGAGCCATGTTTCCGTGAAAACAAATAAATAAGTCAGGTAATTTAGATTTAATTCCATTAACGTTCTGATATATAATTTTTAATTGTTTATTAAAAGAGTGGATTAGTTTTTTTTGAGTTGTGAATTGTATTTGTTATAGGGCCAAAACTTTGGATCAACGACAAGATCAAATACATCAAAAGACACCATGATTTTAAATGAGGCAACACTTCGCTGCTAAGCATTTTTAAATTATTTACATATTTTCTTTTTTAATTCTTAATTTTTGCTTTGAAATTATTTCGAATAGTTTTGTAATTTGTCCACGCTTCGCTTGTATTTTCGAATTTCACTATTTGATATTTATAAATTTTTCCCCTTTTCTTCGTTAAATCAATTACTTTTGAAAACTTCTGTATAATATTTCTTTATAGTTAATTTTTTCACTGCATTTTTTAAGTATTCATCGAATAGATTAACGTTGTAGTTCAGATCATTAATATTGTTTATTCTCTCCATATTTTGTATTTCAACGCTGAATTGCTGTCTATTATACATACATATATTTATACATATAAATATTTAAATTTCTATATTGACGTTCTTATTAGTCTTATATTTATCACCGTCTATTATTATATCAATTCCTTCGTGATCTGAAATTTTATTCACAATGTTAACTTTTGCAGAAATATTTCAATCATGCGTCACTATATAATCTATTAAAGTTTTAGATTTCCTTCTAATCCTTGTGAATTCTTCTAGTATTTCCTTAAGGCCATTATCATCCAGTATATATTTAATTGTTTTTATAAAAACTTTTTGTATGCCAATCAATAACAAAATCACCCACTATTATGATATCACTATCTATTTCAATCACTTCTTCTACTATATCTGCAAATGCAGATATCATATTCGGCACTGATTGGTGATTGCTTTGTATATGCTATTATCCACACTTTTGAATGAACAATTTTTTTACTTTCCATCTCTTTTTAATATATATTATAATTCCACCTGTCCTTTTTGAGTTCGACAAGAATGTGAATTGATTATAACCTGTTAACTCCGTTTCGGTCTCGTCCGCGTCTATAGTTAAATGAGTTTAAGATAAAATAATGGATACATGCTTTCTTGTTTGTAAAAGTATTTCCAGTTGGTAAAAGTTATTTATTAGACCTTGTATATTAGTGTATATTCCGAGTATTCGCCATGGTTGTTGTGCCGTAAGACCTATCTTTCTTCTCCTCGCGTTTAGTTTGTTTTGGAAAACTGGATATTCCCTATTTGTTGTAACATGATTCTTATCTAGGCCAAGGTTCAATCTAGTGTTGATTCTCATACACTTTACAATTTATAAGATTTTTTGTACACTCTATTGATTTATGATTGCCGTGACATTTATAGCATACTTCTTCATATTTGCAATTTGTTGATTTATGATTATATCCGTTGCATTTGAAACATTGTATTATATCAGTACTTTCATCATAATAAATTTCGTAAAGCACAAAGTATTGTACAAAATGAAATACGTCCGGTAACTAAGATTTCTCCATTGCTTTTTATATGCACCCACTTTGTTGGCACATGCCAGTAGAACTTCGGATAATACCAAAGAAAAGTGTCTCCGCTCTCCTGCTGATATTGATTCAAAACAAGTGAGTGAAGATAAATATGCCGAGTTAAATATGTTTTGATGTAACGCTTTACGTTACTAAATATTTATAAATATCTTTTTAGTATTTGTGACATATCTGCCAAATACGTTTTCACATTTGGGACATACTGCACAGTACTGTTTCTCTGAGGGATTTTTCAAATCATGGAAAAACTATAAATTATTACGGGACGACACACACCTCATTTTAAAGGCAATTCATCCTAGATTTTTTACTTGTAAAGAATTTTTACCAAAAACATTTTGGTCTATCGAAAAAAAATTATTTAATTTTTTTTGGTGCACAGTAATGTTTCTCTGAGGGATTTTTCACCACATGGAAAAACTATATAAATTATTACGGGACGACACACACCTCATTTTAAAGGCAATTCATCCTAGATTTTTTACTTGTAAAGAATTTTTACCAAAAACATATTGGTCTATCAAAAAAATAAGCTTGTCAACTTGTTTTACTCGATTAAAAATAAATTTATTCGAAAAAAATAATGTTTTGTTCTTCTCTGAAATACAAATACAAAAATACAAAATAAATAATCTAAATAAATAAAGTAAATAATCTAAATAAATAAAATAAATAATCTAAATAAAGTACGTAAATAATCTAAATAAATAAAGTAAATAATCTAAATAAATAAAGTAAATAATCTAAATAAATAAAATAAATAATCTAAATAAAGTAAGTAAATAATCTAAATAAATAAAGCAAATAATCTAAATAAATAAAGTAAATAATCTAAATAAATAAAGGAATTCTAAATAAACAAAATAAATAATTTAAATAAATAAAGTAAATAATCTAATTAAATAAAGTAAATAATCTAAATAGATAAAGGAAATAATCCAAATAAACAAAGTAAATAATCTAAATAAATAATGTAAATAATCTAAATAGATAAAGTAAATAATCTAAATAAAGTAAATTTTTTATTTTTATTTTTTTAATTTTATTTTTTGATTTTTATTTATTTGCTATAATTTTTGTTATAAAATAATAAATAAAAATAAATAAAATGAAAATTAAAATAAAATGAAAATGAAATGAAAATGCTCTCCTGTGACTTTATTGATATAAATAAAGTAAATAATCTAAATAAATAAAGTAAATGATCTAAATAAAGTAAATAATCTAAATAAATTAAAAAATTATCTAAATAAATAAAGGAAATCTAAACAAACAAAGTAAATAATCTAAATAAATAAAGTAAATAATCAAAATAAATAAAGTAATTGATTTAAATAAAGTAATTAATCTAAATAAATAAAGTAAATAAAGTAAATAATATAAATAAATAAAGTAAATAATCTACATTAATAAAGTAAATAATCTAAATAAAGTAAATAGTCTAAATAAATAAAGCAAATAATCTAAATAAACAAAGTAAATAATCTAAATAAATAAATATATGTAAATAAAGTAAATAATATAAATAAATAAAGTAAATAATCTAAATAAATTAAGGATATAATCTAAATAAATAAAGTAAATAATCTAAATAAATAAAGTAAATACTCTAAATAAATAAATCTATGTAAATAAAGTAAATAATCTAAATAAATAAAGGAAATAATCTAAATAAATAAAGGAAATAATCTAAATAAATAAAGTAAATAATCTAAATAAATAAAGTAAATAATCTAAATAAATAAAGTAAATAATCTAAATAAATAAAGGAATTCTAAATAAACAAAGTAAATAATCTAAATAAATAAATAATCTAAATAAATAAAGTAATAATAATGACGGCGAAACCCAAGAGAACAGCCACTAACCCTGCAATGCCCGAAAAAAGCAAGAAGGCTAGATCGAAAGAGCCCAGTGGAGACACAGTTGAGCTCCCTCAAGGGGGAGAAGAAAATTGGCGAACCGTCACTAAAAGGGGGAGAAAAATAAGACAACAAAGAAGAACGAGCAGCAACAGCGAGCGAAGTCGGAAGCGGTAATAATTAAACCCGCGGCGGGTCACAGCTACGCGGAAGTTCCAAAAGATCTGCGCGATAAAATAAAGACGGACGACTCGGTTAGCATAAAGGCGGTTAGGAAAACGCAGACCGGAGCCATCCTCCTTGAACTCGGAAAAGGGCAACAGGTTAGGCCGGATTTCGTTCAACAGTTGAGGAATACCATAAGAGATACAGCCTCCGTCGTGGAACTAAAGCCAAAGGCGACTATCGAGATAAGAGATCTCGATTCGCTTACACTTAAGGAGGAGGTAGAAACAGCAGCCCATAAGCTGCTCGGCAACCCAGGGGAGCAGATCCAGATAAGGATCACCGCACCCAATGTGAGAGAGCAGGTACGAGCCTTCCTCACCCTGTCAGCTGAAAGCGCGGCAAAACTCCTTGAGGTTGGCTATATATAGATTGGGTGGGTCCGAGCGAGGATGCGATTGTGCGAGGACGTTAGGAGATGTTATCGATGTCTTGGAACGGGACACTTACAGGCAAATTGTTCAGGTTTAGACAGGAGGAATACTTGTATTACGTGTGGGGGTCGGGACACAAAATGAAGGACTGTAACGAAACCCCCAAATGTGTCCACTGCGCGGATGCAAAACGCGATCGGACTGACCATCTTCTGGGATGGAAAAGATGCCCACTGGTCAGGAAACGATGAATGTGCTTCAAGCAAATATGCACAGAAGTCGGACGGCAGACGCTCTGATCGAGCAAATTGCCACTGAAAAAAAGGTAGACGCAGTCATTATCTGCGAACAGTATAGAAGAATACCCCGAGGGTCCTGGTACGAAGATGAAACAGGCACGGCTGCTCTGTGGCTACCTAGCGGCAGTAAGCTCGCGGTCACGCAGCTCGGGGGAGGCCACTGTTACACGTACGTTCGGACGAGACAATACATGCTAATGAGCTGCTAACTTACCCATAGTGGTAGCATAGGCCAGTTCAGGACAAAACTAGACCTGATCGAGGACAGGGTTAGGGAAATAGGCGGACCGTTTATAGTTTCTTTTTCATGCTAAAATTTATTTATTGTATCTTCAAATAACTGAACTAACAATAAGTATTCAAATCTTAAATATATATATAATTGTTAGGCCCAACCAGTGTCAGACATAAACTTAGTGATAATAATTAATAATACATAAATGTCATGTTAAGCACAAAAAATATTTTCAAAGAATTTCATCTGCAGTGTTGCGTATTAATGCGTTGCATTCCTCTTTTTTAAGCGGATGTGTCCAGGAAAGTTCAAGATATTACGGGCAAGTGGATTCGGATGGGACTCGAGTTTTGTTAAATATTTGCCTGCATATTTTGCAATTTCAGCGGTCACAAGTGGCATATTTAAATCACGATATAAAATTGAATTTTTCATGTACCAAGGAGCCGATGTTATTAACCTTAAAATTTTGTTTTGCATTCGTTGTATTCTCTCTACATTGGAAGCTGAAGCAGTGCCCCATAGCTGAATTCCGTAACACCATATGGGTTTCAAAAGCGACTTGTATATTAAAAGTTTACAATCTAGACTGAGGGTAGAATTTCTACCAATCAGCAAATGTCTCTGGGTTAATTTAAGCTTCATTTGTGTCAGCTTAGAGTCAATGTGGTGTTTCCATGTAAGCCGTCGGTTAAGGTGTATACCAAGGTATTTCACCTGTGAATGTTGAGGAACAACTTGGTTGTTGATTCGAATGGGGGAACAAGTGTCTCTTCGTAGAGTAAATGTGACATGAACACACTTTTGTTCATTTACTTTTATTCTCCATAAGTTCAACCACAGTTCCAACAGCTTAATATGTTCCCGAAGGTAACGGGATGCCTCGTGAGGGTTTTCATGCATACTAAGGCAGGCTGTATCATCAGCAAATGTAGAAGTGAACATATTACTGCTCAAAGGCATATCACAGGTATAAATCAAATACAAAACTGGCCCCAGTATACTCCCCTGTGGCACCCCAGATGAGATAGTTTCGGGCACACTCATTAAGTCTTCTTCCACGACAGTGAACATCCGGGCAAGAATGTAACTTTCCAGAAGATTTACAATGTTTATTGGTAGATATGTCTTCAATTTTAGAATTAGGCCTTCATGCCACACTTTATCAAATGCCTGAGAAACATCAATAAAGAGGGAAGAACAATACTTTTTTTCTTCAAATGTTCTTCTTATGAAATGGACCAATCTATGAGTTTGTTCAATGGTGCTATGCTGACTTCTAAAACCAAATTGATGGTCCGGTATGCAGCCATTATCAGCTAGAAATTGGGGACAATTTTGTCATGAGAAGCTTTTCGAACAGCTTTGAAATTGTTGACAATATACTTATTGGCCTATATGACTCAACCATAGTAAGATCTTTGCCCGCCTTTGGAATCATTTTGACCATGGCAAGTTTCCAGCTGAGTGGATAATACTCCAGTCGTAAAATGCCATTAAAAATTAATAGCAGGATTCTAATAGCAATACGAGGCAACTTCATCAGCATCTTGTTACTAATTCCATCAATACCCGGGGCCTTCTTTGGATTGGTTTCAGCAATTAGTTTTTGTACATCAAGCATCTTAAACTTTATGGGTCGAGGGGTTAGAGCAACTACACTCGGCAAATCAACAGCACAAGTTCATGTGTTTGGGGTAAATACGTATTTTAAATGCCCAGCAAATATGTTACCTTTTTCAGTATTGTTTCTTGCCCAACCTCCGGTAGAAGTGCACAGAATTATTTGTATAGTGGTGGAACTCACAATATATTTAATTAGTACTATTTCACCTTTTTTATATAAATATTTATTTATTTTCTTTTTAAAATATATTTTTTATATTTTTTTACAATTTTTGATATTATTAATTTCAATGTTTTATATCAATTGAAAAATTCTGACTGACAAAAATAATTATGTTTTCTTAAAATTTTCAATAAATACTTATATATGTATATGTAAAGTAGATTTATCAAATAATATAATAAAATGTACATATTTATGTATGTATATATGCTAATATATATAACTCCCCTACCCTTTGACAAGACATTACTCCTGGAATGTAGCATATATAAATACATAAAAAATAATTCATTACAAAAATATTAACAAAGTAACAAAGTTTTAAGTATACATTATATTTGAACATTTTTTAATTTTATAAATATATTAATATAAATGTTTTTTTTTTTAGTTTTAACATATTATTTTTTTTGTATTTATTATTTTAAATATATATATAAGTAAATAAATGGTAATAATATCAATGGACAAATTTTAATCAAATTTATTTATTTCTTGGAATAGTTTCTTCCAGTTATTTTTCTATCAAAATGAATATTTGGTATTTCATTTTGATATTTAAAAGTTCTTTTGACAATCTGTCTATCTCTTTTACAACCATTTTCATCTAAAAAATGTGTATTATTTTTATTTTTTACTTGTTTTATTATATATTTTGGTTTTTGTTTTAAATTATTAAATCCAAGATTTTTAACAAATTCTCTTTCTCTATATTCGTGACAATCTTTTCTATTTTCATTCATTTTATTAATCTGTTTAATTTTTTTATCATGAACAACGTTATGTAATTTTTTCCAAATTGATTTATCAAATTTATTATGTAATAAATCATTAGGTTTTACACATGTTATACTGTGTATAGTATCATTATAAAGTTCAATGCATTTATATACTATAGCTTTATCGTTTAAGTCTTGATCTTTTTGTTGTAGTTTAAATAATCTGATGTGTTCATTAAGTGTGCGATGGAATCGTTCAATGTCTGCATTTCCCGTGTGTGTATTTGGTGATGTGAAATGATAATCTACTTCTTCTGATCGTAAAAATTCTTTAATCAAAGCTCTATTAAATTCATTATCAGCTTTAATTTTGTTTGGTTTTCCTAAAATTGCAAATCTTTCTCTAATTTTTTCAACAATACTTATTGAATTTTTATCACTTAAATAATGTATAGATACATGTTTTGTTAATTTATCTATACATGTTAGGAATGTTGTATTTTTATTTAAAAACCATATATCCATGTGAACTATTTCGTTTGATTGTAGAGGTGTTTCAGTTACACAAAATTTTGTTTTAATTGGATTTCTATCGTATTTGCACATATTACATAAAGTGCAGTTATTAATAAATTTATGAATTTCAGTTTTCAAATTTGGATAATAAATATTATTTTTTAACTCTAAGAAAGTTTCCTCAATACCTCTGTGATTTTTATCGTTATGAAATTTTTCTAAAATAGTTAAGAGATTTTCTCTATCTATTATATCTTTTAAAAATTTAGTACAGCGTACAAATTTCATATTCGGTAAGTTTGAAAAATATCGAATTAATGTTTGTTGTAAATTCTTGTAAATATCTAAATTATCGCAAAAAATTCCTATTGTTCCTTTTATTGGAAAGATTTTCTTTAAAAAATTTAATATCTTTTCTTCGAAATAATTTTTTATTGTAATTGTGTGCCTTGTATTTTTATTGAATAATATTTGTTTCTCATATTTAAAAGAATTTTTTAAAGAAATTATTATTTGATTTTTATATAAGTTGATTGGTTTTTCAAATATAAATATATGATCATTTAAATTTTCAACTCCGCTATGTATTGTAGCTAAAGTAGAACTTGGATTTTGAATATCTTGTTCTAAAATATTCACATCTAAACGACTGAGATAATCTGCTACTTTATTAGTTTTGCCTTTAATATATTCTATTTCAAAATTATATTCATTTAATTGAATTTTCCACCTTTGTAGTTTCATATTTGGTTCTTTCAAACCGTTTAGCCATATTAAAGGTCGATGATCAGTTTGGATTTTAAATTTTCTGCCGTATAAATATGGTCTAAAATATTTAATTGACCAAACAATTGCCAATAGTTCCTTTTCAATTGCACTATAATTTTGTTCATGTTTGTTTAAAGTTCGAGATGTATAAGAAATAGGATGACCATTTTGTGAAAGAACTGCTCCTAAGGCTCCGTTACTAGCATCTGTTGTTAAAACAAATAGTTTATCAAAATTGGGATATGCTAATACAGGATTAGTGCATAAAATTGTTTTTAATTTATTAAAAGAATCAATATAGTTTTGATTTTCAAGATCAATTCTTGAATTCTTTTTTAAATATGAAATCATTGGAAGAGCTATTCTACTGTAATCTTTTATGAATTTACGGTAGAAACCCGTTAATCCTAAAAATGATTTGATTTCCTTTACTGTTTTCGGTAATGGTATCTTTTTAATGATTTTAATTTTTTCTGGATTTGGTTTTATTCCATCTATTGTAATAATATGTCCTAAATATTCAGATTCACGTTTAAAAAAATTGCATTTATCAATTTGGACTTTCAGATTATATTCTGATAATCTCTTAAATATTTTCTTTAATGAATTGATATGTTCTTGAAGTGATGTGGAAAATATCAATATATCATCAAGATATACAACACAAATATTAGTTATATAGTCATGTAATATTTCGTTCATCATTCTTTGGAAAGATGCAGGTGCATTCTTTAATCCGAAAGGCATACGTGTGAACTCATAATGTCCTGTTGGAGTGGAAAAGGCTGTTTTGTGCCTATCTTCCGGAGAAATTAAAATTTGGTGGAATCCTTTTGCTAAATCAAGTGTACTAAAATATTGTGAGTTTCCTAATTTTGAAAATAAGTCTTCCATATTAGGAATGGGAAATTTATCTTCAATTGTTACGTTATTTAATTTTCGGTAATCTACCACAACTCTCCATTTCTGTTTACTAGAATTATCAATCTTTTTTGGAACAACCCAAATTGGAGCATTGTATGGACTACATGATTTAGTTATAATGCCTGATTTAAGCATTTCATTCACTTGTTTTTCCACTTCTTCTCTATGAATTTCTGGAAAACGATACGCTCTACTATATACTGGAATATCATTTATAGTAGGTATTTTGTGTTTATATTTACTGACAGACGATAGATTTTCATCTTCAATATAAAATACAGAATTAAATTCTTTAATCAATTTTGTTAATTCAGTTATTTCTTCATTATTCAAATTATCTGTTTGTAATTTGTTTATAATGCATTCGATTCGCGGTTCATTAAAATTAATATCAATAGTTATGCTATTAAAATATGATATATCATTTTCATTATAATGCTCAACAGTTTCATTAAAAATTAGTGGTATTTTTGCATTATCAGTTATTAAAATGTTTTCTTTTAAATTAATTTTCGCACCTAATGGATTCAAAATATTACATCCTAATATACCATCAAAATCATTTAATATTTCTGTTTCTATCATTTCAAGTTTACAATTCGGTAAATTGAATTCTTTAAAGAATGGTATAGTAATTTTGGTCTTAGCAATAGTTTTAGAACAAATAGTGTTTAAAATTATAGGACGTTCTAGTTTTGTTTGAAATGACGAGTGAAATAAATCTTTTCTTATTAGAGAAGTACCTGAACCTGTATCTATAAGAAGTTTTAATGGAATTGATTGCGTTTTCACTACTATGCAGGGTAAATTTTTTCGGCTGTTAACTGAAAATTTGCTGTTTGAATATTATCAATATCCATTTGAACGGTTCTATTTGAAGAATTTTGAGTAGATCTACTATTATTATCACTAATTATATTTCTGTTTCCTATATTATTATTGTTACTATTATTGTAATTATTATTATTGTTGTTATCATAATTATTATAGTTACTACTATTATAATTATTAGTGTTGTTATAATTTTGTCCTGTGTTAAAGTGTCTATTGTTATTAAAATTTCTGTAATTATTAAAATTTCGGTTAGAAGATTCATAGCTGTAGTTTCTGTTATAATCTTCAGCATTATTAAAATTTCTTTTCGTAAAATTTTGGTTTCTATAACGTCGTTCTGAAAAATTGTCCATTTCTTTAAAATTTCTATGTTCGTTTTTATTAAAATTATTTCTATTTATGTTTCTAGAGGAAGATTGTTCTGAATATTGAGAATTATTTTTGTTTAAATTATTGTTTAATTTTTTGTTTAATGTATTGTAAATTGTCTGGTATATTACTATAAAAATAATCAGTATCAATAAGAATCTCTTTTGCTTGTAACATTGAAAAGGGATTCCTAGATTTTAAAATTAATTTAGGTTCATTTGGAAGTTTGTTAATAAAAATCTTTAAAATCATTTGCTCATTGTTTTTACAATTATACCACTGTGTATTATCAATACTAGTTTTTAAATTTAATTTTGTTTTGAGTGACTCTATATAATTAAAAAATTGACTTATACTATTTCTACATTCAGCTGTCTTAATTTTGTTAATTAAACTCTCTACACTGTCTGGTATATTAAAGTTAATTCTTAATATTACCTTGACTTCTTCCCATTTTGTTGGATTGTTGTTGTTGATTAATGAAATGTTGGCTGCACCCACAATTTTGTTACGTATTCTAAGATCAAAAAGTTCAATAGATGTAGCATCAACATGTTGACGAAGACCTTCAATATTTTTTATAAAAATTTCTAGCTCTTCTGGTTGTCCATCAAACTTTGGAATATCTCCCAGTAATTGGAAAGGGATTATTGTAATTGTTGTAGTCATATTTTAATCAATTTTTTATTTAAATTTGTATCTTTTTATATGATTCCTGAAATTGATAATTCGGTTCCTGTTCCGCTTTGTTTGTTGGTTGGTTCGTTGGTTTTGCTGCCCTCTTTATTTGAAAAAATTAAAAAATTGAATATTTTCTTCCTGTTTTTCTGGATTCGTTTCTTGAATAAAAAGCAGGTTCAAAGTCCGACTGCGCCAATTATTTGTATAGTGGTGGAACTCACAATATATTTAATTAGTACTATTTCACCTTTTTTTTATATAAATATTTATTTATTTTCTTTTTAAAATATATTTTTTATATTTTTTTACAATTTTTGATATTACTAATTTCAATGTTTTATATCAATTGAAAAATTCTGACTGACAAAAATAATTATGTTTTCTTAAAATTTTCAATAAATACTTATATATGTATATGTAAAGTAGATTTATCAAATAATATAATAAAATGTACATATTTATGTATGTATATATGCTAATATACAGTTTGTCAAGAAATTGTTTTGACATAGCGAAAAAAATTATTTTTTGACTTTAATAATGCAAAAAATAGTTTTCCTTTGTAGTTTAACAATTTTTTCTTTTCAATTCTATTTTATCTATATATTAGTTAACAAACAGGAGCAAAAGAAAGAGAAAATAGAGAATAATAACAAAAAAATAGAAGAAAAACAAAATAAATACAAAAATTTTGTTGTCAAGAAAATGTTTTTACAATTTCTTTTTGTGTGTGTGTTTTTTTATACCGTTAGTTTTTACTGTTCAAACTACAATTTTTTTTCGTTAGTCAAGTGATCATTGATAATGATTTAATTATAGTTTTGTTTTTTTTATAACTGAAGACGATAATTTTACGAGGATTTAAAATGCCTGGCAAAAGAACGTCGACCGGTGTAATTCAGTTAGTTTACTATAACCACGCGATCGGGAAAACGGTCCAAGAGTTGTCTAAAATGTTTTCAATAACTAGGCAAAGTGTACAATATTTTAAATCGCGCTGAAAAAGAAAATAGTCTAAACGTTAAAGCTTCCAACTGGGCGTCCACGTAAAATTTCGGAGAGAACAGAACGTCTTTTAAGAAGAAAGGTAGACGAAAACCTTTTGGTATCCATACGAACGCTTGCATGTGAACTTAAAGAAGAGTGTGGCGTGACAGTCTCTCACGAAACGGTATGACAAGTTTTGAAAAAGAACGACTATTCATCCAGACTGGCACGAAAAAAAACACTGCTTACAATGCAACATAAAGAAAGACGATTGTCTTTTGCTGTAACACATATTTCCAAGCCTGACGACTTGGGATGACGTTATATTTTGTGATGAGACCAAAATAATGCTTTTCCACAATGATGGTCCTAATAGAGTATGGAGAAAACCTTTGAAAGCATTGGAAAGTCGAAACATAATTCCAACTGTAAAATTTGGAAAACTTTCAGTAATGGTTTGGGGGTGCATTTCTAGTAAGGGAGTTGGAGATCTTTGTTTTATTGAGAACACTATGGATGCTAATCAATACCTGGGTATATTAAAGCGTCATCTAGTTAACACCGCGACTAAATTTGGGTTTTATTCTGATAGAAAGCCGAATTTCAAATTTTATCAGGATAATGACCCTAAACATAAGGCTCTTTTGGTAAGGACGTGGCTTCTCTACAACTGCGGTAAGGTACTCGATACACCTGCTCAGAGTCCAGATTTAAATCCAATTGAAAATTTATGGTCTTGTCTAAAGAAAAATACTGCCAAAAGGCGTCCCAGAAACCAAAGTGAGTTAAAAGCTGTAATTTTTGAAGAATGGAATAAAAAACCAACAGAATATGTACAAAAATTTATTTTTTTTCAAAGAAACGGCGCCTGCAAGCCCTGATTGATGCCAGTGGTGGCCACACAAAATATTGATAATCCTAAATTTAAAGATCCAATCCATTTTTTCATATTATATTAGTATGTAAAAACATTTTCTTGACAACAACATTCTTGAGTTTCTTTTAATTTTTTATCTTATTTCTTAATCTTAAGTTTTTATTTTGTTCTCCTTGCCGTTATTTGTTAGTTAACATATAGCTAAAATTAGATTATAAAAAAAATGGTAAAAGAGTTAAAACACGTTTTGTTTTTTAATGATGAAAGTCAAAATAAAAACTATTTGCACACTGTCAAAACAATTTCTTGACAAACTGTATATAACTACAGGGGTGGTTTAAACTCAACGGGTGTTTTAAGTTTTCTAGCAGAGCGCCACAAGGAGTAATTAGATGCTGCTGTAACATCGAGACCTTCCAGATAGTTCTTAAGAGAAGCAGATTTTTCAGATGCAAGCAACTCTAGGAGTCGTTTAGTGCATTCTCTAAATCTAATTTTATGTTGGGGTGATCTGTGCTGTTGCCATTCCCTTCTAGCTCTTCTTTTTTCACATACGAGACGTTCAATATCCGCAAAATAAATTCTATTAAACCCAGTCTGCGGATGGGAGGTTGTGGCATGTTTAGCAGCCTGTTTAATATTTTCGGTAAGATTGGCAATGTTGAATTCAATATCATCGGAAGTTCTAAGCCTGATGTTTTCCGTACAATGACTACTGAGATATTTTTTGAACCGCAGCCAGTTAACACGATTTATCATCTTCACATATGGGTGAAGTAAGTCACTTCTTAGTGGGCTACAAATTGTAACGATCGTGGGAGAGTGATCGGAGGAGAGATCATGAGAAGCTTCAACATGAATTAGATCCCTAGAGATATTTTTCATGACCCCAAAATCTATAACATCCGGAATTTTTTGTATGTCAGTAGGCCAGTAAGTGGGCTCCCCGCTGGAAATGACATTCAAACTCATTTTTGAAATTGTGTTGAACAATGCTCGACCTCTAGGTGTAATAAGACGCGATCCCCAGAACGTATGTTTTGCATTGTAGTCGCCAGCTGCTACGAAACAAGGGCCAAGAATTTTCTAAAAATCCTTGTATTGATTCTCAGTGATTGAAAATCTGGGAGGGGAGTAAATTATTGATATCACGAGATTTGAACAAAAATTTTCGATGCAAATATTCGTTGCTTGTAGATGGTCCGCACAATGGTTCTCAAGAATATAGTGCTTGAGTCTTGACTTTATTAGAACTCCTGATCATCCGCATGCTCTTCCTCTCGGGTCCTTTGTATCATATAAGGTGTAGCCACTAATTTTAAAAAGGCTTCTCGAAGTCAAATGAGTCTCAGATACCAACATTATATCAATATTCTTCACCGTAAGGAAGTGCTCAAGTTCGTTTCTATGTTGGCGAATGCCGTTTGCGTTCCAGAAACATAACTTTAACGTGTTCATGGCTTGTTAACTAATGCTAGAAGCGGAGTGTTCTGCATTCGCAGCATTTTTTGCATCATGCTAGTCATATTTGTTGTAAAATTGTTTATAGTTTGCACCAGATTATCAATAGTAGCTTCAAGGCGATTGAAATTAAAGCTTGCGTTTGCATTTGTTGTGTATTTTGGTGGCGACACTTTTTGCATGGGAACAGAGTTGATCTCCACTACGTCAGCATACGATACTTGTGTAGAGATTGGTTGGGCCATAGGAGGATAAGTAGCGGAGTACGTATTTCCTGTTTGAGCTGGGGTTACTTTAGGCTTTTGACTCATAGCCTGTTTTACCAAAGAGTATGCAGGACATCCTCTGTAGTTAGCAGTGTGATTACCTCCACAGTTACTGCACTTTTTTTCTTCTGGTCTTTCGACTTATTGCACCTGGCAGTCTCGTGTAATTCACCGCACACAACACAAACAGTAGGTAATTTACAATAAGTTTTTGTGTGGCCATACTCTTGACAATTATGGCATTGTACGGGTCCTGAACGCTTGGATGGTTCTTCAACTGTGATTTTACGGTATAAGAGATATTTCAAATTATAAATGGGATGGGTGTCATTTTTCTTCAATAATATATCATTTGGCTTCAGTTCAACGCGAAATAAAGATTGAGGGATCTTCTCCCTGTTTATTATGTTAGATACAATTTTTACCTTGCATCCTTGGAGGGTGAGAGCATCTTTTATTTCAGCAGGGACAACGTAAGAATTTATGCCCTTCAATACGACCTGTGGGCTCTTGCCGCTCTTAAACTGGAAGGTGTAAAAACTTGTTTTATTTTTTTCCAATTCGTTAACCATTTTGCTGAAATCCTTTTCTTCATATATTTAAATTTTAGTTTCATCAATGTTACCACGTTTTATTGGAACAATGTGAAATGCCTTTTCATCAATGACCGAGATTAACTTCTAAATAAGTGTCTTAGAATTTTTTGTTTAAGATAGATTGGTGGTGGTTTGGAGGTTTTTTTCGAGGATGCTTCGGGTTTGTCATTGTCATCCTGCAATATTTTAAAACGGTTTTGACGGTTAACTATGGCGGCGTCGTTGTCCCTGGATATCTTCGGAACCGATGAGATTTTAGATGAATTTGGGCTTCGCCCGCGCTTTACTACTGTAATATATCTGTCCATTCTGACAGGCACCCTAGGTTTCTGAATACCATTGTCTATTGTGATAACTTGGTTAAGTGATGAACAAGAGCCCGGAGCGGCTAATGGCACTGACTTAAATAAAGATGAATTAGGCAATGGTAATATTATCGAATCACTACTTGGCATCGAAGTAAGCGGAGTTGATCGCTCACGTAAAATTGGCTTTGCCGTTAGAAAAAAACTATCATCAGATTTTTTATTTTTATTGTTTGCATTGAGAGCTTCAGAACTCACAGTAAAATAGGCATTTCTGCCGTTAGAACTCACTTCACAATTGTTTGTTTTTGAGGTACTCATGCAGAGTATTCCTCAGTCAATTTGTTTGTGGTTTTTTGTTTGTTTTTGTTGTTTCAGATTATACGAAAAAATATTATTAATGCAAATAAAGCAAATTTAACAAAAACTGTACTTATTACGAATCAGTACTTATTACGAGTATTTTTTTGTTTGTATTTTTGTTTGTTTAGTATGTAAAAAAAAACTCCGCTAACACGTCTATTCACTACGAAGGTTCAACAAGACTGACCGTTTATAGTAGCAGGTGATTTCAATGTCAGGGCTGTAGAATGGAGGGACCGGGCAACGAACTCACGCGGAAGAAACATTTTAGACATGGCTACTAGGTTAGGTTTGATAGTGGCAAATACCGGTAATGCCACTACTTTCAGGAGGCCGGGATGCGAACACACCACCCTAGACATCACTTTGGTGTCCGAGAGCTTGGCTACAAGCGTTGAAGGGTGGAGAGTATTGGAAGACTTCACTGGTAGTGATCACCAGTATATTACCTTCCGGACCACGGAAAGAACGAACTCTGACCAGACGCCAAGAAGGAGAGGCACTCGCAAGCGGAATGCAACTAAGCTGAACCACGAAAGATTTCTAAGCAATTTTGACGGGGTCTCAGCTGCGCACACCATGAGTGATGCTGACCCCATGGCAATGACATTGAGGCAGCGCATAGCTCAAAGCTGCGAGGCATCCATGCCACGTGTAACGCAGCAGAAATAGCTGAGCTCAGACGAACCTGCCTTCGTAACAGAAGAAGATACACCAGAGCCAGGCGAAATGGCGAGGCATCCATGGTGGCCGAAGAATTCAGACAAAGCCCAAAAACATTGAAATGGGCGATTATTAGAAGCAAGAAGTCGAAATGGGAAGAACTCCGGAACGATCTGAACAGCAACCCCTGGGGACTCGGCTACAAGATCGTTACGAGGAAGCTAAACGCGAACCATACTGCTTTGCACATAGGGAACGAGGATATCAACTACATCGTCGATAACTTGTTCCCCATGCACCCTCCATTGCATGATGAACACGAAACCCTTACGGATGGAATGCACACGCCCTTCACTGAAGAAGAGCTAAAAACCGCGGCTAGAAGCCTTAAGAAGGGTAGAGCCCCGGGCCTGATGGAATACCAGCGGAAACACTCATACTTTTAGCCGAAAACCGGCCAGACGCTCTGCTTGAAGTGCACAATACTTGTATAGCCCAAGGTACTTTTCCCAAAGAGTGGAAAAGACAAAAGGTCATGCTGATTAGCAAGGGAAGAGGCGACCCAACGCAACCATCAGCTTACCGACCGCTATGCATGCTAGATAGCACCGGCAAACTCTTGAAGAAGCTTCTGCAACGCAGATTAGCAGAATCCATCGAGGCAGCCGGAGGACTATCGGAGAGGCAGCATGGCTTTCGACCCGGAAGATCGACTTTTGGTGCCATTGAGGATGTAGTGAGAAGTTTCGAAAAGGCACAGAACGGACGCTCCTAATCGTCCTAGCTACACTTGATGTACGCAAAGCTTTTAATAGCTTACGATGGGCAAATGTTATCAAGGCATTGCGGGAAAGATTCCGCATACTTATATATCTTATGAGAATTCTCCAGAGCTATCTTAGGGACCGTCAACTTATATACGACACACCAGACGGCCAGATAGTTAGAACGATTACATTGGGGGCAGCCTAGGGCTGCGGCTGTAAAGGCAGCAAAAGTTTCAGGCATGTTGAGTAGGCTAATGGCAAACATTGGCGGGCCCACACAGAGCAAGAGGAGGCTGATTATGGCAACCACAAATTCTATACTGCTATATAGCAGCGAAATTTGGGGCAATGCACTGCGAGCAAAGTCTAAGCGTAAGGCTCTAGAAGAAGTCCAACGCACAGCTGCACTCAGAATCGCCTCAGCCTACCGTACAGTTTCAGGCGCGGCGGTTTTCGTAATAAGTGGTGAGATTCCGGTTGATCTCCTGGCGCGCGAACGGAAAGAGGCATGGGACTCTAGGGGGCGGAAATTAATATTAGTGCTGCAGAGCGGAGATCTGGAACCATCCAACGATGGCAAAGCAGATGGAACGCAGAACAGTCCGGTAGATGGACGAAAAGGCTCATTCCTAACTACTTCCTGACCCAGTTCCTTTCAGGTCATGGATACTTCCGGAAGTATCTACATCGTATGGGCAAAACAGGTAATTCCAGTTGCATCTACTGCGATGCAACAAACGACGATGCAGAACACACTTTTTTCAACTGCATCAGATGGAATACTGAGCGAATCGCATTAGGAGGGCAGATTGGTGTTTTCACCCCTGCCAACATAGTTGACAGAATGCTCGAATGCGAAACCACATGGAATGCTGTGAGTAACTACATCGAGTACGTCTTAAGAAGAAAGAAAAGAGACCACAATGCACGGCAAAATGAGTCCCCATCAACGGAGACTTAGCCATAATGAGCCATCAGCATGAAAATGACGGACCCAGACGTGGGTGTTACGAGCAAAGTCCTTCCTAGGAGGATGAAGTTTCTGGGCCTTCCTGAAGTAATGTAGAAAACAGTCCCGGGAAGGCATCCCACCAGAAACGGAGGAGGGAGTTTTTTAGTGGACAACACCACACAACGCAGTTGACGACGGTCGCTGTAAGTGCGAAGGCATTTTCAACCCTACCTCGCCCGTCAAAAAAAATAAATAATCTAAATAGATAAAGGAAATAATCCAAATAAACAAAGTAAATAATCTAAACAAATAATGTAAATAATCTAAATAAATAAAGTAAATAATCTAAATATAATAAATTTTTTATTTTTATTTTTTTAATTTTATTTTTTAATTTTTATTTATTTTTTATAATTTTTGTTATAAAATAATAAATAAAATGAAAACTAAAAGAAAATGACAAAATATAAAATTAAAATAAAATGAATGTGCTCTCCTGTGACGTTATTGATCTAAATAAAGTAAATAATCTAAATAAATTAAAAAATAATCTAAATAAAAAAAGGAAATCTAAATAAACAAAGCAAATAATCTAAATAAATAAAATAATTGATCTAAATAAAGTAAATAAAGTAAATAATCTAAATAAATAAAGTAAATAATCTAAATAAATAAAGTAAATAATATAAATAAATAAAGTAAATGATCTAAATAAAGTAAATAACCTAAATAAATAAAGGAAACAATCTAAATAAATGAAGTAAATAATCTAAATAAATAAAGTAAATAATCTAAATAAATAAAGTAAATAACCTAAATAAATAAAGTAAATAATCTAAATAAATAAAGTAAATAATCTAAATAAATAATATAAATAAACAAAGCAAATAATTTAAATAAATAAAGTAACTAATATAAATAAATAAAGTAAATAATATACATAAATAAAGTAAATCTAAATAAATAAAGTAAATAATCTAACTAAATAAAGTAAATAATCTAAATAAATAAAGTAAATAATCTAAATAAATATAGTAAATAATCTAAATAAATAAAGTAAATAATCTAGTTAAATAAAGTAAATAATCTAAATAATGTAAATAAATAAATAAAGTAAATGATCTAAATAAATAAACTAAATAATTTAGATAGATAAAATAAATAATCTAAATAAATAAAGTAAATAATACACATTAATAAAGTAAATATTCTAAATAAAGTAAATAATCTAAATAAATAAAGCAAATAATCTAAATAGATAAAGTAAATAATCTATATAAATAAAGTAAATATAAATAAATAAAGTAAATAATCTAAATAAATTTAGGATATAATCTAAATAAACGAAGTAAATAATCTAAATAAATAAAGTAAATAATCTAAATAAATAAAGTAAATGATCTAAATAAATAAATCTATGTAAATAAAGTAAATAATATAAATAAATAAAGTAAATGATCTAAATAAAGCAAATAATCTAAATAAATAAAGTAAATAATCTAAATAAATAAAGTGAATAATCTAAATAAAGAAAGGAAATAATATAAATAAACTAAAGGAGTTAATATAAATAAATAAAGCAAATAATCTAAATAAAATAAATAATCTAAATAAATAAAGGAAATAATTTAAATAAAGTAAATAATCTAAATAAATAAAGTAAATAATCTAATTAAATAAAGTAAATAATCTAAATAAATAAAGTAAATAATCTAAATAAATAAGGTAAATAATCTAAATAAATAAAGTAGATAATCTAAATAAACAAAGTAAATATTCTAAAAAAAATAAAGTAAATAATACAAATAAATAAAGTAAGTAATCTAAATAAATAGAGTAAATAATCTAAAAAAATAAATATAAATAAATAAAGTAAATAATATAATTAAATAAAGTATATGATCTAAATAAAGTAAACAATCTAAATAAATAAAGTAAATGATCCAAATAAAGTAAATAATCTAAATAAATAAAGTAAATAATCTAAATAAATGAAGTAAATGATCCAAATAAGGTAAATAATCTAATAAATAAAGTAAATAATCTAAACAAATAAAGTAAATATTCAAAAAAAAAAATAAATAATACAAATAAATAAAGAAGTGAGTGAAGATAAATATGCCGAGTTAAATATGTTTCGACGTAACGCTTTACGTTACTAAATATTTATAAATATCTTTTTAGTATTTGTGACATATTTGCCAAATACGTTTTCTCATTTGGGATATACTGCACAGTATTGTTTCTCTGAGGGATTTTTCAAATCATGGAAAAACTATAAATTATTACGGGACGACACATACCTCATTTTAAAGGCAATTCATCCTAGATTTTTTACTTGTAAAGAATTTTTACCAAAAACATTTTGGTCTATCGAAAAAAATAAGCTTGTCAACTTGTTTTACTCGATTAAAGATAAATTTATTCGAAAAAAATAATGTTTTGTTCTTCTCTGAAATACAAAAATACAAATACAAAAAATACAAAATAAATAATCTATATAAATAAAGTAAATAATCTAAATAAATAAAATAAATAATCTAAATAAAGTGCGTAAATAATCTAAATAAATAAAGTAAATAATCCAAATAAATAAAGTAAATAATCTAAATAAATAAAGTAAATATTCTAAATAGATAAAGGAAATAATCCAAATAAACAAAGTAAATAATCTAAATAAATAATGTAAAAAATCTAAATAAATAAAGTAAATAATCTAAATAAAATAAATTTTTTATTTTTATTTTTTTAATTTTATTTTTTGATTTTTATTTATTTTTTATAATTTTTGTTATAAAATAATAAATAAAAATAAATAAAATGAAAATTAAAAGAAAATGACAAAATATAAAATTAAAATAAAATGAAAATGAAAAGAAAATGCTCTCCTGTGACGTTATTGATCTAAATAAAGTAAATAATCTAAATAAATTAAAAAAAATAATCTAAATAAATAAAGGAAATCTAAATAAACAAAGTAAATAATCTAAATAAATAAAATAATTGATCTAAATAAAGTAAATAATCTAAATAAATAAAGTAAATAATCTAAATAAATCAAGTAAATAATCTAAATAAATAAACTAAATAATATAGATAGATAAAATAAATAATCTAAATAAATAAAGTAAATAATATACATTAATAAAATAAATATTCTAAATAAAGTAAATAGTCTAAATAAATAAAGCAAATAATCTAATAAATAAAGTAAATAATCTAAATAAATGAAGTAGATAATCTAAATAAATAAACTAAATAATCTATATAGATAAAGTAAATAATCTATATAAATAAAGTAAATATAAATAAATAAAGTAAATAATCTAAATAAATTAAGGATATAATCTAAATAAACAAAGTAAATAATCTAAATAAATAAAGTAAATAATCTAAATAAATTAAAAAATAATCTAAATAAATAAAGGAAATCTAAATAAACAAAGTAAATAATCTATATAAATAAAATAATTGATCTAAATAAAGTAAATAATCTAAATAAATAAAGTAAATAAAGTAAATAATCTAAATAAATAAAGTAAATAATCTAAATAAATCAAGTAAACAATCTAAATAAATAAACTAAATAATCTAGATAGATAAAATAAATAATCTAAATAAATAAAGTAAATAATATACATTAATAAAGTAAATATTCAAAATAAAGTAAATAGTCTAAATAAATAAAGGAAATATTCTAATAAATAAAGTAGATAATCTAAATAAATAAAATAAATAATCTATATAGATAAAGTAAATAATCTATATAAATAAAGTAAATATAAATAAATAAAGGAAATAATATAAATAAACTAAAGGAGTTAATCTAAATAAATAAAGTAAATAATCTAAATGAATAAAGGAAATAATATAAATAAACTAAAGGAATTAATCTAAATAAATAAAGCAAATAATCTAAATAAAATAAATAATCTAAATAAATAAAGGAAATAATCTAAATAAATAAAGTAAATAATCTAAATAAATAAAGTAAATAAATAAAGTAAATGATCTAAATAAAGTAAATAATCTAAATAAATAAAGGAAATAATCTAAATAAATGTAGTAAATAATCTAAATAAATAAAGTAAATAATCTAAATAAATAAAGTAAATAACCTAAATAAATAAAGCAAATAATCTAAATAAATAAAGTAAATAATCTAAATAAATAAAGTAAATGATCTAAATAAAGTAAATAATACAAATAAATAAAGTAAATAATCTAAATAAATAAAGTAAATAATCTAAATAAATAAAGTAGATAATCTAAATAAATAAAGTAAATATTCTAAAAAAATAAAGTAAATAATACAAATAAATAAAGTAAGTAATCTAAATAAATAAAGTAAATAATCTAAATAAATAAATATAAGTACATAAAGTAAATAATATAATTAAATAAAGTATATGATCTAAATAAAATAAATAATCTAAATAAATAAAGCAAATGATCCAAATAAAGTAAATAATCTAAATAATCTAAATAAATGAAGTAAATGATCCAAATAAGGTAAATAATCTAATAAATAAAGTAAATAATCTAAATAAATAAAGTAAATATTCTAAAAAAAAGTAAATAATACAAATAAATAAAGAAGTGAGTGAAGATAAATATGCCGAGTTAAATATGTTTCGACGTAACGCTTTACGTTACTAAATATTTATAAATACCTTTTTAGTATTTGTGACATATTTGCCAAATACGTTTTCTCATTTGGAACATATTTATTACAAATGTGTCTTCCTACTTGGGGAATATAAATATGTTTTCATATTTGGGCCAAGCCAATATTGAAAAAACTATAAATTATTACGGGACGACACATACCTCATTTTAAAGGTAATTCATCCTAGATTTTTTATTTGTAAAGACTTTTTACCAGAAACATTTTGGTCTATTGAAAAAAGTTTATACTTATTATTGAAATTTATTATTCGGGAGAATATCCCGACCAATCGTTAGAAAC
Source organism: Germaria angustata (assembly GCA_963681545.1). Taxonomy (NCBI): domain Eukaryota; kingdom Metazoa; phylum Arthropoda; class Insecta; order Diptera; family Tachinidae; genus Germaria; species Germaria angustata. The sequence goes on from OY813002.1 coordinate 41,312,880, forward strand.
AATTAGTTTTTTTGCAAAATGCATTGAAAAAATGTTTGTTGTGGCTTTAGCCCTTCATATGCCGACATTTCATTGGTTGCTAAAACCAAATCGTCAGTGAAGTTTAAGCAGTTTGATAACATTCAACCTCGTATGTTTATGCCACATAAAACAAATATAATATGAGAATTTCAATATTGCATATGAATTACAACAAATACATAATCATAGTAGGCTTAGAATGTTTTTATACAAACAACACAACAAACAATTATACTCAACGTGAATCTATTTTATTTTTCTCTCAACACCCATACAATTAAACGCCCGTTGGTCGTTAATAATTGTATTCAGTTAGGCAAAATGAAAAATAAAATCTTTATTGTAAATACTTAATATTGAAATGTCGGCATATGAAGAGCTAAAGCCACAACAAACATTTTTTCAATGCATTTTGCAAAAAAACTAATTGTTTCTAACGATTGGTCGGGATATTCTCCCGAATAATAAATTTCAATATTAAGTGTTTACAATAAAGATTTTATTTTTCATTTTGCCTAACTGAATACAATCATTAACGACCAACGGGCGTTTAATTGTATGGGTGTTGAGAGAAAAATAAAATAGACTCACGTTGAGTATAATTGTTTGTTGTGTTGTTTGTACAGGGCTGTTAGATGTGACGATTTTACGTCATTTTGACGTTTTTTAGAGAAAAATCAGTAAAATGACGATTGACGGTTTTTTAAATGGAAGTCACTGCATTTTGACGATTTTTAAATGATATAAATGAGTTGTATTTTTGTTTATTAAAATATATTCTTAACGTTATAAATAATATAAGTAGAACTTTTCAAAGTGATGGTGTTCAAATTCATAATATGCACAGTGATATGTCAAAACTTTTTAAAATAATCTTAACAAATTTTTTAAAAGAAGATTATGTTAAACAAAAATTTTTCAATAAAATTAATTTTGTTGACACTCAAAATTTTGTGATTAGGGAAGAAGTCTATCTTGAACTTTATGTTAAAGAAAAAACTTCTCAACTTTCCATTAATGTCAAAGCTCACAATCAATTTGTTGATAATTGTGTATCATTCTATGTTGAATTATGCATCCAAATAAAAAAATATTCGACTTTGGAAATTCTGTTATAAATAAATTACATTATTCTAAACAAAAATACTTCTTTGCTTCCTTTACTAAAAATTTTTCCTAATTTGGTACCTAAAGAGAGATACCAGTCAATAGAAAATGAAATACGAGAACTAAGTTTTATAAATTTTGATGAAAAAGTTGTTGATATAAATATCTTTTGGAAAAAAATACAAGTAATGAAGTTGTCAAATAATAAACCTGCATTCCCTAACTTATGTAGTTTTATTAATAATTTAATGGTTTTACGAAATTAGTCAGCTAACGTTGAACGAATTTTTAGTCAAATAAATTTAAATAAAACAAAAATCAGAAATGCTCTGGAAACAAAAACAATTGAAGGAATTTTGTTTGCAAAAGATTATTTAAAAATGAGTTCTTCAGATTGTTTCAGTGCAAATATTACAAAAAGTTTGCTAAAAAAACACGGAACAGATAATTTGTACGATTAGTATTAAAATAAAAAATATAAAACAACGTTGTTAATGTTATCTATGTATGTGCATGGGTATATACATATACATATGTACATATGTATATATGTATATTACTTTTAATTTCAAAATAATTTTTAATTTTTTGAATAGAAACTGTTGAACTTTTTGTTTTGTACAATAAAAAAAGTTTTCCAAATAAAAAATTACATTTGTTTTTTATTTCTAACGTTTAAATTACTTGACGATTTTATGACGATTTTGTTGAATATTCGTGACGATTTTGACGAATTTTGTTAAAAATTTTGACGTTTTTCATAGAAAAATACCTAACAGCCCTGTGTTTGTATAAAATATTCTAAGCCTACTATGATTATGTATTTGTTGTAATTCGTATGCAATATTGAAATTCTCATATTGTATTTGTTTTATGTGGCATAAACATACGAGGTTGAATGTTATCAAACTGCTTAAACTTCACTGACGATTTGGTTTTAGCAACCAATGAAACGTCGGCATATGAAGAGCTAAAGCCACAACAAACATTTTTTCGAAAAAAAATTTATTTTATTATTTTTTTGTGCACAGTACTGTTTCTCTGATGGATTTTTCACATCATGGAAAAACTGTAAATAAAATAAATAAATAATCTAAATAAAGTACGTAAATAATCTAAATAAATAAAGTAAATAATCTAAATAAATAAAGTAAATAATCTAAATAAATAATCTAAATAAAGTAAGTAAATAATCTAAATAAATAAAGCAAGTAATCTAAATAAATAAAGTAAATAATCTAAATAAATATAGGAATTCCAAATAGATAAAGTAAATAATCTAAATAAAGTAAATTTTTTATTTTTATTTTTTTAATTTTATTTTTTAATTTTTATTTATTTTTTATAATTTTTGTTATAAAATAATAAATAAAAATAAATAAAATCAAAATTAAAAGAAAATGAAAAAATATAAAATTAAAATAAAATGAAAATGAAATGAAAGCGCTCTCCTGTGACTTTATTGATCTAAATAAAGTAAATAATCTAAATGAATTAAAAAATAATCTAAATAAATAAAGGAAATCTAAATAAACAAAGTAAATTGTTAATTCCTTTGAGTTTTTTTTCTTAAAAAAAAAAATAAAGACAACTCTCAATAGAATTAATAATACTTGAACATAATCTGTACTTCTTTTTTACGTTCTTATTTTTCCCACATTTTGGCGTGAAAATTACCGCGTCTGCATAATTCATAATACTTAAACAAAATCCGTACCTCTTTTTTACGTTCTTATTTTGGCGTGAGAATTACCGCGTTTGCATAATTCATAGCTAAATTAAAACAAAATATTTATTTACACGTACTAAATCAAATAACTAGTCAGACGTTGGAGAAATTTAATATCCGTTTGGGGTTTACTGTCAGTAAGAAAATAATTTGCTTATTTAATTCACCAGCCAGACAGTTATGAAATCCAATATCTGTTCTCTGCTAACGGAGGGAAAATAATGAGTGCAGCAGAAGAATGAACGGTTTTCGGCCTGCTAAAAATTAAAATTTTTTATTTCTATTTGTATTTCTTTATTATCTGTATTTGTAATTTTCTTCTTTAAATACCATAAGTTTTTAATAAAATTTGTCATTGAACGATAGTCACTCATCCAGCAAACATCCGAATTTCATTTTCACAACAAGTCAGTCTACGTTGTTCTTGTGTACCACTTGAACAACTGAACTGAAAATTATCGCTTGAATTATCCTGGTGAACTACTGAGATAATAAACCCTTACGAACATTAATAACTTAGTGAAGCACAAATTTATCCATCGTAATAAAGTTGAGCAAGGCAAACGACCCTGCGCTTAACATTTTGGCGACCGAGACAGGACATCGGGTTTAGGAAAAGCTAAAGTCCTTCAAGCGAACAATTCAAAACCAATATATCAGCGGCCAACCACAAAGTACAGGCGCTCAATCACAGACAACGTTGCATCACAACCAACAAGCAGCTTACTTAAACTCTCAATTAACCTCTAAAGGGCATCAACAAAGCAATATAGAAACCGCAGAGCAGCTTCTTCACCAACTGAAGGAGACCGGCGAGCGTATTGCCACCATCATCCGCAACATTACCAAGGACCCAGTTAGCCACAAAACCCCAATTTACTAGAAAGAAGGATTGGACCGGCTGACTACAGCTTGGAAAGAATTCGATGAGGCAGATACCAAACTGCGGACTCTAAAGGATATTGATATGGAAGATGAATACTTCACTGCAGACCGCTATAGTCAAATCCAGTCAATGGCATCCAAATATATAGCTCTGATGGAACACGAGCACACTTACCAAGGCAAGGGAGCAATCGCCAAAAACCCTATTGATCCACCGCCAAAAGGGGGCGACCAGTCCGAAATTATTAACAACCCCCCATCCACGAAACCTCAACCTACAAGTGGCCACAATGGTTTAATCAGCCGCTCCCTAGGAAAGATGGCAGCTCTGGATAGACAGCTAGAAGGCCTTCAGTTGCAGTCAGGTCAGGATGGGCCTTATTACGATGTTAAAAAGGCCACCATCACCAAACTATGGCAACAGCTAGAACTACTTAATGATGAAGTGTTAGATAAATATTCCAATTCAGACCTCGCCGATTATGACACAAGCAGATACATCCACCTCTCAGTTAGCGATCATCCAGCTTACCATGGCTAACAACAATCGCCACTCATCCACAGAGACAATGGCTAGACCATCTACCCTATTATTACCCACAATCACTCGCTCTAAATTTGAAGGTGATTGTATGAAATGGACATCGTTTTCTGACTTATTTAAGAAATCTATTCATGAGCAACAGATGTCAGACGCTCACAAAATGTTTTATCTAAAGACCAACGTTACTGGTGAAGCAGCGAAGCTTATTAATCATCTCGCTGTTACTGCAGACAATTACATAGCCGCTTGGCAGTTACTACAGGATCGGTATGATAATAAACGACTAATAGTGGCAACAGCGGTTCAGAGGCTGCTAGACCAACCTTCCGGTGCATTGACGTTAATGGCCGTTAAGCGATTGCACGATACAACGAGAGAATGTCTGGCAGCTCTTTCTAATATGGGGCTCGAAATCTCGACATGGGATCCACTCCTACTCCACCTTCTGGTAAAAAAGTTGGACAAAACTGTATACACTCAATATGAGCAATCGATCACCAACCCAAAGGAAATGCAACCAGTCAGCCAATTTCTTACCTTTCTAGAGAAATACTTCCACACTCTGGAGGCAATAGGACACAAAGATAAGACATTTTCTCCTGCTAGCAAAACATGCACGCTAACGGCACATCCCCGCCATGAGAACCAACGATGCCTAGTTTGCAAGCAAGAATATCACCCATTGTATAGATGCAGAGAATTCATCCAGCTAAGCTCTGTAAACAGACTAAACTTGATACAGAAACAGAAGAGGATAAAATGAATACAGCTATTGAGCGATTTTGGAAACTCGAGGAGGTTGAAGGAAGAGAGAAAAATTTATGACCTTTTGATGCACAGTGCGAAGCATATTTCAATCAGCATGCCGCACGTGACCATGAAGGTCGATTCATAGCACGACTGCCGTTTTGTGCTGAACCATCGTTATTAGGGTCCTCACATAGTATCGCATTCAACCGGTTCCTCGCACTAGAACGTCGATTATCAAAAGACGCTTCATTGAAGGAAAAATATGCGCTATTTATGAAAGACTACGAAACAATGGGGCACATGTCGAAAATCAATATAGACGAAGTAAAGGGGCATACATACTTAATACCTCACCACTGCGTTTTGCGACCCGAAAGTAGTACAACTAAACTCAAAGTAGTTTTCGATGCATCAGCAAAAACGTCCTCAGGAAAATCCTTAACTGATATTCTCCACACTGGACCACCACTGCAAAATGATCTATTTACGGTTCCATTGCGATTTCGGCTGCCCTGTTTGGTATTCACAACAGATATCGAAAAGATGTACCGCCAAATCTATATCCACCCCAAGGACCGACAGTACCAGATAATCCTCTGGCGAAATAATGCCTCTGAGCCTATTAGTTATTTCCAGTTAAATACCGTTACCTATGGTACTAGACCAGCACCATATCTGGCGATCAAATGTTTGAAGGAAATAATCCAGGAAAATAAGATGCAAGCTTCTTTAGCAGCGAGTTAATTGGAAAAGAACTTTTATGTCGATGACGGGCTGGGTGGAGCTGATAGCCTGAATACAGCCCTAGCAACTCAGCGCTAGCTGCAAGACGTCCAGGCCAAGTACGGATTCCATCTACGAAAATGGTGCGCTAATAATGCCCAGCTGCTCCGCAACATTCCCAGTTATGACCAAGAAGTCAGTCTTGACTTCTCAGACGAAACTGATTACACTAAAACACTGGGATTGGTATGGGTACCTAAAGATGACCTACTTAAGATCAAGGTCAACATTCAAACAATTAAAGCCGTGACTAAAAGAACAGTCACGTCACACTTGGCGCGAATCTTTGATCCACTAGGAATACTGTCGCCAGTAGTTGCCAGAGCAAAAATGTTTATCCAGGAATTATGGACCTTGAATCTCTCATGGAATGAGGCTGTTTCTTCAGAATTTGACTCACGCTGGCGAACCTTTCGAAGTAACCTAAACGAACTTGTAAGCTTTCAAGTGCATCGGCATATCTATAAAGGAGTTCTTCTTAGCAAGACTCAACTTCATGTTTTTACTGATGCATCCGAAAAGGCGTATGGCGCTGCAATATATGTAAGAATAATTCTACCAAACAAAACAATAAGAGTATGTGCGAAATCACGTATAACTCCACTCAAACAACAAACGCTGCCTAGACTGGAACTATGTGCCACACAATTGGGTGCTAACTTAGCTGCAAAAGTGAAACTAGACTTGGATATGAATACAACGCCAACATTCTATTGGTCCGACTCAAAAATAGTCTTATCGTGGATAAATTCAAGATCTTCTTCCTTTCATACATTTGTGGCAAAACGAATCGCTTCAATTCAAGAAAACTCACTACCTGAGCAATGGCGACATGTGAGTTCTAAAGATAACCCAGCGGACATCATACCAAGAGAATTGGATTCACAACAGTTACAGCATACACCCCAATGGATGTATGGGCCATTTTTTCTTCATGAAGACGAGAAACATTGGCCTCCCAGTTTTGGCCTAGATCCTAATTTGCCGACCTCTGGCCAAAAGCAAGAATCGTACAACTCACTCATTGCTGTCAATAGTGAAAACTTTTTGCACAGCATCAACCACCGAAATTCACTAAAAAGGCTCCAACGTATCATAGGATACATTTTGAGATTCATTAAAAATGCCAGAACTTTCGAACCTGAGCGACAAACCCAACAAACTCTCACACCTATTGAACTTCACGATGCGCTTGCCATTATTGTTCGAACCACCCAACTATGCACGTTCACAGAAGACATTCAACAGCTGCAACAGAAAAAGGACCTTAAAGGATCGAGTCAAATAAAAAGCTTATCCCCATTTTTAGACGAATATAACATTCTAAGAGTCGGAGGCAGATTAGAAGCATCCACGTTATCATTCAATGCCAAACATCCAATGTTGCTTCCTTATAACGACTCAATAAGTAAACTAATATTTGAGTCGATACATAGGGAAAACAAACATTGTGGCCCTGGAGCACTTCTAGCAATCGTAAGACAACGTTTTTGGCCCATTAAAGGCAAACATTTGGCTCGGGAAACTGTGCATAAATGTGTGCAATGTGTACGAGCGAAAACAAAACTTCTGCCGCAAATTATGGGAAACCTTCCAGAAGCAAGAGTAATACCAGCGAGACCCTTTTTTAATGCAGGAGTTGACTTCTGTGGTCCAATCTGGGTTCACTTCAAAACCCGAGGAAAGCGACCCCAAAAGGCGTATATTGCAGTATTCTGTTGCTTTTCGACTAAGACGGTCCATCTGAAGCTTGTAACAGACCTTACAACCGACGCTTTCATTGGAGCGCTCAAAAGATTCATCGGCCGAAGGGGTCACTGTCAGCATCTCTACAGTGACAACGCAACAAACTTTGTGGGAGCTCGCAATCAGTTACAAGAGTTGTCAACTGCTCTTTTCGCCACAGCTGCTCAAGAAAAAATTCAAAAAGAGTGTGCCAGCAAAGGCATTAGTTTTCGTTTCACACCTCCACGAGCCCCGCACTTCGGCGGACTATGGGAGGCTGCAGTCAAATCCGCAAAAAGGTTACTTGTTAAAGAAATGGCAAACGCGTCTCTGACTTATGAAGAAATGGAAACCGTGGTCATAGAAGTCGAAGCAATCCTTAATTCTAGACCGATTGCACCGTTGCCGAATAATCCTAATGATGAGGCTGCACTAACACTAGGCCACTTTTTGATTGGTGAACCGCTTACAGCACAAGTAAATGCAACTGCCAGGTCAACTCCAACAACTCTTACAAAACGATGGGAGTTAGTGTCACAAATAAAACATCAATTTTGGAAACGATGGTCGCAGGAATACCTCAGTGAACTCCAGCAGCGAAACAAGTGGCTAACCAAGGCTCAAAATTTGCAACGGGGTGCCATAGTTATAATTAAGGACAACACACCAGTTATGAAATGGCGGCTTGGAAAAGTAACTGAAATTTACCCCGGTCCAGACGGACTCGTCAGAACCGCTGATGTAAAAACACCTGACGGTTTCTTTAAGCGAGCAATTCACTTGCTGACTCCTCTTCCTGTGGAGCCACCAGGAACCAATGTTAGCAACAACACAACAGATGAGAAACCAACACGACAAAGAGACAGCTCACCCAAGAACACAACCATAAATGAACCACCCTCAAAACGTTGTACTCTAAACGCAACAGTTCTGCTAGTACTAGTAGCATTATTTCTCCCTCTAATCCTATGTCAACAAGTGACGTACACACAAATCACCAGCAACCCTGGATTACATTTCGAAAATATTGGCCAAGTTAAACCTGTCATCGCTGAATGGAAGCTCCTTATTTATTTTGAGCTGACACCGTTCTATAACGAATTAGAGCTTTTAATGAACGGTACCTCTGCGCTGAAAAGGGCCTGCGATTACTCATCCCTTAATCATCAATGCAACGGACTTCTATCTCATTTTCAATATCTCAGGGATGAAATGGAGCACGATTTGGAAAATTTCATAAAAAGGAAGCGACGAGGAGCAATAGACATCGTTGGAAATATAGCAAGCTCCTTGTTTGGCGTTTTAGACTCCAAATATGCAGCAGAAATGACGGATACTACTAATAGTATAAAAACTAACGAAGCCCACTTGCAGAGCCTTCTGCGGAATCAAACATCGTTTCTCCACTCGACCCTCAATCTCATGAAGCAACCGGAACAACGCACGAAAGATAACTTCGAAAAAACGAACGGTAAAATATATAAACTACTCTACCTCACAACCAATGACAGTTACCATCGATCGGAAGTCATTTTATCACTGAGTGTCCAGTTACTTACAATTGCGATTAATTTACAAAAAATGCACACATATATGATCACATTGTTAGCGGACACTTACCATGGTCGAATTAGTCCGGTTCTACTAACCCCACAACAATTTTCGGGTGAAATCGATAACATAAAAGCAAACCTTCCCGCAGATCTAGTACTTCCAGTTGCAGACATTATTCATTTATATGGTGTAGTCACGGCTCACGCAGCAATCTCAACTCACCACATTATTTGCACCTTGTTCATCCCTCTAGCCCATCAAGGGCAATATGACCTATTTTATATTACTCCAGTACCACAGCTAATGAACAACTCTTTAGTGGCTATCATACTAACCACTAAAATGATGGCTCTCAACGCTCATCGTGACGAATATTTCCCTCTAGATTTTTTTCCACGCTAATATATGTTTATTGTATCTTCAAAAACTGAACTAACAATAAGTATTCAAATCTTAAATATATAAATAATTATTAGGCCCAACCACTGTCGGACATAAACTTAGTGATAATAATTAATAATACATAAAATTCATGTTACGCACAAAAAATATTTTCAAAGAATTTCATCTGGAGTTGCGTATTAATGCCGTAGTGTCCCTTTTTTTTAAGCGGATGTGTCCAGGAAAGTTCAAGATGTTACGAGCAAGGGGATTAGGATGGAACTCGAGTTTTGTTAAATATTTGCCTGCATATTTTGCAATTTCAGCGGTCACAAGTGGCATATTTAAATCACGATGTAAAATAGAATTTTTCATGTACCATGGAGCCGATGTTATTAACCTTAATATTTTGTTTTGCATTCGTTGGATTCTCTCTACATTAGAAGCTGAAGCAGTGCCCCATAGCTGAATTCCGTAACACCATATCGGCTTCAAAAGCGACTTGTATATTAAAAGTTTACAATCTAGACTGAGGGTAGAATTTCTACCAATCAGCCAATGTAACTGGGTTAGTTTAAGCTTCATTTGTGTCAGCTTAGAGTCAATGTGGTGTTTCCATGTAAGCCGTCGGTCAAGGTGAATACCAAGGTATTTCACCTGTGAATGTTGAGGAACAACTTGATTGTTGATTCGAATGGGGGAACAAGTGTCTCTTCGTAGAGTAAATATGACATGAACACACTTTTGTTCATTTACTTTTATTCTCCATAAGTTCAACCATAGTTCCAACAGGCTAATATGATTCAAAAGATATCGGGATGCCTCGTGAGGGTTTTCATGCATACTAAGGCAGGCTGTATCATCGGCAAATGTAGAAGTGAAGATATTACTGCTCAGAGGCATATCACAGGTATAAATCAAATATAAAACTGGTCCCAGTATACTCCCCTGTGGAACCTCAGATGAAATAGATTCGGGTTGGGCCATTACAGGATAATTGGCGGAGTACGTATTTCCTATCTGCGCTGGGACTACTTTAGGCTTTTGACTCATAGCCTGTTTAACGAAAGAGTATACAGGACATCCCCTGTAGTTAGCAGTGTGATTACCTCCACAATTACTGCACTTCTTTTCCTTCTGGTCCTTCGACTTATTGCAAATAGCAGTGTTGTGTAATTCACCGCACACAACACAAACAGTAGGTAATTTGCAATAAGTTTTAGTGTGGCCGTATTCTTCACCATTATGGCACTGTACGGGTCCAGAACGCTTGTGTGGTTCTTCAACTGTGATTTTTCGGTATAAGAGATATTTTAAATTATAAATGGGATGGGTCTCATTTTTCTTCAATATTACATCATTAGGCTCCAGTTCAACACGAAAAAGAGGTTGGGGGATCTTATCCCTGTTTATTATGTTGGATACATTTTTTACCTTGAATCCTTGGAGGGTGAGAGCATCTTTTATTTCAGCAGGGACAATATAAGAATCTATGCCCTTCAGTACGATCTGTAGGCCTTTAGCGCTTTTAAGCTGGAATGTGTAAAAACTTGTTTTATTTTTTTCGAATTCATTAACCATATTGCGGAAATCTTTTTCTTCATATATTTGAATTTTAGTTTCGTCAATGTTACCACGTTTTATTGGGACAATGTGAAATGCCTTTTCGCCAATGACCGAGATTAGTTTTTTGATGAGGGAGTTTGAATTTTTTTCTCTCAAATAAATGGGTGGTGGTTTGGAGGTTTTTTTCGAGGATGCTTCGGGTTTGTCAATGTCATCCTGCAATATTTTAAAGCGGTTTTGACGGTTAACTGTGGCAGTGTCGATATCCCTGGATATCTTGGGAACAGATGAGATCTTTGAAGAATTTGGGCTTCGCCCGCGCTTTATCACTGTAATATATCGGTCCATTCCGACAGGCACCTTTGGTTTCTGTATGATATTGTCTATTGTAATAACTTGGTTAAGTGAGGAACACGAGCCCGGAGCGGATAATGGCGGTGACTTAAATACAGAATTACTAGGCAACGCTAATGTTAACGAATCACTACTTGGCATTGGAGTAAGCGAAGTTGATCGCTCGCGAAAAATTGGCTTTGCCGTTAGAAAAAGACTATCATCCGATTTTTTATTTTTATTGTGTGCATTAATATCAGAACTCACAGTAAAATAGGCATTTCTGCCGTTAGAACTCACTTCACAATTGTTTGTTTTTGAGGTACTCATGCAGAGTATTCCTCAGTCACTTTGTTTGCGGTTGTTTTTGTTTGTTTGTTTTCCTTGTTTCAGATTATATGAAAAATTATTAATGCAAATAAAGCAAATTTCACAAAAACTGTACTTATTACGAATCAGTATTTATTACGAATATTTTTTTTTTTTTTGTTTGTTTAGTATGTAAAAAAAAACTCCGCTAACACGTCTGTTCACTACGAAGGTTCAACAATGAATGATGAATCGAAGTTAAGTACCTGCAATAAACTTGAGCATATCATTTCTTATGCCCACACATTCAAGCTGCATATCATAAAGGCTCTCCAATTTGTCGCTGTGAGATACATTTATTCAACAATGAATCCGACTCAAGCTGCAACATAGAGTTGATAAACAGCAATAACGTATGGTACCAACTTTATAACAAGAACCAGCGGCTGCTCGCAACTCAACAGCAACTAAAACTAAGCACAGTATGCAAGGGTGAAAGCAGTTCACAATTGCTGAAAGGTACCGCGTTGCTCACGCTTCCCGCAGGGTGTAAAATGAAAAATGATGTTATTACCATATACGGGCATCGAACCATCTCATCAAACTTGCATTCATCATATACAAGCAATGGGATGTCATTCCTTTACCTCCAAGAAAGCGTAAACAACATGACACAACCCCAGTCATATGCTTCGACAATTGAAAAGATAACCCATCTGCAGAATGAGGTCAGGGCACAACGACAAGAATTTCCTCTCGCAAGAACCCATAAAATACATAGCTTAACCATTACCTATGTTGGACTAGCCTTGATTTTAGCAGTGATAGTTGCCTTGATAGCAAAGCAAAGGTTGAAGAGAAGACGTGAACCGATCCCCGAAGCACCACAACCGTCTCCACGATCCAACTGGAATGTTTCATTGGAACCAACAACTTAATCCACTCCAAAATATGTAAATTGGCGGAGATCGCTCATTCGCACTTTTCAATCCCCGTGGGGCCGCAATATGTTAATTCCTTTGAGTTTTTTTATTTTTTATTAAAAAATAAAAACAACTCTCAATAGAATTAATAATACTTGAACATAATTCGTACTTCTTTTTTACGTTCTTATTTTCCCACATTTTGGCGTGAGAATTACCGCGTCTGCATAATTCATAATACTTGAACAAAATCCGTACCCCTTTTTTACGTTCTTATTTAGGCGTGAGAATTACCGCGTTTGCAGAATTCATAGCTAAATTAAAACAAAATATTTATTTACACGTACTAAATTAAATAACTAGTCAGACGTTGGAGAAATTTAATATCTGTTTGGGCTTTACTGTCAGTGAGAAAATAATTTGCTTATTTAATTCACCAGCCAGACAGTTATGAAATCCAATATCTGTTCTCTGCTAACGGTGGGAAAATAATTAGTGCAGCAGAAGAATGAACGGTTTCCGGCCTGCTAAAAGTCAAAATTTTTTACTTTTTTTGTATTGTATTTCTTTATTATTTGTATTTGTAATTTTCTTCTTTAAATACCACAAGATTTTAATAACATTTGTGATTGAACGATAGTCATCAATCCAGCAAACATCCGAATTTCATTTTCACAACAAGTTAGTTTACGTTGTTCTTGTGTACCACTTGAACAACTGAACTGAAAATTATCGCTTGAATTATCCTGGTGAACTACTAGGATAATAAACCCTTACGAACATTAATAACTTGGTGAAGCACCAAGTTATCCATCGTAATAAAGTTGAGCAAGGCAAACGAGCCTGCGCTTAACATAAATAATCTAAATAAATAAAGTAAATAATTAAAATAAATAAAGTAATTGATCTAAATAAAGTAAATAATCTAAATAAATATAGCAAATAATCTAAATAAATGAAGTAAATAATCTAAATAAATAAATTAAATAATCTAAATAGATAAAATAAATAATCTAAATAAATAAATAAAGTAAATACATTAATAAAGTAAATAATCTAAATAAAGTATATAGTCTAAGTAAATAAAGTTGTAATCTAAATAAATAAAGGAAATAATCTTAATAAATAAAGTAAATAATATAAATAAGTAAAATAAATAATCTAAATAAACAAAGCAAATAATTTAAATAAATAAAGTAAATAATATACATAAATAAAGGATATCTAAATAAATAAAGTAAATAATCTAACTAAATAAAGTAAATATCCTAAATAAATAAAGTTGTAATCTAAATAAATAAAGGAAATAATCTAAATAAACAAAGTAAATAATCTAAATAAATATAGTAAATAATCTAAATAAATAAAGTAAATAATCTAGTTATATAAAGTAAACAATCTAAATAAAGTAAATAAATAAATAAAGTAATTGATATAAATAAATAAAGTAAATACTGTAAATAAATAAATCTAAGTAAATAAAGTAAATAATCTAAATAAATAAAGTAAATGATTAAAATAAAGTAAATAATCCAAATAAATAAAGTAAATAATCTAAATAAATAAAGTAAATAATCTAAATAAATAAAGTAAATAATCTAAATAAGTAAAGTAAATAATACAAATAAATAAAGTACGTAATCTAAATAAATAAAGTATATAATCTAGATAAATAAATCTAAGTAAATAAAGTAAATAATATAATTACATAAACTATATAATCTATATAATCTAAATAAAGTAAATAATCTAAATAAATAAAGTAAATGATCCAAATAAAGTAAATAATATAAATAAATAAAGTATATAATCTAAATAAATAAATCTAAGTAAATAAAGTAAATAATATAATTAAATAAACTATATAATCTAAATAAAGTAAATAATCTAAATAAATAAAGTAAATGATCCAAATAAAGTAAATAATATAAATAAATAAAGTAAATAATCTAAATAAATAAAGTAAATAATCTAAATAAATAAAGTAAATAATCTAAATAAATAAAGTAAATGATCTAAATAAAGTAAATAATCTAAATAAATAAAGGAAATAATGTAAATAAGTGAAGTAAATAATGTAAATAAGTAAAGTAAATAATCTAAATAAATAAAGTAAATAACCTAAATAAATAAAGTAAATAATCTAAATAAAAAAAGTAAATAATCTAAATAAATAAAATAAATAATTTGTTAATTTTTCCGACCTTATGATATGTAATTTTTGTTTTTATTTTTATTCCGGCTCTAGGTCATATATTAAATAAAACTCTTTTTTTGTTTTATTTAAATTTTTTTATTTTTTATTCCATATTTCGATCACCATCGGTTCTCTTCTTCAGGAATTTTAAGTAATGCAAATTACATGTGATAGTTATTAAAGAACAAATTACAACAAAGATCAAATGTGTAAATCATTCTGACAAACACTAGCAGAACGGAACAACATGCTGTTTTCGAAAGCCGCTACACTTTCATCATCAGCGTTCTTGTGTTTGGTCCACTTCTGTGGTGTCAGTTGATGTATATTTCAGCTATTCATACAAATCTTCACTGTAAATGTAATACGAGAATTGTTTTTATTCATCGTATCATAATTTGTGAAAACTTTTTTTTTGTAATGAAGAGCCCAAATTACACCTCACTAACTTACAACAGTCTTACCATTGTTATTTATTCTTTACCAACCATACACATGCTTATTTTTAATTTGCTTATTTTATTTTTTTACTTATGACAAACTTGTTTGGTTTGTTACTATAAGTATGTATATTTTATTAATTTCATATTGATGTTCTTCGGTGTGCCCTCCGTTAGTTAAGTATATATTTGTTAATTTTTCCGACCTTATGATATGTAATTTTTGTTTTTATTTTTATTCCGGCTCTAGGTCATATATTAAATAAAACTCTTTTTTTGTTTTATTTAAATTTTTTTATTTTTTTTTTCCATATTTCGATCACCATCGGTTCTCTTCTTCAGGAATTTTAAGTAAAGCAAATTACATGTGATAGTTATTAAAGAACAAATTACAACAAAGATCAAATGTGTAAATCATTCTGACAAACACTAGCAGAACGGAACAACATGCTGTTTTCGAAATCCGCTACACTTTCATCATCAGCGTTCTTGTGTTTGGTCCACTTCTGTGGTACTTAACTAACGGAGGGCACACCGAAGAACATCAATATGAAATTAATAAAATATACATACTTATAGTAACAAACCAAACAAGTTTGTCATAAGTAAAAAAATAAAATAAGCAAATTAAAAATAAGCATGTGTATGGTTGGTAAAGAATAAATAACAATGGTAAGACTGTTGTAAGTTAGTGAGGTGTAATTTGGGCTCTTCATTACAAAAAAAAAAGTTTTCACAAATTATGATACGATGAATAAAAACAATTCTCGTATTACATTTACAGTGAAGATTTGTATGAATAGCTGAAATATACATCAACTGACACCACAGAAGTGGACCAAACACAAGAACGCTGATGATGAAAGTGTAGCGGCTTTCGAAAACAGCATGTTGTTCCGTTCTGCTAGTGTTTGTCAGAATGATTTACACATTTGATCTTTGTTGTAATTTGTTCTTTAATAACTATCACATGTAATTTGCTTTACTTAAAATTCCTGAAGAAGAGAACCGATGGTGATCGAAATATGGAATAAAAAATAAAAAAATTTAAATAAAACAAAAAAAGAGTTTTATTTAATATGACCTAGAGCCGGAATAAAAATAAAAACAAAAATTACATATCATAAGGCCGGAAAAATTAACAAATATATACTTAACTAACGGAGGGCACACCGAAGAACATCAATATGAAATTAATAAAATATACATACTTATAGTAACAAACCAAACAAGTTTGTCATAAGTAAAAAAATAAAATAAGCAAATTAAAAATAAGCATGTGTATGGTTGGTAAAGAATAAATAACAATGGTAAGACTGTTGTAAGTTAGTGAGGTGTAATTTGGGCTCTTCATTACAAAAAAAAAAGTTTTCACAAATTATGATACGATGAATAAAAACAATTCTCGTATTACATTTACAGTGAAGATTTGTATGAATAGCTGTAATATACATCAACTGACACCACAGAAGTGGACCAAACACAAAAACGCTGATGATGAAAGTGTAGCGGCTTTCGAAAACAGCATGTTGTTCCGTTCTGCTAGTGTTTGTCAGAATGATTTACACATTTGATCTTTGTTGTAATTTGTTCTTTAATAACTATCACATGTAATTTGCTTTACTTAAAATTCCTGAAGAAGAGAACCGATGGTGATCGAAATATGGAATAAAAAATAAAAAAATTTAAATAAAACAAAAAAAGAGTTTTATTTAATATATGACCTAGAGCCGGAATAAAAATAAAAACTAAAATAAATAATCTAAATAAACAAAGCAAATAATTTAAATAAATAAAGTAACTAATCTAAATAAATAAAGTAAATAATCTAAATAAATAAGGTAAATGATCTAAATAAAGTTAATAATCTAAATAAATAAAGGAAATAATCTAAATATACAAAGTAAATAATCTAAATAAATATAGTAAGTAATCTAAACAAATAAAGTAAATAATCTAGTTAAAAAAATAAATAATCTAAATAAAGTAAATAAATAAATAAAGTAAATGATCTAAATAAAGTAAATGATCTAAATAAATAAAGTAAATACTCTAAATAAATAAATCTAAGTAAATAAAGTATATAATCTAAATAAATAAAGTAAATGATCTAAATAAGGTAAATAATCCAAATAAATAAAGTAAATAATCTAAATAAATAAAGTAAATAATCTAAATAAATAAAGTAAATAATCTAAATAAATAAAGTAAATATTCTAAAAAAAATAAAGTAAATAATACAAATAAATAAAGTAAGTAATCTAAATAAATAAAGTAAATAATCTAAATAAATAAATCTAAGTAAATAAAGTAAATAAAAAATTAAATAAAGTATATGATCTAAATAAAGTAAATAATCTAAATAAATAAAGTAAATGATCTAAATAAAGTATATAATCTAATTAAATACAGTAAATAGTCTAAATAAATAAAGCAAATAATTTAAATAAATAAAGTAAATAATCTAAATAAATAAAGTAAATAATCTAAATAAATAAAGTAAATATTCTAAAAAATAAAGTAAATAATACCAATAAATAATTAAGTAATCTAAATAAATAAAGTAAATAATCTAAAAAAATTAATCTAAGTAAATAATATAATTAAATAAAGTATATGATCTAAATAAAGTAAGTAATCTAAATAAATAAAGTAAATGATCCAAATAAAGTAAATAATCTAAATAAATAAAGTAAATAATCTAAATAAATAAAGTAAATAATCTAATAAATAAAGTAAATTTTTTATTTTTATTTTTTTAATTTAATTTTATTTTTTTATAATTTTTGTTATAACTTTATTGAAATAATTTTATTGATATGGGTTCCTATTCGATTTGTTTTTTTTTTACAAAATTCTACTCAATATATTCTAATTAAATATTAAATTAAAAAATGTTTAAAACATTTTTATTTATGAAATTAACATAAATCTGTTCAAAGTTTTTATTTCAATAAGCTTGTCAACTTGTTTTACTCGATTAAAAATAAATTTATTCAAAAAACATAATTTGTTATTCTTCTCTGAAATACATATCGTTACACAACACATTCCTTTTTTATTACTATTTATTAATTTATTCATTTATATCACAAATATCGTACATTTTATATGCTAACGAAAACTTTGCTCAGCTTTGATGGTTTGTCTGCAGGTTAATATTAATACAAAACATAAGATATTTAAACATAGTGTACTAAAATTTTCTTAAGTAGTGGGTTTTTGCAAAGTTAAAATACTTAGAGTAAAATAAAATAATAAATAAAAATAAATGAAATGATATGAAATGATATAAAGATATGAAAATGAAAAAAATATAAAATTAAAATAAAATTAAAATAAAATGAAAATGAAATGAAAATGCTCTCCTGTGACTTTATTGATCTAAATAAAGTAAATAATGTAAATAAATAAAGTAAATTATCTAAATAAAGTAAATAATCTAAATGAATAAAAAAATAATCTAAATAAATAAAGGAACTCTAAATAAACAAAGTAAATAATCTAAATAAATAAAATAAATAAAGTAAATAGTCTAAATAAATAAATCTGAGTAAATAAAGTAAATAATATAATTAAATAAAGTATATGATATAAATAAAGAAAATAATCTAAATAAATAAAGTAAGTGATCTAAATAAAGTAAATAATCTAAATAAATAAAGTAAATAACCTAAATAAAAAAAGTAAATAATCTAAATAAATAAGGTAAATACTCTAAATAAATGAAGTAAGTAATCTAAATAAATAAACAAAATAATCTAAATAGATAAAGTAAATAATCTAAATAAATAAAGTAAATACTCTAAATAAATGAAGTAAGTAATCTAAATAAATAAACAAAATAATCTAAATAGATAAAGTAAATAATCTAAATAAATAAAGTAAATAATCTTCATTTTTTTTTAACAAACACAAAATGCGAAGCTACTTGGCTTATCTGCAGAGACACCCGGAGTCTGCGGCAGGAGTCGAACCTGCGACCTTCGGACTACCAGTCTAGTACACTATCTACTAGTCTACGAAGGCACCCATAAGTTAATTAATTAATTTTTTTTTATTGAGACTTGTGGCCAGTTTACCGATGTCGAAATAAAATGCATGCGAAAGAAAGCATGGCTCTCACTCTCGAATCAATTTGAGTTTACCTATCTTACTGTCTTCCATTCGCATGGACTTACGTATGCTAATTGTAGGCTCTTACGTATTATTATATAAAAGTAGTGTCAAATCATTAACTTAGATATTTTGCTGCAATTTTTTCAAAAAGTATAAAAAATACTACTTAAATGTTTGAAGATAAATGCAACCCCATCTAATGTTGACCAGCTGTCAATACGAATAATATTATTAAATAAAAATTTGAAAAATTGTAATCGATGAAGTTGAAAAATTTGAAGCAGAGGGAGCAGCAGCAATAAGAAGAAATATAGCAATATATTTGTAGTTTAACATAATTTTTGCTATATTTTTTATTTATTTTGTTTTATTTTGTTAAATTTTTGGTTAATTTTGTTCTGTAATTATTATATTTGATTTTTAGTTTAATTGTTTTTGTAATTATTAGTTTAAACTTTTGATTTATTTTAGTTTTGTAGTTATTATTTTAGATTTTTGGTTAATTTTAGTATTTTAATTATTTTTCTTATATTTTAGTTTTTTAATTTATTTTGTTTTTAGTTATTTGTTTTAATTTTTGATTTTCATTTCATTTATTTAACTGTTATTATATTTTTAATTATTATTATAAGTACGACAATAGCAAATAGCTTATTTCTTCACCACCATTGGTAAATATGATTTGGAGTATTTCAGTAAAGTAGAATCCTCATATGGATTTTAAATCTCGGAGTTCAGTTTAATGTTTTTTTAACTCCTTGAAATTAATCCGTTTATACGGAATCGCACAAATTATTGCAATATCTAAGTGGGAATTCTAATTACATAAAAAAACGGTTAATAATTATATTTTTTCTATTAAAAGCATTTATTTACATATTTTAAAAATTTAACAAAAAATTCAAAAACAAAATTTAAAAACCAAAAATATAAAAAATAATAACTTGATTTTTTGCTAATTTATTCCAACTCGAAAGCAAAATAGCAAGTGACTGATATGACATTTACGTTCGCATTGTTGACAACAGCTTCCAAATAGACAAACGCAATTTTGTATGAAAACACTTATGTTATCATTCGAGTTGTCGTTCGAGTGGATTTTCGCATAAAGATAAGTTACATAAACCCAAATTAACTCTCTTTCGCTTAGATTGCAAAAGAACTCTTTCTTTCGACATTGATAAACTGGCTGTGAGAGTTTGTAAATGATATGTGTTACTTTTACAAGCAGACAGGACAGTGGCAGATGATACCAATTTGCTGTGATCTAAATTAAACAAATTTTTATAAAATAAAAATTACACAAATGAATAAACGTCGAGTGCATGTTCTAATAGCTATTTTGTGAATAAATATCAACAATTTTAAACTTACGCCCAAAAATATCTCAAAATGGAATATTTTCTTAGTCTGGCATCACTATTTTACTTTGAAGATGTTTTCAACACTTTACAGTTATAAATTTTTGTTTCATTCCACAATTCCCTTTGTTGAATAGCAAGTGCTAAGAATCTTCGCCTTGAGCTTTCATCCAAGCACTTGTAGCTCAAAGAAATGGGAAGATTACTTCAAGGGTTTTGAATAATGATTTTTTATATAACTTCTCAAGCACTTTAACCTGGAAGTGAATTGATTTAATTGGCGCAACAACAGCACTTGAACCGTGTTGCTAGCTCTTAATTGAAAAAGACAGTTTTCTTTTAGTTTCAAAGTAAGAGTTGTTTTATTCAGAAATTTCTTAGTCTTATATACTAATTTTATGAAAGAAATATGATTACTTTGCACAACAAATTAAATTGCAATAATAAATGTGTTAAACGTGTGCCATATTAAATTACAATAGTGAAAGAAAAGAATAAAAAAAAATAAAAATAAATTGTAATAAAAAAAATGTTTTAATTTAGAACAAGTGTGCTGACGTTTACTTAAATAATTTAGTGTGCTAAAGTTTATTAAACTTAAATAATTAAAAGTGTGCTGAAGTTTATTAAACTTAAAAAGTGCTAACGTTTTATTAAACTTAAATAATTTAAAGTACTGAAGTTTATTGAACTTAAATAATAATGCTCGTGCATTAACATCCTCCCCCCGTTGAGTGCAGCTAAAAATATCTCTGGCTGTAGGGTTATTATTGAAGGTTGTGTTGGTTATTATATGTGAACGGTGAAGTCTGACTCTGGTTGTTGCTTGTGAGGTGCTGAAATTGGAGTTGACCGTTGTTTGCACCTTTGTTTTACTAGTAAATATGTGATAATGCTAAAGGCAATCACTAATGATGTATACCCAACCGTCATGTGATGATAATTGTGAGCTTCAAGTTTGTTTGGAAGTCTTAATATTTCTTGTGTTTCTAATGATTTTTGAAGATCTGTTAAATTTTTAACTTGGGAAATATATTGATTCGCATCTTCTTTTGGTAACAATGGTTTGATGCGTTCTTCGTGTCGTTGTTGCGTGAGTTCCCAGAAGCTGGTATATGATTTTTCACACTTGCTGGATATCAGGTTTTGTCCACGCAACGTCGTGAATTTATATTTAAAGTTGCTCTCTGGTTCCAATTCAAGCAAGCCAGATCCTTCAAGTGTGAATTGTGTGATTTCCGTTTTGCATAGTGCTGTTGCCCGGGATGAACTTGAAACTGAATATATCCACTTGTTTTGATGATGAAGGGGGATCCAAACTGCTTTGTTTTTCATTTGCTGTACTGGGCAGTCTGATTGGGTGTTGTTGTGAAATAAACTCAGCTCGCAGGCACATGTTGATGAGCCATCTTGATGCCTTATTTGACCTTTAGAGCACAGATATCTATTTTCTGTGATGAGTGAACATAAGCTGAGTTCAGATTTGCTAATGGTAAAATATTGATTGAGAGCAGTGTTAATGATTAAAAGAGGTGCACATGGTTGTATTGCTACTAATGTGTCATTGATCCACGTTGGCACTGGGATAATATTAAATATTTCATACCGTTCACATTGAACTAGTGGTAATGTTATACTGAAAACTACTATATTGTCAGTGAGCCCTCCTTTAACCTTCATGAGTTTGTATAGTTGTAACGTATTTTCCTGATTTACCGGCAGTTCCAGTGATTCGCTAAGATGCATTTTGATTTTCCTTACTTGTTGCTGTAATTGATGAGGAGTCAAGAGTAGTGGGCTTATAATACCATGATGAGTGTTTGTTAAAATATCAAGTATTGATAATTGTGTCTGTTGGAGCTTCGCTGCTGTAATGGTTAATTGTATGCACAATGACAAAAAAATACGGTAAATCCTTTCTTGCTGCCGATCGTCACTTAGCATATTGCGTACTTGTTCAATTTGGAAATCAATTTGATCGAATTTTTTCTTTACAGCTTCTTGATCTAATTTCATTATGTTTATTGTAGCGTCAATAATGGAAGTTTGATTCTTTAATAGATCGGACAGATGTTCTTCGTTTTCCTTAATTTGAGAAATTGTATCAGCCATATCTTTGGCGTATTCGGAGTCCAATACACCAAAAAGTGAATGAGCGATATTTCCAACTAGATCGATTGCTGCTCTTTTTTTTATCCGCCCAGACAACAGAGTGCTGTCTGATTTTAATTCCGCTTCTGTGTGTTCAAAATGCTTGACCAGGCTTGTGCATGTAGTTTTGTCCTGCATTTGCTTGCATAGATTGTTTATGGTTTGTGTTCCTTGTGAAAACGTTGCCGCTTCAGTCCGAAATTCTTTTAAGTCATAGTAAACTAATAATTGGCATTCTGTAGTTGAAATTGTGGCAGATCCAATTCCTTCAAAATGTATGCCCAGACGATTTTCGAACCTTTTGTTATGTATTTGTGCCCCTAATACTAGCGGCATTAATATGATCGCCATCATAATAGTGAAGATGCTTTGGCCCATCGACACTCTTCTCCGTTTATTGTCACATTCAGGCTTTTCGTTCTGATGAATGCTTGTGCTCATCGAGTCATCTTGTTGAGGGATTTCGTCAAAGGTGGAAGGATCGTCATCTTCAGAGTTACTTATTGGTAATAGTGCCAGCCTAGAAATTGGTCTTCTGCAAACTCCTTTTGATGTTTTGACATCAACTACTCGAATGAAGCCATCATCGCCCTTGTGTGTTTTTAATATTCTTCCTAGAGGCCACTGTAAAGGAGTTGTGTTGTCCTCCTTTATTATTACCATGTCTCCCGATTTAATGTTATCCTGTTGTTTGTTCCATTTGTGTCTGTGTTGAAGTTCTGACAGGTACTCTTTTGACCAACGCCTCCAAAATTCTGATTTTAAGTGTGTAACTAACTTCCATCTAGTAAGAAGATTCTTTCGGTTTTCGGTGGCTGCTACGTCAATTTGGGAGTCGAGTGGCGCTCCTATGGGAAAATGGCCAGGGGTTAATGCCGCCAAATCGTTCGGATTGTCTGACATCGGACTTATGGGTCGGGAGTTAAGAATTCCTTCAATCTCTATGATCACTGTGTCAAGTTCCTCATATGTTAGTGATGCTGTTGATACACTTCGTACAAGGAGATGTTTGGCCGATTTTACTGATGCCTCCCATAAGCCTCCGAAATGAGGTGATCTTGGTGGTATAAAATGAAACATAATGCCTCGAGCTGTACATTCTTTATCTATTTTTTCGGTAGCTGAATCTCCGTAGACTGCTTCTGACAACTGTGCCAGTTGATTTTTGGCACCAACAAAATTGGTGGCATTATCACAGTATAAATTTTTGCAATGGCCTCGTCTGCTTATGAATCTTTTTAATGCCCCTATGAATGCATCTGTTGTTAAACTGCTAACTAGTTCTAGATGCACTGCCTTGGTAGCAAAACAGCAGAATACTGCGATGTAGGCCTTCTGAGGTCTCTTTCCTCTGCTCTTATAGTGGACCCAAAATGGACCACAAAAATCAACTCCAGAGTTAATGAAGGGTCGAGCTGGAATGATTCTTGTAGATGGCAGATTTCCCATAATTTGAGTAAGAAGCTTTGGTTTAGCTCTAGCGCATTTTATGCAATGTTGGACAATTGAACGGGCCATTGACTTTCCCTTGATTGGCCAGTATTTTTGTCTTGTGTGTGATAAGAGTGCCTGAGGACCACAATGACGGTTTTCCTCATGCACCATTTGCATCAGCAATTTTGATATCGGGTCATTATACGGGATAAGCATAGGGTGTTTGGCGTCATACGGAAGCTCTGATGCTTCTAATCTTCCTCCCACTCTGATGATGCCGTTGGTGTCTAATACTGGGGCAAGGTTATTATATGGGCTATTTTTCTTACTTGCTTGTACCTCATTAGGTGTTTTATTTCTTCGTCAAAATCTGAGTGTTGCATTGCCCGTACAATCAAAATAAGAGCTTGTTCTAGTTCTGGAATTGATAATAATAGCTTGGATTGTTGATTGCCCCTTCTTGTATTATTGATGAATCTCACAATGTAGCCAACTACTCGTTGTAGCGTTCTGAATGAGCCATTATGTTTAATGTTGCAGATCACACTATCTGCAGGATCACTCGCTGATGTTGCTGCTGCTAACTTTTTTCGCTCTGCATCAAAATTCTGATCGATAATATTTTCTTTGGAGAATTCTTTTGGCCATATCTCTTGTTGTCCATGTAGAAATATGGGGCCGTAGAACCACAAATGGTTTGATGCGAGTTTTCTTGGAGAGATGCCACGCGACAAAATATCTGCAGGATTATCTTTTGAGCTGACATGTCGCCACTGTTCTGCTATTGACAATTCTTGTATTGCAGCTATTCTGTTAGCTACAAATGTTTGATATAATGATGATTGTGAATTGATCCAGGCCAAGACGATCTCTGAATCTGTCCATAAATAAGTAGGAACATCCTTGTATTTTAAGTCTTTCTTTACTCTTGATGTTAGCTGAGCGCTTAATAGTGCTGCACAGAGTTCGAGACGGGGTAAGGTTTGACGCTTTAAAGGTGCTACTCGGGACTTTGAGCGTAATAATCTCGCAATAATCTGATTATTTTTCGTTGTAGATCTAATGTAGACTGCTGCGCCGTATGCTTTTTCTGATGCGTCTGCAAAGGCATGAATTTGTATGTTGGATGTCACATGTCCTTCGAAGATATGTCGCGTGATTCTTAGATCCTTTATGTGTTCTAACTCTTGTCTGAATGTAACCCAAGTTGAATGAAGATTTTCTGGCATAGCCTCATCCCAGTCTAACTTTTTTGCCATAGTTCTTGGATAAATATTTTTGCAGTAACTACAATTGGCGATAGTAGTCCCAAAGGATCGAACAAACTAGCTAAATCTGAGCTAATTGTGTGTTTGGTTACGTGGTTAATCTCCCTTAGGTATATTTTCACACACAGTTTGTCATGTTGTGGCATCCATGTTAAGCCCAAAGTTTTCACGATATTATTGTTCTCACTATCGAAGTCAAAATTAACCTCTTGTTGTTCCTCGGCGACGTTTTGAAGTAGTTTTGGATGATTTGCTGCCCATTTTTGTAATTCAAGACCATGCTGGTGCAGTATGTGTTGTAGTTCTGACTGAATTGCTAGCACAGTGGGCAAGTCATCACCTCCGCCAATACCGTCATCTACATAGAAGTTTTCGAGTAAAAATTGGGCTCCATATGGGTATCGTATCATGTTTGTCTTAGCGATTTGTTCTAAGCATTTTGTAGCTAAATAAGGTGCAGATCTCGTTCCATATGTGACTGTATTTAGTTTATAATACCTTATTGGTTTGGTGGGATTTTCTCTCCAAATAATTATTTGAAAGTTTCTATAATCTGGGTGCATTATTATTTGGCGGTACATTTTTTTTATGTCGGTTGTGAAGACAAATCGTGGACACCGAAAACGTAGTAGAATAGAAAACAATTCACTCTGTACTATGGGTCCTGTATACATTATGTCATTCAACGAAGCTCCGTTAGTAGTTTTAGTGGAGGCATCAAAAACTATTCGTAATTTTGTTGTTAGACTCTCTGGTCTAAGTACACAGTGGTGAGGAATGAAGTAATTTGGTGTTTGTATAGAGTTTATGTCTATTTGGGCCATGTGCCCTAATTCTTCATATTCTTTCATGAAATTTACATATTGAGCTTTGAGTTCTGGAGACTTTGATAATCGCCTTTCTAATGATAGAAATCTGTTGAAAGCTATTCCATGGGATTCGCCAAGAGCGTTTGAGCTAGTGCAGAATCGAATTTTGACCACAAATCTTCCATTTTTGTCAATGGTGTGAGTCTGCGAAAAATGGTTTTCACATTGTCTTTCAGCCACCGAAAGACATTTGTCAGATGTGCTGATAGTTTCCAGTTCCCAGAGCCGAGCAATAGCTTCTTCCAAATTAACTTCGTCTTCAGTACATATTCCGCATGCTGCAGTTGATGATTCATGTTCTCCAATTCTACCAGAAATTACCCAGCGAAGTAAAGTGTTATTTAAAATGGGCAAATCGTTACCAAGTTGAATCTGCCCACCTGACAGTAGTTGGTGATGAAATTCTGCCCCAGGTAGAACATCTATTTTGTCAGGACGGTTGAATTGTGGGTCTGCTAGCATAATGTTCTTTGGAATTGGCCAATGATCTATATTGATAACTTGTGATGGTTGAGGTGAAATTATGTGCGGAAGGACCGCTGCTTCAAGCCGTGCGGTATAATTATTGATTCTTGAATGTAATGCTACGTTTACTCGGCGTGTTACCCTAGTGTCACTAGAAGCGATGGCACTAATGGAGATTGATGTTGGTTTAGTTGAAATTCCGAGACGTTTAACTAGACGTTCGCTGACAAAATTCAGTTGGGATCCTGAATCGAGAAGTGCTCTACATTGCATCTCCTTCTCATTAGCTCGTATTTTTATCACTGCTATGCTCAGAAGAACGTAGCTGGGATTTTTGGATTGGTTGTACGTTGTAAGTGATATGGCGTCTTGATTTCTAGATGATGAGTGATCGCCTTGTAGATCTTTGTTGGTTGAAATGTTTGTTGCTGGCGTTGATGATGTTGCTGAATTATTGCCTTGATTCGAGCTCTCCAAGTGTAGCAATGTATTGTGCTTTTTGCTGCATTCCTTGCAACCCCTTGACATACAGGTTTTAGAGTTGTGACCGGGCTTTAAACAGTTCACACAGTATTTTTGCTTTTGAATGAATTGTAGTCTTGCTGATGTGGATAACTGACGAAACTTGGTACATGCGAATAACGGATGATTTCCATTTTTGCACATAACACATGAATTGTTGACTTGCTTTCTGGTGATGGAAGTACACACCCTTGATTTTGAGTGCGGCGTTTTTTCAGAGAACACTTCCATTGATTGGAAATTTCTTTCCAAGAATTCCAGGAACTCTGTGATTGTCGGAACCTCCCGAGGATTCTTCAGGGCTTGCTCATATCGGAGACGCGTTGCTTGGTCCAATTTCTTTAGTAGTAGGTAGCATAATATTGGATCCCATGATTTCGTATCCACCTGAAGATTTTGAAGCGCTAAAAGACACTCCTTGGTTCTGTCATGGAGCGACTTGTAGTTGTCGGTATAGACTTTAGTTGGGGTATCTACTAGCTCTTGCATAAGCTTGTTGACCAGTAATCTTTTGTTGTTATACCGCTCCACCACCATGGTCCATGCAGCGTCAAAATTTTCTTCAGTGGCAGCGAAGTTTTTATTAAATTTGCTGCTTCTCCTATTAGCTGTGTTTTTAGATACCACATCTTTTGAATTTTAGGCATTGATCGCCTTATCACCAGAGATAGGAATATGTCATAGAATTCTTGCCACTTGAGGTGATTTCCGTCGAATTTTGGTAGTGCGACCTTTGGCATAGGCAAGGATTCTGGATCACTGATGTTCTGCTGAGACTGCTCAATAGTGCTTACTGTATTTATTACCTTTCGCAGCTTAGTCTCGAGTTGTATAAAGCGCACGGAGCCGTAGCCTAGTTGCTCTGGGTTGTCATAGAGTTCAAATATTTGGAAATGTATGGCTTCAATGCCTTGCCATATGTTTAATGCGATGTTTCGATTCTGATGAGTAGATTCGTCATTAAGCAATCGTTCTAAAGAAGACATCATTACCGCTTGTCGACGTTTGAGCCTTAAGAACTCATTCGTCTCAGCTGGTAACACATCACAGCTCTCTCTTGGTGGAACTTTGCCTGATGTTGACTTTACCTTCATCATAGATTTTTCGAATATATCTTTATATTGTTCTACAATCTTCTGTATTGCGGCATAATAATTTTCCGTGAAATAGCGGTGATCTAGAGGTTTGTCGTCAAGTAGCCGAATCTGGTTGTCATTTGTCTCAAACGCCATCCATTCTTCATCTAGTCTACGTAGTCTCTCTTGAAAGTAGCTCACCGACTCCTTTCGGGCTTGGGAATCCTTCTTGTAGTTTCTGATAATCGTTTCAATGTTCTCCCCAAGAATCTTTTGATTTTGGATCAATTCTTTGAATGACACCATTGTGGATGATATTTAGCTGGCTATCACTGCTGCTAGTATTTCCACTCGAATAGTGTGTTGATCGACTGATGATATGATGAGTACTGCGGGCTCAATGAATTTTAGACGTCCTGCACTTATAACAGGATCACGTCGGGGTCACCAAAATGTTAAGAATCTTCGCCTTGGGCTTTCTTCCAAGCACTTGTAGCTCAAAGAAATGGGAAGATTACTTCAAGGGTTTTGAATAATGATTTTTTATATAACTTCTCAAGCACTTTAACCTGGAAGTGAATTGATTTAATTGGAGCAACAACAGCACTTGAACCGTGTTGCTAGCTTTTAATTGAAAAAGACAGTTTTCTTTTAGTTTCAAAGTAAGAGTTGTTTTATTCAGAAATTTCTTAGTCTTATATACTAATTTTATGAAAGAAATATGATTACTTTGCACAACAAATTAAATTGCAATAATAAATGTGTTAAACGTGTGCCATATTAAATTACAATAGTGGAAGAAAAGAAAAAAAAATAAAAATAAATTGTAATAAAAAAAATGTTTTAATTTAGAACAAGTGTGCTGACGTTTACTTAAATAATTTAGTGTGCTAAAGTTTATTAAACTTAAATAATTAAAAGTGTGCTGAAGTTTATTAAACTTAAAAAGTGCTAACGTTTTATTAAACTTAAATAATTTAAAGTACTGAAGTTTATTGAACTTAAATAATAATGCTCGTGCATTAACAGCAAGTTTTCTTGCGCACATTTTCAATTTTAAAAATGGAGAGAGAAGTACTGGTAAATGCAGCAAACGAACTTTCTAAAAACAGAAAGATCGTTTTTAGAAAGATCATTTCAATAAAATAAACAGGAAATTCGTGGAGAAATTTATTTATATTTTTAAAGAAAGCGTATATTGTTAATCCGGCAAAAATGCGATTGTTGTGTCTGCTGCCACGCTTCGCACAGTGACCGAAGCCGTTGCCACAGTCCTCCTTTTCTGTCCTAGTTTGGTACTCGGCGGTTAGATTCCGTGAACTCAAATGATTGAAACTCATCTTTCAAATAATTTTGCTATAGACTTTTCGGTATGCAATTCAATAATATGTATCTATACAAAAACCAAAGTCTAAAGTTTTTCAGCACTTTTGCTAAATTGTGTTTCAAAATATTCAGATATCCCCATTTACCCATTATCGATTCAATAAAGTACAGTTATACATATACTTATACAGTTAGAGCCATAAGTCTACAAGCAGTGAATAAAAAAACTTTGTTTAATAGTATTTGCCAAATTATTCAGTTTATTAAAATTAAATTGTGTGTGTGTTTATGCATATTTGTATCTAAATCTAATTATTATCTTTCAGAGCGTTCTTAAACTCATATTAAACCGGAAGCGTCGCTTTTATCCCGGAAGAGGGAAGAGGAGAGTGACTTTGGTAAGTTAAAATTAATAGTTATTGTAGGCTAAGCTGTCAATTACTTCATTAGTAGCTTAAACCACGAATACTTTATTAATTTCCTATATTTAAATTGCAGCAGAGACAATTGCTACAGAGAGGGATGCATTAACAACAGACACGACAGCCACAGCAGCAGCAAGGGTGGGAAACAGATCAGCGACAAGAGTGGCATCCACAGCAGGAGCAGCAGCCATATGTGCATTATTTGCCCTACGGTCACGTACCATATGCACCACCATGGTATGGCCCAATACAGTATCCTTATGGGCCACTCCCATTGCCTCCACCTGCAGCTCTGTCGGTCTATAACAGCTGTCCACTACCATCTGGGCCACAAGCAGCTACACCACCGGTGGCACTTGCAGCAAATAACTCACAAGCAACTGAGCCATTGGTGGCAAATAGTTCGCAAGCAGGTACGTCACTGGTGGCACCTGTAACAAACAGCTCGCAAGCAGCTGAGCTACCGGCATCTGATGAATAATTAATCAATTATTTTGTGTATGTGTTTTTTGTTTTGGCTTAAAAGTATGATAATATGTGTACTATCAAATATCAATAAAATTTAAATTTAAAAATACGAACAATGTCGTATAATATTAATTAAAAAATGCTTTTTAAATATGCTGACAACTGTTCAGACTTTTCTTTTCACTCTAGATGACGGCTATAGCATGGTTTAAAAAAGCATGTGAATAATATCGTATATGTAGTAATGTATTTATATAAATAATTAGGTATATAATGGTTTAGGCCTACTGGGGATGCCAGCCATTAAAAACAATTGGCAACGCACTGAGTGTGGTACCTCAATGGTAGTGTGGAAACCTACACATTGATGAAACATTTTATTCCAGGGACAGAAAAGCAGGTGTATTACCTACCAATACATAGGCGCGTGCAAGTCACATTTTGGTAGTGGTTATATTTTTGAACTTAAAATATGCACATACATATAATTTCCATTAAAAGAAATAATGAACACAAAAAATTAAGTTTTCAACATACATATGTATAACTTTTGTTTCATTTCGAAAATATATTAACATTAGTTTATAGTTTTTAGTTTATGATTTATATTTGTCACAGAATATACAGTATATTTAGCCTATGATGTTTGTTTACATTTTTGTTATAGATGATGATGGTTTGTATGGTTGTTGTCTGTCACACACTCAGTATTTTTTAAGAAACCACATATATTTTTACTACTGATAATTATATTGCCAGACTTTTTGTAAGGAACAACGTACATGAAACAATAATTTTTACCACACATTGTTGTTATCGAAATTTTCATTATGTTTAATTACAATTATAACAATTTCAATCAAAATAATATTAATATGCTGTTATTTCAATAAAAAATACTGATAAGAATTAAGTTTTGCATATCTCTTCATTCTTTTAAAATCCTGAGCAAATCGTTTATTCTTTATTTAAATATTAACTATTACGTACATTCCCAGAGAACGACACAAAAACTTTTGGGTTTTTAATATTTTAAAAGTTTGCTAGATCTATAATTTTTTTCTGAAAGTCTCCCGGCCATGCATGTATGGCCAGTAAATTAATTGATTTACACATATAAAATTAACGCATTCAATTCAGGAATATTTTATTCAGTACATGTTTACATTTTCATCCTGCGCGTATTACACATACACTCTCAGGAAAAAATGTGCTCACATATATACAAATTTTGAGCAAACCGAAAAAGTTTAAAGTGATGGTCAGATTGTTTTCTTCACTTGCGTGGTAAACTGGCCCTTAATTTTAATTTTCGTTCTGAACGGATTGCACTGTGCTGCTATCATATTATATGTATATATGTATGTATTATAATATACACTCTATTTGTAAAACTTTTATATTTATTTAACTCAATAGCTATTAGAACATGCACTCGACTTTTATTCATTTGTGTATTTTTATACTATAAAAATTTGTTTAATTTAGAACACAGCAAATTGCAATCATCTGCAACTGTGCTGCCTGCTTGTAAAAGTAAGACACATACCAAGATGTCTTTACTTACAAGGTGGCAGCACGAGTACAATAAATACAACAAAGTAAAAACTACGTGTATTTTGTTTGTGTAAAAGTTTAGCTCAATGTCAATGTATGTGACAAAAAGAATGAAGTTTAAAGTAAAATGAAAATAAATTAAAAAAATTATAGTAAAACAAATAAAATATTTTGTAAAAACATGACATGTTTGTTTATACGCATTGTGTTAAAGAAATGAAGTTTATACGTAGAGCCTCTTTACCAATTTTCTCTTCTTTCTTGGTCTTGTGGGACATAAAAAAATGTTCCACTGCCAGGTATATATTTTGTCCACAAGTTACACAAACTCTCATTTTTTAAATGTTTCTTAACCCTTTAACCACTAACACCGTCTACAGAAGGTGTTTAGAAAAACTAACTTATATAAATTCTGCGATTCCCCCCATCAAACCATTAAAATACTTGCTTATTTAAAGTAAAATAACTTATACAGCAGTGTTAGTTTGAACATCGTCGCTATGTTCGTGTGTGAGAAATAATCATTTGCAATCACATTTTGCTGAGAACAGTCGAAAAAATTCAGCTTGATTTTAGTGAAAACAAATATTTAAAAAATATATATTTGCAGCAATGAGATAAATGCAAGCAATGTAAGTATGGATGAAACTGAACCAGTAGAAGAATCTTCATTCAAAAAAAGATACCGCTCACCATTGCCATCTATGGAAGTTACAGGACCACAAGCTACTCCATCATCTGGTGGCTTTACTGGGGATAGCAAATATATTAAAATAAATGTCTATAAAAGAATTTTAGTTAGAATTTCTCATCAGATGTTTCAAATATCAGTAAAGACTCGGCAGAGTTTAAAAATATAATATGGCGTAAAAGTTTTATAGAGTTGCACGTAAATGAGGTTGCCTTCCGAGGAAAGACGGATTTGTCCGTCTAAGTAAAAAACCTAAAAACGCCTTTAAAGTTTTTTAGTTATTTTTTTATTGACGATCTAATTTATTTGATAAGTCAGGAAACGAATCGAGCTGCTGTTCTTGAAAATATAAATACGTATTTAAAGTGGACAAACATGGGATTCGTAGATATATTGGAGTCTTGATATATATGTCGATTTTTCGTATCCAAATATCAACATGCATGCGAATATGAATTTCGACATGTCCCAGACTGCACGTCAAAAAACAAGTACGAGCAACTGAGGAAATATCTTTCTTTTAACGATGTGTCGCAACAAGTTAAAAAGAGTAACGCTGGTTACGATCTTTATTGTACTTTTAAGCCTTTTTTCCAAATTTATTTAAATAAATCCGATTTAAGAAATAACCGCATTTTTAAAATATTTTTTTCGCTTAACCAATAAGACCGCTTACAGACGGTCTTTCGTTCTTCTCACCTACTACTTTCAAAATGCACTTTTTCAGCAAACCGACTTCAAATTCGTGTTTTCCTGCTTAATTGCACTCTGATATCGAAATTATTAAGAAGAAATAATTCGTATTTGATTTTGTGGTTAAAGGGTTAAACAAATGATAACAAAATAATTTTAAAATTCTTTTAAATTTCAATTTGTTTTGAATTCGAAAATTCGTATATAGTAAACAAAAAATAACGATGTAAACAAAACATAAGAAATTTTGGCATTAAGCTAAACTAAACAATAACGAGCAAAAAATTATCATATTAAGCGATGCTGCCACCTTGTAACTAAAGACACCTTGACACATACATTATTTACAGAGTTGTTCCATATGGTAGCTTTGTTTCTCCAGAAGTGGATGAATAGTTTGTGAGCAAACCCAGTAAACTAAAATTGTCTCACAACTTTAATATGTTATTGTTTGTTGTTGGCTTAGCTAGGTATATGCCTGCATTTCATTGGCGCTAACCAAATCATCAGTACCCTTTTAGCCAAATCATGATTGAAAGCATTCAAAGCTCGTATACTTATGTAAACAATTACAAATATATATGAGAATTCTATCAGAACTCTATCATATTTTACTATTTGTAATCAACAAAAAACAAAAGTATAAATAGCTATAGAAGCTTTTGTACAATCACAACACAACAAACAATTATAATTGACTTGCGTCCTTTTGTTTTTTCTTTTTACGCCTTTATACAATTAATCGCCCGTTGGGTGATAATGAAAGTATTTATAAGGCAATGAAAAAACAAAATTTATAATAACAATATTCATCAAATTTGTTATTCGAGATATTCTCCAAAATAACTATTTTAATATGTTATTGTTTGTTGTTGGCTTAGCTAGGTATATGCCTGCATTTCATTGTACAAAAGCTTCTATAGCTATTTATACTTTTGTTTTTTGTTGATTACAAATAGTAAAATATGATAGAGTTCTGATAGAATTCTCATATATATTTGTAATTGTTTACATAAGTATACGAGCTTTGAATGCTTTCAATCATGATTTGGCTAAAAGGGTACTGATGATTTGGTTAGCGCCAATGAAATGCAGGCATATACCTAGCTAAGCCAACAACAAACAATAACATATTAAAATAGTTATTTTGGAGAATATCTCGAATAACAAATTTGATGAATATTGTTATTATAAATTTTGTTTTTTCATTGCCTTATAAATACTTTCATTATCACCCAACGGGCGATTAATTGTATAAAGGCGTAAAAAGAAAAAACAAAAGGACGCAAGTCAATTATAATTGTTTGTTGTGTTGTGATTGTACAAAAGCTTCTATAGCTATTTATACTTTTGTTTTTTGTTGATTACAAATAGTAAAATATGATAGAGTTCTGATAGAATTCTCATATATATTTGTAATTGTTTACATAAGTATACGAGCTTTGAATGCTTTCAATCATGATTTGGCTAAAAGGGTACTGATGATTTGGTTAGCGCCAATGAAATGCAGGCATATACCTAGCTAAGCCAACAACAAACAATAACATATTAAAATAGTTATTTTGGAGAATATCTCGAATAACAAATTTGATGAATATTGTCTCACAACAAAAATTTCGTTCCGAACGAATTGGTGAATCTACCTTAAATGTAACATGAGTAGAAAAAAAATTTACTATTATATAACTATTAGATGGAAATTCCACAAATTCCAATATTTTCGCAGATTTCGTAGATTTTTGAACATTTG
This sequence comes from Germaria angustata, assembly GCA_963681545.1. Lineage (NCBI taxonomy): Eukaryota > Metazoa > Arthropoda > Insecta > Diptera > Tachinidae > Germaria > Germaria angustata. The sequence goes on from OY813002.1 coordinate 41,348,302, forward strand.
CAAACAGCTGTATGCACTTCGTTCAACGTTTCCACATTTTTTTATCCCTTCCAAAAAATAAAGTTTTTCAAGGACATCAGAGAAAATCTCATTGTTCATCTCTTTTCGTCAAGAGGATGAATCCGAATAATAGTGCGAATGAGGGAGCCATTCGTAGTCTAATTAATGGAATCTTGTCATGGAAACAGCAAATTTCTACACCCTTGCATTGGCCAAGTGGAAAAAATTTCATGGCAGTAGTGGTGGACATGACAACTTGGCATTCTTTGGCGATACATTTCCAATCTCCTATGTGCCAACCCAATATGGTGAAATTTTTTTAATGGTCTCAGGTGAATTCACCCATTTGATCTGAACGAAATTTTTGTTGTGAGACAATTTTAGTTTACTGAGAGTTTGCTCATAAAAGATTCACCCGCATCGAACAAATGTTCTGGGGAAAGAAAGCTATCATATGGAACAAATCTGTAAATGATGTGTGTTACTTTTACAAGCAGGCAGCACAGTGGCAGATGATTGCAATTTGCTGTATTCTAAATTAAAAAATTTTTATAAAATAAAAAAATATACACATAAATAAAAGTTGAGTGCGTGTTCTAATAGCTATTTTTTTAAGTAAATATAAAAAATTTACAAATATACTCTGTATATTATAGTACATACATACATATGTACATCATTTCAATTGCGCATAAAAAATGTATGTATCTGGCAACACAGTTCAATTCGTTCGGGAAGATAATTAAAATTAAACCAATTCAAGCAAAAATTGTTCCGCATTAAATTTACACTCTTTCTCTCTCTCTCTCAAAAATGGAGACGTCAAACTACATATAAAAAAACGTTCGGTACGTTCAGAACGAATGGATGAATTCACCTTTACAACGTACGGCATTTTCGGTGCTTGTACGCCCACAATGAAATTCAGTAAAGCAATTTTCACCATTGAAATTGATGGTACAGAATTCCCATATTATTTACCTAGCTGTCTTGTTTTGACTAATTTTTTTTCAGCGCACGAAATCCGCTGTTTTTTAATTTTTTCCTCAAACGATGCAATAGTCTGCTATCCATGGCTGCCAAGCACAAACTAAACAGGAACAGTGAAATACCCTATTACATTTTTTGCTGTTGGCTCCTTTCCATTAAAACTATTCCTCCTCCACTACATGAGAAAAGACTCTAGTTGTACACACTTTAAAATTTCACTAAAAATTACCTGTTTACTATTCTTTTGTATGTAAAAAATCAGCTACAAAACCGTTTTAAAATATTGCAGGATGACAATGACAAACCCGAAGCATCCTCGAAAAAACCTCCAAACCACCGCCCATTTATTTGAGGGAAAAAATTCAAAACCCTTACCAAAAAAATTATATCGGTCATTGGTGAAAAGGCATTTCACATTGTTCCAATAAAACGTGGTAACATTGACGAAACTAAAGTTCAAATATATGAAGAAAAAGATTTCCGGCAAATGGTTAATGAATTGGAAAAAAATAAAACAAGTTTTTACACATTCCAGCTTAAGAGCGCCAAGGGCCTACAGGTGATATTGAAGGGCATAGATTCTTACTTTGTCCCTGCTAAAATAAAAGATGCTCTCACCCTGAAAGGATTTAAGGTAAAAAATGTATCCAACATAATAAACAGGGAGAAGATCCCCAACCCCTATTTCGCGTTTAACTGGAGCCAAACGATGTAATATTGAAGAAAAATGAGACCCATCCCATTTATGACTTAAAATATCTATTATACCGGAAAATCACAGTTGAAGAACCACACAAGCGTTCAGGACCCGTACAGTGCCATAATTGTCAAGAATATAGCCATACGAAAACTAATTGCAAATTACCTACTGTTTGTGTTGTGTGCGGTGAATTGCACCAGACTGCCATTTGCAATAAGTCGAAAGACCAGAAGGAAAAAAAGTGCAGTAATTGTGGAGGTAATAACACTGCTAACTACAGAGGTTGTGCTGTATACTCCTTCGTTAAGCAGGCTATGAATCAAAAGCCTAAAGTAACCCCAGCGCAAACAGGAAATACGTACTGCGCCACTTATCCTCTAATGGCCCAACCAATCACTCCACAAGTATCGTATGCTGACGCTGTGAAGATTAACTCTGTTCCAGTGCAAAAAGTGTCACCGCCAAATAATACAACAAATGCTAACGCAAGTGTCAACCGTAAAGTAGATAACATTGTTTTGCAACTCTTTAAAATGCGCTTTATTCTTTTCTTTAAAAAAAAATATGAAAAACAGGGATTCACTCATTGTTAAGCTTCGCTTGGGATTGCTTCGTCGTTTGTACAACTGAATTCGTTAATAAAATAATTATCCTGACAAAATATATTTTAATTTCTTTTATTTGAAATAAGACAATAATTTGTTAACATATTGTTGACATTCTCAGAAGTGGGATTGTAATCTACAAGTTCCTAGAAATTCGCTAACGCCATGGAAAATTTTCGGGGTTTAAACGTGAAGCAATTACAATTCAAATGTAAGGAAGCGGGTCTTCCCTGTACTGGTAAAAAAATCAACTGATTGAGCGTCGCGAAAAAAAATAATGGCGCACATGGATTAAAAGAACGTATTGCAGACTTGGAGAAAACGATTGCAGATTTACGCGAACAATCTGCACATTTTCAAACGTCAGGTCTCTCCTCAACGGTGCAGACATTTGAATCGCTCGATGCTTCACCAGTGCGTGTTTTGTCCCAAGATGTTTCAACTAAAAATACAACCGTACCAGCCGTATCTTTCGTTGGCAGTCATATACCTGTCACATCGTTTTCGACTATTGGTGCACAGCAACTCGTAACGTCACTGCCTCAAACATTGAGAGCACCCAGTTTCGTTCACCGACAGGCAGTTACTGCACCATACGCAGCGCCACGTTATTCTGATCAACAAAATTTTTGTACATCAGCCAATCATTCCGTTCAACAACCGGTTCAGGGTTACGTCCCTAACAACTGTACGCAGGTGTTACCACCTGAACTTACGTCACACCCCCGCATGACTTCACGAAGTTTACCAACACACAACGTTGCTCTACAACAGCCGTATTCGTCGTTACCACCGCCAGGGCAACATAGCGTCTTGAATATGAATCCATATGGAAACATAAGAGAAATGGTAATTATACTACCCGAATTTAACCCTGTCTTAGAGGAATCGTTAAGCTCATCTCAATTTGTTAAACGAGTTGAAAGTCTTCGAGTGGCTTACAACTGGGAAGATCAAGCATTGATTTTCGCCGTACAACAAAAGATGCATGGCCCAGCAAAGTATTGGGTCGACTCACTGCAAATAATTTTTTTATCGTGGCAACAGTTTGCTCAAAAATTTTTACAAGATTTTCCTCACGTAGATAACGTTGCCGACATTCATATAAAAATGTCGAGAATGAAGCGTCGAACAAATGAAACACCCCAAGAATACTATTTTAGAATGCTAGCCGTTGGAAAAAAGGGTAATATACCTGAAGGTGCAATCGTTAATGGCATTAATGACAACGATTTGAGACGGAAAATTTCCAACGAATATTTTACCTGCAATGATTTATATCGAGACATAAACATTTATTGTAATTATAACGACGTCAACGGCTCAAATATGATAAAATTAAAATCGGCGCCGTCAAATGAAAGGTTTCCCACCGGCCATGTGGTTTCAAAGAAAAACGACAACACACCGGTTAATAATAAAGTTAAGTGTTTTAATTGTTTTGGTTACGGCCATTATTCAATTAAATGTCCTGAACCGCAAAGAAAAGAGCGTTGTAAGTTCTGCAATCGAACAACACATACCACAGCAGATTGTACAGTGAAAAATGAAAAATACAAACCAGGTGCGAATGTAAACAGAATAGGTGACATTTCAAGAGAAAGCGCTGACCTAACTAAAAGGGTTGTTGTAAATAAAATCGAAACCGTTGCATATATTGACTCCGGCAGTACTTACAACTTAATTCGGAAAACGTTTGGCGACACTATTGGTAAGAGTACTCTATGTATGGTTCGATGAAAAGGGTTTGCCGGTGGAGAATACGTATGTACCAATAAAATGACGGTTTCAATGGAAGTCGATGGCAATGTTTTTAGGACTTGCATGTATGTTGTTGAAGACGATTTTATTGCAAATGATATCCTTCTTGGACGTGATGTGTTGTGTAAAGAGGGCAACCGTATTATAATTGAAGGTGACGAATGCTGGATCCAGTATGTTAATATAATACACTCGGGTAAGAATATGTCAACCGAAAACAAACAACTGCAAAGTGTTCTGGAAAATCATCGGTCGAGTTTTGCTGAAAATGTTAGTGAATTGGGTAAGTGTAATATGGTGAAAATGGAGATTAAATTAACGACAAATATACCTGTTCGCACCCAACCGTATCGTCTTGCTTTTGCCAAGCGACCAATCGTAGATAAAATTATTAATGAATTATTGGATAATAACATCATTCGGAAATCCGAATCTGAATATGCCTCAGACGTAGTGTTGGTCGAAAAGAATTGAATTGGCAATTGAACCGAATAACCATGAAGATACCCTATCCGATGCCATTAATCGATGAGCAGTTCGCTGCACTCGCCGAAAATCAATATTTTACTACACTGGAACTTCGTATGGGTTATCACCAAATTGAAATTGATGAAAGTTCCAGAAAATATACGGCTTTCATAACCACAGGAGGGCACTACGAATTTAATCGAATGCCATTTGGTTTAATTAATGCTCATGCTGTTTTCCAGTCGGTAATGAATCGTATTATAAAGTTAATGAGACCTGGTGAGGTTTTATGTTACCTCTATGACGTCATAATACCAAGTAAGACCATAGAAGAAGGACTGGAGCGTTTAGATCGTTTCTTGACATTTTTGGAAAATTGTGGCCTCACTTTACGTATGGACAAATGTCATTTTCTACTTCAAGAAATATCATACCTGGGTCATAAAATCAGAGCAAATAAAATTACGCCAGGTGACGATAAGGTGAGTGCAATTAAAAACTTTAAGCCCCCGAAAAATGTAACGGAAGTTCGACGATTTTTGGGACTTACCGGATTCTTTAGAAAATTTGTCCAAAATTATTCTATGATATCACGTCCCTTAACTAATTTATTACGTAAATCAGAATATTCAAAGTTTCACTGGAGCAACCAGAAACAAGAATCTTTTAATAAACTGGTCGAAGTACTATCTAATACTCCGGTGTTGGTGTTATATGATTTCAAGCAGAGACATGAAGTGCACACAGACGCTAGCAGTATCGGTTTAGCTAGCGTCTTGCTGCAGTCAACGAAAGGTGAAGATTGGCAACCCGTTTTTTATTTTAGCAGACATACCACAGAAGCGGCAAGTAAATATCACAGTTACGAACTCGAGGTGTTGGCAGTGGTAGAAACTTTTGAACGATTTCGCATTTATTTAATCGGCAAACGGTTTCAAGTGGCAACAGATTGTTCTGCTATTACGAAAGTTAAAACAAGAAAAGAGTTGATACCAAAAATCGCCCGTTGGTTCTTGAAACTCCAAGAATATGACTGTGAGTTTGTTCATCGCCCAGCAGCACGAATGGCACATGTGGATGCACTCAGCCGTTCCCCTGATCAGCCACCGAAAGAACAAGATCCGACTGGATTCATTATGAAAATAGAAGTAAATAGTGACGACTGGTTACTCACGATGCAGCTCCAGGACAACAAACTGCGGATGATAATAGCAGTCCTAAATGGCTCGTTGAAATCAGACCAGGTCAAACAACTAAAATTTGACTACCTATTACAGAACCATCGTTTATATAGAAAAACCGATAATGGACCTAAATTTGTCGTACCTAATGCTACTCGATGATGAATCGTTAGGTTTTGCCATAATGATGTTGGACATTTTAGTCAAGAGAAAACCTTGGAAAGGATCAAACAAACTTTCTGGTTTGATAAAATACGTAAGTACGTAAAGGAGTATATTGCGGCATGCATAGAATGTTGTTACAATAAGTCAAAGGGTGGCAGGCATGAAGGAGCCCTTCATTATAGTGCAGCGGAACCACTACCATTTCGTCAAATTCACATCGACCATCTGGGACCCTTCATACGTAGCAAAAGGGGAAATACACACGTCTTGGCTGTATCCGATGGATTTACTAAATTTCTTGTAGTTAAGGCTGTGAAAAACATGAAAAGCGCACCGGTGTTAAATGTCCTAAACGAACTTACTGGATACTTCGGATTGCCCAAATGTATTGTATCTGACCGTGGAACCGCATTCACCTCGAAATTATTTGAAACTTATTGTGATACGCATAATATACAACATATAAAGACCGCCGTAAGAACACCGAGGGTCAACGGCCAAGTGGAGCGTGCAAACCAGGTCATCTTGAATTTCCTTCGGACGTCTACAATGGAGCCAAAAGATTAGGACCTACGTTTATCTACTTTACAATGGTCGGTTAATTCTCAACAGAACACAACTTCTGGTTTCAGTCCTAATGAGCTCGTATTTAACTTCAAGCCAATTGATATATTGCAAAACCGACTTATCGCCGCCGTACAAAGTGATTTTCCGACCAATATGGACATTCCCATTGAAGAAAAGCGTAAACTTGCAGCTCTTAATATCGATAAGGAACGGAAGAAGTGGAAAAGGCGTTTTGACGATACACATAACAAGCCCTCGACATATCAGAAAGGTGATTTGGTTGTAATTGAAAACGAACCGCATTCTACTAGCGAATCCAGGAAATTGAAACCAAAGTATCGTGGCCCGTATGTAATTTCCCGCGTCCTTGGAAATGACCGTTATCTCATAGAATATATTCCAGGGATTCTGATAAGTTCACGCAGATTTTGCTCTGTGTACAGTTCCGACAAAATTAAGCGTTGGTGTAGTAGCTCACCTGACCTTGATATAGTAGCGGAAGCCGAGGACGACTTCAGTTCAGGATTGGCCGAACTGTCAACCGCAAAGTAGATAACATTGTTTTGCAACTCTGTAAAATGCGCTTTATTATTTTCTTTAAAAAAATATGATTCCCTGATTCACTCATTGTTAGGCTTCGCTTGGGATTGCTTCATCGATTGTACAACTGAATTCGTTAATAAAATAATTATCCTGACAAAATATATTTTAATTTCTTTTATTTGAAATAAGACAATAATAATTTGTTAACATATTGTTGACACAAGCTTTAATTTCAGTCTTGAAAATACTACTGATAATCTGGTGCAAACTATAAACAATTTTACAACAAATATGACTACCATGATGCAAGAAATGCTGCGAATGCAGAACACACTGCTTCTAGCATTAGTTAACAAGCCATGAACATGTTAAAATTATGTTTCTGGGACGCAAACGGCATTCGCCAACATAAAAATGAACTTGAACACTTCCTCACGATAAAAAATATTGATATAATGTTAGTATCTGAGACTCATTTGACTTCGAGAAGCCTTTTTAGAATGAGTGGCTACACCTTATATGATACAAAGGACCCGAGAGGAAGAGCATGCGGAGGATCAGCAGTTCTAATAAAGTCAAGACTCAAGCACTATATTCTTGAGAACATTTGTGAAGACCATCTACAAGCAACAAATATTTGCATCGAAAATTTTGGTTCAAATCTCGTGATATCATCAATTTACTCTCCTCCCAGATTTTCAATCACTGAGGATCAATACGAGGATTTTTACAAAACTCTTGGACCTTGTTTCGTAGCAGCTGGCGACTATAATGCAAACCATACGTTCTGGGGATCGCGTCTTATTACACCTAGAGGTCGAGCGTTGTTCAACACAATTTCAAAAATGGGCTTGCACGTCATTTCGACTTACTGGCCTATAGACATACAAAAAATTCCGGATGTTATAGATTTTGGCGTCATGAAAAATATCTCTAGGGATTTAATTCATGTTGAAGCTTCTCATGATCTCTCCTCCGATCACTCTCCAAGGATCGTTGCAATTTGTAGCCCTCTAAGAAGTGACTTACCTCACCCATATGTGAAGGTGATAAATCGTTTTTTGTGATATTCTTCCGACGGGGTTTGTTTGAATTTGGAACGATTTTCCGTCATCCCACGTCAAATTTGGTTTATGAACAGACCGGTTTCGGCTTTGTGCCATCTTCAGTGTTCTCGAGAACACTGAAGATGGCACAAAGCCGAAACCGGTCTGTTCATAAACCAAATTTGACGTGGGATGACGGAAAATCGTTCCAAAGTGATAAATCGTGTTAATTGGCTGGGGTTCAAAAAATATCTCAGTAGTCATTGTACGGAGAACATCACACTAAGAACTTCCGATGATATTGAATTTAACATTGCCAATCTTACTGAAAATATTAAACAGGCTGCTAAACATGCCACTACCTCCCATCCGCAGACTGGATTTAACAGAATTTATTCTGCGGATATTGAACGTCTCGTATGTGAAAAAAGAAGAGCTAGAAGGGAATGGAAACAGCATAGATCACCCCATCATAAAACCACACTTAGAGAATGCACTAAAAGACTCCAAGAGTTGCTTGTATCTGAAAAATCTGCTTCTCTTAAGAACTATCTGGAAGGTGTCGATGTCGCAGCAGCATCTAACTACTCCTTGTGGCGCGTTGCTAGAAAACTTAAAACACCCGTTGAGTCTAAACCACCTCTGCACACTTCTACCGGAGGTTGGGCAAGAACCAATACTGAAATAGGTAACATATTTGCTGGGCATTTAAAATACGTATTTAACCCAAACACATGTAATGGTGCTGTTGATTTGCCGAGTGTAGTTGCTCTACCCCCTCGACAAATCTTATTGCTGAAACCAACCCGAAGAAGGCCCCGGGTATTGATGGAATTAGTAACAAGATGCTGATGAAGTTGCCTCGTATTGCTATTAGAATCCTGTTATTTATTTTCAATGGCATTTTACGACTGGAGTATTATCCATACAGCTGGAAACTTGCCATGGTCAAAATGATTCCAAAGGCGGGCAAAGATCCTACCAAGGCTGAGTCATATAGTTTACTGTCAACAATTTCAAAACTCTTCGAAAAACTGCTCATGACAAAATTGTCCCCAATTCTAGCTGATAATGGGTGCATACCGGACCATCAATTTTTGTTTAGAAGTCAGCATAGCACCATTGAACAAACTCATAGATTGGTTCATTTCATCAGAAGAACATTTGAAGAAAAGAAGTATTGTTCTTCCCTCTTTATTGATGTTTCTCAGGCATTTGATAAAGTGTGGCATGAGGGCCTGATTTTGAAATTGAGGACATATCTACCAATGAACATTGTGAATCTATTGGAAAGTTACATTCTTGCCCGGAAGTTCACTGTCGTGGAAGAAGACTTCATGAGTGTGCCGGAAACTATCTCATCTGGGGTGACACAGGGGAGTATAGTGGGGCCAGTTTTGTATTTGATTTACACCTGTGATATGCCTCTGAGCAGTAATATCTTCACTTCTACATTTGCCGATGATACAGCCTGCCTTAGTATGCATGAAAACCCTCACGAGGCATCCCGTTATCTCCAGGAAGATATTAACCTATTAGAACTGTGGTTGAACTTATGGAGAATAAAAGTAAATGAACATAAGTGTGTTCAAGTCACATTTACCCCACTAAGGAACACGTGTTCCCCCATTCGAATCAGCAATCAAGTTGTTCCTCAACTTTCACAGGTGAAATACCTTGGTATACACCTTGACCAACGGCTTACATGGAAACACCACATTGACTCTAAGCTGACACAAATGAAGCTTAAATTAACCCAGATACATTGGCTAATTGGTAGAAATTCTACTCTCAGTCTAGATTGTAAACTTTTAATATACAAGTCGCTTTTGAAACCCATATGGTGTTACGGAATTCAGCTATGGGGCACTGCTTCAGCTTCCAATGTAGAGAGAATCCAATGAATGCAAAACAAAATTTTAAGGTTAACAACATAGGCTCCATGGTACATGAAAAATTCAATTATACATCGTGATTTAAATATGCCACTTGTGACCGCAGAAATTGCAAAATATGCAGGCAAATATTTAAAAAAACTAGAGTCCCATACTAATCCCCTTGCTCGTAATATCTTGAACTTTACTGGACATATCCGCTTAAAAAAGAGGGATACTACGGCCTTAATACGCCACACTTCAGATGGTATTTTTTTAATATTTTTGTACTTAACACATTTATGTATTTTTAATTACTATCACTAAGTTTATGTCCGACACTGGTTGGGACTAATTATTATATTTATACTTAAGATTTGAATACTTATTGTTAGTTCAATTTGAAGATACAAAAAATAAATAGTAGTTAAAAAAAATAAAAATAAATTGGTTTTTTTTTGCGAGACCGTTTTGATTATTTTTTTTACTTTTTTGAATGATTATTTCGAGCATTTAGTTTTGTTGTCAATTTTTGTGATGTTCGAAAATTTTGCTTGATAGTGCTGTTGAGCACTATTACATTGTAGTTTTTATCTTTCTCGATATATAATTTCAATATAGCTATGACCAAGGTGTACTTTGTGCTGTTGAGAATCTGATGATTTATCAAGCAAAACACTCGGTTATTTATAATTTTCTCGTACATGAAAAACTAGCTAAATGTGCATTTTTAATTTGCAGAACTTTAAATACAATTTAATAAATTTAGCAAAATTACGTTTGGCCCAAATTCATGCTAAACGCAGATACAATATGATGCAATATATTTAATTGCTACAGATTACCTACGGTTAAAGCAATATATCTGTTAAAAGTAAATAAATGTAACATCAGTAGAACAAGTTTTCTATTATCTACCTATTATGCCCGCTTTCACCACCTTCGATTAAAAAATAACCGTGACTTTAACCGAAAGTTTGGCTTAATTGAATTACACAATGTATTATTAACAGGCATGTTCTGCAAATCACAAGATTTCAAAATCACTTGTGATTTTAAAATCACAAATGTGATTTTGTGGTGTTCTGCAAATCACAAGAAATTTAACTTTTCGGTGTGATTTTACCTTTTCGAAAACACAAGAAAACGGCTGATGTTTTGCTTTGATTTGATGACAATTTTTTATGTATTAAAAATTAATAAAGGTTTAGTCGAAATAATAAGTGAACGTAAACTAAAATTATTTTTTAAAAAGAAAATTAAACACAAGTTGATATGCCTGGGGCTTTATTGTTGTCAGTAATATATTTGAAAATAAATTTATTAATTTAACAAAAGAAAGTAGTTTCAAGAATACACACGAAGTTGCCACCACAGATATATTTAGTAATCTGTAGTTGCCACTGTTCTTAATATATAATTATTGTTGCCATTTGCTACTGCTTTATAAGTAATTATTTTTAAAATTAGTTAAACAATTGATAGCTAATAAATATTTTGAATATAACTTAATAAAAATAATTAAGTTTTATTGGAAAAAGCTTGTTTAGTTAAAAAAATTAAATATATTTCTCGTCGAAAGCAATATTTATCTACTCTGGCAAGCATCAGTGTATTTTCGAAGAACAAAAACACCTGACAACTAAAAAGTAAATGCAAATCACAAAAGGAAAATGTCAAATCACAAAAGCAAATAACAACATTTGTTGCAATAGAAAGTGTTTGCAATTTTTTTATATTTTAGCCAATTTTTTGGTACAAAATCATCAGTTTTACTCTTAAAATAAATAAAAAACAAATAAATGTGTTCAATTAATGAGTTTTTATTGAGTTAAATATAAAAAGCCGTCCAAAATTAAGAAAGTGATTTCAGATCGCCAGCCACATAGCTGACCGGTTTCAAATCACAACAGTTCAAAAAGTTTTGTGCGCAGAACACCTTTTTTGTGATTTCAAATCACTTTCACAAAAAGTGATTTGCAGAACATGCCTGTAAATCTTAATAGCATGTTTCCACGACAACTTGAATCTCCTGTTTCGCTTTCTGAAGCAAGTTTATGAATCATGCTGTTTACACGACTCATCTACCTGCTTCGATTTTATAATTTTTTTTCTTTCCGTTATTTTTTAACTTTTATAAAATTTAAATAAATTAACTTTTCACTGAATTCAAATTTATTATTACGCCTAGGAAACACACACAAAAAACAATTATATTTTTTTAACTTCTCACCTTTAAATTTGCTTTGTTTACAACAATATTTAATTTTGACAACTAGTGCAGATAAACTTACGATAAAAATTAGAGAAGAGAGGAGTTTTTCTTGATTCGCAAGTGGACTCAATATGAATCTACCTGCTTCGCTCTCAAAATTTTGTATGGCAAGTTGATTCGCTCATGATTGGGGTGTGAAGCAAGAATAGAGAGCGAAGCAGGTGCCGTGGAAACATGCTATAACCGACACAATTTAACAAAAAGTTGATGTTAAATTTAACTGAAACATATGACAGAGCAAAACTGAAACATATGACAGAGCAAAACACAAAACGCATTTCCTAAAATAATAGGAGCAATAGATTGCACACACATAAAAATACAATCGCCAAGAGCAGGGGTTTCAACCTTTTTGAAGCCGCGATCCCGAAATGATTAACAAAAAATCTGGCCACCCCTTAACGTATTATGAAAACACAATTCGACGCAGATTAAGCGATTTAGCTAATGATATTCGCGATCAAGTAATAGAGAAAGTCAAAAACAGCTCTTTATTTTCATTACAAATCGATGAATCAACAGATATATCTGGTTGTTTGTGTGTTTTTTTCGGTTTGAAAATGTTGATACTATTTCCGAAGAAATATTGTTTTGCAAATCTTTACCAAAAAATACTACTGGCAAGTGTTTGTATGAAATGTTTTTGGAAGGCACCAAAGATGGGAACTTTGTGTTGGTATTTGCACTGACGGTGTTAGGGCAATGACTGGTAGAAAAAGTGGATCGGTAGCAACACTTAAAAGAATGATGCCAAATGCGAATGCAACGCACTGTTTTCTCCATCGTCAAGCCTTTTGCAGCCAAGTTCTTATCATCAAATTTAAGCGATGTGCTTAATACTGCCATCAAAGTTGTAAATTCCATTAAAAAATCTTTACAGTCAAGGTTGTTTCGAACAGTGTGTGAAGACATGGGCGCACTCCATCAAAATCTTCTTTATCACACAGAGGTGAGGTGGTTATCGAAAGGAAATATGCTGGCAAGAGTAATTGAATTAAGATCGAAATTGAACATGTTTTTTCAAGAAAGGGAATCCGAATATGAAAATTTGTTTAATAATCCTAAGTGGCTTTTGAAATTAGCATATATTGCAGATATTTTTCGTCATTTGAACATTTCAAACGACATTATGCAAGGGAGAGACGAAAACATTATATCATTCATAGATAAAATCAAAGCGTTTATTTTAAAAATTTAAATGTGGTCAACATCATTGCAACAACTGCAATTTGATTCCTTCGGTAGGTTTGAAAGTATTGCAACAGAAATTTCATCCGATGAATTGGTGAGCGATTTTATTCCTACCATGGTAGAAGCCCTGCAAAATTTATAAAAGAAACTATATCGCTATTTTCCAAAAGAGCTGCAAGAAAATAATAGTTATTGCTGGGTATTAAATCCATTTATAACTAACTGCGTTGAGCTCGCCAATCTTACAAATAATTTGAAAGAAAATTTATGTGACTGACAGCGGACAGTATGCTCAAAATGGAATATTTATCTCAAAATAGTTCAACATTTTGGCTCAAGCGAAAGACGGAATACCCCGAGCTAGCTAAAAAAGCACTTAAAATATTAATTCAATTTTCAACATCTTATCTGTGCGAAATGACTTTTTCACAAATGGTGAATATTAAAACAAAAAACAGGAATAAACTTAATTTAGAAAATGGTTTGATTATTTGCGTGTCACAATTGCAACCACGTTTTTCGCATTTAATTAAAATTAAGCAAGCCCAGCGTTCACATTGATATACATAAGCACTTTTATGTTTTTAAATTAAATTTTTTTTGTGTTTTTAAATGAAAGAATTAAATACATATTTAAAAATAATCAATGCGTTTTATTTAGATTAGCTCGCGACCCCCGAGAAAGGTCGCCGCGACCCCCTGTGGGTCGCAACCCACCGGTTGAAAACCACTGGCCAAGAGGATTAGATACAGAAGTTTTCCGGTGCCGTAAGGGTTATTTTTCGTTTAATGTTCAGGTGAGTTATTATGAAAGATTTGATTTGCTTTGTTATGTAATCGCTTATATATGGCTTAGGCAATCTGCAATTCAAATTTAAAAATCATAGATGTGGTAGCAAGATGGCCTGGATCGGCACATGACAACTATATCTTTAGCAATAGCCGCATTAAATCCAGATTTGAAAGCGGGGAATTTGGATCATACTTACTTTTGGGGGATGGTGGTTATGGAGTAAAATCATATTTAATGACACCATTAAATCCAAAAACAGACGCTGAAAAACTCTATAACGACACGAACTCTATAGGACACGAAATGTTATAGAAGGTTGTTTTGGAGTCTTAAAACGACGTTTTCCTGTATTGTCCTTAGGAATGAGATTATCGCTGGACACAACAATGGCAGTAATAGTGTCGTGTATGGTTCTGCATAACTTATGCAGACAGGTAAAAGATGTAAGCAATTTTGATGACTGTGTTTCTTCAAGTGACGAAGAAGAGTTTGATCCTGAACTATCACATGTAATTTGGCTTATAAAATACGATTGAACTAAGTAGCCTATTTAAATTTAAATAAAAAATCACAAACAGAAAGGAAAAATGTTCATAAATAAAGAGAAATCTTAAAAAACCTAAAATATAAATTAACAAAGCTAATGGCTTGTAGCAAAAATTAATAAATTTAGATACTTATAGTAACAAACCAAACAAGTTTGTCATAAGTTAAAAACAAAATAAGCAAATTAAAAAACATGTGTATAGTTGGTAAAGAATAAATAACAATGGCAACACTGTTGTAAGTTAGTGAGGTGTAATTTGGGCTTTCCATTACAAAAAAAGTTTTCACAAATTGTGATACGATGAATCAAAAAAAAAATCACGTATTCTATTTACAGTGAAAAAGTTTGTATAAATAGTTGAAATATACATCAACTGACACCACAGAAGTGGACCAAACACAAGAACGCTGCTGATGAAAGTGTAGCGGCTTTCGAAAACAGCATGTTGTTCCGTTCTGCTAGTGTTTGTCAGAATGATTTACACATGTGTCTTTGGTGTAATTTGTTCTTTGATAACTATCACATGTAATTTGGCTTATAAAATACGATTGAACTAAGTAGCCTATTTAAATTTAAATAAAAAATCACAAAAAAATATATATTACAAAACATAAAAAATATTGATTAGCTATAACAAAACTTAAAAATATTAACCACCTTTAAAAAAAAGTCACAAGAGGAAGACATATTAATGTCTCTCGTTGAGCAGCAGTCCCATATTGTGGAGAACCGCACAACAAACGCCGTAAGTTGGCAGCAGGAAAGTGACGCTTGGGAGAAAATTGCTTTGCAATTTGGCATACAATGCAACAAAATAAGGTTGGTAAAGAACATTAGGAACAAATATGAAAAAATGAAGAGACAGGCTAAAATAGCGCTGTCAAATGAGAGAGCGCAACTTTACAAGACCGGAGGTGGGCCCCATTGCAGTAAAGTAACTGAAGGTGATAAACACATCCAGGTATTGCTAGGAAAATCGGCAACGGGCCTATATAATGAAAGTGACTGCGATAGTCACAATATGGGACTGCTGCTCAACGATAGACATTAATTTGTCTTCCTCTTGTGACGTGAAGTTTGAAGACCTATAACAATTTGTTAATAAATAGTCAATAATTCTGCACTCCAATAAACACTTACCTTTGTCGCTTTCTTTCGACATATCTAAAGTAGACTCCTTTAATTGAGCGCAAGAAATTTCATAATTTGAGATCATGCTGAAAACAAAAAATTCTTTTATTTACCATACTTATACATATTATACATTATAATTATTACTTACCTGAATTTTTAAATTAATTTAAGTTTACAAACTACAGAATTTACAAATACATACATATGTTTTTATGTATTTTTTTATGTAAACAAACTAATAGAATTGCCACATTTTTATCATTTTTTTTTTTTTTTTTTTTTTTTTGTTAGAAGGATGGTGAAATGTAAAACGGTAACCAAGCGCTGGTTAGCCTAACCAGTACTTACTTAATTTTTTCTTAACCGAGATTTTACGGAAGATGGTGAAAACGGGCTTTAAATGGTAATTCCACATATTCGAATATTTTCGCAGATTTCGTATATTTTTGAAGATAGCCATTGGAATCTATTCGAACATTTTCAAACATCTTCGGATATTTGGGAACATTTTCGGGAATTTTTAAACAGCTCTATGCACTTCGTTCAACGTTTCCACATTTTTTATCCTTTCCAAAAAATGAGGTTTTTCAAGGTCATCAGAGAAAATCTAATTGTTTATCTCTTTTGGTCAAGGGGATGAATCCGATTAAAAGGGCGAATGAGGGAGCGATTAGTAGCCTAATTCATGAAATTTTGTTTTGGAAACACCAAATTCGTACACCCATGCATTAGCCAAGTGGAAAAAAATTTCATGGCCGTAGTTTTTCTTCAAATAATTGTTATGAACATTTAATTCACACTGAAATGAACCTTCGTAGTGAACGGACGTATTAGCGGAGTTTTTTCTTACATACTAAACAAACAAAAATTACAACAAAAAAATATTCGTAATAAGTACTGATTTGTAATAAGTACTCATTTTGTGAAATTTGCTTTATTTGCACTAATAATATTTTTCATATATTCTGAAACAAAAAAAAAAAAACACACAAACAAAGTGACTGAGGAATACTCTGTATGAGTACCTCAAAAACAAAAAATTGTGAAGTGAGTTCTAACGGCAGAAATGCCTATTTTACTGTGAGTTCTGAAGCTCTTAATGCAAACAATAAAAATAAAAAATTTGATGATGGTCTTTTTCTAACGGCAAAGCCAATTTTACGTGAGCGATCAACTTCGCTTACGCCGATGCCAAGTAGTGATTCTATAACATTACCGCTGCCTAGTACTTCTTTATTTAAATCAGCGCCATTATTCGCTCCGGGCTCGTGTTCATCACTTAACCCAGTTATCACTATAAACAATAATATTGAGAAACCTAAAGTGCCTGTCAGAATGGACAGATATATCACAGTAGTAAAGCGCGGGCGAACCCAAATTCATCTAAAACCTCATCGGTTCCCAAGATATCCAGGGATATCGACGCCAACTCAGCTAACCGTCTAAACCGTTTTAAAATTTTGCAAGATATCACCGACAAACCCGACTTATCCTCGAATAACACCTCAAAACCCCCACCAATCTATTTGAGGGAAAAAAATTCAAACACCCTTATTAAAAATTAATTTCGGTCATTGGTGAAAAGGCATTTCATATTGTTCCAATAAAACGTGGTAATATTGATGAAACAAAGATTCAAATATACGAAGAAAAAGATTTCCGCAAAATGGTTAACGAATTCGAAAAAAATAAAACAAATTTCTACACATTCCAGCTTAAGAGTGCTAAAGGCCTACAGATCGTATTGAAAGGCATAGATCCTTATGTTGTTCCTGAGGAAATAAAAGATGCTCTCAACCTCTAGGGATTTAAGGTAAAGAATGTCTCTAACATAATAAAGAGGGAGAAGATCCCCCAACCCTTATTTCGCGTTGAATTGGAGCCAAACGATATAAAATTGAAGAAAAATGAGACCCATCCAATTTATAACCTAAAATATCTCTTATACCGAAAAATCACAGTTGAAGAACCACACAAGCGTTCTGGACCCGTACAGTGACATAATTGTCAAGAATATGGCTACACTAAAACTTACTGTAAATTACCTACT
Source organism: Germaria angustata (assembly GCA_963681545.1). Classification (NCBI taxonomy): domain Eukaryota; kingdom Metazoa; phylum Arthropoda; class Insecta; order Diptera; family Tachinidae; genus Germaria; species Germaria angustata. Next base: position 41,366,192 of record OY813002.1, read on the forward strand.
GTTTGTGTTGTTTGCGGTGAGTTACACAACACTGCTATTTGCAATAAGTCGAAGGACCAGAAGGAAAAGAAGTGCAGTAATTGTGGAGGCAATCACACTGCTAACTACAGGGGATGTCCTGTATACTCTTTCGTTAAACAGGCTATGAGTCAAAAGCCTAAAAAACCCCAGTGCAAGCAGGAAATACGTACTCCGCTACTCATCCCCTAATGGCCCAACCAATCACTTCACATGTATCGTATGCTGACGCTGTGAAGATCAACTCTGTTTCAGTGCAAAAAGTGTCGCCACCAAATAATACAACAAGTGCAAACTCAAGCTTTAATTTCAGTCGCCTTGAAGCTACTATTGACAATTTGGTGCAAACTATAAACAACTTTACAACAAATATGACTAGCATGATGCAAGAAATGCTGCGAATGCAGAACACACTGCTTCTAGAATTAGTTAATAAGCCATGAACACGTTGAAAGTATATTTCTGGAACGCAAACTGCATTCGCCAACACAAATATGAACTTGAGCACTTCCTCACGGTAAAAAATATTGATATAATGTTGGTATCTGAGACTCATTTGAGTCCGAGAAGCCTTTTTAAAATGAGTGGCTACACCTTATATGATACAAAGGACCCGAGAGGAAGAGCATGCGGAGGATCAGCAGTTCTAATAAAGTCAAGAATCAAACACTATATTCTTAAGAACATTTGTGAGGACCATCTACAAGCAACAAATATTTGCATCGAAAATTTTTGTTCAAATCTCGTGATATCATCAGTATACTCCCCTCCCAGATTTTCAATCACTGAGGATCAATACGAGGATTTTTACAAAACTCTTGGCTCTTGTTTCGTAGCAGCTGGAGACTACAATGCAAAACATACGTTCTGGGGATCGCGTCTTATTACACCTAGAGGTCGAGCGTTGTTTAACACAGTTTCAAAAATGGGCTTGGACGTCATTTCGAGAGGGGAGCCCACTTACTGGCCTACTGACATACAAAAAATTCCGGATGTTATAGATTTTGGCGTCATGAAAAATATCTCTAGGGATTTAATTTATGTTGAAGCTTCTCTTGATCTCTCCTCCGATCACTCTCCAACGATCATTACAATTTGTAGCCCACTAAGATGTGACTTACCTCACCCATATGTGAAGGTGATAAATCGTGTTAATTGGCTGGGGTTCAAAAAATATCTCAGTAGTCATTGTACAGAAAACATCAAGCTAAGAACTCCCGATGATATTGAACTTAACATTGCCAATCTTACCGAGAATATTAAACAGGCTGCTAAACATGCCACTACCTCCCATCCGCAGACTGGGTTTAATAGAATTTATTCTGCGGATATTGACGTCTCGTATGTGAAAAAAGAAAAGCTAGAAGGAAATGGCAACAGCACAGATCACCCCAACCTAAAATCAGACTTAGAGAATGCACTAAACAACTCCAAGAGTTGCTTGCATCTGAAAAATCTGCTTCTCTCAAGAACTCTATGGAAGGTCTCGATGTCACAGCAGCATCTAATTACTCCTTGTGGCGCGCTGCTAAAAAACTTAAAACACCCGTTGAGTCTAAACCACCCCTGCGCACTTCTACCGGAGGTTGGGCCAGAACTAATACTGAAAAAGGTAACATATTTGCTGGGCATTTAAAATACGTATCTAGCCCAAACACATGTACTGGTGCTGTTTATTTGCCGAGTGTAGTTATGCGTGATGTGAAAAAACTAATTGCTGAAACTAACCCGAAGAAAGCTCCGGGTATTGATGGAGTTAGTAACAAAATGCTGTTGAAGTTGCCTCGTGTTGCTGTTAGAATCCTGTTATTTATTTTCAATGGCATTTTACGACTGGAGTATTATCCACACAGCTGGAAACTTGCCATGGTCAAAATGATTCCAAAGGCGGGCAAAGATCTTACCAAGGCTGAGTCATATAGGCCAATAAGTTTACTGTCAACAATTTCAAAGCTCTTCGAAAAGCTGCTCATGACAAAATTGTCCCCAATTCTAAATGATATTGGTTGCATACCGGACCATCAATTTGGTTTTAGAAGTCAGCATAGCACCATTGAAGAATGTCATAGATTGGTACATTTTATAAGAACATTTGAAGAAAAGAAGTATTGCTCTTCCCTCTTTATTGATGTTTCTCAGGCATTTGATAAAGTGTGGCACGAAGGCCTTATTTTAAAATTGAAAACATATCTACCAATAAACATAGTAAATCTTTTGGAAAGTTACATTCTTGCCCGGAAGTTCACTGTTGTGGAAGGAGACTTCATGAGTGTGCCCGAAACTATCTCATCCGGTGTGCCACAGGGGAGTATACTGGGGCCAGTTTTGTATTTGATTTATACCTGTGATATGCCTTTAAGCATTAATATCATAACTTCTACATTTGCCGATGATACAGCCTGCCTTAGTATGCATGAAAACCCTCACGAGGCCACTTGTGACCGCTGAAAATGCAAAATATGCAGGCAAATATTTAACAAAACTCGAGTTCCATCCTAATCCAGTTGCTCGTAATATCTTGAACTTTACTGGACACATCCGCTTAAAAAAGAGGGATACTACGGCTTTAATACGCCACACTCCAGATGAAACTTTTTGAAAATATTTTTGTGCTTAACACGACATTTATGTATTTTTAATTACTATCACTAAGTTTATGTCCGACACTGGTTGGGGCTAATTATTATATCTATATTTAAGATTTGAATACTTATTGTTAGTTCAGTTTAATGAAGATAGAATAAATAAAAATTAGTGGAAAAAAATTAATTTTGTTGTAAATTTTTGAATACACAGCCAACATTTTTGATTCACAATTCTTGGCTGTAGTGAAATTGCATATTTTTCGAATCTCAGGTCAAACGGGTAAACACAAAAATATATATATATCTGACATAAACATTAACACGTAATCGCCATAGAAAAGAACATGGACATAATAAGTCCTTTGCTCTCCCGACGTTATACCCATGAAATCCAAGTTTTTTTAAGATTTCTCTTTATTTATGAACATTTTTCCTTTCTGTTTGTGATTTTTTATTTAAATTTAAATAGGCTACTTAGTTCAATCGTATTTTATAAGCCAAATTACATGTGATAGTTCAGGATCAAACTCTTCTTCGTCACTTGAAGAAACACAGTCATCAAAATTGCTTACATCTTTTACCTGTCTGCATAAGTTATGCAGAACCATACACGACACTATTACTGCCATTGTTGTGTCCAGCGATAATCCCATTCCTAAGGACAATACAGGAAAACGTCGTTTTAAGACTCCAAAACAACCTTCTATAACATTTCGTGTCCTATAGAGTTCGTGTCGTTATAGAGTTTTTCAGCGTCTGTTTTTGGTTTTAATGGTGTCATTAAATATGATTTTACTCCATAACCACCATCCCCCAAAAGTAAGTATGATCCAAATTCCCCGCTTTCAAATCTGGATTTAATGCGGCTATTGCTAAAGATATAGTTGTCATGTGCCGATCCAGGCCATCTTGCTACCACATCTATGATTTTTAAATTTGAATTGCAGATTGCCTAAGCCATATACAAGCGATTACATAACAAAGCAAATCAAATCTTTCATAATAACTCACCTGAACATTAAACGAAAAATAACCCTTACGGCACCGGAAAACTTCTGTATCTAATCCTCTTGGCCAGTGGTTTTCAACCGGTGGGTTGCGATCCACAGGGGGGTCGCGGCGACCTTTCTCGGGGGTCGCGGCGACCTTTCTCGGTGGTCGCGAGCTAATCTAAATAAAACGCATTGATTATTTTTAAATATGTATTTAATTCTTTAGTTTAAAAACACAAAAAAAATTTAATTTAAAAACATAAAAGTACTTATGTATATCAATGTGAACGCTGGGCTTGCTTAATTTTAATTAAATGCGAAAAACGTGGTTGCAATTGTGACACGCAAATAATCAAATCATTTTCTAAATTACGTTTATTCCTGTTTTTTGTTTTAATATTCACCATTTGTGAAAAAGTCATTTCGCACAGATAAGATGTTGAAAATTGAATTAATATTTTAAGTGCTTTTTTAGCTAGCTCGGGGTATTCCGTCTTTCGCTTGAGCCAAAATGTTGAACTATTTTGAGATAAATATTCCATTTTGAGCATACTGTCCGCTGTCAGTCACATAAATTTTCTTTCAAATTATTTGTAAGATTGGCGAGCTCAACGCAGTTAGTTATAAATGGATTTAATACCCAGCAATAACTATTATCTTCTTGCAGCTCTTTTGGAAAATAGCGATATAGTTTTTTTTATAAATTTTGCAGGGCTTCTACCATGGTAGGAATAAAATCGCTCACCAATTCATCGGATGAAATTTCTGTTGCAATACTTTCAAACCTACCGAAGGAATCAAATTGCAGTTGTTGCAATGATGTTGACCACATTTAAATTTTTAAAATAAACGCTTTGATTTTGTCTATGGATGATATAATGTTTTCGTCTCTCCCTTGCATAATGTCGTTTGAAATGTTCAAATGACGAAAAATATCTGCAATATATGCTAATTTCAAAAGCCACTTAGGATTATTAAACAAATTTTCATATTCGGATTCCCTTTCTTGAAAAAACATGTTCAATTTCGATCTTAATTCAATTACTCTTGCCAGCATATTTCCTTTCGATAACCACCTCACCTCTGTGTGATAAAGAATGTCTTCACACACTGTTCGAAACAACCTTGACTGTAAAGATTTTTTAATGGAATTTACAACTTTGATGGCAGTATTAAGCACATCGCTTAAATTTGATGATAAGAACTTGGCTGCAAAAGGCTTGACGATGGAGAAAACAGTGCGTTGCATTCGCATTTGGCATCATTCTTTTAAGTCTTGCTACCGATCCACTTTTTCTACCAGTCATTGCCCTAATACTACATTTACACCTACGCAAAATCTAATAGATTTCAGCTGAAATCTCGAAGAAAATCTCTGCCGTTTAGACCACTGCTTTTTGACGTATTATTGGATTTCATTTTCATAATAAACAGCTGACTAAAGATAAATAAAAAATTGTCTCCAAACTTTTATTTTATTTTGTTCAAAAAATGGAAGGGAAAAACAATATTTTAATATATTATACCTCTACATATAAAAAAATGCAAATGAAGCTGGTATTGCTACGTAAGAAAAACAGAAGCATTTGTTACCGCAAATCTTTTGTTTCTATCGCGCTTTTTTTCCTTACAATTGTCAAAATTTTCTTATTCAGCGCTGTATATTTCAGTATAATACCAAAAAATACACAGTTGCATCATTCAGTATTTGAAGATTTTGTGAGATTTTGCTAAAATCTAGTTCGTAAGTAGATTTTGTTTTGTATGGGAAATCTGGTGGAAAAGAGCTAGATTTCCCTCAAAATCTCATAAGTACTAGATTTTGCGTAGGTGTAAATGTAGTATAACACCGTCAGTGCAAATACCAACACAAAGTTCCCATCTTTGGTGCCTTCCAAAAACATTTCATACAAACACTTGCCAGTCGTATTTTTTGGTAAAGATTTGCAAAACAATATTTCTTCGGAAATAGTATCAACATTTTCAAACCGAAAAAAACACACAAACAACCAGATATATCTGTTGATTCATCGATTTGTAATGAAAATAAAGAGCTGTTTTTGACTTTCTCTATTACTTGATCGCGAATATCATTAGCTAAATCGCTTAATCTGCGTCGAATTGTGTTTTCATAATACGTTAAGGGGTGGCCAGATTTTTTGTTAATCATTTCGGGATCGCGGCTTCAAAAAGGTTGAAACCCCTGCTCTTGGCGATTGTATTTTTATGTGTGTGCAATCTATTGCTCCTATTATTTTAGAAAATGCGTTTTGTGTTTTGCTCTGTCATATGTTTCAGTTTTGCTCTGTCATATGTTTCAGTTAAATTTAACATCAACTTTTTGTTAAATTGTGTCGGTTATAGCATGTTTCCACGGCACCTGCTTCGCTCTCTATTCTTGCTTCACACCCCAATCATGAGCGGATCAACTTGCCATACAAACTTTCGAGAGCGAAGCAGGTAGATTCATATTGAATCCACTTGCGAATCAAGAAAAACTCCTCTCTTCTCTAATTTGTATCGTAAGTTTATCTGCACTAGTTGTCAAAATTAAATATTGTTGTAAACAAAGCAAATTTAAAAGTGAGAAGTTAAAAAATATAATTGTTTTTTGTGTGTGTTTCCTAGGCGTAATAATAAATTTGAATTCAGTGAAAAGTTAATTTATTTAAATTTTATAAAAGTTAAAAATCAATGGAAAGAAAAAAAAATTATAAAATCGAAGCAGGTAGATGAGTCGTGTAAACAGCATGATTCATAAACTTGCTTCAGAAAGCGAAACAGGAGATTCAAGTTGTCGTGGAAACATGCTATTAAGATTTACAGGCATGTTCTGCAAATCACTTTTTGTGAAAGTGATTTGAAATCACAAAAAAGGTGTTCTGCGCACAAAACTTTTTGAACTGTTGTGATTTGAAACCGGTCAGCTATGTGGCTGGCGATCTGAAATCACTTTCTTAATTTTGGACGGCTTTTTATATTTAACTCAATAAAAACTCATTAATTGAACACATTTATTTGTTTTTTATTTATTTTAAGAGTAAAACTGATGATTTTGTACCAAAAAATTGGCTAAAATATAAAAAAATTGCAAACACTTTCTATTGCAACAAATGTTGTTATTTGCTTTTGTGATTTGACATTTTCCTTTTGTGGTTTGCATTTACTTTTTAGTTGTCAGGTGTTTTTGTTCTTCGAAAATACACTGATGCTTGCCAGAGTAGATAAATATTGCTTTCGACGAGAAATATATTTAATTTTTTTAACTAAACAAGCTTTTTCCAATAAAACTTAATTATTTTTATTAAGTTATATTCAAAATATTTATTAGCTATCAATTGTTTAACTAATTTTAAAAATAATTACTTATAAAGCAGTAGCAAATGGCAACAATAATTATATATTAAGAACAGTGGCAACTACAGATTACTAAATATATCTGTGTTGGCAACTTCGTGTGTATTCTTGAAACTACTTTCTTTTGTTAAATTAATAAATTTATTTTCAAATATATTACTGACAACAATAAAGCCCCAGGCATATCAACTTGTGTTTAATTTTCATTTTAAAAAATAATTTTAGTTTACGTTCACTTATTATTTCGAATAAACCTTTATTAATTTTTAATACATAAAAAATTGTCATCAAATCAAAGCAAAACATCAGCCGTTTTCTTGTGTTTTCGAAAAGGTAAAATCACACCGAAAAGTTAAATTTCTTGTGATTTGCAGAACACCACAAAATCACATTTGTGATTTTAAAATCACAAGTGATTTTGAAATCTTGTGATTTGCAGAACATGCCTGTTAATAATACATTGTGTAATTCAATTTAGCCAAACTTTCGGTTAAAGTCACTGTAATTTTTTAATCGAAGGTGGTGAAAGCGGCCATAATAGGTAGATAATAGAAAACTTGTTCTACTGATGTTACATTTATTTACTTTCAACAGATATATTGCTTTAACCGTAGGTAATCTGTAGCAATTAAATATATTGCATCATATTGTATCTGCGTTTAGCATAAATTTGGGCCAAACGTAATTTTGCTAAATTTATTAAATTGTATTTAAAGTTCTGCAAATTAAAAATGCACATTTAGCTAGTTTTTCATGTACGAGAAAATTATAAATAACCGAGTGTTTTGCTTGATAAATCATCAGATTCTCAACAGCACAAAGTACACCTTTGTCATAGATATATTGAAATTATATATCGAGAAAGATAAAAACTACAATGTAATAGTGCTCAACAGCACTATCAAGCAAAATTTTCGAACATCACAAAAATTGACAACAAAACTAAATGCTCGAAATAATCATTCAAAAAAGTAAAAAAAATAATCAAAACGGTCTCGCAAAAAAAAAAAATATATATCATTTTTATTTTTTTAACTACTATTTATTTTTCGTAACTTCAAATTGAACTAACAATAAGTATTCAAATCTTAAGTATAAATATAATAATTAGTCCCAACCAGTGTCGGACATAAACTTAGTGATAGTAATTAATAATACATAAATGTGTTAAGTACAAAAATATTAAAAAAATACCATCTGAAGTGTGGCGTATTAAGGCCATAGTATCCCTCTTTTTTAAGCGGATATGTCCAGTAATGTTCAAGATATTACAAGCAAGGGGATTAGGATGGGACTCTAGTTTTTTTAAATATTTGCCTGCATATTTTGCAATTTCTGCGGTCACAAGTGGCATATTTAAATCACGATGTAAAATAGAATTTTTCATGTACCAAGGAGCCGATGTTATTAATCTTAAAATTTTGTTTTGCATACGTTGTATTCTCCCTACATTGGAAGCTGAAGCAGTGCCCCACAGCTGAATTCCGTAACACCATATGGGTTTCAAAAGCGACTTGTATATTAAAAGTTAACAATCTAGACTGAGGGTATAATTTCTACCAATCAGCCAATGTATCTGGGTTAATTTAAGCTTCATTTGTGTTAGCTTAAAGTCAATGTGCTGTTTCCATGTAAGCCGTCGGTCAAGATGTATACCAAGGTATTTCACCTGTGAATGTTGAGGAACAACTTAATTGTTGATTCGAATGGGGGAACAAGTGTCTCTTCGTAGGGTAAATGTGACATGAACACACTTTTGTTCATTTACTTTTATTCTCCATAAGTTCAACCACAGTTCCAACAGGTTAATATGTTCCTGAAGATATCGGGATGCGTCGTGAGGGTTTTCATGCATACTAAGGCAGGCTGTATCATCGGCAAATGTAGAAGTTATGATATTACTGCTTAAAGGCATATCACAGGTATAAATCAAATACAAAACTGGCCCCAGTATACTCTCCTGTGGCACACCGGATGAGATAGTTTCGGGCACACTCATGAAGTCTCCTTCCACAACAGTGAACTTCCGGGCAAGAATGTAACTTTCCAAAAGATTTACTATGTTTATTGGTAGATATGTTTTCAATTTTAAAATAAGGCCTTCGTGCCACACTTTATCAAATGCCTGAGAAACATCAATAAAGAGGGAAGAGCAATACTTCTTTTCTTCAAATGTTCTTATAAAATGTACCAATCTATGACATTCTTCAATGGTGCTGTGCTGACTTCTAAAACCAAATTGATGGTCCGGTATGCAACGAATATCATTTAGAATTGGGGACAATTTTGTCATGAGCAGCTTTTCGAAGAGCTTTGAAATTGTTGACAGTAAACTTATTGGCCTATATGACTCAGCCTTGGTAAGATCTTTGCCCGCCTTTGGAATCATTTTGACCATGGCAAGTTTCCAGCTGTGTGGATAATACTCCAGTCGTAAAATGCCATTGAAAATAAATAACAGGATTCTAGCAGCAACACGAGGCAACTTCAACAGCATTTTGTTACTAACTCCATCAATACCCGGAGCTTTCTTCGGGTTAGTTTCAGCAATTAGTTTTTGCACATCACGCATCTTAAACTTTATGGGTCGAGGGTATAGAGCAACTACACTCGGCAAATAAACAGCACCAGTACATGTGTTTGGGGTAGATACGTATTTTAAATGCCCAGCAAATATGTTACCTTTTTCAGTATTAGTTCTGACCCAACCTCCGGTAGAAGTGCGCAGGGGTGGTTTAGACTCAACGGGTGTTTTAAGTTTTTTAGCAGCGCGCCACAAGGAGTAATTAGATGCTGCTGTGACATCGAGACCTTCCATATAGTTCTTGAGAGAAGCAGATTTTTCAGATGCAAGCAACTCTTGGAGTTGTTTAGTGCGTTCTCTAAGTCTGATTTTATGTTGGGGTGATCTGTGCTGTTGCCATTCCCTTCTAGCTTTTCTTTTTTCACATACGAGACGTCCAATATCCGCAGAATAAATTCTGTTAAATCCAGTCTGCGGATGGGAGGTAGTGGCATGTTTAGCAGCCTGTTTAATATTTTCAGTAAGATTGGCAATGTTAAATTCAATATCACATTTAGCTAGTTTTTCATGTACGAGAAAATTATAAATAACCGAGTGTTTTGCTTGATAAATCATCAGATTCTCAACAGCACAAAGTACACCTTTGTCATAGATATATTGAAATTATATATCGAGAAAGATAAAAACTACAATGTAATAGTGCTCAACAGCACTATCAAGCAAAATTTTCGAACATCACAAAAATTGACAACAAAACTAAATGCTCGAAATAATCATTCAAAAAAGTAAAAAAAATAATCAAAACGGTCTCGCAAAAAAAAAACAATTTATATCATTTTTATTTTTTTAACTACTATTTATTTTTCGTAACTTCAAATTGAACTAACAATAAGTATTCAAATCTTAAGTATAAATATAATAATTAGTCCCAACCAGTGTCGGACATAAACTTAGTGATAGTAATTAATAATACATAAATGTGTTAAGTACAAAAATATTAAAAAAATACCATCTGAAGTGTGGCGTATTAAGGCCATAGTATCCCTCTTTTTTAAGCGGATATGTCCAGTAAAGTTCAAGATATTACAAGCAAGGGGATTAGGATGGGACTCTAGTTTTTTTAAATATTTGCCTGCATATTTTGCAATTTCTGCGGTCACAAGTGGCATATTTAAATCACGATGTATAATTGAATTTTTCATGTACCATGGAGCCTATGTTGTTAACCTTAAAATTTTGTTTTGCATTCGTTGGATTCTCTCTACATTGGAAGCTGAAGCAGTGCCCCATAGCTGAATTCCGTAACACCATATGGGTTTCAAAAGCGACTTGTATATTAAAAGTTTACAACCTAGACTGAGAGTAGAATTTCTACCAATCAGCCAATGTATCTGGGTTAATTTAAGCTTCATTTGTGTCAGCTTAGAGTCAATGTAGTGTTTCCATGTAAGCCGTCGGTCAAGGTGTATACCAAGGTATTTCACCTGTGAAAGTTGAGGAACAACTTGATTGTTGATTCGAATGGGGGAACACGTGTTTCTTAGTAGGGTAAATGTGACTTGAACACACTTATGTTCATTTACTTTTATTCTCCATAAGTTCAACCACAGTTCCAGCAGCTTAATATGTTCCTGAAGATAACGGGATGCCTCGTGAGGGTTTTCATGCATACTAAGGCAGGCTGTATCATCAGCAAATGTAGAAGTGAGGATATTACTGCTTAATGGCATATCACAGGTATAAATCAAATACAAAACTAGACCCAGTATACTCCCCTGTGGCACACCGGATGAGATAGTTTCGGGCTCACTCATGAAGTCTTCTTCCACAACAGTGAATTTCCGGGCAAGAATATAACTTTCCAATAGATTTACAATGTTTATTGTCAGATATGTCTTCAATTTTACAATTAGGCCTTCATGCCACACTTTATCAAATGCCTGCGAGACATCAATAAAGAGGGAAGAACAATACTTCTTTTCTTCAAATGTTCTTCTGATGAAATGAACCAATCTATGAGTTTGTTCAATGGTGCTATGCTGACTTCTAAACAAAAATTGATGGTCCGGTATGCACCCATTATCAGCTAGAATTGGGGACAATTTTGTCATGAGCAGTTTTTCGAAGAGTTTTGAAATTGTTGACAGTAAACTATATGACTCAGCCTTGGTAGGATCTTTGCCTGCCTTTGGAATCAATTTGACCATGGCAAGTTTCCAGCTGTGTGGATAATACTCCAGTCGTAAAATGCCATTGAAAATAAATAACAGGATTCTAATAGCAATACGAGGCAACTTCACCAGCATCTTGTTACTAATTCCATCAATACCCGGGGCCTTCTTCGGGTTGGTTTCAGCAATAAGTTTTTGTCGAGGGGGTAGAGCAACAACACTCGGCAAATCAACACCACCAGTACATGTGTTTGGGGTAAATACGTATTTTAAATGCCCAGCAAATATGTTACCTATTTCAGTATTGGTTCTTGCCCAACCTCCGGTAGAAGTATGCAGAGGTGGTTTAGACTCAACGGGTGTTTTAAGTTTTCTAGCAACGCACCACAAGGAGTAGTTAGATGCTGCTGCGACATCGACACCTTCCAGATAGTTCTTAAGAGAAGCAGATTTTTCAGATACAAGCAACTCTTGGAGTCTTTTAGTGCATTCTCTAAGTGTGGTTTTATGATGGGGTGATCTATGCTGTTTCCATTCCCTTCTAGCTCTTCTTTTTTCACATACGAGACGTTCAATATCCGCAGAATAAATTCTGTTAAATCCAGTCTGCGGATGGGAGGTAGTGGCATGTTTAGCAGCCTGTTTAATATTTTCAGTAAGATTGGCAATGTTAAATTCAATATCATCGGAAGTTCTTAGTGTGATGTTCTCCGTACAATGACTACTGAGATATTTTTTGAACCCCAGCCAATTAACACGATTTATCACCTTCACATATGGGTGAGGTAAATCACTTCTTAGAGGGCTACAAATTGCAACGATCCTTGGAGAGTGATCGGAGGAGAGATCATGAGAAGCTTCAACATGAATTAAATCCCTAGAGATATTTTTCATGACGCCAAAATCTATAACATCCGGAATTTTTTGTATGTCTATAGGCCAGTAAGTCGAAATGACGTGCAAGCCCATTTTTGAAATTGTGTTGAACAACGCTCGACCTCTAGGTGTAATAAGACGCGATCCCCAGAACGTATGGTTTGCATTATAGTCGCCAGCTGCTACGAAACAAGGTCCAAGAGTTTTGTAAAAATCCTCGTATTGATCCTCAGTGATTGAAAATCTGGGAGGAGAGTAAATTGATGATATCACGAGATTTGAACCAAAATTTTCGATGCAAATATTTGTTGCTTGTAGATGGTCTTCACAAATGTTCTCAAGAATATAGTGCTTGAGTCTTGACTTTATTAGAACTGCTGATCCTCCGCATGCTCTTCCTCTCGGGTCCTTTGTATCATATAAGGTGTAGCCACTCATTCTAAAAAGGCTTCTCGAAGTCAAATGAGTCTCAGATACTAACATTATATCAATATTTTTTATCGTGAGGAAGTGTTCAAGTTCATTTTTATGTTGGCGAATGCCGTTTGCGTCCCAGAAACATAATTTTAACATGTTCATGGCTTGTTAACTAATGCTAGAAGCAGTGTGTTCTGCATTCGCAGCATTTCTTGCATCATGGTAGTCATATTTGTTGTAAAATTGTTTATAGTTTGCACCAGATTATCAGTAGTATTTTCAAGACTGAAATTAAAGCTTGTGTCAACAATATGTTAACAAATTATTATTGTCTTATTTCAAATAAAAGAAATTAAAATATATTTTGTCAGGATAATTATTTTATTAACGAATTCAGTTGTACAATCGATGAAGCAATCCCAAGCGAAGCCTAACAATGAGTGAATCAGGGAATCATATTTTTTTAAAGAAAATAATAAAGCGCATTTTACAGAGTTGCAAAACAATGTTATCTACTTTGCGGTTGACAGTTCGGCCAATCCTGAACTGAAGTCGTCCTCGGCTTCCGCTACTATATCAAGGTCAGGTGAGCTACTACACCAACGCTTAATTTTGTCGGAACTGTACACAGAGCAAAATCTGCGTGAACTTATCAGAATCCCTGGAATATATTCTATGAGATAACGGTCATTTCCAAGGACGCGGGAAATTACATACGGGCCACGATACTTTGGTTTCATTTTCCTGGATTCGCTAGTAGAATGCGGTTCGTTTTCAATTACAACCAAATCACCTTTCTGATATGTCGAGGGCTTGTTATGTGTATCGTCAAAACGCCTTTTCCACTTCTTCCGTTCCTTATCGATATTAAGAGCTGCAAGTTTACGCTTTTCTTCAATGGGAATGTCCATATTGGTCGGAAAATCACTTTGTACGGCGGCGATAAGTCGGTTTTGCAATATATCAATTGGCTTGAAGTTAAATACGAGCTCATTAGGACTGAAACCAGAAGTTGTGTTCTGTTGAGAATTAACCGACCATTGTAAAGTAGATAAACGTAGGTCCTAATCTTTTGGCTCCATTGTAGACGTCCGAAGGAAATTCAAGATGACCTGGTTTGCACGCTCCACTTGGCCGTTGACCCTCGGTGTTCTTACGGCGGTCTTTATATGTTGTATATTATGCGTATCACAATAAGTTTCAAATAATTTCGAGGTGAATGCGGTTCCACGGTCAGATACAATACATTTGGGCAATCCGAAGTATCCAGTAAGTTCGTTTAGGACATTTAACACCGGTGCGCTTTTCATGTTTTTCACAGCCTTAACTACAAGAAATTTAGTAAATCCATCGGATACAGCCAAGACGTGTGTATTTCCCCTTTTGCTACGTATGAAGGGTCCCAGATGGTCGATGTGAATTTGACGAAATGGTAGTGGTTCCGCTGCACTATAATGAAGGGCTCCTTCATGCCTGCCACCCTTTGACTTATTGTAACAACATTCTATGCATGCCGCAATATACTCCTTTACGTACTTACGTATTTTATCAAACCAGAAAGTTTGTTTGATCCTTTCCAAGGTTTTCTCTTGACTAAAATGTCCAACATCATTATGGCAAAACCTAACGATTCATCATCGAGTAGCATTAGGTACGACAAATTTAGGTCCATTATCGGTTTTTCTATATAAACGATGGTTCTGTAATAGGTAGTCAAATTTTAGTTGTTTGACCTGGTCTGATTTCAACGAGCCATTTAGGACTGCTATTATCATCCGCAGTTTGTTGTCCTGGAGCTGCATCGTGAGTAACCAGTCGTCACTATTTACTTCTATTTTCATAATGAATCCAGTCGGATCTTGTTCTTTCGGTGGCTGATCAGGGGAACGGCTGAGTGCATCCACATGTGCCATTCGTGCTGCTGGGCGATGAACAAACTCACAGTCATATTCTTGGAGTTTCAAGAACCAACGGGCGATTTTTGGTATCAACTCTTTTCTTGTTTTAACTTTCGTAATAGCAGAACAATCTGTTGCCACTTGAAACCGTTTGCCGATTAAATAAATGCGAAATCGTTCAAAAGTTTCTACCACTGCCAACACCTCGAGTTCGTAACTGTGATATTTACTTTCCGCTTCTGTGGTATGTCTGCTAAAATAAAAAACGGGTTGCCAATCTTCACCTTTCGTTGACTGCAGCAAGACGCCAGCTAAACCGATACTGCTAGCGTCTGTGTGCACTTCATGTCTCTGCTTGAAATCATATGACACCAACACCGGAGTATTAGATAGTACTTCGACCAGTTTATTAAAAGATTCTTGTTGCTAGTTGCTCCAGTGAAACTTTGAATCTTCTGATTTACGTAATAAATTAGTTAAGGACGTGATATCATAGAATAATTTTGGACAAATTTTCTAAAGAATCCGGTAAGTCCCAAAAATCGTCGAACTTCTGTTACATTTTCCGGGGGCTTAAAGTTTCTAATTGCACTCACCTTATCGTCACCTGGCGTACTTTTATTTGCTCTGATTTTATGACCCAGGTATGATATTTCTTGAAGTAGAAAATGACATTTGTCCATACGTAAAGTGAGGCCACAATTTTCCAAAATTGTCAAGAAACGATCTAAACGCTCCAGTCCTTCTTCTATGGTCTTACTTGGTATTATGACGTCATAGAGGTAACATAAAACCTCACCAGGTCTAATTAACTTTATAATACGATTCATTACCGACTGGAAAACAGCATGAGCATTAATTAAACCAAATGGCATTCGATTAAATTCGTAGTGCCCTCCTGTGGTTATGAAAGCCGTATATTTTCTGGAACTTTCATCAATTTCAATTTGGTGATAACCCATACGAAGATCCAGTGTAGTAAAATATTGATTTTCGGCGAGTGCAGCGAACTGCTCATCGATTAATGGCATCGGATAGGGTATCTTCGTGGTTATTCGGTTCAATTGCCAATTCAATTCTTTTCGACCAACACTACGCCTGAGGCATATTCAGATTCGGATTTCCGAATGATGTTATTATCCAATAATTCATTAATAATTTTATCTACGATTGGTCGCTTGGCAAAAGCAAGACGATACGGTTGGGTGCGAACAGGTATATTTGTCGTTAATTTAATCTCCATTTTCACCATATTACACTTACCCAATTCACTAACATTTTCAGCAAAACTCGACCGATGATTTTCCAGAACACTTTGCAGTTGTTTGTTTTCGGTTGACATATTCTTACCCGAGTGTATTATATTAACATACTGGATCCAGCATTCGTCACCTTCAATTATAATACGGTTGCCCTCTTTACACAACACGTTACGTCCAAGAAGGATATCATTTGCAATAAAATCGTCTTCAACAACATACATGCAGGTCCTAAAAACATTGCCATCGACTTCCATTGAAACCGTCATTTTATTGGTACATACGTATTCTCCACCGGCAAACCCTTTTCATCGAACCATACATAGAGTACTCTTACCAATAGTGTCGCCAAACGTTTTCCGAATTAAGTTGTAAGTACTGCCGGAGTCAATATATGCAACGGTTTCGATATTATTTACAACAACCCTTTTAGTTAGGTCAGCGCTTTCTCTTGAAATGTCACCTATTCTGTTTACATTCGCACCTGGTTTGTATTTTTCATTTTTCACTGTACAATCTGCTGTGGTATGTGTTGTTCGATTGCAGAACTTACAACGCTCTTTTCTTTGCGGTTCAGGACATTTAATTGAATAATGGCCGTAACCAAAACAATTAAAACACTTAACTTTATTATTAACCGGTGTGTTGTCGTTTTTCTTTGAAACCACATGGCCGGTGGGAAACCTTTCATTTGACGGCGCCGATTTTAATATTATCATATTTGAGCCGCCGACGTCGTTATAATTACAATAAATGTTTATGTCTCGATATAACTCATTGCATATTCGTTGGAAATTTTCCTTCGCAAATCGTTGTCATTAATGCCATTAACGATTGCACCTTCAGGTATATTACCCTTTTTTCCAACGGCTAGCATTCTAAAATAGTATTCTTGGGGTGTTTCATTTGTTCGACGCTTCATTCTCGACATTTTTATATGAATGTCGGCAACGTTATCAACGTGAGGAAAATCTTGTAAAAATTTTTGAGCAAACTGTTGCCACGATAAAAAAATTATTTGCAGTGAGTCGACCCAATACTTTGCTGGGCCATGCATCTTTTGTTGTACGGCGAAAATCAATGCTTGATCTTCCCAGTTGTAAGCCACTCGAAGACTTTCAACTCGTTTAACAAATTGAGATGAGCTTAACGATTCCTATAAGGCAGGGTTAAATTCGGGTAGTATAATTACCATTTCTCTTATGTTTCCATATGGATTCATATTCAAGACGCTATGTTGCCCTGGCGGTGGTAACGACGAATACGGCTGTTGTAGAGCAACGTTGTGTGTTGGTAAACTTCGTGAAGTCATGCGGGGGTGTGACGTAAGTTCAGGTGGTAACACCTGCGTACAGTTGTTAGGGACGTAACCCTGAACCGGTTGTTGAACGGAGTGATTGGCTGATGTACAAAAATTTTGTTGATCAGAATAACGTGGCGCTGGGTATGGTGCAGTAACTGCCTGTCGGTGAACGAAACTGGGTGCTCCCAATGTTTGAGGCAGTGACGTTACGAGTTGCTGTGCACCAATAGTCGAAAACGATGTGACAGGTATATGACTGCCAACGAAAGATACGGCTGGTACGGTTGTATTTTTAGTTGAAACATCTTGGGACAAAACACGCACTGGTGAAGCATCGAGCGATTCAAATGTCTGCACCGTTGAGGAGAGACCTGACGTTTGAAAATGTGCAGATTGTTCGCGTAAATCTGCAATCGTTTTCTCCAAGTCTGCAATACGTTCTTTTAATCCATGTGCGCCATTATTTTTTTTCGCGACGCTCAATCAGTTGATTTTTTTTACCAGTACAGGGAAGACCCGCTTCCTTACATTTGAATTGTAATTGCTTCACGTTTAAACCCCGAAAATTTTCCATGGCGTTAGCGAATTTCTAGGAACTTGTAGATTACAATCCCACTTCTGAGAATGTCAACAATATGTTAACAAATTATTGTCTTATTTCAAATAAAAGAAATTAAAATATATTATGTCAGGATAATTATTTTATTAACGAATTCAGTTGTACAAACGACGAAGCAATCCCAAGCGAAGCTTAACAATGAGTGAATCCCTGTTTTTCATATTTTTTTTAAAGAAAAGAATAAAGCGCATTTTAAAGAGTTGCAAAACAATGTTATCTACTTTACGGTTGACACTTGCGTTAGCATTTGTTGTATTATTTGGCGGTGACACTTTTTGCACTGGAACAGAGTTAATCTTCACAGCGTCAGCATACGATACTTGTGGAGTGATTGGTTGGGCCATTAGAGGATAAGTGGCGCAGTACGTATTTCCTGTTTGCGCTGGGGTTACTTTAGGCTTTTGATTCATAGCCTGCTTAACGAAGGAGTATACAGCACAACCTCTGTAGTTAGCAGTGTTATTACCTCCACAATTACTGCACTTTTTTTCCTTCTGGTCTTTCGACTTATTGCAAATGGCAGTCTGGTGCAATTCACCGCACACAACACAAACAGTAGGTAATTTGCAATAAGTTTTCGTATGGCTATATTCTTGACAATTATGGCACTGTACGGGTCCTGAACGCTTGTGTGGTTCTTCAACTGTGATTTTCCGATATAATAGATATTTTAAGTCATAAATGGGATGGGTCTCATTTTTCTTCAATATTACATCGTTTGGCTCCAGTTCAACGCGAAATAGGGGTTGGGGATCTTCTCCCTGTTTATTATGTTGGATACATTTTTTACCTTAAATCCTTTCAGGGTGAGAGCATCTTTTATTTTAGCAGGGACAAAGTAAGAATCTATGCCCTTCAATATCACCTGTAGGCCCTTGGCGCTCTTAAGCTGGAATGTGTAAAAACTTGTTTTATTTTTTTCCAATTCATTAACCATTTTCCGGAAATCTTTTTCTTCATATATTTGAACTTTAGTTTCGTCAATGTTACCACGTTTTATTGGAACAATGTGAAATGCCTTTTCACCAATGACCGATATAATTTTTTTGATAAGGGTTTTGAATTTTTTCCCTCAAATAAATGGGCGGTGGTTTGGAGTTTTTTTCGAGGATGCTTCGGGTTTGTCATTGTCATCCTGCAATATTTTAAAACGGTTTTGTAGCTGATTTTTTTACATACAAAAGAATAGTAAACAGGTAATTTTTAGTGAAATTTTAAAGTGTGTACAACTAGAGTCTTTTCTCATGTAGTGGAGGAGGAATAGTTTTAATGGAAAGGAGCCAACAGCAAAAAATGTAATAGGGTATTTCACTGTTCCTGTTTAGTTTGTGCTTGGCAGCCATGGATAGCAGACTATTGCATCGTTTGAGGAAAAAATTAAAAAACAGCGGATTTCGTGCGCTGAAAAAAAATTAGTCAAAACAAGACAGCTAGGTAAATAATATGGGAATTCTGTACCATCAATTTCAATGGTGAAAATTGCTTTACTGAATTTCATTGTGGGCGTACCAGCACCGAAAATGCCGTACGTTGTAAAGGTGAATTCATCCATTCGTTCTGAACGTACCGAACGTTTTTTTTATATGTAGTTTGACGTCTCCATTTTTGAGAGAGAGAGAGAAAGAGTGTAAATTTAATGCGGAACAATTTTTGCTTGAATTGGTTTAATTTTAATTATCTTCCCGAACGAATTGAACTGTGTTGCCAGATACATACATTTTTTATGCGCAATTGAAATGATGTACATATGTATGTATGTACTACAATATACAGAGTATATTTGTAAATTTTTTATATTTACTTAAAAAATAGCTATTAGAACACGCACTCAACTTTTATTTATGTGTATATTTTTTTATTTTATAAAAATTTTTTAATTTAGAATACAGCAAATTGCAATCATCTGCCACTGTGCTGCCTGCTTGTAAAAGTAGCACACATCATTTACAGATTTGTTCCATATGATAGCTTTCTTTCCCCAGAACATTTGTTCGATGCGGGTGAATCTTTTGTGAGCAAACTCTCAGTAAACTAAAATTGTCTCACAACAAAAATTTCGTTCAGATCAAATGAGTGAATTCACCTTAAATGTCTATTTAAGGACTATACACCTGAGACCATTAAAAAAATTTCACCATATTGGGTTGGCACATAGGAGATTGGAAATGTATCGCCAAAGAATGCCAAGTTGTCATGTCCACCACTACTGCCATGAAATTTTTTCCACTTGGCCAATGCAAGGGTGTAGAAATTTGCTGTTTCCATGACAAGATTCCATTAATTAGACTACGAATGGCTCCCTCATTCGCACTATTATTCGGATTCATCCTCTTGACGAAAAGAGATGAACAATGAGATTTTCTCTGATGTCCTTGAAAAACTTTATTTTTTGGAAGGGATAAAAAAATGTGGAAACGTTGAACGAAGTGCATACAGCTGTTTGCAAATGTTCAAAAATCTACGAAATCTGCGAAAATATTGGAATTTGTGGAATTTCCATCTAATAGTTATATAATAGTAAATTCTTTTCTACTCATGTTACATTTAAGGTAGATTCACCAATTCGTTCGGAACGAAATTTTTGTTGTGAGACAATTTTAGTTTACTGAGTTTGCTCACAAACTATTCATCCACTTCTGGAGAAACAAAGCTACCATATGGAACAACTCTTTAAATAATGTATGTGTCAAGGTGTCTTTAGTTACAAGGTGGCAGCATCGCTTAATATGATAATTTTTTGCTCGGTATTGTTTAGTTTAGCTTAATGTCAAAATTTCTTATGTTTTGATTACATCGTTATTTTTTGTTTACTATATACGAATTTTTGGATTCAAGACAAATTGAAATTTAAAAGAATTTTAAAATTATTTTGTTATCAATTGTTTAACCCTTTAACCACAAAATCAAATACGAATTATTTCTTCTTAATAATTTTGATATCAGAGTGCAATTAAGCAGGAAAACACGAATTTGAAGTCGGTTTGCTAAAAAAGTGCATTTTGAAAGTAGTAGGTGAGAAAAACGGATCGTTATTTTTTGTTTACTATATACGAATTTTCGAATTCAAAACAAATTGAAATTTAAAAGAATTTTAAAATTATTTTGTCATCAATTGTTTAACCCTTTAACCACAAAATCAAATACGAATTATTTCTTCTTAATAATTTCGATATCAGAGTGCAATTAAGCAGGAAAACACGAATTTGAAGTCGGTTTGCTGAAAAAGTGCATTTTGAAAGTAGTAGGTGAGAAAAACGAAAGACCGTCTGTAAGCGGTCTTATTGGTTAAGCGAAAAAAATATTTTAAAAATGCGGTTATTTCTTAAATCGGATTTATTTAAATAAATTTGGAAAAAAGGCTTAAAAGTACAATAAAGATCGTAACCAGCGTTACCCTTTTTAACTTGTTGCGACACATCGTTAAAAGAAAGATATTTCCTCAGTTGCTCGTACTTGTTTTTTGACGTGCAGTCTGGGACATGTCGAAATTCATATTCGCATGCATGTTGATATTTGGATACGAAAAATCGACATATATATCAAGACTCCAATATATCTACGAATCCCATGCTTGTCCACTTTAAATACGTATTTATATTTTCAAGAACAGCAGTTCGATTCGTTTCCTGACTTATCAAATAAATTAGATCGTCAATAAAAAAATAACTAAAAAACTTTAAAGGCGTTTTTAGGTTTTTTACTTAGACGGACAAATCCGCCTTTCCTCGGAAGGCAACGTCATTTACGTGCAACTCTATAAAACTTTTACGCCATATTATATTTTTAAACTCTGCCGAGTCTTTACTGATATTTGAAACATCTGATGAGAAATTCTAACTAAAATTCTTTTATAGACATTTATTTTAATATATTTACTATCCCCAGTAAAGCCACCAGATGATGGAGTAGCTTGTTTTCCTGTAACTTCCATAGATGGCAATGGTGAGCGGTATCTTTTTTTGAATGAAGATTCTTCTACTGGTTCAGTTTCATCCATACTTACATTGCTTACATTTATCTCATTGCTGCAAATATATATTTTTTAAATATTTGTTTTCACTAAAATCAAGCTGAATTTTTTCGACTGTTCTCAGCAAAATGTGATTGCAAATGATTATTTCTCACACACGAACATAGCGACGATGTTCAAACTAACACTGCTGTATAAGTTATTTTACTTTAAATAAGCAAATATTTTAATGGTTTGATGGGGGGAATCGCAGAATTTATATAAGTTAGTTTTTCTAAACACCTTCTGTAGACGGTGTTAGTGGTTAAAGGGTTAAGAAACATTTAAAAAATGAGAGTTTGTGTAACTTGTGGACAAAATATATACCTGGCAGTGGAACATTTTTTTATGTCCCACAAGACCAGGAAAGAAGAGAAAATTGATAAAGATGCTCTACGTATAAACTTCAATTCTTTAACACAATGCGTATAAACAAACATGTCATGTTTTTACAAAATATTTTATTTGTTTTACTATAATTTTTTAATTTATTTTCATTTTACTTTAAACTTCATTCTTTTTGTCACATACATTGACATTGAGCTAAACTTTTACACAAACAAAATACACGTAGTTTTTACTTTGTTGTATTTATTGTACTCGTGCTGCCACCTTGTAAGTAAAGACATCTTGGTATGTGTCTTACTTTTACAAGCAGGCAGCACAGTTGCAGATGATTGCAATTTGCTGTGTTCTAAATTAAACAAATTTTTATAGTATAAAAATACACAAATGAATAAAAGTCGAGTGCATGTTCTAATAGCTATTGAGTTAAATAAATATAAAAGTTTTACAAATAGAGTGTATATTATAATACATACATATATACATATAATATGATAGCAGCACAGTGCAATCCGTTCAGAACGAAAATTAAAATTAAGGGCCAGTTTACCACGCAAGTGAAGAAAACAATCTGACTGATTTAAATGTGTAAATAAATTAATTTACTGGCCATACATGCATGGCCGGGAGACTTTCAGAAAAAAATTATAGATCTAGCAAACTTTTAAAATATTAAAAACCCAAAAGTTTTTGTGTCGTTCTCTGGGAATGTACGTAATAGTTAATATTTAAATAAAGAATAAACGATTTGCTCAGGATTTTAAAAGAATGAAGAGATATGCAAAACTTAATTCTTATCAGTATTTTTTATTGAAATAACAGCATATTAATATTATTTTGATTGAAATTGTTATAATTGTAATTAAACATAATGAAAATTTCGATAACAACAATGTGTGGTAAAAATTATTGTTTCATGTACGTTGTTCCTTACAAAAAGTCTGGCAATATAATTATCAGTAGTAAAAATATATGTGGTTTCTTAAAAAATACTGAGTGTGTGACAGACAACAACCATACAAACCATCATCATCTATAACAAAAATGTAAACAAACATCATAGGCTAAATATACTGTATATTCTGTGACAAATATAAATCATAAACTAAAAACTATAAACTAATGTTAATATATTTTCGAAATGAAATAAAAGTTATATGTATGTTGAAAACTTAATTTTTTGTGTTCATTATTTCTTTTAATGGAAATTATATGTATGTGCATATTTTAAGTTCAAAAATATAACCACTACCAAAATGTGACTTGCACGCGCCTATGTATTGGTAGGTAATACACCTGCTTTTCTGTCCCTGGAATAAAATGTTTCATCAATGTGTAGGTTTCCACACTACCATTGAGGTACCACACTCAGTGCGTTGCCAATTGTTTTTAATGGCTGGCATCCCCAGTAGGCCTAAACCATTATATACCTAATTATTTATATAAATACATTACTACATATACGATATTATTCACATGCTTTTTTAAACCATGCTATAGCCGTCATCTAGAGTGAAAAGAAAAGTCTGAACAGTTGTCAGCATATTTAAAAAGCATTTTTTAATTAATATTATACGACATTGTTCGTATTTTTAAATTTAAATTTTATTGATATTTGATAGTACACATATTATCATACTTTTAAGCCAAAACAAAAAACACATACACAAAATAATTGATTAATTATTCATCAGATGCCGGTAGCTCAGCTGCTTGCGAGCTGTTTGTTACAGGTGCCACCAGTGACGTACCTGCTTGCGAACTATTTGCCACCAATGGCTCAGTTGCTTGTGAGTTATTTGCTGCAAGTGCCACCGGTGGTGTAGCTGCTTGTGGCCCAGATGGTAGTGGACAGCTGTTATAGACCGACAGAGCTGCAGGTGGAGGCAGTGGGAGTGGCCCATAAGGATACTGTATTGGGCCATACCATGGTGGTGCATATGGTACGTGACCGTAGGGCAAATAATGCACATATGGCTGCTGCTCCTGCTGTGGATGCCACTCTTGTTGCTGATCTGTTTCCCACCCTTGCTGCTGCTGTGGCTGTCGTGTCTGTTGTTAATGCATCCCTCTCTGTAGCAATTGTCTCTGCTGCAATTTAAATATAGGAAATTAATAAAGTATTCGTGGTTTAAGCTACCAATGGAGTAATTGACAGCTTAGCCTACAATAACTATTAATTTTAACTTACCAAAGTCACTCTCCTCTTCCCTCTTCCGGGATAAAAGCGACGCTTCCGGTTTAATATGAGTTTAAGAACGCTCTGAAAGATAATAATTAGATTTAGATACAAATATGCATAAACACACACACAATTTAATTTTAATAAACTGAATAATTTGGCAAATACTATTAAACAAAGTTTTTTTTATTCACTGCTTGTAGACTTATGGCTCTAACTGTATAAGTATATGTATAACTGTACTTTATTAACTCGATAATGGGTAAATGGGGATATCTGAATATTTTGAAACACATTTTAGCAAAAGTGCTGAAAAACTTTAGACTTTGGTTTTTGTATAGATACATATTATTGAATTGCATACCGAAAAGTCTATAGCAAAATTATTTGAAAGATGAGTTTCAATCATTTGAGTTCACGGAATCTAACCGCCGAGTACCAAACTAGGACAGAAAAGGAGGACTGTGGCAACGGCTTCGGTCACTGTGCGAAGCGTGGCAGCAGACACAACAATCGCATTTTGGCCGGCTTTCTTTAAAAAAATAAATAAATTTCTCCACGAATTTCCCGTTTATTTTATTGAAATGATCTTTCTAAAAACGATCTTTCTGTTTTTAGAAAGTTCGTTTGCTGCATTTACCAGTACTTCTCTCTCCATTTTTAAAATTGAAAATGTGCGCAAGAAAACTTGCTGTTAATGCACGAGCATTATTATTTAAGTTCAATAAACTTCAGTACTTTAAATTATTTAAGTTTAATAAAACGTTAGCACTTTTTAAGTTTAATAAACTTCAGCACACTTTTAATTATTTAAGTTTAATAAACTTTAGCACACTAAATTATTTAAGTAAACGTCAGCACACTTGTTCTAAATTAAAACATTTTTTTTATTACAATTTATTTTTATTTTTTTTTCTTTTCTTTCACTATTGTAATTTAATATGGCACACGTTTAACACATTTATTATTGCAATTTAATTTGTTGTGCAAAGTAATCATATTTCTTTCATAA
This sequence comes from Germaria angustata, assembly GCA_963681545.1. Lineage (NCBI taxonomy): Eukaryota > Metazoa > Arthropoda > Insecta > Diptera > Tachinidae > Germaria > Germaria angustata. The sequence goes on from OY813002.1 coordinate 41,391,759, forward strand.
AATTAGTATATAAGACTAAGAAATTTCTGAATAAAACAACTCTTACTTTGAAACTAAAAGAAAACTGTCTTTTTCAATTAAGAGCTAGCAACACGGTTCAAGTGCTGTTGTTGCTCCAATTAAATCAATTCACTTCCAGGTTAAAGTGCTTGAGAAGTTATATAAAAAATCATTATTCAAAACCCTTGAAGTAATCTTCCCATTTCTTTGAGCTACAAGTGCTTGGAAGAAAGCCCAAGGCGAAGATTCTTAACATTTTGGTGACCCCGACGTGATCCTGTTATAAGTGCAGGACGTCTAAAATTCATTGAGCCCGCAGTACTCATCATATCATCAGTCGATCAACACACTATTCGAGTGGAAATACTAGCAGCAGTGATAGCCAGCTAAATATCATCCACAATGGTGTCATTCAAAGAATTGATCCAAAATCAAAAGATTCTTGGGGAGAACATTGAAACGATTATCAGAAACTACAAGAAGGATTCCCAAGCCCGAAAGGAGTCGGTGAGCTACTTTCAAGAGAGACTACGTAGACTAGATGAAGAATGGATGGCGTTTGAGACAAATGACAACCAGATTCGGCTACTTGACGACAAACCTCTAGATCACCGCTATTTCACGGAAAATTATTATGCCGCAATACAGAAGATTGTAGAACAATATAAAGATATATTCGAAAAATCTATGATGAAGGTAAAGTCAACATCAGGCAAAGTTCCACCAAGAGAGAGCTGTGATGTGTTACCAGCTGAGACGAATGAGTTCTTAAGGCTCAAACGTCGACAAGCGGTAATGATGTCTTCTTTAGAACGATTGCTTAATGACGAATCTACTCATCAGAATCGAAACATCGCATTAAACATATGGCAAGGCATTGAAGCCATACATTTCCAAATATTTGAACTCTATGACAACCCAGAGCAACTAGGCTACGGCTCCGTGCGCTTTATACAACTCGAGACTAAGCTGCGAAAGGTAATAAATACAGTAAGCACTATTGAGCAGTCTCAGCAGAACATCAGTGATCCAGAATCCTTGCCTATGCCAAAGGTCGCACTACCAAAATTCGACGGAAATCACCTCAAGTGGCAAGAATTCTATGACATATTCCTATCTCTGGTGATAAGGCGATCAATGCCTAAAATTCAAAAGATGTGGTATCTAAAAACACAGCTAATAGGAGAAGCAGCAAATTTAATAAAAACTTCGCTGCCACTGAAGAAAATTTTGACGCTGCATGGACCATGGTGGTGGAGCGGTATAACAACAAAAGATTACTGGTCAACAAGCTTATGCAAGAGCTAGTAGATACCCCAACTAAAGTCTATACCGACAACTACAAGTCGCTCCATGACAGAACCAAGGAGTGTCTTTTAGCGCTTCAAAATCTTCAGGTGGATACGAAATCATGGGATCCAATATTATGCTACCTACTACTAAAGAAATTGGACCAAGCAACGCGTCTCCGATATGAGCAAGCCCTGAAGAATCCTCGGGAGGTTCCGACAATCACAGAGTTCCTGGAATTCTTGGAAAGAAATTTCCAATCAATGGAAGTGTTCTCTGAAAAAACGCCGCACTCAAAATCAAGGGTGTGTACTTCCATCACCAGAAAGCAAGTCAACAATTCATGTGTTATGTGCAAAAATGGAAATCATCCGTTATTCGCATGTACCAAGTTTCGTCAGTTATCCACATCAGCAAGACTACAATTCATTCAAAAGCAAAAATACTGTGTGAACTGTTTAAAGCCCGGTCACAACTCTAAAACCTGTATGTCAAGGGGTTGCAAGGAATGCAGCAAAAAGCACAATACATTGCTACACTTGGAGAGCTCGAATCAAGGCAATAATTCAGCAACATCATCAACGCCAGCAACAAACATTTCAACCAACAAAGATCTACAAGGCGATCACTCATCATCTAGAAATCAAGACGCCATATCACTTACAACGTACAACCAATCCAAAAATCCCAGCTACGTTCTTCTGAGCATAGCAGTGATAAAAATACGAGCTAATGAGAAGGAGATGCAATGTAGAGCACTTCTCGATTCAGGATCCCAACTGAATTTTGTCAGCGAACGTCTAGTTACACGTCTCGGAATTTCAACTAAACCAACATCAATCTCCATTAGTGGCATCGCTTCTAGTGACACTAGGGTAACACGCCGAGTAAACGTAGCATTACATTCAAGAATCAATAATTATACCGCACGGCTTGAAGCAGCGGTCCTTCCGCACATAATTTCACCTCAACCATCACAAGTTATCAATATAGATCATTGGCCAATTCCAAAGAACATTATGCTAGCAGACCCACAATTCAACCGTCCTGACAAAATAGATGTTCTACTTGGGGCAGAATTTCATCACCAACTACTGTCAGGTGGGCAGATTCAACTTGGTAACGATTTGCCCATTTTAAATAACACTTTACTTGGCTGGGTAATTTCTGGTAGAATTGGAGAACATGAATCATCAACTGCAACATGCGGAATATGTACTGAAGACGAAGTTAATTTGGAAGAAGCTTTGCTCGGCTCTGGGAACTGGAAACTATCAGCACATCTGACAAATGTCTTTCGGTGGCTGAAAGACAATGTGAAAACCATTTTTCGCAGACTCACACCATTGACAAAAATGGAAGATTTGTGGTCAAAATTCCATTCTGCACTAGCTCAAACGCTCTTGGCGAATCCCATGGAATAGCTTTCAACAGATTTCTATCATTAGAAAGGCGATTATCAAAGTCTCCAGAACTCAAAGCTCAATATGTAAATTTCATGAAAGAATATGAAGAATTAGGGCACATGGCCCAAATAGACATAAACTCTATACAAACACCAAATTACTTCATTCCTCACCACTGTGTACTTAGACCAGAGAGTCTAACAACAAAATTACGAGTAGTTTTTGATGCCTCCACTAAAACTACTAACGGAGCTTCGTTGAATGACATAATGTATACAGGACCCATAGTACAGAGTGAATTGTTTTCTATTCTACTACGTTTTCGGTGTCCACGATTTGTCTTCACAACCGACATAAAAAAAATGTACCGCCAAATAATAATGCACCCAGATGATAGAAACTTTCAAATAATTATCTGGAGATAAAATCCCATCAAACCAATAAGGTATTATAAACTAAATACAGTCACATATGGAACGAGATCTGCACCTTATTTAGCTACAAAATGCTTAGAACAAATCGCTAAGACAAACATGATACGATACCCATATGGAGCCCAATTTTTACTCGAAAACTTCTATGTAGATGACGGTATTGGCGGAGGTGATGACTTGCCCACTGTGCTAGCAATTCAGTCAGAACTACAACACATACTGCACCAGCATGGTCTTGAATTACAAAAATGGGCAGCAAATCATCCAAAACTACTTCAAAACGTCGCCGAGGAACAACAAGAGGTTAATTTTGACTTCGATAGTGAGAACAATAATATCGTGAAAACTTTGGGCTTAACATGGATGCCACAACATGACAAACTGTGTGTGAAAATATACCTAAGGGAGATTAACCACGTAACCAAACACACAATTAGCTCAGATTTAGCTAGTTTGTTCGATCCTTTGGGACTACTATCGCCAATTGTAGTTACTGCAAAAATATTTATCCAAGAACTATGGCAAAAAAAGTTAGACTGGGATGAGGCTATGCCAGAAAATCTTCATTCAACTTGGGTTACATTCAGACAAGAGTTAGAACACATAAAGGATCTAAGAATCACGCGACATATCTTCGAAGGACATGTGACATCCAACATACAAATTCATGCCTTTGCAGACGCATCAGAAAAGGCATACGGCGCAGCAGTCTACATTAGATCAACAACGAAAAATAATCAGATTATTGTGAGATTATTATGCTCAAAGTCCCGAGTAGCACCTTTAAAGCGTCAAACCTTACCCCGTCTCGAACTCTGTGCAGCACTATTAAGCGCTCAGCTCACATCAAGAGTAAAGAAAGACTTAAAATACAAGGATGTTCCTACTTATTTATGGACAGATTCAGAGATCGTCTTGGCCTGGATCAATTCACAATCATCATTATATCAAACATTTGTAGCTAACAGAATAGCTGCAATACAAGAATTGTCAATAGCAGAACAGTGGCGACATGTCAGCTCAAAAGATAATCCTGCAGATATTTTGTCGCGTGGCATCTCTCCAAGAAAACTCGCATCAAACAATTTGTGGTTCTACGGGCTCATATTTCTACATGGACAACAAGAGATATGGCCAAAAGAATTCTCCAAAGCAAATATTATCGATCAGAATTTTGATGCAGAGCGAAAAAAGGTAGCAGCAGCAACATCAGCGAGTGATCCTGCAGATAGTGTGATCTACAACATTAAACATAATGGCTCATTCAGAACGCTACAACGAGTAGTTGGCTACATTGTGAGATTCATCAATAATACAAGAAGGGGCAATCAACAATCCAAGCTATTATTATCAATTCCAGAACTAGAACAAGCTCTTATTTTGATTGTACGGGCAATGCAACACTCAGATTTTGACGAAGAAATAAAACACCTAATGAGGTACAAGCAAGTAAGAAAAATAGCCCATATAATAACCTTTCCCCAGTATTAGACACCAACGGCATCATCAGAGTGGGAGGAAGATTAGAAGCATCAGAGCTTCCGTATGACGCCAAACACCCTATGCTTATCCCGTATAATGACCCGATATCAAAATTGCTGATGCAAATGGTGCATGAGGAAAACCGTCATTGTGGTCCTCAGGCACTCTTATCACACACAAGACAAAAATACTGGCCAATCAAGGGAAAGTCAATGGCCCGTTCAATTGTCCAACATTGCATAAAATGCGCTAGAGCTAAACCAAAGCTTCTTACTCAAATTATGGGAAATCTGCCATCTACAAGAATCATTCCAGCTCGACCCTTCATTAACTCTGGAGTTGATTTTTGTGGTCCATTTTGGGTCCACTATAAGAGCAGAGGAAAGAGACCTCAGAAGGCCTACATCGCAGTATTCTGCTGTTTTGCTACCAAGGCAGTGCATCTAGAACTAGTTAGCAGTTTAACAACAGATGCATTCATAGGGACATTAAAAAGATTCATAAGCAGACGAGGCCATTGCAAAAATTTATACTGTGATAATGCCACCAATTTTGTTGGTGCCAAAAATCAACTGGCACAGTTGTCAGAAGCAGTCTACGGAGATTCAGCTACCGAAAAAATAGATAAAGAATGTACAGCTCGAGGCATTATGTTTCATTTTATACCACCAAGATCACCTCATTTCGGAGGCTTATGGGAGGCAGCAGTAAAATCGGCCAAACATCTCCTTGTACGAAGTGTATCAACAGCATCACTAACATATGAGGAACTTGACACAGTGATCATAGAGATTGAAGGAATTCTTAACTCCCGACCCATAAGTCCGATGTCAGACAATCCGAACGATTTGGCGGCATTAACCCCTGGCCATTTTCTCATAGGAGCGCCACTCGACTCCCAAATTGACGTAGCAGCCACCGAAAACCGAAAGAATCTTCTCACTAGATGGAAGTTAGTTACACACTTAAAATCAGAATTTTGGAGGCGTTGGTCAAAAGAGTACCTGTCAGAACTTCAACACAGACACAAATGGAACAAACAACAGGATAACATTAAATCGGGAGACATGGTAATAATAAAGGAGGACAACACAACTCCTTTACAGTGGCCTCTAGGAAGAATCGTAAAAACACACAAGGGCGATGATGGCTTCATTCGAGTAGTTGATGTCAAAACATCAAAAGGAGTTTGCAGAAGACCAATTTCTAGGCTGGCACTATTACCAATAAGTAACTCTGAAGATGACGATCCTTCCACCTTTGACGAAATCCCTCAACAAGATGACTCGATGAGCACAAGCATTCATCAGAACGAAAAGCCTGAATGTGACAATAAACGGAGAAGAGTGTCGATGGGCCAAAGCATCTTCACTATTATGATGGCGATCATATTAATGCCGCTAGTATTAGGGGCACAAATACATAACAAAAGGTTCGAAAATCGTCTGGGCATACATTTTGAAGGAATTGGATCTGCCACAATTTCAACTACAGAATGGCAATTATTAGTTTACTATGACTTAAAAGAATTTCGGACTGAAGCGGCAACCTTTTCACAAGGAACACAAACCTTAAACAATCTATGCAAGCAAATGCAGGACAAAACTGCATGCACAAGCCTGGTCAAGCATTTTGAACACACAGAAGCGAAATTAAAATCAGACAGCACTCTGTTGTCTGGGCGGATAAAAAAAGAGCAGCAATCGATCTAGTTGGAAATATCGCTCATTCACTTTTTGGTGTATTGGACTCCGAATACGCCAAAGATATGGCTGATACAATTTCTCAAATTAAGGAAAACGAAGAACATCTGCTCGATCTATTAAAGAATCAAACTTCAATTATTGACGCTACAATAAACATAATGAAATTAGATCAAGAAGCTGTAAAGAAAAAATTCGATCAAATTGATTTCCAAATTGAACAAGTACGCAATATGCTAAGTGACGATCGGCAGCAAGAAAGGATTTACCGTATTTTTTTTGTCATTGTGCATACAATTAACCATTACAGCAGCGAAGCTCCAACAGACACAATTATCAATACTTGATATTTTAACAAACACTCATCATGGTATTATAAGCCCACTACTCTTGACTCCTCATCAATTACAGCAACAAGTAAGGAAAATCAAAATGCATCTTAGCGAATCACTGGAACTGCCGGTAAATCAGGAAAATACGTTACAACTATACAAACTCATGAAGGTTAAAGGAGGGCTCACTGACAATATAGTAGTTTTCAGTATAACATTACCACTAGTTCAATGTGAACGGTATGAAATATTTAATATTATCCCAGTGCCAACGTGGATCAATGACACATTAGTAGCAATACAACCATGTGCACCTCTTTTAATCATTAACACTGCTCTCAATCAATATTTTACCATTAGCAAATCTGAACTCAGCTTATGTTCACTCATCACAGAAAATAGATATCTGTGCTCTAAAGGTCAAATAAGGCATCAAGATGGCTCATCAACATGTGCCTGCGAGCTGAGTTTATTTCACAACAACACCCAATCAGACTGCCCAGTACAGCAAATGAAAAACAAAGCAGTTTGGATCCCCCTTCATCATCAAAACAAGTGGATATATTCAGTTTCAAGTTCATCCCGGGCAACAGCACTATGCAAAACGGAAATCACACAATTCACACTTGAAGGATCTGGCTTGCTTGAATTGGAACCAGAGAGCAACTTTAAATATAAATTCACGACGTTGCGTGGACAAAACCTGATATCCAGCAAGTGTGAAAAATCATATACCAGCTTCTGGGAACTCACGCAACAACGACACGAAGAACGCATCAAACCATTGTTACCAAAAGAAGATGCGAATCAATATATTTCCCAAGTTAAAAATTTAACAGATCTTCAAAAATCATTAGAAACACAAGAAATATTAAGACTTCCAAACAAACTTGAAGCTCACAATTATCATCACATGACGGTTGGGTATACATCATTAGTGATTGCCTTTAGCATTATCACATATTTACTAGTAAAACAAAGGTGCAAACAACGGTCAACTCCAATTTCAGCACCTCACAAGCAACAACCAGAGTCAGACTTCACCGTTCACATATAATAACCAACACAACCTTCAATAATAACCCTACAGCCAGAGATATTTTTAGCTGCACTCAACGGGGGGAGGATGTTAATGCACGAGCATTATTATTTAAGTTCAATAAACTTCAGTACTTTAAATTATTTAAGTTTAATAAAACGTTAGCACTTTTTAAGTTTAATAAACTTCAGCACACTTTTAATTATTTAAGTTTAATAAACTTTAGCACACTAAATTATTTAAGTAAACGTCAGCACACTTGTTCTAAATTAAAACATTTTTTTTATTACAATTTATTTTTATTTTTTTTTATTCTTTTCTTTCACTATTGTAATTTAATATGGCACACGTTTAACACATTTATTATTGCAATTTAATTTGTTGTGCAAAGTAATCATATTTCTTTCATAAAATTAGTATATAAGACTAAGAAATTTCTGAATAAAACAACTCTTACTTTGAAACTAAAAGAAAACTGTCTTTTTCAATTAAGAGCTAGCAACACGGTTCAAGTGCTGTTGTTGCGCCAATTAAATCAATTCACTTCCAGGTTAAAGTGCTTGAGAAGTTATATAAAAAATCATTATTCAAAACCCTTGAAGTAATCTTCCCATTTCTTTGAGCTACAAGTGCTTGGATGAAAGCTCAAGGCGAAGATTCTTAGCACTTGCTATTCAACAAAGGGAATTGTGGAATGAAACAAAAATTTATAACTGTAAAGTGTTGAAAACATCTTCAAAGTAAAATAGTGATGCCAGACTAAGAAAATATTCCATTTTGAGATATTTTTGGGCGTAAGTTTAAAATTGTTGATATTTATTCACAAAATAGCTATTAGAACATGCACTCGACGTTTATTCATTTGTGTAATTTTTATTTTATAAAAATTTGTTTAATTTAGATCACAGCAAATTGGTATCATCTGCCACTGTCCTGTCTGCTTGTAAAAGTAACACATATCATTTACAAACTCTCACAGCCAGTTTATCAATGTCGAAAGAAAGAGTTCTTTTGCAATCTAAGCGAAAGAGAGTTAATTTGGGTTTATGTAACTTATCTTTATGCGAAAATCCACTCGAACGACAACTCGAATGATAACATAAGTGTTTTCATACAAAATTGCGTTTGTCTATTTGGAAGCTGTTGTCAACAATGCGAACGTAAATGTCATATCAGTCACTTGCTATTTTGCTTTCGAGTTGGAATAAATTAGCAAAAAATCAAGTTATTATTTTTTATATTTTTGGTTTTTAAATTTTGTTTTTGAATTTTTTGTTAAATTTTTAAAATATGTAAATAAATGCTTTTAATAGAAAAAATATAATTATTAACCGTTTTTTTATGTAATTAGAATTCCCACTTAGATATTGCAATAATTTGTGCGATTCCGTATAAACGGATTAATTTCAAGGAGTTAAAAAAACATTAAACTGAACTAGGAGATTTAAAATCCATATGAGGATTCTACTTTACTGAAATACTCCAAATCATATTTACCAATGGTGGTGAAGAAATAAGCTATTTGCTATTGTCGTACTTATAATAATAATTAAAAATATAATAACAGTTAAATAAATGAAATGAAAATCAAAAATTAAAACAAATAACTAAAAACAAAATGAATTAAAAAACCAAAATATAAGAAAAATAATTAAAATACTAAAATTAACCAAAAATCTAAAATAATAACTACAAAACTAAAATAAATCAAAAGTTTAAACTAATAATTACAAAACAAATTAAACTAAAAATCAAAAATAATAATTACAGAACAAAATTAACCAAAAATTTAACAAAATAAAACAAAATAAATAAAAAATATAGCAAAAATTATGTTAAACTACAAATATATTGCTATATTTCTTCTTATTGCTGCTGCTCCCTCTGCTTCAAATTTTTCAACTTCATCGATTACAATTTTTTAAATTTTTATTTAATAATATTATTCGTATTGACAGCTGGTCAACATTAGATGGGGTTGCATTTATCTTCAAACATTATGTAGTATTTTTTATACTTTTTGAAAAAATTGCAGCAAAATATCTAAGTTAATGATTTGACACTACTTTTATATAATAATACGTAAGAGCCTACAATTAGCATACGTAAGTCCATGCGAACGGAAGACAGTAAGATAGATAAACGCAAATTGATTCGAGAGTGAGAGCCATGCTTTCTTTCGCATGCATTTTCTTTCGACATCGGTAAACTGGCCATAAGTCTCAATAAAAAAAATTAATTAATTAACTTATGGGTGCCTTCGTAGACTAGTAGATAGTGTACTAGACTGGTAGTCCGAAGGTCGCAGGTTCGACTCCTGCCGCAGACTCCGGGTGTCTCTGCAGATAAGCCAAGTAGCTTCGCATTTTGTGTTTGTTAAAAAAAAAAATGAAGATTATTTACTTTATTTATTTAGATTATTTACTTTATCTATTTAGATTATTTTGTTTATTTATTTAGATTACTGACTTTATTTATTTAGAGTATTTACTTTATTTATTTGGATTATTTACTTTATCTATTTAGATTATTTTGTTTATTTATTTAGATTACTTACTTCATTTATTTAGAGTATTTACCTTATTTATTTAGATTATTTACTTTTTTTATTTAGATTATTTACTTTATTTATTTAGATTATTTACTTTATTTAGATCACTTACTTTATTTATTTAGATTATTTTCTTTATTTAGATCATATACTTTATTTAATTATATTATTTACTTTATTTACTTAGATTTATTTATTTAGACTATTTACTTTATTTATTTTATTTATTTAGATTATTTACTTTGTTTATTTAGAGTTCCTTTATTTATTTAGATTATTTTTTTATTCATTTAGATTATTTACTTTATTTAGATAATTTACTTTATTTATTTACATTATTTACTTTATTTAGATCAATAAAGTCACAGGAGAGCATTTTCATTTCATTTTCATTTTATTTTAATTTTATTTTAATTTTATATTTTTTTCATTTTCATTTTCTTTTAATTTTCATTTCATTTATTTTTATTTATTATTTTATTTTACTCTAAGTATTTTAACTTTGCAAAAACCCACTACTTAAGAAAATTTTAGTACACTATGTTCAAATTTCTTATGTTTTGTATTAATATTAACCTGCAGACAAGCCATCAAAGCTGAGCAAAGTTTTCGTTAGCATATAAAATGTACGATATTTGTGATACAAATGAATAAATTAATAAATAGTAATAAAAAAGGAATGTGTTGTGTAACGATATGTATTTCAGAGAAGAATAACAAATTATGTTTTTTGAATAAATTTATTTTTAATCGAGTAAAACAAGTTGACAAGCTTATTGAAATAAAAACTTTGAACAGATTTATGTTAATTTCATAAATAAAAATGTTTTAAACATTTTTTAATTTAATATTTAATTAGAATATATTGAGTAGAATTTTGTAAAAAAAACAAATCGAATAGGAACCCATATCAATAAAATTATTTCAATAAAGTTATAACAAAAATTATAAAAAAATAAAATTAAATTAAAAAAATAAAAATAAAAAATTTACTTTATTTATTAGATTATTTACTTTATTTATTTAGATTATTTATTTAGATTATTTACTTTATTTGGATCATTTACTTTATTTATTTAGATTACTTACTTTATTTAGATCATATACTTTATTTAATTATATTATTTACTTAGATTTATTTTTTTAGATTATTTACTTTATTTATTTAGATTACTTAATTATTTATTGGTATTATTTACTTTATTTTTTTAGAATATTTACTTTATTTATTTAGATTATTTACTTTATTTATTTAGATTATTTACTTTATTTATTTAAATTATTTACTTTATTTATTGAGACTATTTACTGTATTTAATTAGATTATTTACTTTATTTAGATCATTTACTTTATTTATTTAGATTATTTACTTTATTTAGATCATATACTTTATTTAATTTTTTATTTACTTAGATTTTTTTATTCAGATTATTTACTTTATTTATTTAGATTACTTACTTTATTTATTTTTATTATTTACTTTATTTTTTTAGAATATTTACTTTATTTATTTAGATTATTTACTTTATTTATTTAGATTATTTACTTTATTTATATAGATTATTTACTTTATTTATTTGGATTATTTACTTTATTTAGATCATTTACTTTATTTATTTAGATTATATACTTTATTTACTTAGATTTATTTAGTTAGAGTATTTACTTTATTTATTTAGATCATTTACTTTATTAAGATCATTTACTTTATTTATTTATTTACTTTATTTAGATTATTTATTTTTTTAATTAGATTATTTACTTTATTTGTTTAGATTATTTACTATATTTATTTAGATTATTTACTTTGTATATTTAGATTATTTCCTTTATTTATTTAGATTATTAACTTTATTTAGATCATTTACTTTATTTATTTAGATTATTTACTTTATTTATTTAGATTATTTATTTTATTTATTTAGATTATTTACTTTATTTATTTAGATTATTTACTTTATTTATTTAGGTTATTTACTTTATTTATTTAGATTGTTTACTTTACTTATTTACATTATTTACTTCATTTATTTACATTATTTCCTTTATTTATTTAGATTATTTACTTTATTTAGATCATTACTTTATTTATTTAGATTATTTACTTTATTTATTTAGATTATTTACTTTATTTATTTAGATTATTTACTTTATTTATTTATATTATTTACTTTATTTGGATCATTTACTTTATTTATTTAGATTATTTACTTTATTTAGATTATATAGTTTATTTAATTATATTATTTACTTTATTTACTTAGATTTATTTATTTAGATTATATACTTTATTTATTTATATTATTTACTTTATTTGGATCATTTACTTTATTTATTTAGATTATTTACTTTATTTAGATTATATAGTTTATTTAATTATATTATTTACTTTATTTACTTAGATTTATTTATTTAGATTATATAGATTATATAGTTTATTTAATTATATTATTTACTTTATTTACTTAGATTTATTTATTTAGATTATATACTTTATTTATTTAGATTACTTACTTTATTTATTTGTATTATTTACTTTATTTTTTTAGACTATTTACTTTATTTATTTATATTATTTACTTTACTTACTTAGATTATTTACTTTATTTATTTAGATTATTTACTTTATTTATTTAGATTATTTACTTTATTTATTTGGATTATTTACTTTATTTTAATCATTTACTTTATTTATTTAGATTATTTATTTTATTTACTTAGATTTATTTATTTACAGTATTTACTTTATTTATTTATATCAATTACTTTATTTATTTATTTACTTTATTTAGATTGTTTACTTTATATAACTAGATTATTTACTTTATTTATTTAGATTATTTACTATATTTATTTAGATTATTTACTTTGTTTATTTAGATTATTTCCTTTATTTATTTAGATTACAACTTTATTTATTTAGGATATTTACTTTATTTAGTTAGATTATTTACTTTATTTATTTAGATATCCTTTATTTATGTATATTATTTACTTTATTTATTTAAATTATTTGCTTTGTTTATTTAGATTATTTATTTTACTTATTTATATTATTTACTTTATTTATTTAGATTATTTCCTTTATTTATTTAGATTACAACTTTATTTACTTAGACTATATACTTTATTTAGATTATTTACTTTATTAATATATTTACTTTATTTATTTAGATTATTTATTTTATCCATTTAGATTATTTAGTTTATTTATTTAGGTTATTTACTTCATTTATTTAGATTATTTACTATATTTATTTAGATTATTTACTTTATTTAGATCAATTACTTTATTTATTTTAATTATTTACTTTATTTATTTAGATTATTTATGTTAAGCGCAGGCTCGTTTGCCTTGCTCAACTTTATTACGATGGATAACTTGGTGCTTCACCAAGTTATTAATGTTCGTAAGAGTTTATTATCCTAGTAGTTCACCAGGATAATTCAAGCGATAATTTTCAGTTCAGCTGTTCAAGTGGTACACAAGAACAACGTAAACTAACTTGTTGTGAAAATGAAATTCGGATGTTTGCTGGATGAATGACTATCGTTCAATCACAAATTTTATTAAAATCTTGTGGTATTTAAAGAAGAAAATTACAAATACAAATAATAAAGAAATACAATACAAAAAAAAGTAAAAAATTTTGATTTTTAGCAGGCCGGAAACCGTTCATTCTTCTGCTGCACTAATTATTTTCCCACCGTTAGCAGAGAACAGATATTGGATTTCATAACTGTCTGGCTGGTGAATTAAATAAGCAAATTATTTTCTCACTGACAGTAAAGCCCAAACAGATATTAAATTTCTCCAACGTCTGACTAGTTATTTAATTTAGTACGTGTAAATAAATATTTTGTTTTAATTTAGCTATGAATTCTGCAAACGCGGTAATTCTCACGCCTAAATAAGAACGTAAAAAAGAGGTACGGATTTTGTTCAAGTATTATGAATTATGCAGACGCGGTAATTCTCACGCCAAAATGTGGGAAAATAAGAACGTAAAAAAGAAGTACGGATTATGTTCAAGTATTATTAATTCTATTGAGAGTTGTTTTTATTTTTTAATAAAAAATAAAAAAACTCAAAGGAATTAACATATTGCGGCCCCACGGGGATTGAAAAGTGCGAATGAGCGATCTCCGCCAATTTACATATTTTGGAGTGGATTAAGTTGTTGGTTCCAATGAAACATTCCAGTTGGATCGTGGAAACGGTTGTGGTGCTTCGGGGATCGGTTCACGTCTTCTCTTCAACATTTGCTTTGCTATCAAGGCAACTATCACTGCTAAAATCAAGGCTAGTCCAACATAGGTAATGGTTAAGCTATGTATTTTATGGGTTCTTGCGAGAGGAAATTCTTGTCGTTGTGCCCTGACCTCATTCTGCAGATGGGTTATTTTTTCAATTGTCGAAGCATATGACTGGGGTTGTGTCATGTTGTTTACGCTTTCTTGGAGGTGAAGGAATGACATCCCATTGCTTGTATATGATGAATGCAAGTTTGATGAGATGGTTCGATGCCCGTATATGGTAATAACATCATTTTTCATTTTACACCCTGCGGGAAGCGTGAGCAACGCGGTACCTTTCAGCAATTGTGAACTGCTTTCACCCTTGCATACTGTGCTTAGTTTTAGTTGCTGTTGGGTTTGCGAGCAGCCGCTGGTTCTTGTTATAAAGTTGGTACCATACGTTATTGCTGTTTATCAACTCTATGTTGCAGCTTGAGTCGGATTCATTGTTGAATAAATGTATCTCACAGCCACAAATTGGACAGCCTTTATGATATGCAGCTTGAATGTGTGGGCATAAGAAAATGATATGCTCAAGTTTATTGCAGGTACTTAACTTCGATTCATCATTCATTGTTGTGTTAGCGGAGTTTTTTTTACATACTAAACAAACAAAAAAAATATTCGTAATAAATACTGATTCGTAATAAGTACAGTTTTTGTGAAATTTGCTTTATTTGCATTAATAATTTTTCATATAATCTGAAACAAGGAAAACAAACAAACAAAAACAACCGCAAACAAAGTGACTGAGGAATTCTCTGCATGAGTACCTCAAAAACAAACAATTGTGAAGTGAGTTCTAACGGCAGAAATGCCTATTTTACTGTGAGTTCTGATATTAATGCACACAATAAAAATAAAAAATCGGATGATAGTCTTTTTCTAACGGCAAAGCCAATTTTTCGCGAGCGATCAACTTCGCTTACTCCAATGCCAAGAATTATTTGTATAGTGGTGAAACTCACAATATATTTAATTAGTACTATTTCACCTTTTTTTTATATAAATATTTATTTATTTTCTTTTTAAAATATATTTTTTATATTTTTTTACAATTTTTTAATGTTACTAATTTCAATGTTTTATATCAATTGAAAAATTCTGACTGACAAAAATAATTATGTTTTCTTAAAATTTTCAATAAATACTTATATATGTATATGTAAAGTAGATTTATCAAATAATATATATTTATGTATGTATATATGCTAATATATATAACTCAAGTAGTGATTCGTTAACATTACCGTTGCCTAGTAATTCTGTATTTAAGTCAGCGCCATTATCCGCTCCGGGCTCGTGTTCCTCACTTAACCAAGTTATTACAATAGAAAATATTATTCAGAAACCAAAGGTGCCTGTCGCAATGGACCGATATATTACAGTGGTAAAGCGCGGGCGAAGCCCAAATTCTTCAAAGATCTCATCTGTTCCCAAGATATCCAGGGATATCGACACCGCCACAGTTAACCGTCAAAACCGCTTTAAAATATTGCAGGATGACATTGACAAACTCGAAAAAACCTCCAAACCACCACCCATTTATTTGAGAGAAAAAAATTCAAACTCCCTCATCAAAAAACTAATCTCGGTCATTGGCGAAAAGGCATTTCACATTATCCCAATAAAACGTGGTAACATTGACGAGACTAAAATTCAAATATATGAAGAAAAAGATTTCCGCAATATGTTTAATGAATTCGAAAAAAATAAAACAAGTTTTTACACATTCCAGCTTAAAAGCGCTAAAGGCCTACAGATCGTACTGAAGGGCATAGATTCTTATGTTGTCCCTGCTGAAATAAAAGATGCTCTCACCCTCCAAGGATTCAAGGTAAAAAATGTATCCAACATAATAAACAGAGATAAGATCCCCCAACGTCTTTTTCGTGTTGAACTGGAGCCTAACGATGTAATATTGAAGAAAAATGAGACCCATCCCATTTATAATTTAAAATATCCCTTATACCGAAAAATCACAGTTGAAGAACCACACAAGCGTTCTGGACCCGTACAGTGACATAATTGTCAAGAATATGGCCGCACTAAAACTTACTGTAAATTACCTACTGTTTGTGTTGTGTGCGGTGAGTTACACAACACTGCTATTTGCAATAAGTCGAAGGACCAGAAGGAAAAGAAGTGCAGTAATTGTGGAGGCAATCACACTGCTAACTACAGGGGATGTCCTGTATACTCTTTCGTTAAACAGGCTATGAGTCAAAAGCCTAAAAAACCCCAGTGCAAGCAGGAAATACGTACTCCGCTACTCATCCCCTAATGGCCCAACCAATCACTTCACATGTATCGTATGCTGACGCTGTGAAGATCAACTCTGTTCCAGTGCAAAAAGTATCGCCACCAAATAATACAACAAGTGCAAACTCAAGCTTTAATTTCAGTCGCCTTGAAGCTACTATTGACAATTTGGTGCAAACTATAAACAACTTTACAACAAATATGACTAGCGTGATGCAAGAAATGCTGCGAATGCAGAACACACTGCTTCTAGAATTAGTTAATAAGCCATGAACACGTTGAAAGTATGTTTCTGGAACGCAAACGGCATTCGCCAACACAAATATTAACTTGAGCACTTCCTCACGGTAAAAAATATTGATATAATGTTGGTATCTGAGACTCATTTGAGTCCGAGAAGCCTTTTTAAAATGAGTGGCTACACCTTATATGATACAAAGGACCCGAGAGGAAGAGCATGCGGAGGATCAGCAGTTCTAATAAAGTCAAGAATCAAACACTATATTCTTGAGAACATTTGTGAAGACCATCTACAAGCAACAAATATTTGCATCGAAAATTTTTGTTCAAATCTTGTGACATCATCAGTATACTCCCCTCCCAGATTTTCAATCACTGAGGATCAATACGAGGATTTTTACAAAACTCTTGGCTCTTGTTTCGTAGCAGCTGGAGACTACAATGCAAAACATACGTTCTGGGGATAGCGTCTTATTACACTTAGAGGTCGAGCGTTGTTTAACACAGTTTCAAAAATGGGCTTGGACGTCATTTCGAGAGGGGAGCCCACTTACTGGCCTACTGACATACAAAAAATTCCGGATGTTATAGATTTTGGCGTCATGAAAAATATCTCTAGGGATTTAATTTATGTTGAAGCTTCTCATGATCTCTCCTCCGATCACTCACCAACGATCATTACAATTTGTAGCCCACTAAGATGTGACTTACCTCACCCATAGGTGAAGGTGATAAATCGTGTTAATTGGCTGGGGTTCAAAAAATATCTCAGTAGTCATTGTACAGAAAACATCAAGCTAAGAACTCCCGATGATATTGAACTTAACATTACCAATCTTACCGAGAATATTAAACAGGCTGCTAAACATGCCACTACCTCCCATCCGCAGACTGGGTTTAATAGAATTTATTCTGCGGATATTGAACGTCTCGTATGTGAAAAAAGAAAAGCTAGAAGGGAATGGCAACAGCACAGATCACCCCAAAATAAAATCAGACTTAGAGAACGCACTAAACAACTCCAAGAGTTGCTTGCATCTGAAAAATCTGCTTCTCTCAAGAACTATATGGAAGGTCTCGATGTCACAGCAGCATCTAATTACTCCTTGTGGCGCGCTGCTAAAAAACTTAAAACACCCGTTGAGTCTAAACCACCCCTGCGCACTTCTACCGGAGGTTGGGCCAGAACTAATACTGAAAAAGGTAACATATTTGCTGGGCATTTAAAATACGTATCTACCCCAAACACATGTACTGGTGCTGTTGCCGAGTGTAGTTGCTCTATACCCTCGACCCATAAAGTTTAAGATACGTGATGTGCAAAAACTAATTGCTGAAACTAACCCGAAGAAAGCTCCGGGTATTGATGGAGTTAGTAACAAAATGCTGTTGAAGTTGCCTCGTGTTGCTGCTAGAATCCTGTTATTTATTTTCAATGGCATTTTACGACTGGAGTATTATCCACACAGCTGGAAACTTGCCATGGTCAAAATGATTCCAAAGGCGGGCAAAGATCTTACCAAGGCTGAGTCATATAGGCCAATAAGTTTACTGTCAACAATTTCAAAGCTCTTCGAAAAGCTGCTCATGACAAAATTGTCCCCAATTCTAAATGATATTCGTTGCATACCGGACCATCAATTTGGTTTTAGAAGTCAGCACAGCACCATTGAAGAATGTCATAGATTGGTACATTTTATAAGAACATTTGAAGAAAAGAAGTATTGCTCTTCCCTCTTTATTGATGTTTCTCAGGCATTTGATAAAGTGTGGCACGAAGGCCTTATTTTAAAATTGAAAACATATCTACCAATAAACATAGTAAATCTTTTGGAAAGTTACATTCTTGCCCGGAAGTTCACTGTTGTGGAAGGAGACTTCATGAGTGTGCCCGAAACTATCTCATCCGGTGTGCCACAGGGGAGTATACTGGGGCCAGTTTTGTATTTGATTTATACCTGTGATATGCCTTTAAGCAGTAATATCATAACTTCTACATTTGCCGATGATACAGCCTGCCTTAGTATGCATGAAAACCCTCACGACGCATCCCGATATCTTCAGGAACATATTAACCTGTTGGAACTGTGGTTGAACTTATGGAGAATAAAAGTAAATGAACAAAAGTGTGTTCATGTCACATTTACCCTACGAAGAGACACTTGTTCCCCCATTCGAATCAACAATTAAGTTGTTCCTCAACATTCACAGGTGAAATACCTTGGTATACATCTTGACCGACGGCTTACATGGAAACAGCACATTGACTTTAAGCTAACACAAATGAAGCTTAAATTAACCCAGATACATTGGCTGATTGGTAGAAATTATACCCTCAGTCTAGATTGTTAACTTTTAATATACAAGTCGCTTTTGAAACCCATATGGTGTTACGGAATTCAGCTGTGGGGCACTGCTTCAGCTTCCAATGTAGGGAGAATACAACGTATGCAAAACAAAATTTTAAGATTAATAACATCGGCTCCTTGGTACATGAAAAATTCTATTTTACATCGTGATTTAAATATGCCACTTGTGACCGCTGAAAATGCAAAATATGCAGGCAAATATTTAACAAAACTCGAGTTCCATCCTAATCCAGTTGCTCGTAATATCTTGAACTTTACTGGACACATCCGCTTAAAAAAGAGGGATACTACGGCTTTAATACGCCACACTCCAGATGAAACTTTTTGAAAATATTTTTGTGCTTAACACGACATTTATGTATTTTTAATTACTATCACTAAGTTTATGTCCGACACTGGTTGGGGCTAATTATTATATCTATATTTAAGATTTGAATACTTATTGTTAGTTCAGTTTAATGAAGATAGAATAAATAAAAATTAGTGGAAAAAAATTAATTTTGTTGTAAATTTTTGAATACACAGCCAACATTTTTGATTCACAATTCTTGGCTGTAGTGAAGTTGCATATTTTTCGAATCTCAGGTCAAACGGGTAAACACAAAAAAATATATATATCTGACATAAACATTAACACGTAATCGCCATAGAAAAGAGCATGGACATAATAAGTCCTTTGCTCTCCCGACGTTATACCCATGAAATCCAAGTCGTTGGCTAGTGAAGACGTGGTATAAGCATTGGGTAGAAACCGCTGATTTGAGTGATTTTCGAAAAAAAATTTTAGTAGTGCAGTTGAGCACATAAGTAGTATGTAGACAGAAATCTCACGGGATGATATTGTATTTTTTATCTTTCTCTTTGTGCTGTTGAGCATCTGATGATTTATAAAGCAAAACTCTCGATTATTTCCAGTTTTCTCATACATAAGAAACTAGCTAAATGTGCATTTTTAATTTTCAAAACTTTAAATACAATTTAATAAATTCAGCAAAATTACGTTTGGCCCAAATTTATGTTAAACACAGGTACAATATGATACAATATATTTACAGCCATATGCATAAAAAATTTAACAGCTTAATAAACCAATAATAAGCAAAATTTCTTAAAACTGTATTCACAAACAAATAATACGGATAAAAACACACAATAAACATATTTTAATTTCAGAAATTTTATTACAGGTTTTACCCTTCTTTAAACCAAAAATAAGGTAAAATTTTTTTTATTTTGATACATGTATTTTGTTTTCTTGTTTCTATGTATTTGTCGAAAAACTTTTTAAACGTGCAAAATAATTGTTTAACAAACATACATATATTGTAAAAATCCATTATGGATGCAATAAACACAATCTGCCGAATAGGTAAGTGCAATTGAAGTAACAAAAACAATGATTTTATGTATGTACGCCTAAGTTTGTTTTTACACGGTAGATTGGTTCCAGAAGAAGCCGTGTAAAAAAAGACATTGATCTTATACAAAAATGGGTGATTTGTTCCTAATCTCTAAAACCTATTAAAATTAGTGAAAAACAAGAATTTTTAAGAACAAGAATTCATGTTTATTTTATTAAATCAAATATATAATGCTTATTTTCACAAGCATAGTAATTAATGATAAAAAAGATATGCACTCTAATCTTAAAAGTAATATAAATTAAATGTATGGCAAGTTCAGGAACTAAAAAACTATGTTGTGAACGAAAAGAATAGGTTATTCAATTTTTAAGGTAAAAAATAAAATAAAATAGAATAAGTGATAATCATAAATACAACAACATAAATTTAATTGCTGTCGTCATCAGTTATTCGCATTCGCTTGCTTCGAACGCGTATACATTCACTATCATCGCTGGAATAATTTTGAACTGGACTTTCTCTTGCTCGTTCGGCATCTACATTTTGAAAAATGAACTCTGTTATGAGCCGTTGTTCGCCAATTCTTGCTACCTCTTTGTATAATTCCTTGTAACGAGCCATACAAGAATTCAGCTCACGTTGGAATTGTGCAGCTCTTTCGACATTGGGATCATTTTTGACGAAATTGTGTCCTAATTTATTTGCAAGTTGAAGCCCTTCTTGAATTAAATTTTCAGTTAATTTTACAGGTTCTTCACTATCACTGCTTTCTATAACATCAGCATTCTGTGAGGCAAAATGTAATATTTCGTCTTCGCTAAGAACTTTATCAATCATCAGTTCATCAATGTCATCAGATACTAAGTCATCAAAACCCTCCCCACCAACTGCGTGTGCTAAAGCAATTATATTGGGATATTCGTTTGTATTTTTCTCCACAGGATTTTTACTTTTTACACATTCTGGCCAAATTGCTCTCCAACATCCGTTTAAGGTTGATGGTCGTAAATCTGACAATGCTAAAGCAGCATGTGTAACGCAATCTTTGATAGAAAACTTTTTCCAGGCATCAATTACTGTTAGAGTTTTATCCCTATCCAAAGTGTCCAAAATGTACTGGAATGTTCGTTTGATATAATAAGTTTTGAATGTTGCGATAATTCCTTGGTCCAGTGGTTGGATTAGGGATGTGGTATTTGGTGGCAGGAACAAAACTTGTACATTTTCGTGTTCCAACTGAGGATGCCCGGGTGCATTGTCTACCAACAGAAGAACTTTAAATTCTAAGCCCTTTTCATTCAAATATTTTCTAGTTTCTGGCACAAAATATTTAATGAACCATTCTGTGAAAACTGTAGTCGTCACCCATGCTTTTTTATTGGCCATCCAATTAACCGGCAATGTATCAAAATCGACACCTTTCATTGCTCGAGGCTTTAATGCACGATTGATAAGCAGGGGCTTTAACATCCGATCTCCAGAAGCGTTACTGCACAATAAAAATGTGACTCGATCTTTTTCAACTTTAAAACTCCCAGCACTTTTTTGCGATTTGGCCACATATGTTCTTCTCGGCATTTTTTTCCAAAAAAGACCGGTTTCGTCAGCGTTAAAAACCTGATCTGGACTGTATCCACCATCAGCTATTATTTTTTTAAGTTTTAGTTGGTATTCTTCGGCGGCTTTCTGATCTCCAGAAGCAATCTCGCCCTTGATTTTTATGTTATGAAGCGCATGCCTATGGAGAAATCCCCTCATCCAACCTGTGCTTGCAGAAAATACGTAGCTCTTCTCAGCAGTTCTTTGTGTGGATGTAGACGGTTGTTCGCCTTTTATCATTTTATAGAACCTTAATGCTTGCTGTTTGATATTGTTTCCGTCTACGAGAATTCTTTTTTGGGCATTTTCCTCCAGCCATATTATGAGTGCTTTTTCCATTTTTTCTTTAACAGCATCTCTAGTGTATGATGAAGACTTAACAGATAGGTTCGTTCCAGAAATCACCGATTGCCTAATTGCAATTTCATTTTTCTTTATAGTTCTTATTGTGGCTTCATTTAAACCGAACGTTTTACCAAGAGCAGTTGAGCCTTCTCCATTTCGAAGGCGATCTAAAATTTTAATCTTGGTTTCCAAAGAAATTGCCTTCCTTTTTAGTTTTATATCTGACATTTCCTTTTAGGGATACATAAAATATTTAACAAATACATAAAATATTTAACGAATAGGAACCCATATCAATAAAATTATTTCAATAAAGTTATAACAAAAATTATAAAAAAATAAAATTAAATTAAAAAAATAAAAATAAAAAATTTACTTTATTTATTAGATTATTTACTTTATTTATTTAGATTATTTACTTTATTTATTTAGATTATTTACTTTATTTAGATCATTTACTTTATTTATTTAGATTATTTACTTTATTTAGATTATATATTTTATTTAATTTTTTATTTACTTAGATTTTTTTATTCAGATTATTTACTTTATTTATTTATATTACTTACTTTATTTATTTTTATTATTTACTTTATTTTTTAGAATATTTACTTTATTTATTTAGATTATTTACTTTATTTATTTAGATTATTTACTTTATTTATATAGATTATTTACTTTATTTATTTGGATTATTTACTTTATTTAGATCATTTACTTTATTTATTTAGATTATATACTTTATTTACTTAGATTTATTTAGTTAGAGTATTTACTTTATTTATTTAGATCATTTACTTTATTAAGATCATTTACTTTATTTATTTATTTACTTTATTTAGATTATTTATTTTTTTAATTAGATTATTTACTTTATTTGTTTAGATTATTTACTATATTTATTTAGATTATTTACTTTGTATATTTAGATTATTTCCTTTATTTATTTAGATTATTAACTTTATTTAGATCATTTACTTTATTTATTTAGATTATTTACTTTATTTATTTAGATTAGTTACTTTATTTATTTAAATTATTTGCTTTGTTTATTTAGATTATTTATTTTATTTATTTAGATTATTTACTTTATTTATTTAGATTATTTACTTTATTTATTTAGGTTATTTACTTTATTTATTTAGATTATTTACTTTACTTATTTACATTATTTACTTCATTTATTTACATTATTTCCTTTATTTATTTAGATTATTTACTTTATTTAGATCATTACTTTATTTATTTAGATTATTTACTTTATTTATTTAGATTATTTACTTTATTTATTTAGATTATTTACTTTATTTATTTATATTATTTACTTTATTTGGATCATTTACTTTATTTATTTAGATTATTTACTTTATTTAGATTATATAGTTTATTTAATTATATTATTTACTTTATTTAATTAGATTTATTTATTTAGATTATATACTTTATTTATTTATATTATTTACTTTATTTGGATCATTTACTTTATTTATTTAGATTATTTACTTTATTTAGATTATATAGTTTATTTAATTATATTATTTACTTTATTTACTTAGATTTATTTATTTAGATTATATAGATTATATAGTTTATTTAATTATATTATTTACTTTATTTACTTAGATTTATTTATTTAGATTATATACTTTATTTATTTAGATTACTTACTTTATTTATTTGTATTATTTACTTTATTTTTTTAGACTATTTACTTTATTTATTTATATTATTTACTTTACTTACTTAGATTATTTACTTTATTTATTTAGATTATTTACTTTATTTATTTAGATTATTTACTTTATTTATTTGGATTATTTACTTTATTTTAATCATTTACTTTATTTATTTAGATTATTTACTTTATTTACTTAGATTTATTTATTTACAGTATTTACTTTATTTATTTATATCAATTACTTTATTTATTTATTTACTTTATTTAGATTGTTTACTTTATATAACTAGATTATTTACTTTATTTATTTAGATTATTTACTATATTTATTTAGATTATTTACTTTGTTTATTTAGATTATTTCCTTTATTTATTTAGATTACAACTTTATTTATTTAGGATATTTACTTTATTTAGTTAGATTATTTACTTTATTTATTTAGATATCCTTTATTTATGTATATTATTTACTTTATTTATTTAAATTATTTGCTTTGTTTATTTAGATTATTTATTTTACTTATTTATATTATTTACTTTATTTATTTAGATTATTTCCTTTATTTATTTAGATTACAACTTTATTTACTTAGACTATATACTTTATTTAGATTATTTACTTTATTAATATATTTACTTTATTTATTTAGATTATTTATTTTATCCATTTAGATTATTTAGTTTATTTATTTAGGTTATTTACTTCATTTATTTAGATTATTTACTATATTTATTTAGATTATTTACTTTATTTAGATCAATTACTTTATTTATTTTAATTATTTACTTTATTTATTTAGATTATTTATGTTAAGCGCAGGCTCGTTTGCCTTGCTCAACTTTATTACGATGGATAACTTGGTGCTTCACCAAGTTATTAATGTTCGTAAGAGTTTATTATCCTAGTAGTTCACCAGGATAATTCAAGCGATAATTTTCAGTTCAGCTGTTCAAGTGGTACACAAGAACAACGTAAACTAACTTGTTGTGAAAATGAAATTCGGATGTTTGCTGGATGAATGACTATCGTTCAATCACAAATTTTATTAAAATCTTGTGGTATTTAAAGAAGAAAATTACAAATACAAATAATAAAGAAATACAATACAAAAAAAAGTAAAAAATTTTGATTTTTAGCAGGCCGGAAACCGTTCATTCTTCTGCTGCACTAATTATTTTCCCACCGTTAGCAGAGAACAGATATTGGATTTCATAACTGTCTGGCTGGTGAATTAAATAAGCAAATTATTTTCTCACTGACAGTAAAGCCCAAACAGATATTAAATTTCTCCAACGTCTGACTAGTTATTTAATTTAGTACGTGTAAATAAATATTTTGTTTTAATTTAGCTATGAATTCTGCAAACGCTGTAATTCTCACGCCTAAATAAGAACGTAAAAAAGAGGTACGGATTTTGTTCAAGTATTATGAACTATGCAGACGCGGTAATTCTCACGCCAAAATGTGGGAAAATAAGAACGTAAAAAAGAAGTACGGATTATGTTCAAGTATTATTAATTCTATTGAGAGTTGTTTTTATTTTTTAATAAAAAATAAAAAAACTCAAAGGAATTAACATATTGCGGCCCCACGGGGATTGAAAAGTGCGAATGAGCGATCTCCGCCAATTTACATATTTTGGAGTGGATTAAGTTGTTGGTTCCAATGAAACATTCCAGTTGGATCGTGGAAACGGTTGTGGTGCTTCGGGGATCGGTTCACGTCTTCTCTTCAACCTTTGCTTTGCTATCAAGGCAACTATCACTGCTAAAATCAAGGCTAGTCCAACATAGGTAATGGTTAAGCTATGTATTTTATGGGTTCTTGCGAGAGGAAATTCTTGTCGTTGTTCAATTGTCGAAGCATATGACTGGGGTTGTGTCATGTTGTTTACGCTTTCTTGGAGGTGAAGGAATGACATCCCATTGCTTGTATATGATGAATGCAAGTTTGATGAGATGGTTCGATGCCCGTATATGGTAATAACATAATTTTTCATTTTACACCCTGCGGGAAGCGTGAGCAACGCGGTACCTTTCAGCAATTGTGAACTGCTTTCACCCTTGCATACTGTGCTTAGTTTTAGTTGCAGTTGAGTTGCGAGCAGCCGCTGGTTCTTGTTATAAAGTTGGTACCATACGTTATTGCTGTTTATCAACTCTATGTTGCAGCTTGAGTCGGATTCATTGTTGAATAAATGTATCTCACAGCCACAAATTGGACAGCCTTTATGATATGCAGCTTGAATGTGTGGGCATAAGAAAATGATATGCTCAAGTTTATTGCAGGTACTTAACTTCGATTCATCATTCATTGTTGAACCTTCGTAGTGAACAGACGTGTTAGCGGAGTTTTTTTTTACATACTAAACAAACAAAAAAAATATTCGTAATAAATACTGATTCGTAATAAGTACAGTTTTTGTGAAATTTGCTTTATTTGCATTAATAATTTTTCATATAATCTGAAACAAGGAAAACAAACAAACAAAAACAACCGCAAACAAAGTGACTGAGGAATTCTCTGCATGAGTACCTCAAAAACAAACAATTGTGAAGTGAGTTCTAACGGCAGAAATGCCTATTTTACTGTGAGTTCTGATATTAATGCACACAATAAAAATAAAAAATCGGATGATAGTCTTTTTCTAACGGCAAAGCCAATTTTTCGCGAGCGATCAACTTCGCTTACTCCAATGCCAAGAATTATTTGTATAGTGGTGAAACTCACAATATATTTAATTAGTACTATTTCACCTTTTTTTTATATAAATATTTATTTATTTTCTTTTTAAAATATATTTTTTATATTTTTTTACAATTTTTTAATGTTACTAATTTCAATGTTTTATATCAATTGAAAAATTCTGACTGACAAAAATAATTATGTTTTCTTAAAATTTTCAATAAATACTTATATATGTATATGTAAAGTAGATTTATCAAATAATATATATTTATGTATGTATATATGCTAATATATATAACTCAAGTAGTGATTCGTTAACATTACCGTTGCCTAGTAATTCTGTATTTAAGTCAGCGCCATTATCCGCTCCGGGCTCGTGTTCCTCACTTAACCAAGTTATTACAATAGAAAATATTATTCAGAAACCAAAGGTGCCTGTCGCAATGGACCGATATATTACAGTGGTAAAGCGCGGGCGAAGCCCAAATTCTTCAAAGATCTCATCTGTTCCCAAGATATCCAGGGATATCGACACCGCCACAGTTAACCGTCAAAACCGCTTTAAAATATTGCAGGATGACATTGACAAACTCGAAAAAACCTCCAAACCACCACCCATTTATTTGAGAGAAAAAAATTCAAACTCCCTCATCAAAAAACTAATCTCGGTCATTGGCGAAAAGGCATTTCACATTATCCCAATAAAACGTGGTAACATTGACGAGACTAAAATTCAAATATATGAAGAAAAAGATTTCCGCAATATGTTTAATGAATTCGAAAAAAATAAAACAAGTTTTTACACATTCCAGCTTAAAAGCGCTAAAGGCCTACAGATCGTACTGAAGGGCATAGATTCTTATGTTGTCCCTGCTGAAATAAAAGATGCTCTCACCCTCCAAGGATTCAAGGTAAAAAATGTATCCAACATAATAAACAGAGATAAGATCCCCCAACGTCTTTTTCGTGTTGAACTGGAGCCTAACGATGTAATATTGAAGAAAAATGAGACCCATCCCATTTATAATTTAAAATATCCCTTATACCGAAAAATCACAGTTGAAGAACCACACAAGCGTTCTGGACCCGTACAGTGACATAATTGTCAAGAATATGGCCGCACTAAAACTTACTGTATTTTTACCTACTGTTTGTGTTGTGTGCGGTGAGTTACACAACACTGCTATTTGCAATAAGTCGAAGGACCAGAAGGAAAAGAAGTGCAGTAATTGTGGAGGCAATCACACTGCTAACTACAGGGGATGTCCTGTATACTCTTTCGTTAAACAGGCTATGAGTCAAAAGCCTAAAAAACCCCAGTGCAAGCAGGAAATACGTACTCCGCTACTCATCCCCTAATGGCCCAACCAATCACTTCACATGTATCGTATGCTGACGCTGTGAAGATCAACTCTGTTCCAGTGCAAAAAGTATCGCCACCAAATAATACAACAAGTGCAAACTCAAGCTTTAATTTCAGTCGCCTTGAAGCTACTATTGACAATTTGGTGCAAACTATAAACACCTTTACAACAAATATGACTAGCGTGATGCAAGAAATGCTGCGAATGCAGAACACACTGCTTCTAGAATTAGTTAATAAGCCATGAACACGTTGAAAGTATGTTTCTGGAACGCAAACGGCATTCGCCAACACAAATATTAACTTGAGCACTTCCTCACGGTAAAAAATATTGATATAATGTTGGTATCTGAGACTCATTTGAGTCCGAGAAGCCTTTTTAAAATGAGTGGCTACACCTTATATGATACAAAGGACCCGAGAGGAAGAGCATGCGGAGGATCAGCAGTTCTAATAAAGTCAAGAATCAAACACTATATTCTTGAGAACATTTGTGAAGACCATCTACAAGCAACAAATATTTGCATCGAAAATTTTTGTTCAAATCTTGTGACATCATCAGTATACTCCCCTCCCAGATTTTCAATCACTGAGGATCAATACGAGGATTTTTACAAAACTCTTGGCTCTTGTTTCGTAGCAGCTGGAGACTACAATGCAAAACATACGTTCTGGGGATCGCGTCTTATTACACTTAGAGGTCGAGCGTTGTTTAACACAGTTTCAAAAATGGGCTTGGACGTCATTTCGAGAGGGGAGCCCACTTACTGGCCTACTGACATACAAAAAATTCCGGATGTTATAGATTTTGGCGTCATGAAAAATATCTCTAGGGATTTAATTTATGTTGAAGCTTCTCATGATCTCTCCTCCGATCACTCACCAACGATCATTACAATTTGTAGCCCACTAAGATGTGACTTACCTCACCCATATGTGAAGGTGATAAATCGTGTTAATTGGCTGGGGTTCAAAAAATATCTCAGTAGTCATTGTACAGAAAACATCAAGCTAAGAACTCCCGATGATATTGAACTTAACATTGCCAATCTTACCGAGAATATTAAACAGGCTGCTAAACATGCCACTACCTCCCATCCGCAGACTGGGTTTAATAGAATTTATTCTGCGGATATTGAACGTCTCGTATGTGAAAAAAGAAAAGCTAGAAGGGAATGGCAACAGCACAGATCACCCCAAAATAAAATCAGACTTAGAGAACGCACTAAACAACTCCAAGAGTTGCTTGCATCTGAAAAATCTGCTTCTCTCAAGAACTATATGGAAGGTCTCGATGTCACAGCAGCATCTAATTACTCCTTGTGGCGCGCTGCTAAAAAACTTAAAACACCCGTTGAGTCTAAACCACCCCTGCGCACTTCTACCGGAGGTTGGGCCAGAACTAATACTGAAAAAGGTAACATATTTGCTGGGCATTTAAAATACGTATTTACCCCAAAAACACGTGTACTGGTGCTGTTGCCGAGTGTAGTTGCTCTATACCCTCGACCCATAAAGTTTAAGATGCGTGATGTGCAAAAACTAATTGCTGAAACTAACCCGAAGAAAGCTCCGGGTATTGATGGAGTTAGTAACAAAATGCTGTTGAAGTTGCCTCGTGTTGCTGCTAGAATCCTGTTATTTATTTTCAATGGCATTTTACGACTGGAGTATTATCCACACAGCTGGAAACTTGCCATGGTCAAAATGATTCCAAAGGCGGGCAAAGATCTTACCAAGGCTGAGTCATATAGGCCAATAAGTTTACTGTCAACAATTTCAAAGCTCTTCGAAAAGCTGCTCATGACAAAATTGTCCCCAATTCTAAATGATATTCGTTGCATACCGGACCATCAATTTGGTTTGAGAAGTCAGCACAGCACCATTGAAGAATGTCATAGATTGGTACATTTTATAAGAACATTTGAAGAAAAGAAGTATTGTTCTTCCCTCTTTATTGATGTTTCTCAGGCATTTGATAAAGTGTGGCACGAAGGCCTTATTTTAAAATTGAAAACATATCTACCAATAAACATAGTAAATCTTTTGGAAAGTGACATTCTTGCCCGGAAGTTCACTGTTGTGGAAGGAGACTTCATGAGTGTGCCCGAAACTATCTCATCCGGTGTGCCACAGGGTAGTATACTGGGGCCAGTTTTGTATTTGATTTATACCTGTGATATGCCTTTAAGCAGTAATATCATAACTTCTACATTTGCCGATGATACAGCCTGCCTTAGTATGCATGAAAACCCTCACGACGCATCCCGATATCTTCAGGAACATATTAACCTGTTGGAACTGTGGTTGAACTTATGGAGAATAAAAGTAAATGAACAAAAGTGTGTTCATGTCACATTTACCCTACGAAGAGACACTTGTTCCCCCATTCGAATCAACAATTAAGTTGTTCCTCAACATTCACAGGTGAAATACCTTGGTATACATCTTGACCGACGGCTTACATGGAAACAGCACATTGACTTTAAGCTAACACAAATGAAGCTTAAATTAACCCAGATACATTGGCTGATTGGTAGAAATTATACCCTCAGTCTAGATTGTTAACTTTTAATATACAAGTCGCTTTTGAAACCCATATGGTGTTACGGAATTCAGCTGTGGGGCACTGCTTCAGCTTCCAATGTAGGGAGAATACAACGTATGCAAAACAAAATTTTAAGATTAATAACATCGGCTCCTTGGTACATGAAAAATTCTATTTTACATCGTGATTTAAATATGCCACTTGTGACCGCTGAAAATGCAAAATATGCAGGCAAATATTTAACAAAACTCGAGTTCCATCCTAATCCAGTTGCTCGTAATATCTTGAACTTTACTGGACACATCCGCTTAAAAAAGAGGGATACTGCGGCTTTAATACGCCACACTCCAGATGAAACTTTTTGAAAATATTTTTGTGCTTAACACGACATTTATGTATTTTTAATTACTATCACTAAGTTTATGTCCGACACTGGTTGGGGCTAATTATTATATCTATATTTAAGATTTGAATACTTATTGTTAGTTCAGTTTAATGAAGATAGAATAAATAAAAATTAGTGGAAAAAAATTAATTTTGTTGTAAATTTTTGAATACACAGCCAACATTTTTGATTCACAATTCTTGGCTGTAGTGAAGTTGCATATTTTTCGAATCTCAGGTCAAACGGGTAAACACAAAAAAATATATATATCTGACATAAACATTAACACGTAATCGCCATAGAAAAGAGCATGGACATAATAAGTCCTTTGCTCTCCCGACGTTATACCCATGAAATCCAAGTCGTTGGCTAGTGAAGACGTGGTATAAGCATTGGGTAGAAACCGCTGATTTGAGTGATTTTCGAAAAAAAATTTTAGTAGTGCAGTTGAGCACATAAGTAGTATGTAGACAGAAATCTCACGGGATGATATTGTATTTTTTATCTTTCTCTTTGTGCTGTTGAGCATCTGATGATTTATAAAGCAAAACTCTCGATTATTTCCAGTTTTCTCATACATAAGAAACTAGCTAAATGTGCATTTTTAATTTTCAAAACTTTAAATACAATTTAATAAATTCAGCAAAATTACGTTTGGCCCAAATTTATGTTAAACACAGGTACAATATGATACAATATATTTACAGCCATATTCATAAAAAATTTAACAGCTTAATAAACCAATAATAAGCAAAATTTCTTAAAACTGTATTCACAAACAAATAATACGGATAAAAACACACAATAAACATATTTTAATTTCAGAAATTTTATTACAGGTTTTACCCTTCTTTAAACCAAAAATAAGGTAAAATTTTTTTTATTTTGATATATGTATTTTGTTTTCTTGTTTCTA
Organism: Germaria angustata; assembly: GCA_963681545.1. Classification (NCBI taxonomy): domain Eukaryota; kingdom Metazoa; phylum Arthropoda; class Insecta; order Diptera; family Tachinidae; genus Germaria; species Germaria angustata. The sequence goes on from OY813002.1 coordinate 41,424,054, forward strand.
TGTATTTGTCGAAAAACTTTTTAAACGTGCAAAATAATTGTTTAACAAACATACATATATTGTAAAAATCCATTATGGATGCAATAAACACAATCTGCCGAATAGGTAAGTGCAATTGAAGTAACAAAAACAATGATTTTATGTATGTACACCTAAGTCTGTTTTTACACGGTAGATTGGTTCCAGAAGAAGCCGTGTAAAAAAACCGTGTAAAAAAAGACATTGATCTTATACAAAAATGGGTGATTTGTTCCTAATCTCTAAAACCTATTAAAATTAGTGAAAAACAAGAATTTTTAAGAACAAGAATTCATGTTTATTTTATTAAATCAAATATATAATGCTTATTTTCACAAGCATAGTAATTAATGATAAAAAAGATATGCACTCTAATCTTAAAAGTAATATAAATTAAATGTATGGCAAGTTCAGGAACTAAAAAACTATGTTGTGAACGAAAAGAATAGGTTATTCAATTTTTAAGGTAAAAAATAAAATAAAATAGAATAAGTGATAATCATAAATACAACAACATAAATTTAATTGCTGTCGTCATCAGTTATTCGCATTCGCTTGCTTCGAACGCGTATACATTCACTATCATCGCTGGAATAATTTTGAACTGGACTTTCTCTTGCTCGTTCGGCATCTACATTTTGAAAAATGAACTCTGTTATGAGCCGTTGTTCGCCAATTCTTGCTACCTCTTTGTATAATTCCTTGTAACGAGCCATACAAGAATTCAGCTCACGTTGGAATTGTGCAGCTCTTTCGACATTGGGATCATTTTTGACGAAATTGTGTCCTAATTTATTTGCAAGTTGAAGCCCTTCTTGAATTAAATTTTCAGTTAATTTTACAGGTTCTTCACTATCACTGCTTTCTATAACATCAGCATTCTGTGAGGCAAAATGTAATATTTCGTCTTCGCTAAGAACTTTATCAATCATCAGTTCATCAATGTCATCAGATACTAAGTCATCAAAACCCTCCCCACCAACTGCGTGTGCTAAAGCAATTATATTGGGATATTCGTTTGTATTTTTCTCCACAGGATTTTTACTTTTTACACATTCTGGCCAAATTGCTCTCCAACATCCGTTTAAGGTTGATGGTCGTAAATCTGACAATGCTAAAGCAGCATGTGTAACGCAATCTTTGATAGAAAACTTTTTCCAGGCATCAATTACTGTTAGAGTTTTATCCCTATCCAAAGTGTCCAAAATGTACTGGAATGTTCGTTTGATATAATAAGTTTTGAATGTTGCGATAATTCCTTGGTCCAGTGGTTGGATTAGGGATGTGGTATTTGGTGGCAGGAACAAAACTTGTACATTTTCGTGTTCCAACTGAGGATGCCCGGGTGCATTGTCTACCAACAGAAGAACTTTAAATTCTAAGCCCTTTTCATTCAAATATTTTCTAGTTTCTGGCACAAAATATTTAATGAACCATTCTGTGAAAACTGTAGTCGTCACCCATGCTTTTTTATTGGCCATCCAATTAACCGGCAATGTATCAAAATCGACACCTTTCATTGCTCGAGGCTTTAATGCACGATTGATAAGCAGGGGCTTTAACATCCGATCTCCAGAAGCGTTACTGCACAATAAAAATGTGACTCGATCTTTTTCAACTTTAAAACTCCCAGCACTTTTTTGCGATTTGGCCACATATGTTCTTCTCGGCATTTTTTTCCAAAAAAGACCGGTTTCGTCAGCGTTAAAAACCTGATCTGGACTGTATCCACCATCAGCTATTATTTTTTTAAGTTTTAGTTGGTATTCTTCGGCGGCTTTCTGATCTCCAGAAGCAATCTCGCCCTTGATTTTTATGTTATGAAGCGCATGCCTATGGAGAAATCCCCTCATCCAACCTGTGCTTGCAGAAAATACGTAGCTCTTCTCAGCAGTTCTTTGTGTGGATGTAGACGGTTGTTCGCCTTTTATCATTTTATAGAACCTTAATGCTTGCTGTTTGATATTGTTTCCGTCTACGAGAATTCTTTTTTGGGCATTTTCCTCCAGCCATATTATGAGTGCTTTTTCCATTTTTTCTTTAACAGCATCTCTAGTGTATGATGAAGACTTAACAGATAGGTTCGTTCCAGAAATCACCGATTGCCTAATTGCAATTTCATTTTTCTTTATAGTTCTTATTGTGGCTTCATTTAAACCGAACGTTTTACCAAGAGCAGTTGAGCCTTCTCCATTTCGAAGGCGATCTAAAATTTTAATCTTGGTTTCCAAAGAAATTGCCTTCCTTTTTAGTTTTATATCTGACATTTCCTTTTAGGGATACATAAAATATTTAACAAAATTAAAAAACATAAATAACTGAATAAATACAAAATATTTTTTGGCTTACCTTTTATCTTAATGCGTTAAAATTAAATTTAATGGAAAATCAAATTTGCCTGCAAAAAATTTCTTTACCAAACACGTCTTATTGCATTGACAGTTCACAAAATATTAACACGTTTCAATTGCTCTGACCAGTAAATTTTATTGTATGCACATAAAGGGAATTCCCCTAAATTAGTGCTATTCACATTTGCTTTGACCAGTAAAAATTGTTTGTACGCGCTAAAGGGGAATTCACTTAAATCTTTAAGCTAGTGTTCGCAAACTATCGATACTATCGATGGTTTCAGACTTTTTTCTTTCATAAATACTTTTTTGTGATATGAACATACTTCGCAAAAATTAAATTTGACAAAAAAAATTTAAGTACATAAAATTTCAAATCGTGCTAAATGGAATAAAATCGTGTAAAAAAATTAAAAATATTCAAATTTCAAACCGTGTTATATCAAAACCGTGTACAAAAAGACCGTGTAAAAACAGACTTAGGTGTACATATGTACATAAATTCATATTTTTACAGAGACTTTAGTGCAAAATTCAAGCTCACGTCAATCAAGGGTCTACAAGGAAAGGGTTAATCCTTTTTCCATCCCAGATGAACTATTTAAAATTAAATATCGTTTTAAAAAATCTACGGTAAGAAAAATAGTTGATTTAGTTAAAGATTGCATCGCATTAGATAGCAGAGGATGTGGCACGCCTGTTGAGCTTCAAGTTATTGTTGCATTGCGTTGCTGGGGTCGTGGAGAGGTATGGCAAAACTAATGTTTTGTGTGCTTGCTAGTATTGATATATTATTTTTTTAAAGTATCAAGACGACGCTGGTGACCTTCACGGTCTCACACAACCAACAGTTTCCAGAATTTGCAAACGAGTTTCATATGCTTTAGCCCAACATGGTAGACAAATGATTCAAATGCCAGCATCTCTCGGAGAGGAGGCATCACTTATGAGGGATTTCAAAGAAATTCGAAACTTCCCGGGAGTAATTGGAGCCAGTGATGGGACCCACATTAGAATAAAAAAAACTGGAGGTGATCTCGCCCAATATTACATAAATAGGAAAGGGTATTATTCGCTAAATGTGCAGGTGAATACGTTTTAAAAAAACACTAAATTAGTCAAAAAATTTTAATTAAAGTCTGTACAGGTAATTTGTGATGCACACTTAAAAATCCGGGACATAGTGGCAAGATGGAGGGGTAGTACACATGACTGTAGAATTTTTAACGAGTCAACCATTAGAAACCGTTTCGAAAATGGAGAGTTTAGAGGCAAATTACTTGGCGATTCAGGGTACAAGTTAACTCCTTATTTATTTACCCCTCTACCTCAACCTCAAAATGAAAAAGAGGTTAGATACAATGTTGCTCACATCGCTACTAGAAATACAGTGGAACGATGTTTTGGCGTATAGAAGCAACGATTTCGTTGTTTGCTACGCGGAATGACTGTAAGTCTTCCTAACGTAAAAGTTTCAATTGTTGCCCTTGCTGTGCTTCACAACATTGCAATAGACGAAAATGACTCAGTTCCAGGTAATACATTCTCAGGCAATCATTACCTTACGTATCCATAGATTCTCAATTATTTAGCTCGTTGTTTTTTATTTTCAGAGGAATTTGATGAAGATGTAGAAATACAAATGGACACAAATCCAAATCCTTCCTATTCTGGCACATCTGAAGGAAGAGCAAAATTGATTTTAAAAACGTTTATTCAAAAGAATTTTTAGTTTTTATCAAAGAAAACTGGAATATTACCACAAACATTTTTTAATCAAATATGTCTTTGCAGCTTCACAAAAAATAAAAATTAATTTTTGTTAAATATTTAATTCATTGAAATTTATTTAGCATTTTTTTTTTTGATTTTTGTAGCAAACTTTTTTAAGATACATATTTGCATATTCATACATACTCGTAATTACTTATATACCTATGTCTTAAACAAATTTAATTCCAATTGCAAGAGGTACAAAATAGTTAACACATACATATGTTGTGTTTTAATAAAATTAAAATATAGAAAAAAATAAGCATAAATCTTGATATGTATTGCTTAAATTTCAATATCGCCTGAAAGAAAATAAAAATATTTTTATTGATTTTATTGACTATTCCTAATATGTATTTTTAATACGAAAAACCAAGTACATTAAACAATCGAGAAACACCACACTCCAGTATACGTATCAAAACGTATACGGATCAAACCGGAATCATTCCGATTCTACTTGATTGCTTGTAGGTGGCAGGCGGCCACGTAAACCAACCAATACGTACCAAATGATTTCTTTTTGTAAAAGTTTAAGCGAGCTTGAATAAGCTCAAACTCCAAATTTAAATTTCTTATGCGCTTTTCTGCTTCTATTTGCAATAGGTGCAGTTCCTTTCGGCATTCTGTATCATTGTTAGCAATTTTCATGACATTTTCATCGACAATATTATTTTTTTCTGTGACAACTTTCTAAATAAGAGTATAATTTTATTTTAATATAACGTTTACATTAGAAACATACATACATATGCATGTACATATATATGAAATATGTGTGTCGTAAGTTTTATACGAACCATTTTTTTAAGCGGTGAAATTTTAGATTTTTCTTCTTTTCGCTTCCGTTTCATACTTCCAATTTTATTGTCCTTTTCATCAGATTTATGTGACAGAACGCTTTTCACACTTTCCACAGTTCCACAGCTTTCGCAAACAGATTCGTTGTCCTAAATTTGTATATAAAAGTTAAGTGAGCATATGCATACCTTAGAAAAAATTATAAATTATATACACACATTAATAATGAAATCCGAATCGAATTCGTTGGTGTCGATAACGAACTCATTTGGAAGCCAAACACTTATATCATTTCCAGACAAAGCGACTTCTGTAGGCGGTTCTCCTCCTCCAGTTTGCTTTGCTTTTGCTCGGTATTCAGCAAATTCCTTTTTGGCTAACATTTTGATAGTCGACCACTGTGACTTTAGCTGAGGAACATTCCGTTTTTTGCCCAAGCATAAACTGTTAAAGCTGCAAAAAGAGAGTAAAGAAAAGATAAAGACTCAAATAATCTTGGTAACAAATAAAAACTTACTCCTTTTCAATATCCAACCAACCTTTTTTTTGTTTGGTTGGTGTTCGAGTCTGTGTTTTTGTTTTCGATTTGTTTTACCCTCTTTTTTATAAGATCCTTTAACAACTCCTGTAAAATAGAAATGATTTAAAAAAGTGATACTCGCAATAAACTGCAGTACCTTATCTTCATGACACCAGTTCTCACTGCGCTGCCTTTTGAATTTAACTTCTTTTTTTATTGTATTCTGAAAATGAAAAAATTTTAAAGCACAAAGATTCTACATATATAAAAGATTTTAATGTATCGATGTACATACCTCGTGTTCAACCTTGAAGGCGTCTGGCTTTATAACTTGCACAAAACTCGTATTCTGGCTCATATTTATTATTTTTTATTAAAATAGAAAAACAATTCCTCCAAAAATCTTTTGTGAATTTACATCTATCAAAATTTGAAATAGTGATGTGAACAAAACGTAAGCAAACTCGGTACTCGAACACCTTTATTATGTGTTATTACTAATATAAGTCGATACATATATTTTTTTTATTATTATTACATAGTTTCCTTTTTTA